>OX336416.1:54660409-55919191 GCA_946903255.1 Schistosoma spindalis | reverse complement strand
TACGAAGTGCTCAATGAACAAGAGAAACAAAAATTTCATCAATATTGTTTTTAAAAAATTTGTTTTATTCAGTATTTGAGGCAGTTATCTCTCATATTTCTTCCACCAATTGCCGTTCGACTTAATTAATACATGGCCTTATCGCAGAGAAAGAGGTCGTCCAATCAAAATTTCCATCATGCCAGTATATAAAGCGTGTGTTGGTCTTGTTTTACGTTGTTCACAGTCATGGCACGCACTAAGCAGACAGCTCGTAAGAGTACCGGGGGGAAAGCCCCAAGGAAGCAATTAGCAACCAAAGCGGCACGTAAAAGTGCGCCAGCAACGGGTGGTGTTAAGAAACCTCATCGTTATCGCCCTGGAACAGTTGCCCTTCGTGAAATCCGTCGTTATCAGAAGTCAACCGAGCTCTTGATACGCAAATTGCCATTCCAGCGTTTGGTCCGAGAGATTGCTCAAGACTTCAAGACCGATCTTCGTTTCCAAAGTTCCGCAGTTTCTGCCCTTCAAGAAGCTAGCGAAGCCTACCTTGTTGGCCTTTTTGAAGACACTAATTTGTGTGCCATCCATGCCAAGCGTGTTACTATTATGCCCAAAGACATCCAACTGGCTCGCCGAATTCGAGGTGAACGCGCATAAGTCTACCTATGATTGTCCGTGTGAACGCCAAACGGCCCTTTTTAGGGCCACACAACTTGATTTTGTATTTCTTTTTGGTTAATCTAAGGGTGTTCGGTTTGTATGTAAGGTACGATGTTGCATCTCCCATTCTTCCGAGCGATATTGCCAGTGCTTTCTAGGCTCCATCGTCATAGTATTATGTATGGCTTGTTCCAGGTGTTAATTTTGTGAAATTTAACCATACTGTTCTTAGTAAGAGTTTATTTTACCGAAATTGAGTGTTACTAGTCTGGCCAAATGCCTATCCGTCACATTGCGTTGTCTTTTGACGAACTCTCATTAAGCAGCCGCATAGTATGTTCATCATATATTGATGGAAACAACATTCACAACGACTGAGTATCGAGCAGGTTCACTTAACGGATACGTATATAAGATCTTGTTTGGTGAAGACACAAAATGTTACTTCAGGACTGGCTACGTAAACACCTGAACTAAGGATAGGAAGTGATGTAGTCGGACGCGTTGACAACTTCACGTATCGTGTAAGTCTGATCAGCCCCAATTGGTTGGCTTCTGACGAAATCTCTGGACAGGTTCAAAAAGCTCGTTTGGCTTTTGCCAAATTACGCCACCTATAGCGGAGGCGAGATATCCTTCTATGAATAAAAGTACGAGTATACTGCGTAGCATTTCGTTCTCTTTTACTTTACGGCTGCGGAACGCGGCCATTAAGGGTAGAAGATACTCGTAAGTTACTGGTATCTGGTCACAGATGTTGCTCGCATCTGCTGCGATCAACAGGTAAGTAATAGTGAGGTTAGACGAAGGGTACTTGGGAATGCTGGTAAATCAGTTGATGAGGTTATGAATCTGTATAGACTGAGATAGTTGTGCTACATGTTACGTATGTCTGAACACCGATTACCACGACGCGTAGTACTGACTAGTGTTGGGGACGGTGGAAGGAAGCTAGGGGCGGCCGAATCAAAACGTGGCATCAGTCTGTAAAGCCACTAGCTTCTGACCTGAGCCATGTTCGTAGATGCAGACTACTTGGTTGGGGTCTGTGCCACTACCGTAACCAGTGATTGGAGACTCTGGATGACATGGCTGAAAATCGACCACAATGGCATCGGTGTATACACTTTGTCTTCCCTTAAACTGTGAGATTAAAATTACTTTATACCTTCATTTCTACGATCTAATTCTTTCTTTCTGTATTATTATCCTCATATGAAATATCTTTTTACTACCATTGAAGTAACTGCTTCCATGTCATTGGTGTTCATCTTGTTGTGCTAATGAGGTGTGGCAACTTGGACAGATGCATGTACGTGCCTGTTCCTACTTTGTAGCTGACTGAATGACTACGTTGAAACGCATTTATGATAACCGAGTTTATACTTATAAAAAGTCAAGTTCCCCAATTTACACGATTCACCATATTGGATAAATATTTCAATCATTGGTTTACAAGCAACTGTTGTTCATCTGGTTGTCAACAATTATATAGAGTGAGACTTCAATTTAAACGATCTTCGTAGCACTCCATCATAGTGATCAACACTGTATGTAGTCTACTACTTGCACATTCGATTTATAACAGACCTTTGTGATCAATAATAATAATGGTCGTTTAGATCATTAATACGAATTATTTTTTTAGAAGGTTAGTGCCCAGAATTGAGAATTTTGACTAGTCGTACCTGTCAGAGATTTGATGTCATTTGTTGCTGACAGGGATCGAAAATATCTAAACATATGTCAATTATCCAGAATTCGCATGGCATTCCAATACTGGGTAGGAAGGGAAGTATGCACTTTAAAGTTACCTAAAATTTAAAATCACGGCAGGAAGAAAACACTAGCATAAGTAGACGTCAAGTATACAGACACTCAATAATCTGGACCGTTTGTAGAAGAGTGCTGTTTACCAATGTAGATCGGTACCCGAATTGCAGGTCAAGAACTGTATTTCGCTTAATAATGAGCAGACTATTTCATTTTATGAACGTCATGTGACTTTCTTTACGATAGGGCCTTTCACACTAGCCCATGTTAATTTTCAAGCGTAAAAGCATACTCATACAAATATGTGAACGGTGTTTTCTTCGAATTCGTCGTTGGAGATGCTTCAATATATTATCCTAAGCGATAGAATAGGCGACGGCAACACATGTTGCACTCTAACTATATTACAACACCGTAGAGAGTTACGGAAACCAAGCAGCTGCCTGATCGTAAAACCAAGCAGTTAGCAAGAATTATGCCGCAAATAACCCCTATATTTCATACGAATATTCGTCAAGATTAGGACAAATAGTTTGACAGGAATTATGTGCTGATTATAGAGTAGTAATTATATGTGAAAATTATATTTGAAATAGTCTCAGCGACTGAAATAAGGTAATCCCAACGTTTCGTTCAGCTAACTTGTCTGAACTTCCTCAGGGTAATCAAAATCATCAAAGAAATATACATTGTTCTGCGTTTTTATCGTTGTTGCAGAACAGTAGTGAGCTTCATACGTCGCCAGGCATATCCTAGGGTCTCTCAGATGAATGTACACCAGCTCCAGGGAACAGAATTAACCTGTGTGTATGATCACTAATGGGGTTTCTAGCAAGCATCGTAAGTATCGAAGACCAAGTGTCAATAACTCCAAATGAATCAACGCACATTTACTTCGCAACCATAAAAAACGAGTGCGAAGCCACACCGGATGATGTAACTGAAAATCAAACTTCCCTATCTGGATATATGTCCAACCCATCAGGGGTTGTTTGCAAGCTGCCTACAATTCCATATCAAGCATCGTAGTCAAGAGCGTTCCGACTGAGCTTTGTCCAAATGTATTTAGTATATCCATCTCGAATGTTTTACTTTCAAGGAAACCAATTACACTACAACACAGATAGAACCAAACTTATGCCAAAGCATTTTATAATGGTCGCATGATAACCGAATTCAGAAATAACAAGATCACTCTTTAAATATCACTTCGACTTAGCATTACAGCACATTGGGGATCCCATGATATATGACTTATGAAGCTCCTTGTCCCTCTTAGACTTAATCTTCCCACACGGTGATATCGGTCAAATTACCTCTAAGTAGAAATGGTCTGATTTTGATGTATAGAACACTAAGAAATGATTCTGGACCTAATTTATACTCTTTTTCTTACCACTAGATCGGGATTACAAAGCAGGCGCGTAGAAAAACCAAGGACGAACAAAATACAGATTGCATACAGGTTTCTTGGGACTTGCTGCCCGAAGCAGTGTTGTCCGCGCCTGCAACTGTATCATTCAAGAGAAGATTAGACACTCACAAAAGCATACTAGAAAAGGAATAACATAGGTCGTAAGCCTTCTGTTCTTACTACACAAATCTGAATCTATGACTTAATCGTCACATCTCATATTACCGCATTATGACGAAGACAAGCACGCAAAAGAGTCGATGTTTTTACTCTTTATTACGGTTAATACATTGTAAAAGACTTTTATGAAACAGGTTTCATACACCACCATCTAGTGATCTCGGTTGGTTTTTGCAGCATCGCCAGCAATCACTATAATTTTGCATGTTGTAGCATATTTCCAAGATGGGATATTGTCTTTAATGAACTTGCAGCCATTTATTGTATGAAATTACCACACTAATCACGACTGTTGAAAGTGTCCACCTAAATTTAAGATAAGTTGGAAATTAAATCCTTGCGAATAACATTTGTGCCATGAAATGATCCATTACAAGCTAATTTGGATAATACCAATATATTCTGAAGAATGCATGAATTTGGGGTCATAGTAGGTTTTTAATGACATAATAAGTACAGAAACTCATCGAAATTCATAACACATGATTCTGCCAAACAGCACTAAGTAGGTGTTTAAGAGGAAGCCTGCACCCAAATGCCCTGGTATGGATGAGAGTGGAGCGGGATTGGAATTTTATAACCTCAAGGTTTTGCTCAGAAGCCTGGTATTTGGAACTATTTTTCGAAAAGCTAGGTACACAGTACTGAGGGAGACATAGGAGTTAATTACCATTAATTGCTGGGATATTTAAAAATACAATCTCCCATTTAAAGTTCCTTATTTAATCGAAGCTCAACTATTCTGACTGTTCGACCTTACAAAATAATGACTTGGAAAAGGATGAATTCCCGAAACAAACGGCAAAGAACTTAAAAATAGTAAGAAGGCCTACATCATTTGAGGATACTGCACTACGAGGAATAGTTCTGGTGTTATCTGTGAGACAGTTAAAAGCAGACCATCGTTTCTGTGACTGATAAGTCACTCATTCCAAAAGAATTTGACTCGAAATACATCGGTTTACGAGTAACATCATCCACATACTTAGTATAATCGTTCATTGTATAATGTAATATTTAAGTAGGGACCAACATTTCAGATTCGAATATTTAACATATGGCACCACCGTTCCATTTATTATGCTACAGATCTTTATGTGATCAAAGCAAAAATGTTTGATACATTTATGGATCGAAGTATCACAATTATTGAGTAACCTACACGGTTGACTAGCGACTTTACTCACATGAAACACTAAATATAATTCTTATGAGTCAATTATGCACATCGACAATGGATTATTTTAATTTTGGAAATGTCTTCCCAGAACTGCTATTATGAAATCTCTTCAATACAACACCCACACTTATCATCACTAGAGAAAACAGGTTCATTCCAAAAACGAAGTTGGCAAGAAAGAAAACTTGTCGAACACACTGAAAATGAAAACAAATACCATCTGACGCAACCTTAGCATAAACCGTGTTTGTAATCTATAACCTTTCGTGCTGTAGACTAAGAATATCGTCACATGCAACGACTATACTTGAAAGATACCTAATAGCATAGAATGTGAGGTCACTTTAATTCATAAAAACTAATGCTACGCGGCGAAAGCCAACCATAACAACCGGACAAAATAATTTAGGAAGTAATAGGGGCAGTGGATGCTGATGCGCTCAAAGAGCTCGTTGACAAAGTGCATGACAATACAAATTTGATGCTTTATCCTTTGCCACCAACTTATAAGCATGACACTTCAAGTTCAAAATTATAAAACAAACAGACGCATGAAGACGACAGCAGTTCTTCAAAGTCAAAGCGTCCTCAGATAAAGCATTAATTAACAGTACTTCTGTTAGGCTAAAATGACAATAGTTTAAGCAACCACAAACTCCACAGAACGACCTTGTACCAACCACCAACAAATTGATAATCACATGCCGCTATTTTGTGATTGGACCACGTTCACATTGGCTTCTAATTGGGTAATATGAAAATCATGTTGCGTCGTGGTCAGGAAATTATTATAGGGCTCAACTGAGAGTAAGAAGGATTGTTCTCGTCTCCGTGTGGCAATTATTGGTCTGAAGGTTAAGTCATGAGCTCCTCAGTGGCTGTTTCAGTGAAGAAGCCCAAGTCGTCAAAGCCTAAAGTGCCGGCCAGTCACCCGCCAGTAATTAACATGATCACGGCGGCAATTTTGGCGGTTAAGGATCGTAAGGGCAGCTCACTCGCTACGATTAAAAAGTACATAGCCGCGAATTACAAGTTTGATGTTGAAAAGCAGGCAGCCCATATTCGCCGTGCTATAGTTCATGGTGTTGAGAAAGGTGCTTTTATACGAGTTGGGAATAAGGGGAAAGGTGCGTCTGGTAGCTTCAAAGTAGCTGAAAAGAAGATTGTCGATGCCAAACCCAAGGTTGCTAAACCGAAGACCAAAGTGGCTTCTGTTGTTAAACCCAAATCAACTCCAAAGAAGCCTAAAGAAAAGAAGGTCACCAAACCGAAAGTCAAGACACCGAAGAAGCCGAAGGCTGCTGTAGCGAAGAAACCAGCAGCTAAGAAGTCAAAGACTCCTAAAAAGACTGCGGCTAAGAAGGTTTCTCCTAAGAAGAAGTAAAGTGGTTTGATGGTGCCTACATAGGTGCTGCTACTACGGAGAACGTGACAACGGCCCTTTTCAGGGCCAATCACCAAATTGGTTTTCAGTTTGCTTAGTTTTTTTATCAGTACTGTAGCACTGTATGAATGGGAAGAGTACGGGTCTATGATTTGCAGGAATTCCTTAATATTAGTTATGGTTGGCACACATAAGTATCATTTATATTCGTTAGTATTAGTTCAGTTCGGCTAATCGGCTGCGTTAGGACAGGGATACGTATGGTTACCCACTGACAGCAACTGCTTATTATTTATTTATTTTAACACATAAGTATAGGTACAGGAGGCACCAAATACATATGCGCCACACATATCTCAATTGATTTGTGTGATGGCTGTGATACTGCTCGGGTGCCCAAACCGAAGCAGGTGGTTGTCTTAGGTAGCCACACCCCGAGCAACTGCTACGGACCTCTAGGTAGGTCGCTTAAAGCAAGCAGGACATTTAGGTGGGCATTTTAATATTCCGTCTCAGCGAACAGATGGCAGTCGTCTGCTGCGGCCGACAATAATTTTAAGCATACGGAGGTACATCGTTCTGAAAAGATACGCATCTGTTCGCAGAACGCTGAGAGGCCAAACCCCTTGCAATTGTTTGATGGAAGCACGTCGTTGCCTTCTCGTCATTTCTGCCTACGCTCCCACTGACTGCAGTTCCGATGAAGTGAAAGATGAATTTTACAGAAAACGCTCTGAACGTCCAGACATAGTACTCGTAGCAGGTGACTTTAATGCCCAGGTAGGTAGCTTAAACGAAACAGAACGACATTTAGGTGGGTATTTTAGTATTCCGGCACAGAGAACAGATAATGGTGATCGTCTGGTGCAACTGTGCTCAGACAGTCGTTTATTTTAGCAAACACTAATTTTAAGCATAAGGAGAGACATCGTCTAACATGGCGACCCCCTGCACCAAACCAACGATGGGCTCAAACAGACCATATTGCCATCAGTCATCGTTGGAGAGGGTCAACGAGTGGTTTCTATATCTATTGATAATATCCAGAGATTTCTAAGGTTGGTGTTCCAGTTTTAACGGGTAGGTTGACTAATATTTTGGCTAAAATCTGGGAAGTGGACGTAATCCCATCTGACCTGTCGCAATCACTGATCATCCCAAGATATATAAAGAGGTCGAAATAATCTTGTGATAGCCATAGAGGAATTCGGCCAGCTAATATAACATCTAAAATACTAGCCTCAATAATTTTCGGTCGCTTAACAAAGATTCGTGAATGGCAAACACGAGAAAATCAGGCTGGCTTCAGACCTGTTCGTCCCTGTATCGACCACGTAATCACCATTCGTCAGATACAGACAGGCTTATCGGCGTCCGTCAATGATAGTTTTCTAACTCAGAAGTTGCATTTAACTCTGTAGATCGAGAGGTTCTGTGACAATGTCTATCACTGAAAGGTGTAACTCAGAATTACGTAAACCTTGTGAATGCTCTGTACTTGAACACTATCAGTCGAGTCGGAGCTTATGGCGATTTGTCATCTGATTTCGCAACCGCAAGTGGTGTCCATCAAATCTGTCCACCATCTACATTTTTGTTCAGCTTCATCATAGATCTACTGATGGAAATGACGCTCTCATCGATTGCACTCTCGGGCATTGATCTCCTACCAGGAGGTCCACTTACCGAATTAGAATACGTAGATGATATATTATCTTGTTTGGTGAAGACGCTGATAAAATGTAGTATTCTGCTAGCACTGAGCAACAATGCCAGGATGTTTGGAATGCGTCTCTACCCCTCTAGATGCAAATTGTTACTTCAGGACTGGCTACGTAAACACCTGAACTAAGGATAGGAAGTGATGTAGTCGGACGCGTTGACAACTTCACGTATCGTGTAAGTCTGATCAGCCCCAATTGGTTGGCTTCTGACGAAATCTCTGGACAGGTTCAAAAAGCTCGTTTGGCTTTTGCCAAATTACGCCACCTATAGTGGAATTTCTCTGGCCCTACAACACTATCGGTGCGCAAGGCATCTGACCCCTTGGAACAGAATTGGCCTAAGAAGGACCTATCTGAATTCTTCGATTTTGATATGCTTATATTTAAATATATTTATATATTTATTATCTTGCTAATATGTATAATTCAATTTTTTTAAAAACAAAAAAAACATTTTTAAAATCTGTACATGAATTAATTTTTTTCGCCCACTTTGTCTCTTAAAGTATGTACTAGTTCATTTGGACATGCACTTACACATTCTTTTTTGCTTTTTCAGAAAGGCTGGAAAAGACGATAAAAAAACGATGAAGTTTACGAAGAACCGAAATTTTCATTGTACACCATTTTTTTCTATATTGTACTTCATCATCCCTTATAGTAAGGAAAGACGACCAGATGCTGCTAAGCATAGCAAGAGTGTTTACCAACGACAAACTCGTTGGGTTTAAAATTCTGGCCGGCCACGTCTTAGGTTCATCTCTACTCCACTAGGGGGGAGTGATCTTTAGCGGTAAATATCTGTGATATACCACGAGGGTGTCAAAAGAAAGAGAGAAAAAAGGGAAAGGCAAGGAGAAGAAAAGATCGTGTCCATTTCTAGTGGGATTTGTTCGTTTGTCTTGGAGTAATTAAGATATGACTGCTTTGACTTATCTCCTTTCACTAGGTCAAAGTTGTATTTCATCAAGTTAACGTAAACAGGGAAAAGTATGGTGTTCGATCGAGAAAGATTATATAAATGGAGGTGATTAAAAAGAGTTGGAAGTTAAGGATTGTGTATTTTTAAAATTTACTAAGGAGAACACAGTGTCCTCATACGAAATGGCTTTTTTCTTTGAAATTAATATAACTCGCTTGTATTCTTCTAGCATTTTTGGAGCAATTTTCGTTCGTAATAAGATTTTCCAGTAGGAAATGAAACAAATGCTGGACCAAAAATATGAATTAGATAAGGATATTTCATTATATCACAGGTTAGTTACACCTCACTAGTCCATAGAGAACTGTGAATCAACAAGACGTTCTGCTCCACAAATATGGGTTCCATATTATACCAAGTGTACATCATCTCTTCGGGTGGATACTGAACAAACCGAAACTAGGTTCTCACATAGCAACAATTGTAATCTGCATTTTGTACCTACTTAGGTTGTTTGACTGATCTTCTTAATCCACAAGAGTTGACTAGAATGGTGAGAATCGCAGGCCTACGTAGTCTAACTCCTTACGCTTATTCACTCTAGTATGGTATTCAGGTTTTCATGTGCATTTCGTTTATCCTAAAACAATTTCTTAAAAATGTAGTTATACTTATAAATGAACACAAATGGAAGCGGGTAATGATTTTACAGAAATTCATCCAGAATTTGCGCGTTTAATAATATTCTTCGTGAGGCGACAATGAACCTAAACGAATGTTCATGGTCTGTCAGAAATAAATTTTTATGAACATTTCCACAAAGCACTAATGTGATGATTTAACTCTGACGTCCTTGCCACTCATGCTACTTGCCTGAAACACAGGTTAATCTGTCAAATATTAGATTTGGTGACCAGTAAGTGTGGAGTTTTGCATCGTGACGTAGCGCAAACCATGTAACCTGAATGTACATTGGACGTATGATGACCATTTTGAAGACACGGTACGTCGAATTAATACGTGCAGAGAAATCTCGAAACGTGAATAGCCTCAACTGTGCTGAGAATTCTATATTGTACCAAAATATAATATTGAATAAAGCCATAAATAAATAAATAAACTGCTTTAGGTGGCGTCCTCTTTTAGACCCACCAGTGATTCATCGAGACTTCGTGTCAGTTTATGATAATTTCTTAGCACTACGTATCATCCTTTCAACCTAACAATCAAGGGGTATTACTGAAACAATTGGCGAAGCTACTAAAAAGTACCCCTTAGAAAAAGTGAACAACAAATATTCAACAACTTAAGTGCTGCTTTCTCGTGGCTTTCATTGACTGACGCATTTGATTTTAATGAATATACATATTGCTTGTTTGCTAAACAACTTGATCACCATCAACTCTTACATTTGAATTTCAATGGTGATTGACTCAGAAGCAGTTTGAAAGAGAGACAAGAGCGACCAAATGTAGACGTGGTATAAGTTTGAAGAGGTGTCAACCATTGAGGACTGGAGAAAACTGAAGAAAACATGGGAGATGGCTTAGTAATGGTCCATACACACTCCATACACTACTCATCTTGCCGGATTTTTTTCAGTCTTGGTGCAATATGACAGCTCCGACCAGTAAAAATTTGTTTCAGATCCTACGTCAATTATGGATCACGGATTAAAAGTCTATTAGACCATTACCGACAATTATTTTGGCTGCTTTTGGTGTGGTCATGTATCCCTGCCCAGTTCTCAATTCATTGCATACAGCTCCACAACGAAAGATGAGCCATCACTACATAAAATACTCAACAACAAACATCTAAAGGGTTTCTTGAAGTTCTCAAGAGCCTTTGTCGACGATGTGTCAGGCTCGAAACAATGCAGTAATTCAAATACCTCTTAGTTCATATGTGAATTGTGATGGTTTCACTGCATACAACTAATCCTTTGAACCATTTGCATTGGAGATAACTATCTTTTTAGTTATCTCAGCACTATAAGTACTAGAAAATCGCCTATTTTTAATAAAAGAACCAACAATGATCACAAAAAATGAGAAATACACACCACTAAATAGTTAAACACTGAAAGGTGACAATGTGAATTAGTTGAATTTTCCATAGACGAAGTCTGGTTTTAGAAAAAAGTAAAAGTTTTAAACGAAAAAAAAAGAATCAGTGAATTCATCGATGCGATATGACATTCAGAAAAGATTAAGCGTAAATTTCCATTGACCATGATGAGTTTTGTTTTAAATCAGTTTCAGCCAAGAATGTATTTTGCTTCATTAAAACAAAAATAACTTTTCGTTACATTTAAATGTACGAAGTGCTCAATGAACAAGAGAAACAAAAATTTCATCAATATTGTTTTTAAAAAATTTGTTTTATTCAGTATTTGAGGCAGTTATCTCTCATATTTCTTCCACCAATTGCCGTTCGACTTAATTAATACATGGCCTTATCGCAGAGAAAGAGGTCGTCCAATCAAAATTTCCATCATGCCAGTATATAAAGCGTGTGTTGGTCTTGTTTTACGTTGTTCACAGTCATGGCACGCACTAAGCAGACAGCTCGTAAGAGTACCGGGGGGAAAGCCCCAAGGAAGCAATTAGCAACCAAAGCGGCACGTAAAAGTGCGCCAGCAACGGGTGGTGTTAAGAAACCTCATCGTTATCGCCCTGGAACAGTTGCCCTTCGTGAAATCCGTCGTTATCAGAAGTCAACCGAGCTCTTGATACGCAAATTGCCATTCCAGCGTTTGGTCCGAGAGATTGCTCAAGACTTCAAGACCGATCTTCGTTTCCAAAGTTCCGCAGTTTCTGCCCTTCAAGAAGCTAGCGAAGCCTACCTTGTTGGCCTTTTTGAAGACACTAATTTGTGTGCCATCCATGCCAAGCGTGTTACTATTATGCCCAAAGACATCCAACTGGCTCGCCGAATTCGAGGTGAACGCGCATAAGTCTACCTATGATTGTCCTGTGAACGCCAAACGGCCCTTTTTAGGGCCACACAACTTGATTTTGTATTTCTTTTTGGTTAATCTAAGGGTGTTCGGTTTGTATGTAAGGTACGATGTTGCATCTCCCATTCTTCCGAGCGATATTGCCAGTGCTTTCTAGGCTCCATCGTCATGGTATTATGTATGGCTTGTTCCAGGTGTTAATTTTGTGAAATTTAACCATACTGTTCTTAGTAAGAGTTTATTTTACCGAAATTGAGTGTTACTAGTCTGGCCAAATGCCTATCCGTCACATTGCGTTGTCTTTTGACGAACTCTCATTAAGCAGCCGCATAGTATGTTCATCATATATTGATGGAAACAACATTCACAACGACTGAGTATCGAGCAGGTTCACTTAACGGATACGTATATAAGATCTTGTTTGGTGAAGACACAAAATGTTACTTCAGGACTGGCTACGTAAACACCTGAACTAAGGATAGGAAGTGATGTAGTCGGACGCGTTGACAACTTCACGTATCGTGTAAGTCTGATCAGCCCCAATTGGTTGGCTTCTGACGAAATCTCTGGACAGGTTCAAAAAGCTCGTTTGGCTTTTGCCAAATTACGCCACCTATAGCGGAGGCGAGATATCCTTCTATGAATAAAAGGACGAGTATACTGTGTAGCATTTCGTTCTCTTTTACTTTACGGCTGCGGAACGCGGCCATTAAGGGTAGAAGATACTCGTAAGTTACTGGTATCTGGTCACAGATGTTGCTCGCATCTGCTGCGATCAACAGGTAAGTAATAGTGAGGTTAGACGAAGGGTACTTGGGAATGCTGGTAAATCAGTTGATGAGGTTATGAATCTGTATAGACTGAGATAGTTGTGCTACATGTTACGTATGTCTGAACACCGATTACCACGACGCGTAGTACTGACTAGTGTTGGGGACGGTGGGAAGGAAGCTAGGGGCGGCCGAATCAAAACGTGGCATCAGTCTGTAAAGCCACTAGCTTCTGACCTGAGCCATGTTCGTAGATGCAGACTACTTGGTTGGGGTCTGTGCCACTACCGTAACCAGTGATTGGAGACTCTGGATGACATGGCTGAAAATCGACCACAATGGCATCGGTGTATACACTTTGTCTTCCCTTAAACTGTGAGATTAAAATTACTTTATACCTTCATTTCTACGATCTAATTCTTTCTTTCTGTATTATTATCCTCATATGAAATATCTTTTTACTACCATTGAAGTAACTGCTTCCATGTCATTGGTGTTCATCTTGTTGTGCTAATGAGGTGTGGCAACTTGGACAGATGCATGTACGTGCCTGTTCCTACTTTGTAGCTGACTGAATGACTACGTTGAAACGCATTTATGATAACCGAGTTTTATACTTATAAAAAGTCAAGTTCCCCAATTTACACGATTCACCATATTGGATAAATATTTCAATCATTGGTTTACAAGCAACTGTTGTTCATCTGGTTGTCAACAATTATATAGAGTGAGACTTCAATTTAAACGATCTTCGTAGCACTCCATCATAGTGATCAACACTGTATGTAGTCTACTACTTGCACATTCGATTTATAACAGACCTTTGTGATCAATAATAATAATGGTCGTTTAGATCATTAATACGAATTATTTTTTAGAAGGTTAGTGCCCAGAATTGAGAATTTTGACTAGTCGTACCTGTCAGAGATTTGATGTCATTTGTTGCTGACAGGGATCGAAAATATCTAAACATATGTCAATTATCCAGAATTCGCATGGCATTCCAATACTGGGTAGGAAGGGAAGTATGCACTTTAAAGTTACCTAAAATTTAAAATCACGGCAGGAAGAAAACACTAGCATAAGTAGACGTCAAGTATACAGACACTCAATAATCTGGACCGTTTGTAGAAGAGTGCTGTTTACCAATGTAGATCGGTACCCGAATTGCAGGTCAAGAACTGTATTTCGCTTAATAATGAGCAGACTATTTCATTTTATGAACGTCATGTGACTTTCTTTACGATAGGGCCTTTCACACTAGCCCATGTTAATTTTCAAGCGTAAAAGCATACTCATACAAATATGTGAACGGTGTTTTCTTCGAATTCGTCGTTGGAGATGCTTCAATATATTATCCTAAGCGATAGAATAGGCGACGGCAACACATGTTGCACTCTAACTATATTACAACACCGTAGAGAGTTACGGAAACCAAGCAGCTGCCTGATCGTAAAACCAAGCAGTTAGCAAGAATTATGCCGCAAATAAACCCCTATATTTCATACGAATATTCGTCAAGATTAGGACAAATAGTTTGACAGGAATTATGTGCTGATTATAGAGTAGTAATTATATGTGAAAATTATATTTGAAATAGTCTCAGCGACTGAAATAAGGTAATCCCAACGTTTCGTTCAGCTAACTTGTCTGAACTTCCTCAGGGTAATCAAAATCATCAAAGAAATATACATTGTTCTGCGTTTTTATCGTTGTTGCAGAACAGTAGTGAGCTTCATACGTCGCCAGGCATATCCTAGGGTCTCTCAGATGAATGTACACCAGCTCCAGGGAACAGAATTAACCTGTGTGTATGATCACTAATGGGGTTTCTAGCAAGCATCGTAAGTATCGAAGACCAAGTGTCAATAACTCCAAATGAATCAACGCACATTTACTTCGCAACCATAAAAACGAGTGCGAAGCCACACCGGATGATGTAACTGAAAATCAAACTTCCCTATCTGGATATATGTCCAACCCATCAGGGGTTGTTTGTAAGCTGCCTACAATTCCATATCAAGCATCGTAGTCAAGAGCGTTCCGACTGAGCTTTGTCCAAATGTATTTAGTATATCCATCTCGAATGTTTTACTTTCAAGGAAACCAATTACACTACAACACAGATAGAACCAAACTTATGCCAAAGCATTTTATAATGGTCGCATGATAACCGAATTCAGAAATAACAAGATCACTCTTTAAATATCACTTCGACTTAGCATTACAGCACATTGGGGATCCCATGATATATGACTTATGAAGCTCCTTGTCCCTCTTAGACTTAATCTTCCCACACGGTGATATCGGTCAAATTACCTCTAAGTAGAAATGGTCTGATTTTGATGTATAGAACACTAAGAAATGATTCTGGACCTAATTTATACTCTTTTTCTTACCACTAGATCGGGATTACAAAGCAGGCGCGTAGAAAAACCAAGGACGAACAAAATACAGATTGCATACAGGTTTCTTGGGACTTGCTGCCCGAAGCAGTGTTGTCCGCGCCTTCAACTGTATCATTCAAGAGAAGATTAGACACTCACAAAAGCATACTAGAAAAGGAATAACATAGGTCGTAAGCCTTCTGTTCTTACTACACAAATCTGAATCTATGACTTAATCGTCACATCTCATATTACCGCATTATGACGAAGACAAGCACGCAAAAGAGTCGATGTTTTTACTCTTTATTACGGTTAATACATTGTAAAAGACTTTTATGAAACAGGTTTCATACACCACCATCTAGTGATCTCGGTTGGTTTTTGCAGCATCGCCAGCAATCACTATAATTTTGCATGTTGTAGCATATTTCCAAGATGGGATATTGTCTTTAATGAACTTGCAGCCATTTATTGTATGAAATTACCACACTAATCACGACTGTTGAAAGTGTCCACCTAAATTTAAGATAAGTTGGAAATTAAATCCTTGCGAATAACATTTGTGCCATGAAATGATCCATTACAAGCTAATTTGGATAATACCAATATATTCTGAAGAATGCATGAATTTGGGGTCATAGTAGGTTTTTAATGACATAATAAGTACAGAAACTCATCGAAATTCATAACACATGATTCTGCCAAACAGCACTAAGTAGGTGTTTAAGAGGAAGCCTGCACCCAAATGCCCTGGTATGGATGAGAGTGGAGCGGGATTGGAATTTTATAACCTCAAGGTTTTGCTCAGAAGCCTGGTATTTGGAACTATTTTTCGAAAAGCTAGGTACACAGTACTGAGGGAGACATAGGAGTTAATTACCATTAATTGCTGGGATATTTAAAAATACAATCTCCCATTTAAAGTTCCTTATTTAATCGAAGCTCAACTATTCTGACTGTTCGACCTTACAAAATAATGACTTGGAAAAGGATGAATTCCCGAAACAAACGGCAAAGAACTTAAAAATAGTAAGAAGGCCTACATCATTTGAGGATACTGCACTACGAGGAATAGTTCTGGTGTTATCTGTGAGACAGTTAAAAGCAGACCATCGTTTCTGTGACTGATAAGTCACTCATTCCAAAAGAATTTGACTCGAAATACATCGGTTTACAAGTAACATCATCCACATACTTAGTATAATCGTTCATTGTATAATGTAATATTTAAGTAGGGACCAACATTTCAGATTCGAATATTTAACATATGGCACCACCGTTCCATTTATTATGCTACAGATCTTTATGTGATCAAAGCAAAAATGTTTGATACATTTATGGATCGAAGTATCACAATTATTGAGTAACCTACACGGTTGACTAGCGACTTTTACTCACATGAAACACTAAATATAATTCTTATGAGTCAATTATGCACATCGACAATGGATTATTTTAATTTTGGAAATGTCTTCCCAGAACTGCTATTATGAAATCTCTTCAATACAACACCCACACTTATCATCACTAGAGAAAACAGGTTCATTCCAAAAACGAAGTTAGCAAGAAAGAAAACTTGTCGAACACACTGAAAATGAAAACAAATACCATCTGACGCAACCTTAGCATAAACCGTGTTTGTAATCTATAACCTTTCGTGCTGTAGACTAAGAATATCGTCACATGCAACGACTATACTTGAAAGATACCTAATAGCATAGAATGTGAGGTCACTTTAATTCATAAAAACTAATGCTACGCGGCGAAAGCCAACCATAACAACCGGACAAAATAATTTAGGAAGTAATAGGGGCAGTGGATGCTGATGCGCTCAAAGAGCTCGTTGACAAAGTGCATGACAATACAAATTTGATGCTTTATCCTTTGCCACCAACTTATAAGCATGACACTTCAAGTTCAAAATTATAAAACAAACAGACGCATGAAGACGACAGCAGTTCTTCAAAGTCAAAGCGTCCTCAGATAAAGCATTAATTAACAGTACTTCTGTTAGGCTAAAATGACAATAGTTTAAGCAACCACAAACTCCACAGAACGACCTTGTACCAACCACCAACAAATTGATAATCACATGCCGCTATTTTGTGATTGGACCACGTTCACATTGGCTTCTAATTGGGTAATATGAAAATCATGTTGCGTCGTGGTCAGGAAATTATTATAGGGCTCAACTGAGAGTAAGAAGGATTGTTCTCGTCTCCGTGTGGCAATTATTGGTCTGAAGGTTAAGTCATGAGCTCCTCAGTGGCTGTTTCAGTGAAGAAGCCCAAGTCGTCAAAGCCTAAAGTGCCGGCCAGTCACCCGCCAGTAATTAACATGATCACGGCGGCAATTTTGGCGGTTAAGGATCGTAAGGGCAGCTCACTCGCTACGATTAAAAAGTACATAGCCGCGAATTACAAGTTTGATGTTGAAAAGCAGGCAGCCCATATTCGCCGTGCTATAGTTCATGGTGTTGAGAAAGGTGCTTTTATACGAGTTGGGAATAAGGGGAAAGGTGCGTCTGGTAGCTTCAAAGTAGCTGAAAAGAAGATTGTCGATGCCAAACCCAAGGTTGCTAAACCGAAGACCAAAGTGGCTTCTGTTGTTAAACCCAAATCAACTCCAAAGAAGCCTAAAGAAAAGAAGGTCACCAAACCGAAAGTCAAGACACCGAAGAAGCCGAAGGCTGCTGTAGCGAAGAAACCAGCAGCTAAGAAGTCAAAGACTCCTAAAAAGACTGCGGCTAAGAAGGTTTCTCCTAAGAAGAAGTAAAGTGGTTTGATGGTGCCTACATAGGTGCTGCTACTACGGAGAACGTGACAACGGCCCTTTTCAGGGCCAATCACCAAATTGGTTTTCAGTTTGCTTAGTTTTTTTATCAGTACTGTAGCACTGTATGAATGGGAAGAGTACGGGTCTATGATTTGCAGGAATTCCTTAATATTAGTTATGGTTGGCACACATAAGTATCATTTATATTCGTTAGTATTAGTTCAGTTCGGCTAATCGGCTGCGTTAGGACAGGGATACGTATGGTTACCCACTGACAGCAACTGCTTATTATTTATTTATTTTAACACATAAGTATAGGTACAGGGAGGCACCAAATACATATGCGCCACACATATCTCAATTGATTTGTGTGATGGCTGTGATACTGCTCGGGTGCCCAAACCGAAGCAGGTGGTTGTCTTAGGTAGCCACACCCCGAGCAACTGCTACGGACCTCTAGGTAGGTCGCTTAAAGCAAGCAGGACATTTAGGTGGGCATTTTAATATTCCGTCTCAGCGAACAGATGGCAGTCGTCTGCTGCGGCCGACAATAATTTTAAGCATACGGAGGTACATCGTTCTGAAAAGATACGCATCTGTTCGCAGAACGCTGAGAGGCCAAACCCCTTGCAATTGTTTGATGGAAGCACGTCGTTGCCTTCTCGTCATTTCTGCCTACGCTCCCACTGACTGCAGTTCCGATGAAGTGAAAGATGAATTTTACAGAAAACGCTCTGAACGTCCAGACATAGTACTCGTAGCAGGTGACTTTAATGCCCAGGTAGGTAGCTTAAACGAAACAGAAAGACATTTAGGTGGGTATTTTAGTATTCCGGCACAGAGAACAGATAATGGTGATCGTCTGCTGCAACTATGCTCAGACAATCGTTTATTTTAGCAAACACTAATTTTAAGCATAAGGAGAGACATCGTCTAACATGGCGACCCCCTGCACCAAACCAACGATGGGCTCAAACAGACCATATTGCCATCAGTCATCGTTGGAGAGGGTCAACGAGTGGTTTCTATATCTATTGATAATATCCAGAGATTTCTAAGGTTGGTGTTCCAGTTTTAACGGGTAGGTTGACTAATATTTTGGCTAAAATCTGGGAAGTGGACGTAATCCCATCTGACCTGTCGCAATCACTGATCATCCCAAGATATATAAAGAGGTCGAAATAATCTTGTGATAGCCATAGAGGAATTCGGCCAGCTAATATAACATCTAAAATACTAGCCTCAATAATTTTCGGTCGCTTAACAAAGATTCGTGAATGGCAAACACGAGAAAATCAGGCTGGCTTCAGACCTGTTCGTCCCTGTATCGACCACGTAATCACCATTCGTCAGATACAGACAGGCTTATCGGCGTCCGTCAATGATAGTTTTCTAACTCAGAAGTTGCATTTAACTCTGTAGATCGAGAGGTTCTGTGACAATGTCTATCACTGAAAGGTGTAACTCAGAATTACGTAAACCTTGTGAATGCTCTGTACTTGAACACTATCAGTCGAGTCGGAGCTTATGGCGATTTGTCATCTGATTTCGCAACCGCAAGTGGTGTCCATCAAATCTGTCCACCATCTACATTTTTGTTCAGCTTCATCATAGATCTACTGATGGAAATGACGCTCTCATCGATTGCACTCTCGGGCATTGATCTCCTACCAGGAGGTCCACTTACCGAATTAGAATACGTAGATGATATATTATCTTGTTTGGTGAAGACGCTGATAAAATGTAGTATTCTGCTAGCACTGAGCAACAATGCCAGGATGTTTGGAATGCGTCTCTACCCCTCTAAATGCAAATTGTTACTTCAGGACTGGCTACGTAAACACCTGAACTAAGGATAGGAAGTGATGTAGTCGGACGCGTTGACAACTTCACGTATCGTGTAAGTCTGATCAGCCCCAATTGGTTGGCTTCTGACGAAATCTCTGGACAGGTTCAAAAAGCTCGTTTGGCTTTTGCCAAATTACGCCACCTATAGCGGAGGCGAGATATCCTTCTATGAATAAAAGGACGAGTATACTGCGTAGCATTTCGTTCTCTTTTACTTTACGGCTGCGGAACGCGGCCATTAAGGGTAGAAGATACTCGTAAGTTACTGGTATCTGGTCACAGATGTTGCTCGCATCTGCTGCGATCAACAGGTAAGTAATAGTGAGGTTAGACGAAGGGTACTTGGGAATGCTGGTAAATCAGTTGATGAGGTTATGAATCTGTATAGACTGAGATAGTTGTGCTACATGTTACGTATGTCTGAACACCGATTACCACGACGCGTAGTACTGACTAGTGTTGGGGACGGTGGGAAGGAAGCTAGGGGCGGCCGAATCAAAACGTGGCATCAGTCTGTGAAGCCACTAACTTCTGACCTGAGCCATGTTCGTAGATGCAGACTACTTGGTTGGGGTCTGTGCCACTACCGTAACCAGTGATTGGAGACTCTGGATGACATGGCTGAAAATCGACCACAATGGCATCGGTGTATACACTTTGTCTTCCCTTAAACTGTGAGATTAAAATTACTTTATACCTTCATTTCTACGATCTAATTCTTTCTTTCTGTATTATTATCCTCATATGAAATATCTTTTTACTACCATTGAAGTAACTGCTTCCATGTCATTGGTGTTCATCTTGTTGTGCTAATGAGGTGTGGCAACTTGGTCAGATGCATGTACGTGCCCATATTTACTTGTCTTTACTAGCTTCAACCAACTGTCAAGAAATGTTGCTTGGAAATAAGGCAAATCGTCCCCGTCCAGCGACCGGTTAAAGCGCCGGACGTTCAATTTCGTGAAAAACTTCCCTGGCAGTGGTTGTATGTACGTATCCATGTAAGAGCATTTTGAGAGGGATTGCTGACTTTTTCCACTCTGGGCCATACGAGGTCATTTTGTGTCTTCTATCAGTAAAGAACTTGAATGTTATTCTGAGGTATGTGTATCGATTTTTTCTCTCAAAAACGGTACGTGACATTTTCATGAAAATTTCAAGTTTATGCTTGTGGGTCATGGACTTCAAACATAACTGTTCAGATTTAGATACTATATTTAAATTAACGGTAGAATCTTTCTAAATACCGGTGAAAGAGAATTTATTGATAAAAGATTTATGTGGAATTAAGCGCATGGTAAGCAGTTTTAAAGAATACTTAACAAATATATTGTTAGGTCCTGACTAGTTTGCCAACAAGTGACATGAATTAGTTAATTAAAATTATGTTGCACTGTTAATCTTTCAGTTTCTTGTATTGTCATTTTCAATACCCAGTTTTCGGTTAATCGGGTCATAATCTAATGAAGAATGAATCATAAAGGACGCCTTTTGATGCGAATAAACACAATAATTTTCCTTTGCTTTCCAAGAACATATTATAGGTCCTGGGTTCGAATCACCCGAGGAGCGGGATCGTGGATGCGCACTGCTGAGTCCCGTAATAAGACGAAACGGCCAAGGCTTCTATAAACTTAAGAATTCGTCCTTGACAATTTCTATACAACGTTTTAAAAGCTGCATTAATATCAATTTTGCGCCCCGTTTCAATTATATGTTTCGCTATCGATGACCCTGGTTTTCTACCACCCACGTTGATCGGATCGTTTGGCACACATTGATTTTGAAGCCATTTAGGCACATGTTCATTGACCCTTGATTGCATTGTTCGATTACTCCTCCCTATGTATGTGTGTCCACACAAACATGTAAATTGGTAAATACAATGGGATGTGACGTAATCATTGGTGCATTGTCTGGGTGTACTAGGAATCATGGCCTTGGACTTTTCAATCACAATCAAATGAGCAGCATAATAGGTGTTCTCGATCGCTGCTTTCAATCTCTGTCTTAAAACTATGCTATTAGATTCACCTCTATATAGTAGATTGATGTAAACTTTTTTCTTTGGGACCGAATAAACAAGAGGTCTTGTTATTAACTGACTTTTGCACCTATTAATAAACTTTAATGGATAACCATTTGCTATTAATGTGTCAGTCAGTAACTTTTCATCTTTTTCCACCGTGTCAGATGTACAAATCCTTTGAGTTCTTTTAAAGAGACACTTAACCAAGCCTCGCTTGTATTGCAATGGACAAAAACTATGGAAATTTAAGTATTGTCCCGTCCAGGTAGGTTTCCTATACACTGACTGTCTAATAGTACCATCATCCCTTCGACTTAAAAGTATGTCTAAAAAAGCCAATTTGCCATTACTTTCTGCTTCATGTGTCATCACGATATCATCTTGAACACTATTGAGTTTATCCAATAATCCGTAAACGTCAAAGTCTTTAGCACATATAATTAGAATATCGTCCATGTATCTTCTATGTAGAGTTACCTCACTAATAAGCTCACTCTTCCTGTTTTCTACATATGACATAAATACATCAGCTAGGAGAGGCCCCAAAGGGCTACCCATAGCTACACCAACAACTTGCCCTTTGGAGTGTGCTTGGTTGGGATTCTCATTTTCAAAAATCTTTTCGTTATTATTATAATCCATTTCCTCATTCTGTCTGAGTCATTTGACCTTTATAAGCATTCATGACCCTAACAAATTGATGTACAGATATCTTTGCTCTGTTTTACACATGTAAAATAAGACCATACTAAAGGGTTGATGACTCATACTGTTATTGAGTTTTAAACTGTTTCTTTGATTCTTTGTTCTTTGTGGTTTGACCGATAGGTGACAACTGATAAACTAATTGACCCAAGTTTTAGACAAGATAATAACAATAGACACTAAATGGTTCAGGGCATGTTCATAAGCGCAACAACATAGATTGTAAAACAAAGAAAAACTATTCATTCGTTCATATGATCAGTTAATATTCAGTTACATGAACATTTTTTGGCTACACCAACGACTAAGAAAAATATTTTGTGTAAATCATAGCCATCAAGAGGAAAAATTAAAAAATTTTCAGTAGACTAGAGACCCGAGGACAATCATAAATTTCAAATAACATGTGTGTTGCTGACTAGAATTAAAAGGAAAATTTAGGGAAAAAGATTTTCTCTTTAACAAAATGACTTGCTTAGGCCGTATATTCGCATCTATAGTTGTTTTTGATAAGCATATGGGTTTATGGAAAGATAGGATAGATTACACCGCTAAGTGATCCGAAATTTTAAAAATAAAAAGGTTGCATTTCGTTATAAATTTGACATTATGTGGATTGCCTGATCGTTGTTTGATCACTGTAACTTGACGGTTTGTTTGTTCTGGAAACACTATTTGTTTAAGAAATTGGTTCAATAATGAAGAGTGCTTAATTATTTCATTTATATTTAATCTTATGCTGTTCGATTTCCACTAAAAATGGAACATCTAGTGTGCCAACGAACTAATAGTTTAGTATTTTATTTACAAATAAGCTAGTCACAACTCACGATTATCTAAGTTGAACTATGGTATGGTATACCATCTCTAAATTACGAGCCAGCAATCAAAAAACTAACAGTCTGAATTAAACTGTTTCTCACATTTTTTCTTCATTTTTGTCACAGTTGGTTGAAGTAATTTTAAAATAAGTTGCATCAAAAATATAAAAGCACATGTAGAGAAATTGGATTTATCCAGAGGTCGGTATTCATTTCCTTTCTAAAACCAGTAATGATCTCAACTGACATAGACCTCACCTTTTAAGAACTAAAGCTGTTTTCGTTATAACCAAGGTACATGTGGTAATAGTTTATTTAACTTGACAGTATTGATGTCCTATTAACAAAGAGAGAAGGTGATGTTTTTCCTATTCGTTTATTTGGTACACAGTTTCTGAAATTACTTAAGTTAGTGGGCACAACACAACTTCATGAATATAATTCAATCATCACCAGAACCACGTAACTATTTAGTAACTAATCAATGTTCTAAAATTACTATTTGTTGTTAAATGATTGTTAGTATCCACCTTTAGTTTTAATTTTGAATAAATCCCTTTGTGATTGAAAAGATTAAATGAATTTCAACTTAGTTTTAAACATGTCGATCTTAATAACTAATCTCTGCTTGAAGATGTAAATCATCAACGTAGATGATCTATTTCGAATGATCGGAAGCCTACTCGAGTTAGATGGGAATGGTGTGACGAAACAGCTAGCGTCGAAGTCACACCTTGTGGTCAGCACCATACGTGGACTACCCCATTGACGTATCAAGGTACTATAGATGCTTTGAAGACTGTACAACACAGAGAACGTTATTACGGAGATATATTAGTTAAAGTAGATACAAGCGAAAGTAAGACCACTGCCGCATGGGCTAGGGCTCAGCGGAATTTCACTGCCCCTACAATACTCCCCCACCAGATTCAACGTCCGTTTGAATCTTTACCAAACATGTCGGAAGAAGTCGCGCACCGGAGATTGCCAATCGATTAACATGAATCCTCTGGGTATTACTGAGCTGCAAAACTTCAGTTATTTCCGTTTCCATGATCCTTCTAATTACAGTTCATATTAACCTCAACATGTCTTATCACTTTGAGCTTTCCCGTTTAAAGCATAATTTCTTTATTTATCTTCATGTTGAATATTCAAGCTCTCAACAGCACCATTATTAGTTTCCTTATTAAGATTAACGTTTTTATACCTTTACTTATTTTACTTCATTGTTACCATGTCTAGAAAAATTCTATTATCACAGTTATTAAGATTATTATCATTTTGAAAAATAAGTTTATGTTTGAGATTTTATGGCTTTGAACATGAATTAACTGAAAAGAGAACTTTTCTCTAAACTAATCTTTCTTATTTTTATGTCTAAATGGGTATATTCCGTTTACTTGAATGCTTTTCACACAAAACGTATTTGCTTTAAAGCAACCTGATCAAGAGAAAACTTGAGATCACAAAATAATTAGATGTGAGTTATCAATAAACTTAAAAGATGTCGGGCTACGTTCGAAAATCGCATGATATGGTTAAAAGGTAAAATGTGACTAATCAATTTTGTTTTAACCTTTGCATTCAAAAGAAATTTGTACAAACACTTTCGCTGCCTTGGCCATCGGTATAATATTTCCTTCAACAGAACTATTTTTCATACTTTCTTCCATTTCGTCTTTTTTAATTTTGTTTTTGTTGTTCTCAAACTTTGTAATTTCTCAACATTCATCTCTTGATTCTTACGTAATTAACATTTTATTGACCATCCATTAAAAATTCTGTTCCTTCTCTTTTTTATTTACTATGCAACGAAGCAACTTCTTGATTTATTAATTATTTAGGATACTAATAATCCTCTTTCTTCCAATGACTCAATATTAATTTAGATGTCATTAAGTAATTATTACGTAACGTATCCATGATGAAAAACTAATTGAAAAGAAATTTCTTCGATCAATTCGTTCCTTCCTTAATTTTGTTTTACACGTTATAGTTTTCACACACATATCTGGGACCTTAACTAGTTTAGAGGGTGTTAAACCTCAAGTTAGGGAAGAGTTTAATGAGATCAAATACGATTTAATAAAAAGAGTTGTTTGATTGTAGAACTTCTTAAGTAAACAATGCTATCGTTTTAGCAACCAAACATAACAGTGCTCACAATAAGTCATCCATGGACAATTAATGATTCTGAATTCAAATAGAAGGTGAACTGATAGTATGCAATATTTTATCTTTTGATTTTTTAGGAAATAATTAGCTAACGCGAACATGTTCTCCAAAGACGGCATGCATCCTCTTTGCAGAAGCAGCAGATGAATCATTTTCGAAGTATATATATATATATATATATATATATATATATATATATATCCTTAACCTACATTACATTATGTCGTGTGATTCTAATGAGCGCTGGAACATACCACATATATAACCCAGATTTATTCAACAGAGTCATAGACTGACTGACATAACGTAGACGTTAGAGCACAGTGCAATGGGATGCAGTTAAATATTTATGAGGGAAGACAGTTTATTTCCTTGTTTCAGTCAAACAATCTGTTCATGAACAATAGGTAAACAACTGTTCAACCAAACAGAATAAGATCTAGCCAGTGAGAATCATCTATGCATTCTACACAACATTTGGGCCAGAAGAATCGTTTTTTATCCAATACATAGCAATTGTTATTATTTTGGTGGACATATAATGGGAAATCATAATCGTATACTTCTGATTGTACCATTCATTAGATTCATCTATTAGAGAATTTGATTGCTAAGAGGTTACATAAAATGACCGTAGGATTTTTCATATTTTAAATCTTTATGTGATAACAGGCAGTATATTTACGCAAGATATCATTGTTGAGTAAATTATTCCTTGCTCATAACAAAAGTAGTTAACATGCATTGATTAACTATGTACAGATTTATGCGTATAGAAAACACACTACTCACTAGCGATAAATAGCATGGAATTCGGGAGCAGAGTGATCCGACTATGTGGATGTCAAAACTGAAGTGGGGGAGTGGTTCGAACTCATTACCTATCAGTCGAAAGTGGCACATTTTAAACAGTGAACCACCGCACTACTGATCTAACAGGTATTATCCATGTGTAAGTTTGAAAGCCACATATTTACAGTGTTACATCAATCTCGACCTACCGAGTTTTCGTATTTCATTCTTTTTTGACATTGAGGTTTTTTTCTTACTCCCATTCGGCTCTTACCATGTTGCAGCTAACTAAAGCAAGTACACTCATACATGAAGTCTACTTGGTAGTTCGGTTTCCGATGCTCTTCCAGTCTGAGAATTAGTGGCTATTTGTAATGACCTTTTCCATCAAGAAGTATCTAGAATCGAGAAAAGAACTCTTCTTTGCTTAGTTTTGAGACCTGACTGGTTTTGCAGAAAAAAATGCACGGCTTACCACATGGATTTTGAATATTCTTGAGATCATTAGTTTGTGCAAAACTACCTAACTAGCTTACCACGGTGTGTACTGTTTAAAATCTATCATCTACTACGTTATCCATCATGTAATGACGAATTAAAGTTGTCTTTATGTAAAACATGGCTAATAATGACAGCAATTAAGTTGTGACTCGTTCGGAAAATCCACTTTCAATATCCTGAAGTATGATTACAGACATATTCATACAACAAGGTTAGTCGTCCCACTGATGCCAGTCTGCAAAAAATGTCTTTAAGATGAACTAACGTCTACAGACTACTCAACTAAACATTATAATGTCGACCACTTCGGGGATTTATTAATTAGTGTTGATAAATGTGTCCGTCATTTGCTAAAGTAAACTAAAACATGGAGGACTTTTACTGTTTATCGGATTGCATTTTATTACAGCCATCCATTCTAGGCATATTTAAATAATAATATGATTTGGATACTGGTTCATTTTTACCCTTATTTCGATTATTTAGTTCATCATTTTAATTGAACTGATATTGTTTCTTCAATCATTGGTTTTATCTTCTGATACGGCCGTCTGCTGTTGTAATTCTGTTCACAATATTTAGTCCCGAGTGGACATATTTCCCAAAATTTTGCGGTTTTACCATGATACGCTAACATCATTTATCCAGAGTATATAATTCGCTTCTTTGAATGTTGTATCTGATATAAACAAATACGTAAGTTACACAAAATTGTTTGTGGCTTGTTCAGTCCTACACTTTGATGCTAATTGTCATGGGGCGATTAAATCCCGGCCCACGTATTTCAAGTCTAGTTAGATTTTCGGATTGACATCCAAGGTCACTTATTATTACCTTGAACCTGATTCGTTGATAGGTAAGAGTGTGGTAAAACTCATCCCATTAACAAATCATCAGTTTGGTCAGTTTTAACAAGATCGTACAACCTTTGGGAATAAGTTTCTTCGACTTAGCTTAGTTTTGCCCTGAATACAGGATTTCTTTGGCTACGAGCAGCAATTGATGCTGTGGAAATGACTCACTATTTCGTCAGACATCTATCATTGGGAGTAATTGTTTTATGCTTATGTGTTTTACAACAGGAATCAGGTTAGTATTCTATTTCTTAATGTAGTTTTACAACTGAAAATAGACATCGCCTTATTGCAAATACATCAATAAGTTGTGTAATAAGTTTCAGTTGTAATTATCATGGCTTAATAATAAACTGATTTAAGTGTACTTCTTTCTTTCAGTCGTAACAGACTTCCATATTTTCTTAGGCTAAAGTTTACAAAATGAACAGCTTTGGCCGCGATATAACAAATAACTTAGATAAAACCCATTCATCTCTATATACTACTAATTTCCGGAGATTTTTATATTACATTTTTAACTTTGTACCTCTACTTTTCGTGATATTACATCATAATGTACTCTCAAAGTAATATACAGTAAATATTTTCTAGACTATCGTCCCTTCTGTAGCTCCGTATATACTTATATTTTCTGAATGTGAATCCAAAAAATGTGATGAATTATAAGGCTAGAAACTTTCGAGAAATAAACAAATCTCGTTTGGTTAATAAAAATATGACATTATTTTATCATGATCTCCAAGGTTCGACAAATTACAGTTGTTAATACTTATAATACTAGAACTCACTTTGTTAGAGAAAGAAATGTGTATTGACGGAGTTGCAGTTAACTGAGGAATTCTCAGAACTTTACGCCGGCATTCATATCCTGTTAGAATCTTAGCACGCACTAATTTAGTTAAGACACCATTTAAAATTATGTAATCAGTGGATAATGAGTGCCTTGGTATATTAATGTTAGTTTTCTGCATTATTTTAATTTACCTAAATGGTGTTTCATTAGATGTATGTTTTTCTCAGCAAAGCTGATTTTAGGTTGAGATAATTGCCTTCATTAGTAATTTCCGTTTTTTTGTGGATAACAAACGATTGTTCGTCACTGTTGAAAAGATGGATAGACGGTAAACTGGTTCCAGTAAAAGGTTATGACTTACATCGCGTGTGATTTCGAGTGGTTTACTAGCTGAAGATGTGTCTAACTGACTTTCTGAGGACTGCATCTTTCGTACTTCCACTCAATATCACCTATTTAATGAGAAGTTCTTGATATGAGGTTGAAGTTGTTTCAAACATTCCGGGCAAAAATCCGTATACGTGAGTGGTTTAAATTAAATGTAAAGAGGACTAGTTGACCGTTTTTGTGTGTGAATCTTAAAATCCGAAATGCAAACTTCAGAGCATTTCTATATGATGCTTTTAGTTCTTTTTGGGACAGAATCACTTAAGACATTTTACGAATAAGAGTAAATTTTATAATTCAGTGTTTCAATCTTGACTTATTCTTGTATGCTTGTCCTTCAAAAGGTAATTTTCGGTTTAGAAGTGAGTAACCTAGTAACAACTGATTATCACAGTCTTTTTCCAGACCCCATCTAATCTTAGGTGATTGGATTACCGTCACCTTTTAAGTGGTCAGGTGTCACTATTGTCGGTAAGGTCGCATCCTCCATACAACCAAGTGTTTTCATCTAGGTGGAATGGATAGTAATGTTGGGAAATTTATTCGATGATAACTTTAAACATAGGGAATTACGTTTAAGGAGAACTTTTCGAAAACTCCCATACTTTTAAATTAACCTATTATTGTTTTACTCATTCACATTAAAGTGTATTGTTATTACATGATAAACTCTGTTTTGAGGTTTCATACAACCTATTGGTTTACAGTTTAGATGAAAGTCAGTTGAAAATTTTCTTCTAAACTTAACATTTATCACTAATTACATGCAATATTATTACAGTACAATTACTTAGTTTCAAGTTATAGACTTATGGTAATTTGCGATATGACATAAAGCGTTCAAGGTAACTAGATGTTTCATTCTTCAGTCTACAGCATCCAGTGCGTGGTTTGCAATTCCTATCTTGATGGCCAGTTATGTGAACCTTGGGATCAGTTTACATTCATAACAAACTGCTCAAAGTATCCCGGAATCGATGCATCTAAACCAATCAGCTGTCGTAAAATCGACCAAGTTGGTAAGTGAACTACTCTATGATAGGAACGTAATATTAATACTTGTAGTATGTTGGTAGTTGATCTGTAATTTACAGTAGTTATCCAACTGGGGTCAGTTCGTGATAAAAATCTGAGGTTTAGTATTATATATTTTGATCATTAAATGCAAGAGTGACGAATATGTGATAGGAACTGTCATTACCAATTTTGACAGATAATTCCCATTTAAACATTAAAATTAAAACACGAAGTTCAGCGAAGGGATCTCTTTTCAACGAATTTATTATCAAGCTGTACAATCGTATATATATAAAATTTTGTAAAAGTACTAATTCCGTGAGGAAATGTGAACACAGTTAACCATGACATAATAAAAAGGGGTTATAATACTAGATTACGTAATACGAATAATAACAATAGATTTAGTGAATATAATAAGATGATTAAAATGTTAATGCAGCTAAACTGCGAATAACCTTCACTAGTAGGAACTTATTTTCTGTATCCATAAAAGATAAGCTTCCGCGTCTGGTCGCCTCTATGTGCATCTATCAGTTCACCTGCTCTTGTGGAGCAAGGTACATTGGCCGTAGCCAGCGCTCGCTTTCAACTCGGATACGGGAACATATTCCAGCTTGGTTCTATAAGGGTGAAAGGAAAGCAGTTAGGAGTTCTATACTTGAACACCTTATCGACTGTAACCATTCTACAGATCCACAAATTGATTTTAAGGTTGTTTATATGATTAGTCCAAATCTACCTAGATTTCTTCGTATCCAACTCTTAAAAATAGCCGAAGCTCTTACCATTCAGGAGCTTAAACCAGAACTATGCGTACAAAAGAAGTACGTCTTATCGCTATCGTTACCTTGGCCTTAATTATTTTGATTATTTTATTATTATTATTATTATTATTATTATTATTATTATTATTATTATTATTATTATTATTATTATTATTATTATTATTATTAATGTTGCATTCCCCCCTTTACTAATGTCTTATATTCTCATTGTTTTTATTCGTAAATACTCATCATATTACCTTATTTATTTATTTTTCACAGCTCTATGACCTTTAAGTATTATAACAAAAAACATTTTAATCATCTTATTATATTCACTAAATCTATTGTTATTATTCGTATTACGTAATCTAGTATTATAACCCCTTTTTATTATGTCATGGTTAACTGTGTTCACATTTCCTCACGGAATTAGTACTTTTACAAAATTTTATATATATACGATTGTACAGCTTGATAATAAATTCGTTGAAAAGAGATCCCTTCGCTGAACTTCGTGTTTTAATTACCAATTTTCTTTATTTATACTTTCCAACCGTTTTATTGGGCTTCTAAAGTAACCTAAAAACCTGAGTTTGTTTGCAATGAGATTTATTGCAAGCCCACATAACAACAGAGAAACAACTTTATTTGAGAATCAAATTCATTATTTGTTATGGTTAGTCCAGTCTTATCTCAGCTGTTATTACAAAGCATTTATTGAAATTTGAGTTTGGTATTCTATCAGGAATCAGTCTTTTTTGTTAAACGTCAAAAGAATCAGAACAATAGACCTTCAACCAGACAGTAAAAGGATTTTTAGCACGTAGTCGAAAATTAACTAGTTAAGGGTAATGCCCCTGCATGAAGTTTTTGGTCAATCGAAACATTAAAATTTATGTCAAGAAATGTTGATCAATTCACATCTCGCTTGAATATATGGTGTACTGTAGTTATGTGACTTGTGTATATCATTGGATTTTTGCGGATAGTCAAACAGAAATATTGAAGGTTGAGCACTATGCAGCAGTTTTTTTAGTTCTTTTGTGTCACGTCAATGATCTGCAATAAGTTAAACACTAAAATTTGTACTTGGCTGATAATGAGATCCGTAGAGATTTTTTCGCTCTACATATTTATGAGTAAAATAAAAGTACAGTTTCATCGTGTTAAAAGTTGCAAATTATTTTGAAATTGTTTGCTAGCCAAGAAGTAGTTTAGTCATGACTTGTAATTTACAAACATTTGTCTCTATAATCATACATTCATTGTCCCCTCTTTTTTAGTACTATTAAAGAAAACTGAGTCTCGGCATTATTATTTGAAGCGTATTTTACGAACCAGTGAGAATGTTTGGAAATCAACCACTAATTTTTGAATTTTCAGTAAAGTTACTCCTGTTAAACTAATTATGGTTTGATTTAGATTTCCATAATTTTCACATGAAGTCTTGGTTGGGTTTCTCAATCAGTTTTTGTCCGTAAACGTTTTTCTCATCATGAATTACCTGGAATTAAAGCTACACTTATTTTCTGCGAAGTTCAAATTAGTCGAACATCAAATGTGAAACTAAGTTTTGTCACGGTGGATTTATTTTATTCAGAAATCTAATGGCTTGCGAATGTTCCGTTTTAATGAGGGTGAGGAGAGTCCGCCCTCCCTTTCGACCTGGTTTTGTATGTATTGAAGCCAATAGATTGTAGTGGCTTTCGGTCTTTAATTTTATTTATATAATTATTTAAGCTAAGTCTAAGTAAAAATGCAGTTTGGTACTTATGACTGCTTGTCAGACCAAAACATGGCACAAATCCATGAAGTTTCTGACAAGTGGACTGAGTCATGTTGATAGGTGTAGACTACCTGGTTGGGGACCGCAAGATGATAGCAACCGATGGTTAGAGACCTTGAATGACATGGCTCAAAAGCTTTTGCAATGGCGCAGGTGCATCCACTCTTTGTGTTCTCTCAAACTCTAATCTTCTGAATTCTTCATGTCCTTTATTTTCTTTCCGAATCTATTCCACTGGACTATACTCCTTAAATAACATCATCAAACCCGAATGTTCACGATTACTACTTACACTTTCCCTACCTCTACCACTATGGGATTTGAATCGATAACCGAATCTCTGTGCTAATGTGGTGTGGCAACTCGAACTGATGTACTTACGTACGAAGTTCCACGTTGTTACTGACTGACTACTCGTCTAACTTTCCGGCGTTCTGTTTGGAGTTTTGAGAAGGTAGGAATCTGTGTGACCCATTAATCGTTTGATGACTACAGTGACGAAGAGGCTTTTTTCTATTACCATAAGCAAAACTGAAGGAGTAATTGTGGCCAAATATCTGTGACTGTAGGTGTATAGATATGGTTTTGCGGTTTTACTAATTTTAGAGTTTTTTGCTAAGCTGATCCCAAGATTATTTAGAATGCACACTTCATTGGTTGGTTTGAAAAGCTGACTGCTTGAAGAACATTTTTGCAAAACTTGAAATCACAAACTATCGAATAACTATCGTGTTGGTTGAGTACTTATTGATAGTAAAAGACAGCTTTTTTCAGACAGAACTCATGATTCCTGGATTTCATCATTGACGCTTTAAATTTCACCTAATGTCTGTTTATAAGAGGTCAGATCAGAAAAACATTAGTTTAATACAGGCTTAATTGTAAGTTAACTTGAAGTGACCAATGTTTCTCTTACTTTATAAAACAAAGTAAATCTGATACATTAACTTTTTACATGTTCACATACTAAGTAATTCATTTCTACAAATGATAACAGAAGTATCTATTTACACAGATTGAAGTGTATTGTTTCTGATACTAATAGTATTCAAGCACTTAGACTTGATAATATGGTGGTTCATTTCATATTAGCATCACATTTTAACTTTTAGTTAGTGAAGATACTTAAAAGATTACTTACTTACGCCTGTTACCCCTCTTGGAGGACCATAGGCCGCCCACCAGCACTCTCCACTCAACCATGTCCTAGGCAATCCTTCCCAGTTGCTATTCGTCCTTCTCATGTCTGCTTCCTGTAGCTCTTCTAGAATTACTGCCGGTCCCAAGCCCGTGTAAAAGAGGATGGTTGGACATGGGGTTGAAAATCCCATCCCGTAGAAAAAAATCTTGCGAATTCGACGATTACTATTTAATTTTATGGCTTGATAAAGAACCCATTATATTAGTTCTAATACTAATATTCGGTTGTAAAACAGAATAGAAAAAATGTATCATTTCGTGGATTTTCAGTGTATTTGTTTTCATTCTTTTCTCAAAGAAAATAAGACGGGATAAACTAGTGATTGCTTTTCTAGGAAAGATGTATTTTGTTTTATTTCTTTGTAATCCATGAACAAGTACTTATGAATTGATCATATTTTTGTGTAATGTACATGTTTTACCTTTAGTGGAACATGAAAGACGTGTAGTACGTCAATGCAGTAATGTTATGGATAATCTGGGTTGTATTGATCGTGTTGGAACCAATGATGTACGAATTCGTTATTGTCATTGCACAGAAGATCTATGCAATTCAATAACTGCAGTTAAACCACAATCATTCTATTATTTATTCTCGTTATCTGCCTTAACTTTTAGCTTCATTAGATTATTAATATACACATGAAACTCTTGAATCCTGTAGTATTTTTTAAAATAATAATAATTACTATTATTACTATAATTTATGAGTAGTTTTTCAAGTGCACATATACACAAAGAAACCGTTATTAGATTAAAAAAACATGATAATACCAAAGTTAGTCTGTTGTCTTTTTTTTACTATCATTTGTGTTTTACCACCTCTTTTATGTTCTTTTTTTCCTTTTCTATCACAATACCTTCAGATTTCTGAACATTACTATAAATAGCGCAGATGGTAAAATAAATTAAGACATTTTATGGAAGAAATTGTTCTTCCTTTGAATTTACATTCAATTTTCATTTGTTCTCCCTATCATTATAGAAAATCATTATTTATTTGGTAAGATAATTAAGTCAATGGGATGATCATTATCTTTGAGCCCATCTGTGATTATTTTAATTTTAGTATACTTTGATTAAAAATAGTAGCTGATTATACAATTAAGCAGTTTTGTTTTCTAAGCTATCAGTCTCTGTTATTAGCCTATTATCATCTGTTATGTCTATCGTTAATATCATTTTATGTAGAAAGTGAGAAAATGACTGAATTTCACTGTCACTAGCGTGTTTTGTTATAAATTATTTGATTGTTTTTTTCTACATTCTTCTGTGTATCACTAATTTCTTATTATTTTCATGTTTTAATTAGAAAACAGTTATATTTCATTTGGACTGTATTATGTGAATTATATGAATTTTAGATAATAAACAAAATATTGTTTTAAAATGAACAGATGTTAACTTCTTGCTTTTAATCAAGCTTTAAATGATTCTGTTGGTTGAGTGAATTGTCATATTATCATTTGGATATTTTTTGTTGAGGAAATATTAAGAAAATATTTAGTTATCTCTCAAGATTGTTGTATTTGCTGAGTGATCTAAATTATACAACAATAAATTACGTGAAAAACAGTTCAGCTGGTGATACATTTCGTCATTGAGTTTATACAAACACATTGAAAACAATAAGGGGATTTTCTTTTCCTTAGCTTGTATCAAAATATTTTGGACTAATTTCGTTTTAATTAAAATTGTTATTTATTGGAACAAATAATTATATAGTAAGGTAGTTGTTTTACGAATTAATACTAACCGAATGAAATAGTCGTTCATTTTGAGTCTAAGCGCAGTGTCCACCATCTATTCGTGTTCTAGATCGTTCTGATATGCCTTGTAGATGTTATTCAGTATATTAATTAACAATCAGGTGAGTATTAGCTTGAGAAAATAATAGAATTCAGTTTAATTAGTTTAGGTAATTAGATCCACAGTATGTATTAATTGGCCTACTAACAGGTGGTTTATATTCTAACCCCGACACCAATTTAGAAATATAAATAGGCAAAAAGCCGAAAACAGACTGTTAAACCTGACTTGAATGTGTATGAGTTGAAGTCACTACAGTTTGTATAAGCACAGATAATGAGGAAAATTAACAAGACGAAAAGGAAATCAAGGTAAGAGAGATATTCCCTGTAGTGGGAAGTTAAACATAGAAGTTATAACGTAGAAGGGATAAATGTCAAGAATGAGCAGTATGGGATGATGTTAAGGTCGAAATATACAGTAAGAAGAAGATTGACTGTAGTTGCATCAGGTCGATTTCCCCACCTAAAGTTCCTAATGATTGATCAAGACCGTTATACGGGTCCCAACCAGGAAATCTACATCCTTTTACATAACTATAATCATCAGCGTTTTCATTAATTGATACTATGCCTTTGTTTTGGTATCCTTAGACTTTTCCCAACTCACTTATATACCAAGGATTGTAGCACTTCACAATCTTTTATCCCTGACTATTTGTAATACATATTACAATCACCCCATTTGATTAAGCTTAACAACTGAATTGCCATTTTTACTTGATTACTTGTCTAGGTGGATTACTCACTCGGGCAATCCCCGAAGAGACATGATGATCATCTACGTTGGTCAAATTTAAGAGCTATAAATTTAAAAATAGTGAACTACTCAGTCTCTATGCTCTTCAGTAGACGGACGAATGTATTGCTTTTGTAACAAGTGTAAGTTGGAGAACATCACACCAGTTTTTGCATCAGTGCTATTAGAGTGGATCCCCGTTAACAGTTGTCTATGCGCTGTTCGGCTAAACGGCTCAGTAAGAACTCTAAAGGATAGGGACACACGTCGTTGCCTTTTCGTCGTTTCTGCCTACGCTCTCACTGACTGCATCCCGAATGAAGTGAAAGATGACTTTTACAGAAAGCTGTCTGAACTTCTTCAGAAAGCTAAACGTTCAGACATAGTACTCGTAGCAGGTGACTTTAATGCCCAGGTAGGTAGCTTAAACGAAACAGAAAGACATTTAGGTGGGTATTTTAGTATTCCGGCACAGAGAACAGATAATGGTGATCGTCTGCTGCAACTATGCTCAGACAATCGTTTATTTTAGCAAACACTAATTTTAAGCATAAGGAGAGACATCGTCTAACATGGCGACCCCCTGCACCAAACCAACGATGGACTCAAATAGACCATATTGCCATCAGTCATCGTTGGAGAGGGTCAATAGAAGATTGTTGCTCATTCTGGAGTACCTGCTTGGACTCCGACCATGCCCTAATACGAGCACGCATCTGCTTGCACCTCACTGGACGCAAAAGAGCCACACAATAAAGACTCATTAGAACCGAATTGAGTAATGAGAAAACCAAATGTAGATACCAGGAACAACTGAGGTCACACACAGGCAGTTCTGAAAACGAGGCTGACCCAGATGTTGCTTGGAAAGATAGACAAGCAGCTGTGGAATCAGCAGTGACATCTATTAGTGACTTAAACCAAAGGGTTACTAAGAACAATGGATTTCTTCAAGGTCTATTGCACTGATAGATTCTCGTAAACTCATCCCATCAGGTTCTGAACACGATGAAGAGCGTAAAGAAATCAGATCTAGGTTAAGCAAAAGTCTGGGGAACGATCGTGAGCAGTGGTGTGCAACGAAAGCAAAAGAGATGGAAAAGGCGGCGGCTATAGGGAACACAAGACAACTCTACAGACTAATAAAAGAAACTGGAATTAATAAATCAAGTGTAAGTCAGACTATTTCGGAAAAAGACGACACTCATCTGCTCCCAGTCCAGACGTTTAGAACGATGGGCGGAACATTTTAAGGAGCAATTTAGCTGGCATCCAGCTACTCTACAACTACCTTCTATTCCCAGACAGTGTGAATGGAACATTGAAGTAGGTCCCCCAACTCTAGCTGAAGTTCAAAAGGCTATAGCTAATCTGAAACGAGGAAGGGCAGCTGGTCCAGACGGATTGGCCCCAGAGGTCTTTAAGGATGGTGGTCTAGTCTTAGCGATTAGGTTGACTAATATTTTAGCTAAAATCTGGGAGTTAGACGTCATCCCATCTAACTGGTCACAATCACTTATCGTCCCAATATTTAAGAAAGGGTCAAAATCATCCTGTGACAACCATAGGGGGATTAGTTTAACTAATATAATATCTAAAATACTAGCTTCGATAATTTTCGGACGCCTAACTAAGACTCGTGAGCTGCAAACACGTGAAAATCAGGCTGGCTTCAGACCTGGTCGTGGCTGCATCGACCACATATTCACCATTCGTCAGGTTCTAGAACATAGGCATACTTATCGGCGTTCGACAGTGGTGGTCTTCCTTGACTTAAAAGCAGCGTTTGACTCTGTTGACCGTGAGGTTCTGTGGCAGTGTCTGTCATTGAAAGGCGTACCACAGAAGTACATAAACCTTGTGAAGGCTCTTTACTCGAACACTACTAGTCGAGTGAGAGCTTATGGCGAACTGTCATCTGCTTTCGCAACCTCAAGTGGCGTCCGCCAAGGCTGTCCACTTTCTCCATTTTTGTTTAACTTCATCATAGATCTACTGATGGAAATAACGCTCTTGTTGACTGAATTCTCGGGTATTGATCTCCTACCAGGAGGTCCACTTATTGACTTAGAATACGCAGATGACATAGTCCTGTTTGGTGAAGACGCTGATGAAATGCAGAGTCTTTTGGTAGCACTGAGCAACAATGCCAGAATGTTTGGGATGCGCTTCTCTCCCTCCAAATGCAAGTTGTTGCTTCAGGACTGGTCTGCGTCAACACCTGAACTAAGGGTAGGGAGTGAAGTAGTCGAACGCGTTGACAATTTCACTTATCTTGGAGGTCTGATCAGCCCTAATGGGTTGGTGTCTGACGAAATCTCAGCACGGATTCGAAAAGCTCGTTTGGCCTTTGCCAACCTACGTCATCTATGGCGAAGGCGAGATATCCGTCTATCAATTAAGGGACGAGTATACTGCGCGGCAGTTCGTTCCGTCCTTCTATACGGCTGCGAAACATGTCAATTAAGAGTAGAAGATATTCGTAAGTTACTAGTATTTGACCACAGATGCCTTAGAAATATTGCTCGCATCTGCTGGGATCACCGGGTAAGTAATAGTGAGGTTAGACGCAGGGTATTAGGGAATGATGGAAAATCAGTTGATGAGGTTGTGAATCTTCATCGACTGAGATGGTTGGGCCACGTGCTGCGTATGCCTAAACACAGATTACCACGACGCGCAATGGTAACCGGTGTTAGGGATGATTGGAATAAAGTTAGGGGCGGCCAAACCAAAACGTGGCATCAGTGCTTGAAGTCACTAAATTCTGGTCTGAGGCATGTTGGTAGATGCAGACTACCTGGTTGGGGTCCGCGTGACTATCGTAACCAATGGTTGGAGACTCTTGGTGACATGGTTCAGAATCGATCACAATGGCGTCGGTGTATACACTCTCTGTCTTCCTTTAAACTAAGAGATTAAAATCACTTCAAATCTTTATTTCTACGAACTAATTCTATCTTCCTGTACTATCTCCTTATACACACTTTTTCTACTATATATTACCACCACTGAATTAACTACTCCTATGAATCCGGTGTTCATCTTGTTGTGCTAATGCGGTATGGCAACTTGGACCGATGCATATACGTGCCTGGTCCTACGTTGCAGCTGACTGACTGACTGACTAAGATTTCTTGAGCCACCAAATTATCAAATGTAATAAGATTCCTGAGATACATAAAGTGGTCATCACTGTCGACTACTGTATTCCGTATACTTAGACTAGATTTTATCTCAGACCACACCTAGAGCAACATAGAATGTAATGCACCCAAAACATTGTGTTTTCTCAAGGTGATTGGACGACTCTCCATTTCTCCAGTATTTTTGTCAAACAGAATTGTATCCTCTGGATATTGTCAGCTAACGAGCGAGTGTCCAGGTGGGAAAACGTTGCTAGGAGCATTTCATTGAGGTAACTAATTAAAAATGAGTAGCAGCTAGGACAAACATCACTTAAGGTACTCGACTCTAATTACAGCTTGATTTAAAGCATTGGCTTTGTCAAAACTTAGAAATTAAAATCATTTGTTGGGTAGTCCTTGTACACAGTCAATATACTTCCACTGACTTTAAGGATCTAGATGAGTGCAAAGTTTTCATAATGAATTGGAGAGAAAAGTATTAGGAATGAAAAGGCTTAGGCTTAGAGCGTTTCATAAGTCCAGTCGATATTCCATAATGGTATATCTATTTTGAAAATTGAAGAATCAGATATTCAAAGTTTAGCGAAAAATAAGCCAAACTCTGAGTGTTTTGTTTTCGAAGTCATTTCAAATCCTGTTTTCTTAAAATCATAGTTCTTAATCTTGAATTCGATGTAAGATATCATTAATCGGTATTATGGTATCCATGATGTTAATATCCCTAAACTTTTATTCAAATAAAAGTAAAATTTACTACGAGAGTTTTAGACTACATAAAAATGTTAGCTTGATAGTAAGTGTACATTTAGACATAAATATATCGTTCTATTTAGAACAACTAGGCGTTTTCTTTTTTACTTTATCTGACCGTAAAATTACGATCAATGAGTAAAATTGATTTTTCCATAAATAAATTCCTCCAATCAGAACGAATTTATGTAAAATATACGGAAAAAAGGATATTTTGTTTACGAAAAACTAGAATGGATTTATATCAAGGGTTGTGACTATTATGGAAATCAACGTCATTGACACAGTCCAACCACTCTATTACATTATGGTAATTGGTATGGGAATGTAATTTCAACCAAACAGCTTGTAAATGATCAATATAGCAAGAACAATTCTTAAGGTTAAAATAATATCACTTGTGTTGGTTAGAATTGAATCACATCGCCAGGATCGTAACATATCAAATACTCTCTAAGCCTGGACCCCCTCTTGGGTTACTGCCTGTCCCAAGCCCGGATAAAGGAGGAGGGTTGGGCATGGGGTTAGCGACCCCATCCCGTAGAAAACTAACTCGCTAAAAAAACGCTAACCAGAAAAAATTATTCAAACCATTTAAACTCTGCCCTGGGAGTCAGGAGGTCTTCGTTTAGAAGAATTATGACGCCTCATGATGAAAGCCGAGTTTCTTCGGAAGTCACGAGGCCGATGTCCCTTCTGACAACCAGAGCAACCATTTATTTAGGTACATGGAATGCTCGCACAATGTGGGAGACTGGGAGAGTTTTCCAAATTGCTGCAGAAATGAGGAGATACAACCTAGAGGTGCTTGGGATCAGTGAAACACATTGGACGCAAGTTGGACAACAACGACTAGCTTCAGGGGAGCTGCTGTTACACTTCGGACATGAACAAGAAAATGCTCCACATACACAAGGAGTTGCATTGATGCTGTCCAAACAAGCACAAAATGCACTTGTAGGATGGGAATCTCATGGACCAAGGATCATCAAAGCCTCCTTCAAAACAAAGAAAACGGGGATTACAATGAACGTCATCCAATGCTACGCGCCTACCAACGACTACAATGAAGACTCTAAAGATCGATTCTACGATAGGCTGCAGTCAATCGTCGAGAAGTGCCCAACAAAGGACCTGACCATTCTGATGGGAGACCTAAATGCCAAGGTTGGAATTGACAACACTGGATCTGAAGAGATCATGGGACAACACAGACTGGGACAAAGGAACGAAAATGGTGAGAAATTCGCAAACCTATGTGCCTTCAATAAACTGGTCATAGACGGCACTATACTCCCACATAAACGCATCCACAAAACCACATGGACTTCACCGGATCACAGCACACAGAACCAAATCGACCATATCTGCATCAACAAAAGGTTCAGGATGACGATGGAGGATGTGAGAACCGAATGAGGAGCTGATATAGCATCAGATCATCACTTGCTGATCGCCAAGATGAAATTGAAACTCAAGAGGCACTGGACAACGGGGAGGACAATATCACAAAAATTTAATATGGCTCTTCTTCGGGATAATGACAAACTCAATGAATTCAAGATAACCCTCAGCAATAAGTTCCAAGCCTTTCATGATCTGCTCATTGGAGAAGGAACTACTATGGAGAGCAACTGGAAAGAGATAAAAGAGGCAATCACTTCAACATGTCATGAGGTTCTGGGCCAAAAGAAGCACCATCACAAGGGATGGATCACGGTCGATACACTGGATAAGATTCAAGAAAGGAGAAACAAGAAAGCAGCAATCAATACCAGTCGAACAAGAGCAGAAAAAGTCAAGGCACAGGCTGAATACACAGAAGTAAACAAGCAAGTGAAAAGGAGCATCAGAACTGACAAACGTAAATATGTGGAAGATTTGGCATTGACGGCGGAAAAGGCTGCCAGAGAAGGAAACATGAGACAACTGTATGAAACAACAAAGAAACTCTCTGGAAATCACCGTAAACCAGAACGACCAGTGAAAAGCAAGAAAGGCAAGATAATCACCAACATTGAAGAACAACGAAACAGGTGGGTGGAACACTTCAAAGAACTCTTGAATCGACCAGCCCCACTGAGCTCACCCAACATCGAAGCAGCACTCACGGACCTCCCAATTGATGTTGGCACACCGACAATTGAAGAAATCAGCATTACTATCAGACAAATCAAGAATGGCAAAGCAGCAGGACTAGACAGCATTCCAGCAGAGGCACTGAAAGCAGACGTAGCGGCAACTGCAAGGATACTCCAAACTCTCTTCAGAAAGATCTGGGATGAGGAACAGGTACCAAAAGACTGGAAAGAAGGACTTCTAGTCAAAATACCAAAGAAAGGCGATCTAAGCAACTGTGACAACTACAGGGGAATCACTCTTCTTTCAATACCAGGAAAAGTCTTCAACAGGGTATTGTTAAACAGGATGAAGGACTCCGTAGACGCCCAACTTCGAGACCAACAGGCAGGATTCCGTAAGGATAGATCGTGCACAGACCAAATCGCAACTCTACGGATAATTGTGGAACAATCAATTGAATGGAATTCATCACTCTATATCAACTTCATTGACTACGAAAAAGCATTTGATAGCGTGGACAGAACAACCCTATGGAAGCTTCTTCGACACTACGGCGTGCCTCAGAAGATAGTCATTATCATACGGAATTCCTATGATGGATTAAACTGCAAAATTGTTCATGGAGGACAGTTGACAAAGTCGTTCGAAGTAAAGACCGGTGTCAGGCAAAGTTGCTTACTCTCACCCTTTCTTTTTCTCCTGGTGATCGACTGGATCATGTAGACGTCAACATCTGAGGAGAAGCATGGGATACAGTAGACATCTAGGATGCAGTTGGATGATCTAGACTTCGCAGATGTTCTGGCTCTTCTATCGCACACACAACGACAAATGCAGCAGAAGACGACCAGTGTAGCAGCAGCTTCAGCAATAGTAGGTCTCAACATACACGAAGGGAAAAGCGAGATTCTCCGGTATTACACAGCATGTACCAATCCAATCACAATTGACGGAGAGGATTCGGAAGATGTACACACCATTACATATTTGGGCAGCATCATCGATGAACACGGTGGATCTAATGCAGATGTGAAGGCACGGATCGGCAAAGCAAGAGCAGCATATTTACAACTGAAGAACATCTGGAAGTCAAAAAATTTGACAACCAACCCCAAAGTTAGAATTTTCAATACAAATGTTAAGAAAGTTCTACTGTATGGGGCCGGAATCTGGAAAACCACGAAAGCCATTATCCAGAAGATACAGGTGTTTATTAACAGTTTTCTACGCAAAATACCTGGGATCCGTTGACCAGACACTATTGGCAACAGCCTACTATGGGAGAGAACAAACCAGATCCCCACGGAGGAAGAAATCAGGAAGAAGCGCTGGAAGTGGATAGGACACACATTGAGGAAAGCACCGAACTGCGTCACAAGACAAGCCCTCATATGGAATCCTCAAGATCGAAGGAGGAGAGGAAGACCAAAGAATACATTACGCCGGGAAACAGAGATAGATGTGAGAAAAATGAACAAGAATTGGATGGAACTAGAAAAGAAGGCCCAGGACTGAGTGGGTTGGAGAATGCTGGTCGGCGGCCTATGCTCCATTGGGAGTAACAGGCGTAAGTAAGTAAGTAAGTAAGTAAGTAAGTAAGTAAGTAAGTAAGTAAGTAAGTAAGTAAGTAAGTAAGTAAGTAAGTAAGTAAGTAAGTAAGTAAGTAAGTAAGTAAGTAAGTAAGTAAGTAAGTAAGTAAGTAAGTAAGTAAGTAAGTAAGTAAGTAAGTAAGTAAGTAAGTAAGTAAGTAAGTAAGTAAGTAAGTAAGTAAGTAAGTAAGTAAGTAAGTAAGTAAGTAAGTAAGTAAGTAAGTAAGTAAGTAAGTAAGTAAGTAAGTAAGTAAGTAAGTAAGTAAGTAAGTAAGTAAGTAAGTAAGTCAGTAAGTAAGTAAGTAAGTAAGTAAGTAAGTAAGTAAGTAAGTAAGTAAGTAAGTAAGTAAGTAAGTAAGTAAGTAAGTAAGTAAGTAAGTAAGTAAGTAAGTAAGTAAGTAAGTAAGTAAGTAAGTAAGTAAGTAAGTAAGTAAGTAAGTAAGTAAGTAAGTAAGTAAGTAAGTAAGTAAGTAAGTAAGTAAGTAAGTAAGTAAGTAAGTAAGTAAGTAAGTAAGTAAGTAAGTAAGTAAGTAAGTAAGTAAGTAAGTAAGTAAGTAAGTAAGTAAGTAAGTAAGTAAGTAAGTAAGTAAGTAAGTAAGTAAGTAAGTAAGTAAGTAAGTAAGTAAGTGAGTAAGTAAGTAAGTAAGTAAGTAAGTAAGTAAGTAAGTAAGTAAGTAAGTAAGTAAGTAAGTAAGTAAGTAAGTAAGTAAGTAAGTAAGTAAGTAAGTAAGTAAGTAAGTAAGTAAGTAAGTAAGTAAGTAAGTAAGTAAGTAAGTAAGTAAGTAAGTAAGTAAGTAAGTAAGTAAGTAAGTAAGTAAGTAAGTAAGTAAGTAAGTAAGTAAGTAAGTAAGTAAGTAAGTAAGTAAGTAAGTAAGTAAGTAAGTAAGTAAGTAAGTAAGTAAGTAAGTAAGTAAGTAAGTAAGTAAGTAAGTAAGTAAGTAAGTAAGTAAGTAAGTAAGTAAGTAAGTAAGTAAGTAAGTAAGTAAAGTAAGTAAGTAAGTAAGTAAGGTCATAACAATCCTGAACTAATACCATGTGGGCAATTCAATGTGTAATCTGTTTAAATTGTTGTAGTTGAAGATATGTATGCATGCTATTGATATTAAGGTCTATTGAATAAATGAAGTCATAGGGTACTTTTGGTGCACACAGTAGATAGGAATAAATGGAAGTTATCAAAGTGGCGATAAAGGAGTTATGAATAAACATTTCCGAATATACTTGAGTCACTTTAGTGTCTCGTTTGTAGCTCAAGAATTAACAAATGTTCGTACAAAAATCTTTAACACTTTAGTTTAGAGAGTCATTATTAGCCGCTTGATCAAATACTGATAAAATACTTAGTGTTTCGGAATCTCGTAAATCTGTGGAAATTAGTTTTTGCTCAAAGCTTTTTTTGTAACAAATATTGTGAAGGTAGTTAAACTTATTAGCCTTATAAGTACGACTGATGTTAGCCCATTCAGAAGACTATTCTCTGTAGAATCAATATTATTCGTGTGGGAAGCCTTCCCTAAGTTTACATACCTTTCCGGTGTCTCTTTGATGATAAAATTACTAAAAGAAATCTCGTTAGACTTAGTCGATAGTCATATTTTAGGTCAAGGAGAGTGACTGGATTTATGCATCCATTTGCTCCTCTGTGTTGGAAAACTGATCAAAGGGTGAATATTTCGGAGATGTATGTCTACTTTTTTACTTTCTAAGAGTTTTTTCTTTTCAAGGATTGGGTGATTAGGGTATCAAATTTTTAAATAGTGTATTAATCAGACTAATTTTGCCGGCACTGTCATCAGATAACTTGAGCGCTTTCGCGTAAACTGAGACTACATTTGATCGGAAGAAGTTGTATAGAATCTTATGAAAATCTTAAATTCTAATTAATATCTAAGGTGATGTAACTCGGAATAATGTCATTATCCTTAAGGACTCGACTTAATTAATTAGGAACTGCTGCTCATCCTTGCTTGAAGTCAGTTACAGACTTCAGCACATTTTGAAGAACTGCAGACCAATTATGATCTTTCGTGCTGTTAATGAATACTGGAGAACTGGCGCTTAGCAGGGGGATTATCGAACTATTTCGGTTATCATTGCAGTTTACCAACCTAATAATGGGCCATTGGTTTTCCGTTTCACAAGGTGCAGACTTTCAAACCCATATCTCTAGTGAGAACAGTATTATCCGTCGTAAATGCTTTTTCCAGTTACTTCTGCTTTCGCTTAGCACTACTGCTCACGACCATTGAGTAAAGTTTTGGAACCTACATTTAAGTTTCTTTTTCTCATGATATTTGTAGGCTTTCATGATGAGTAGGAATGTTCAACATCAAGTGGCCTTTTCTTATCTATTTGTTTAAATTGTTAATAGACGCCATTGTTCGTTTCACAGAGCTTGTGATCCTAGGCTGGTAGAGTCTGTTTTTCATACTGACAGAAAGTTCAGGTACTGAAAACATTAACCTTGGTTACAGAGAACTGAATATCACATTGTCAGTGCTAGTCTTAGATGAGGAGACTGAGAGAGGAGAAAAAAGGACGATAATAAAACAATGAGGATTATAAGGAAACGAGTAGAAGATAAACTTCAGTAATGATGTGAATTCGAGGCGACTGAAAATTTTCAATTTCCCACAGCGTAGAGGGATATATCTTCTGAAGAGAATCTACATAAGTATTGTTGTGTTTATTGATATCAGAAGATGATAATAAAGTCGAATAGATAACTGCATGAGGACAGTCGGACAACACTTTGCAACCGGTTAATCTTTTGTATTAACTCCAAACCTTTTGGTTCTTATTTCTGGGATCTGAAATGAAGTACAGACTTGCGTTTGTTAGAGTTGACCTTTGTTTGCATTTGTGACAAGGCAGCATATCAGATGTTGATTACTCTTGAGAATAAATTATAATCCTTAGATAAATAATTATGAGCATACATTATATTCTGGTTAGAATTAATCAAAAGTCAAACTAAAAATATCATGACTTTCAACAACTTATACTTTTTTTAACAAAGTAGTTTATCTCTTTAAAGGGTTAAGAGTTTTTTCTCAGAAAATATTTTTTGAAAATCTGTGTACAGAACAGTTTTTATGCTTTCAAATATTTGTACCCAGTTCAGTGTCAGTGTGGTGTGTGCTACTTATGTAGACATATGTAGTATATGATGTGAGTACTGAACAGAATGTCTGGCAACAGAGAGACGAGAAGATCGAACAATAAAGAATGAAGAAAGAATGCAATTTCTATGGAAATGCAAGAACAAAGGGATTCTGAGTCATTTGAGACAATTGATGAACAATTTGCAAATTAACGATTTAATATATGGTTGTTGGATTTTACTAACTAGTTCTGTAATTTTTTGTTAATTACATTCGATTGTTCCCACTGGTGTTCTTGTTTACTACATCAGTACTGAAGGTAACGCATGACGATGTTGGGAAGCAGACTGATGGACTGTGACGTTTGTACATATTAATGATTCCTCTAGAATTCGTTCTACGGCTAGTTTGAATTCCATGTGTAATAAGCTCAGTTGTGCTTATAGAGTTCTGTATGCCTTAAATTAGACTATTCTGGGAGTGTATAGTTAGTACATCAACTCGACTACTTCGAATTGTCATATGGACTAATGGACAACATTATAAGATATAGTATTCATGTGGAAAACGAAGATTATCATACAGATTTTAAGAAATCAGATTCCAGTAAGTATTTTTATACAAATTAACAAAAAATGAAGTAGTATGTGAATTATCGTATGCCTTCCAATACTTGTACTAGTTATACTAACATCCCTTAGTATGCGTTTCAACTTTCTTCGTCTTTAGTCCCCCTTTACCTTGAGATTTAAGGATATTCATTATTTAGAGGTTCACCGAAATCAACCTCATATGCTATACATCTTTGTATCGGATATGATTACTATCAATAGTATTAATGATAATAATATCTAAATCATTCATATCATAAAATATTAAATAATAATCGTAACTGTCCCAGAGAAAAGCCATTATAATATAGTTTCAATTTCGATTTGAATACACACTATCTATTTGAATAAAATTTGCAATAAAAGAAAGAAGGAACTCAATGAGATAAGTAGTCAATTTTTTCTAAGTACATATATGTCACTAATCCAGGGACAACTATTTATTCTGTAGTTTACAACGAATACTGTGTTAGGTTACAGAATCCATTCAATCAGTATATTTTCTGCTAGCGTCTTCATCATGTTAGTGGGAGAAGCACAGGATTTTATGGAGAATTTCGCTCCTGTTTTGTGTATACCAAAACCAATCTGTTGTTTTAAAATCTATAAATAACATGCTAAATTGTTCGATCACTTTACTGCGTTTAGATGTTTTTGAGTATGTGATCTATATCGTTTGACTTTTGAAGCCTTTAAGTAGTTGATCTTCGGTAAAAATCAAATAATCAGTTTTTATATGACTTTGTTATCAAAGTGGATGTGCAGTTTTTTATGAATAAATTCCACCAAACTTCCTGTTGATTGGTTAGCCAACTAACACTGGCTCATTGGCCCATATAAAACTATATACTGCGTATTTTAGTTCTAAGATGAGAAACTTTAAGAATATGGAATGACGTAAATATATTACCATTGGTCTCAAACTTTATTAAATATCTAGCTGATATTCATCTGAAATTTGAAAAGCTAACTAATTTGTCAAAGCATTCTTCCATCAGCAAGTTATATATTTGACTCCTATAGTACGCAAATCACATCGCTCTATGATTGATTGTTGGATATCGATAAGTTTTGCTAATTGAACGCTATATTCTGTTTCTAAGCTATTCTCGTAACCCCCAAGCATTAACTACACAGCGACCTGAACACGAGAGAAAAGGCGCAAAATATGCGAGAATCACTTCACTCCAAAGGTTCGTTTTAGTACAGAAAATATAGGGTTTTTTAGTATTTTAGATGTCCTTGGGTTTCCTGAAAATTCTGGAATGCTACTAAACATAGTAGCAGTATAGTAATCAACCAGTCAGAAACTCCACATGTGATTTTTCACTTTCGTGATGTTTCTGGCCAAATAAAATGCTTCTTAGTGTTTTCTGAGCCTTCCTTGTCTTTTGCGAGAAGTTTTCTGGATCACCCTAACAGATATTTTCAAATGTTTCTTTCTCTCCAGTTCTTAATGAAATCTGTACTTTACTAATCATATTAAGAGTTGTAGACAAACTATTGTGTCGAGCGATGACGAATGAACTTGAGATTTTTACTCCACTTTATGTTATGGAGTGTAAATGAATATAATAATTTCCTGATGTTTATTCACTTTTCAATGGTTTCGAACAGTTTCACCGCATGGTAATCTTATTCTGTTTTGAAGTTTTTAAGCCACACGAATGTCTTTTGTTTGGTGAAACGCGCATAAAGTGGCTTGTTTGAGAGTTCATTGTGAATAAGGTAAATATGAACGAAACTTCATTGATTTGCGTGTTTTACTTGATCTATATTTAAATGACATTTACCATGTTTCAGTATTCACATATTGCCACTCACACCAATCATTTTAGAATCCGTGTTTTTGCCAGATTGTAAGTGTTGTAGCACTATATGAAAGCGTCACCGTTAATACCAATTCTTGGAAAATAAGAAGACGAGCCAAGAAGTTCATCTATTTGCCTCTTTCGGTATTTTCTGTAAAACAGACTGTCTTTTCGTCTGGTCATCAAGTGTTCTGTCTGAGTCGTATATTTTATGTACTGAAACTCCTCTCTCCATCTAACGACTGGTAATTTTGAAGTCATGTTCCTTCCTTACTACTGACAAGCAATCTCATGAGAAGTGTTCAGCATATATATATATATATATATATATATACCTAGATCTAGGGCATGATGGAGATTATACTGGATTATCTAGCATTATTTCTTAAGCGCGATAGCCACATTGTAGATTTAATTGATTAAATTCAAAGTGTGCTGATGACTGAAGAACATGACATTGATAACTATCCGATAACTTCTTTTTTATTTATGACATGATTTACTGTTCATTTAAGTTGTTAAATATTCTTAGTGTGGCTAGAGCGAAGAATCAATCGATTTCCACCATTTTGATAATCAAGAGAACAGGTATTTCTTCTGATGAACAGAAGTGAGAGAACATTGGTTATTAGAAGGTGGAGAAGATTTGTAGTTCAGGTGGATGATTTTGATGGACTCCATCAAGAACATTGGTTACTTTGTGGAAGTGATTTATATTCTTGGTCAACCACTCATTACATGATAATTAGCTTATAATGACATCATTTTAGTTAAATAGTTTATACACAAACAATATTCTCTTTTACTAGTTGTTTTAACTTCTTAAATTTACATGGTCTCGTGAGCAAATTATCAGTTTAGTCAAACAGGTCTGCTCAGCCAAATTAACTATCATAACAACAGAACTGACAACAAACAAAGCTAAAGATCATGTTCATGAAATACTTTGTTTGATAGTTCACACTAATTATTAGACAGGTTCAGAGAAAACATTCTCGTGTTTTACACTACTTATAACATTTATGAGTAGTTGTGTTATATCCTAACATTTTCGTGACAGCCATTAGCTGTTAATGATTTTCGTTTACAAGAAGTTAAGTATTAGTTTCGTCATCATACTTTGGCTTCTTCTAAACCGACGGTAATAAAGTTATCAAAATCAATTTAAACACACACAGTAAGCTCGTTAAACTGTGTGAAGAACGGGGATATTGTGCAGTTAATGTGAATGAACTCAGAATAAGTAATTGAATTTAATGACTTGTTCACATCTTCCAGTTGTTCATAAGTTTTTTAAAAGGAATTCGTGTGAAATTTGTTATCAGTAGTCACGTTGAAATCCCGACCGTCACTGCTATCTTGAAGTGGTGGTCGGGTTTGTTTATGGTGATGATGAATCGGTCCTCCATGTCCTACCATGCCAGACAGGTTGACTTAAGAACGGTAAGACTACAAGCAGCAAACCCAAGGTCCGAAGGCAAAGTTGAACTGCTAAATGTTTAGAGGTATGACAGCGGTAAGGTGTTTCCTTCAGACAACCAGCATGACAGCGCTGCTGCCTTCACACAAGGAGGGGTTGGGTTAGAAGAGGTCCACCCCAAAACTGAACACCTCGCCTTATCCCACGGATATACATCCCCGGCGGTAAAGTCCCAACAGATACGTAGCCAACACGGAAATTACGCCCAAAAAGTCCGTGTGTGATAGGCCTCCTGCAGTTGTTCCTTGGGTACTGTGGTCACGCTCTCAGGTCACTATGATCACCTCTAACCCAATTTCCTTTTCAGATACCTCCACAAGAATCCTTCCACGGTGTGGGCAAGCGGGCAGTGAAAACCGCCCTCCTACTTCTAACAGAGCTCAAGACCACTGTATTCATAATCAATTTCACTCTTCAATTTCTATTATTTCTCCTACCTCGACTATCAACTCTAAACTTGCTCTTTTGACTTCCTCCCCAAGTGTCACCATGGGCCACGATTCTGTACCAAGTCTACTGAATACTCTCTCCAAACTACACACTGAAGCCCTCAACGTACGTACCCTATGTCGAATCGGCCAACAGGCCTCATTGGCTGAGACCTTATAATCTCGTAACATTGATGCATTCTGTGTCTCCGAAAGACTCATACAGGATCCTAGTGTGGTTTTTCACTTGACCTCACTACGCTAAAACAGAGATTCAACGAGATGCACGCTATTCTTATCTGGCGACTGATGGCTGGTTCTCGTGAACTAGCATGTGTAGGCATAGCATTAAGTAACAGGACTATTAGAGTGGATCCCCGTTAACAGTCGTCTATGCACTGTTCGGCTAAACGGCTCCGTAAGAACTCGGAAGGATAGGGACACACGTCGTTGCATTTTCGTCGTTTCTGCCTACGCTCCCACTGACTGCATCCCGAATGAAGTGAAAGATGACTTTTACAGAAAGCTGTCTGAACTTCTTCAGAAAGCTAAACGTTCAGACATAGTACTCGTAGCAGGTGACTTTAATGCCCAGGTAGGTAGCTTAAACGAAACAGAAAGACATTTAGGTGGGTATTTTAGTATTCCGGCACAGAGAACAGATAATGGTGATCGTCTGCTGCAACTATGCTCAGACAATCGTTTATTTTAGCAAACACTAATTTTAAGCATAAGGAGAGACATCGTCTAACATGGCGACCCCCTGCACCAAACCAACGATGGACTCAAATAGACCATATTGCCATCAGTCATCGTTGGAGAGGGTCAATAGAAGATTGTTGCTCATTCTGGAGTACCTGCTTGGACTCCGACCATGCCCTAATACGAGCACGCATCTGCTTGCACCTCACTGGACGCAAAAGAGCCACACAATAAAGACTCATTAGAACCGAATTGAGTAATGAGAAAACCAAATGTAGATACCAGGAACAACTGAGGTCACACACAGGCAGTTCCTCACACGATACTGATGCAGATGTTTGTAAACAGCAGTGGCATCTATTAGTGCTTTGAACCGAATGGTCACCAAAAACCAGTGGTTTCTATATCTATTGATAATATCCAGAGATTTCTAAGGTTGGTGTTCCAGTTTTAACGGTTAGGTTGACTAATATTTTGGCTAAAATCTGGGAAGTGGACGTAATCCCATCTGACCTGTCGCAATCACTGATCATCCCAAGATATATAAAGAGGTCGAAATAATCTTGTGATAGCCATAGAGGAATTCGGCCAGCTAATATAACATCTAAAATACTAGCCTCAATAATTTTCGGTCGCTTAACAAAGATTCGTGAATGGCAAACACGAGAAAATCAGGCTGGCTTCAGACCTGTTCGTCCCTGTATCGACCACGTAATCACCATTCGTCAGATACAGACAGGCTTATCGGCGTCCGTCAATGATAGTTTTCTAACTCAGAAGTTGCATTTAACTCTGTAGACCGAGAGGTTCTGTGACAATGTCTATCACTGAAAGGTGTAACTCAGAATTACGTAAACCTTGTGAATGCTCTGTACTTGAACACTATCAGTCGAGTCGGAGCTTATGGCGATTTGTCATCTGATTTCGCAACCGCAAGTGGTGTCCATCAAATCTGTCCACCATCTACATTTTTGTTCAGCTTCATCATAGATCTACTGATGGAAATGATGCTCTCATCGATTGCACTCTCGGGCATTGATCTCCTACCAGGAGGTCCACTTACCGAATTAGAATACGTAGATGATATATTATCTTGTTTGGTGAAGACGCTGATAAAATGTAGTATTCTGCTAGCACTGAGCAACAATGCCAGGATGTTTGGAATGCGTCTCTACTCCTCTAAATGCAAATTGTTACTTCAGGACTGGCTACGTAAACACCTGAACTAAGGATAGGAAGTGATGTAGTCGGACGCGTTGACAACTTCACGTATCGTGTAAGTCTGATCAGCCCCAATTGGTTGGCTTCTGACGAAATCTCTGGACAGGTTCAAAAAGCTCGTTTGGCTTTTGCCAAATTACGCCACCTATAGCGGAGGCGAGATATCCTTCTATGAATAAAAGGACGAGTATACTGCGTAGCATTTCGTTCTCTTTTACTTTACGGCTGCGAAACGCGGCCATTAAGGGTAGAAGATACTCGTAAGTTACTGGTATCTGGTCACAGATGTTGCTCGCATCTGCTGCGATCAACAGGTAAGTAATAGTGAGGTTAGACGAAGGGTACTTGGGAATGCTGGTAAATCAGTTGATGAGGTTATGAATCTGTATAGACTGAGATAGTTGTGCTACATGTTACGTATGTCTGAACACCGATTACCACGACGCGTAGTACTGACTAGTGTTGGGGACGGTGGGAAGGAAGCTAGGGGCGGCCGAATCAAAACGTGGCATCAGTCTGTGAAGCCACTAACTTCTGACCTGAGCCATGTTCGTAGATGCAGACTACTTGGTTGGGGTCTGTGCCACTACCGTAACCAGTGATTGGAGACTCTGGATGACATGGCTGAAAATCGACCACAATGGCATCGGTGTATACACTTTGTCTTCCCTTAAACTGTGAGATTAAAATTACTTTATACCTTCATTTCTACGATCTAATTCTTTCTTTCTGTATTATTATCCTCATATGAAATATCTTTTTACTACCATTGAAGTAACTGCTTCCATGTCATTGGTGTTCATCTTGTTGTGCTAATGAGGTGTGGCAACTTGGACAGATGCATGTACGTGCCTGTTCCTACTTTGTAGCTGACTGAATGACTACGTTGAAACGCATTTATGATAACCGAGTTTTATACTTATAAAAAGTCAAGTTCCCCAATTTACACGATTCACCATATTGGATAAATATTTCAATCATTGGTTTACAAGCAACTGTTGTTCATCTGGTTGTCAACAATTATAAAGAGTGAGACTTCAAATTAAACGATCTTCACAGCACTTCGTCGTAATGACAAACTTGTGGTTACTAGTGATTAATTCAGAGATATAATTCCAGGAATTCTAACGAGAAACCGTGACCGTTGATATTCAAGCTTGTTGACAATGTGACATGTATCACCCATGAGAAATAATGTTCGTACAATATCGCTAATTGGTTCAAGTTATATATATGAGCCAACGGAAGCCAACACGGTGGTTTGAAGTCTATGCTTTCCTAGCGATTTCCGGAGGTTTTGAGTTTTATCCCTGGTGGGATCAATGAAACTATAGTAGGCCTTTTTACATAATTTGTAAACAAGCGTTACAAAGTTCTTGTATTTAGTTTTAAATTTGCGGGTTCAAGTAACATAAGTAGTCTGGAACATACACCGTGGAATTTATAGTCTGATTTAAAACCAACAGTGATCATTATTATTACAAGTGTTATGGGAATTTGTGAGATCAATATTATGCACTGATAAACCTAAATATTAGCTTTGAAATCTACCTCATATATAGAAAAGAACTTTTACTCAGTGTTTTCAGGTGACTGTCTGTTTATAGATGTTCCGGTGAAAAATCAGTAGGAATGATTTTGGATACACTGTTCATATATCAACAAGATGTCTTACTTTTCTGGCAAAGAATTAATGACTTTCAAATGATGCCTCATATTACAATTGATTGATCACTAAGTGGTGATCAATGTCATGTGTGTCATGCCCTTATTGGTGCAGATCGAATGCTGTCGACCATATTGCAATGTGGCCATCAGTCTAGGTGACTCGACAGTGCGTGCACTATGTTGAGATTAGATGGTGGTTGAAGGGAGTCTACCTGGCACTCGTCAGCAAGGTGTACCCGTAGTCTTGAGGGAACTAATGCTCCCTGCCGGATTCGATCCCGTGTCACCCAGCTTCACAGTCGGAGACGTTACCACTGAGCTATCCGGGCGGCGACCGACCTCCTGTAGGACTGAGATGTAATCACAATTTATTGGTTGGGTGACACGGGATCGAATCAGTCAGGGAGCATTAGTTCCCTCAAGACTACAGGTACACCTTGCTGACGAGGGCCAGGTAGCACAAAACCCGGGTCTAGGGTTTCCTGTCGACTCCCTCCAACCACCATCTGGTGACTCATATTGTTGTAACCCATGTGACCAATGTACTTACAAAAACATTTATAAGCTATATTATATCAAACAGTTTAAACTTATATATCTGTTTTTTATGTGTAACATTGTTACTCACAACAAACTGATCATTCCTATAAATCATTAAGTGTTCTCGAATTGATTTCAGGTCATATTATTGTTTATTTATGACAAAAATGCTGTGTTTATTTATTCAAAGCAAATCGTAGTTAATGACAACGATGGAGTCAATCATAAAACCATTTACTAAAATATCACATTGATAACTAATCTGGTCTGAACTGAGCTACATATAACTTAAATGCACATGAACAAGGATATTAGTTACTAATTTTTCAATTGTTGATATACGTGTGAAATGACCGCTACTGACATACAAAATCTGTTATTTGCACGGAACAAATTAAGTATAATCACTGGAGTATAATTAGAGTTGAGATTTATTTCACTAATGTGATAATTTGTAAAGTTTATAGATTATTAATTCTACTATACTGTAACATGTAAACGTAGTTATTTCGTTAGTTTGTTTTTAGGTCAAATGGACTGACCTCATAATAAACAATATTTTATCTATTAAACAAAAGTGAAACACAAATATTCTGAAAATAAGGCTTGGAGTTAAATGTTTGGTGATCAAAAGCGTTGGATATGACAGTGAATATGAAAACGTTTTACTCTCTGGCTTAAAGGAAGATGAACTGATGATATACTCACAAAACCGATGCCGGATGGATTTTAGGCAGTTGGGTCGCTAACCATATCAACTGAACAAACCTTAAAAGATTAAACCCATTAGTTTTATGCGGCATATCAAACCGGAAATCGTGACCATGTTTTTATCAGATAACATATGATTCATAAAAGATAAAAAAACAAGGCCAAAAGTAACCTACACGAAAAGAAAAATGTCTTCACTAGTCAAGTCCTTATAACGCAAATCATTATTGAAGTTTAAAACATGTAGATTAATTTATTTAAAACTGTTTGTCTGTAGCTTCTATATAACTGCAGTATTTCATTTGTTGTTTCTTTTGTTTATATGTGTTTTAGTGCATGAATAGTTTAACGATGACGTGATCATAGCCTATTATTTTACTTAATGACAAAAATAAACCATGAGTTTAATTTCTATATAATTAAATAAGAATGGGTGTATTCCGTTTACTATATAATTAAAGTAAAATATTGGCTACCACAAGTACAAACAAATATTGCTTATACTAGCCATCAGTATGAATGCTTATATGGATTGTTATGTTTTGTAAGATGTTTTATCTACATATTCAATGATAGTTCTGAGATTGTAATGACAGAAACACTACAACCTTTGATAATTAGAGGTTACCAGTTAACAACTAAATTTATGGATATCATGGTATGTAATTTATTATCTCTGCAAGATGTTCTCAGTTTTAAGTAGTTCAAAGCGATCTGTAATTTTCCCTAAATTAATGATTATCTTTGGATAATATTTAGAGAGTTAGGAAACAATTTGTTTAAAAACTACTATTAGTTCCATGAAGAAGTGGATTCGGAGCTACAATTACTTATTTCCTTCAGTACCCAATATTTTTCGTAAGAGACACTGATAAACATCAAAACTCAATGTCATATTTGAATTAATCTTGAGAAATTACTTAAATAACAGGTAGTTGTTATTCTGGTTTGAAATTCATCCTACTATATTAAAAAGCAAATGAATAAATAAAGTAGCTTGAAATTATATTTATCAAACCACTTTTACAAAATATCAACAAAACGAACATTGTGATGCTTCTTAAGTAAATAAATGATGAACAGGTAAGATGTTAAAAACACAGATGTATAGACGAAGAATATTTTTTTCAATAAATTCTCTCCGGGTTTAACAGTTTTAGATCCAAATTAATAATCCAAAAAGTAAAGTATTTAATATTATAAGCATATTTATTAATCCTAACTCCGCCTGGACCCCCTCTTGGGTTACTGCCTGTCCCAAGCCCGGATAAAGGAGGAGGGTTGGGCATGGGGTTAGCGACCCCATCCCGTAGAAAACTAACTCGCTAAAAAAACGCTAACCAGAAAAAATTATTCAAACCATTTAAACTCTGCCCTGGGAGTCAGGAGGTCTTCGTTTAGAAGAATTATGACGCCTCATGATGAAAGCCGAGTTTCTTCGGAAGTCACGAGGCCGATGTCCCTTCTGACAACCAGAGCAACCATTTATTTAGGTACATGGAATGCTCGCACAATGTGGGAGACTGGGAGAGTTTTCCAAATTGCTGCAGAAATGAGGAGATACAACCTAGAGGTGCTTGGGATCAGTGAAACACATTGGACGCAAGTTGGACAACAACGACTAGCTTCAGGGGAGCTGCTGTTACACTTCGGACATGAACAAGAAAATGCTCCACATACACAAGGAGTTGCATTGATGCTGTCCAAACAAGCACAAAATGCACTTGTAGGATGGGAATCTCATGGACCAAGGATCATCAAAGCCTCCTTCAAAACAAAGAAAACGGGGATTACAATGAACGTCATCCAATGCTACGCGCCTACCAACGACTACAATGAAGACTCTAAAGATCGATTCTACGATAGGCTGCAGTCAATCGTCGAGAAGTGCCCAACAAAGGACCTGACCATTCTGATGGGAGACCTAAATGCCAAGGTTGGAATTGACAACACTGGATCTGAAGAGATCATGGGACAACACAGACTGGGACAAAGGAACGAAAATGGTGAGAAATTCGCAAACCTATGTGCCTTCAATAAACTGGTCATAGACGGCACTATACTCCCACATAAACGCATCCACAAAACCACATGGACTTCACCGGATCACAGCACACAGAACCAAATCGACCATATCTGCATCAACAAAAGGTTCAGGATGACGATGGAGGATGTGAGAACCGAATGAGGAGCTGATATAGCATCAGATCATCACTTGCTGATCGCCAAGATGAAATTGAAACTCAAGAGGCACTGGACAACGGGGAGGACAATATCACAAAAATTTAATATGGCTCTTCTTCGGGATAATGACAAACTCAATGAATTCAAGATAACCCTCAGCAATAAGTTCCAAGCCTTTCATGATCTGCTCATTGGAGAAGGAACTACTATGGAGAGCAACTGGAAAGAGATAAAAGAGGCAATCACTTCAACATGTCATGAGGTTCTGGGCCAAAAGAAGCACCATCACAAGGGATGGATCACGGTCGATACACTGGATAAGATTCAAGAAAGGAGAAACAAGAAAGCAGCAATCAATACCAGTCGAACAAGAGCAGAAAAAGTCAAGGCACAGGCTGAATACACAGAAGTAAACAAGCAAGTGAAAAGGAGCATCAGAACTGACAAACGTAAATATGTGGAAGATTTGGCATTGACGGCGGAAAAGGCTGCCAGAGAAGGAAACATGAGACAACTGTATGAAACAACAAAGAAACTCTCTGGAAATCACCGTAAACCAGAACGACCAGTGAAAAGCAAGAAAGGCAAGATAATCACCAACATTGAAGAACAACGAAACAGGTGGGTGGAACACTTCAAAGAACTCTTGAATCGACCAGCCCCACTGAGCTCACCCAACATCGAAGCAGCACTCACGGACCTCCCAATTGATGTTGGCACACCGACAATTGAAGAAATCAGCATTACTATCAGACAAATCAAGAATGGCAAAGCAGCAGGACTAGACAGCATTCCAGCAGAGGCACTGAAAGCAGACGTAGCGGCAACTGCAAGGATACTCCAAACTCTCTTCAGAAAGATCTGGGATGAGGAACAGGTACCAAAAGACTGGAAAGAAGGACTTCTAGTCAAAATACCAAAGAAAGGCGATCTAAGCAACTGTGACAACTACAGGGGAATCACTCTTCTTTCAATACCAGGAAAAGTCTTCAACAGGGTATTGTTAAACAGGATGAAGGACTCCGTAGACGCCCAACTTCGAGACCAACAGGCAGGATTCCGTAAGGATAGATCGTGCACAGACCAAATCGCAACTCTACGGATAATTGTGGAACAATCAATTGAATGGAATTCATCACTCTATATCAACTTCATTGACTACGAAAAAGCATTTGATAGCGTGGACAGAACAACCCTATGGAAGCTTCTTCGACACTACGGCGTGCCTCAGAAGATAGTCATTATCATACGGAATTCCTATGATGGATTAAACTGCAAAATTGTTCATGGAGGACAGTTGACAAAGTCGTTCGAAGTAAAGACCGGTGTCAGGCAAAGTTGCTTACTCTCACCCTTTCTTTTTCTCCTGGTGATCGACTGGATCATGTAGACGTCAACATCTGAGGAGAAGCATGGGATACAGTAGACATCTAGGATGCAGTTGGATGATCTAGACTTCGCAGATGTTCTGGCTCTTCTAGTCGCACACACAACGACAAATGCAGCAGAAGACGACCAGTGTAGCAGCAGCTTCAGCAATAGTAGGTCTCAACATACACGAAGGGAAAAGCGAGATTCTCCGGTATTACACAGCATGTACCAATCCAATCACAATTGACGGAGAGGATTCGGAAGATGTACACACCATTACATATTTGGGCAGCATCATCGATGAACACGGTGGATCTAATGCAGATGTGAAGGCACGGATCGGCAAAGCAAGAGCAGCATATTTACAACTGAAGAACATCTGGAAGTCAAAAAATTTGACAACCAACCCCAAAGTTAGAATTTTCAATACAAATGTTAAGAAAGTTCTACTGTATGGGGCCGGAATCTGGAAAACCACGAAAGCCATTATCCAGAAGATACAGGTGTTTATTAACAGTTTTCTACGCAAAATACCTGGGATCCGTTGACCAGACACTATTGGCAACAGCCTACTATGGGAGAGAACAAACCAGATCCCCACGGAGGAAGAAATCAGGAAGAAGCGCTGGAAGTGGATAGGACACACATTGAGGAAAGCACCGAACTGCGTCACAAGACAAGCCCTCATATGGAATCCTCAAGATCGAAGGAGGAGAGGAAGACCAAAGAATACATTACGCCGGGAAACAGAGATAGATGTGAGAAAAATGAACAAGAATTGGATGGAACTAGAAAAGAAGGCCCAGGACTGAGTGGGTTGGAGAATGCTGGTCGGCGGCCTATGCTCCATTGGGAGTAACAGGCGTAAGTAAGTAAGTAAGTAAGTAAGTAAGTAAGTAAGTAAGTAAGTAAGTAAGTAAGTAAGTAAGTAAGTAAGTAAGTAAGTAAGTAAGTAAGTAAGTAAGTAAGTAAGTAAGTAAGTAAGTAAGTAAGTAAGTAAGTAAGTAAGTAAGTAAGTAAGTAAGTAAGTAAGTAAGTAAGTAAGTAAGTAAGTAAGTAAGTAAGTAAGTAAGTAAGTAAGTAAGTAAGTAAGTAAGTAAGTAAGTAAGTAAGTAAGTAAGTAAGTAAGTAAGTAAGTAAGTAAGTAAGTAAGTAAGTAAGTAAGTAAGTAAGTAAGTAAGTAAGTAAGTAAGTAAGTAAGTAAGTAAGTAAGTAAGTAAGTAAGTAAGTAAGTAAGTAAGTAAGTAAGTAAGTAAGTAAGTAAGTAAGTAAGTAAGTAAGTAAGTAAGTAAGTAAGTAAGTAAGTAAGTAAGTAAGTAAGTAAGTAAGTAAGTAAGTAAGTAAGTAAGTAAGTAAGTAAGTAAGTAAGTAAGTAAGTAAGTAAGTAAGTAAGTAAGTAAGTAAGTAAGTAAGTAAGTAAGTAAGTAAGTAAGTAAGTAAGTAAGTAAGTAAGTAAGTAAGTAAGTAAGTAAGTAAGTAAGTAAGTAAGTAAGTAAGTAAGTAATTTATTATTTATAATCCTAATAACTGTTTCAGTGATTAAATAAGAGTATCAGATAGCAAATCTTTTTGTTTTTAGCGATTTTATTATTAAAAATATTACAACTACAAATATATTTAATTATTTTTAGTCTTCAGTCTTCAGTGGTAAGGATAATAGGTTGGTGAACCTGTGTTAATCCCAACAGATTGCCTTCCAGTGAAGGTCCAGTTTCTCTTTAAAAATATTCACTGATGGGGCTGATACCACTTGTTCGGGTAAGACGTTCCAGACACTGACTACTCGATGAGAAAAACGGAACCCCACTTTGAGTTTATTAGATCGCGGTTTATGAACCTTCTTGCTATGACCTCGGAGATTATCAGTGCTGGAGGGAGTAAAAAGATAGGACATATTAACACCCAAATCATAATTAAAGATACGAAATGCCAGTATAAGGTCACCTCGATTCCTACGATACGACAAGGGGAAAATGTTTAGGCGTTTTAAGCGCTCATCGTAAGGGAGTTTAGAAAGACCCTTCACTAATTTCGTTGTCACACACTGAACACGCTCAAGTGAGTTGGTATCCCTTACCAAACATGGGCTAGCTGCTTGGATACAGTACTCTGAATGTGGTCTTACATAGGTGGGATATAAAATTCGTAACGTTTCCTCGTCAAAGCATTTGAATGCTCGGTGAAGTGACTATGACTCACGAAAACCTTTGATAGCAGCTGCGTTGCAATGCGTAGTTGTTTTCAAGTCATGACTTATTATTACTCCTAAGTCTTTATGTTCTTGAACGCATGGAAGAGGTTTACCATCAATAGTATAATGGTAACTATTGCCGTGCCCGATGTGCATTAGCACACTCTTCCTGGAATTGATTTCTAAACCCCAACCTATAGCCCATCTGACTAATTCATCTAAGTCAGCTTGGAGATTAAAATGATCAGCCTCATTCCTTATTGTTCTCCAGATTTTTACGTCATCCGCAAACAATAATGTCGATGACTTAAGCAACAGTGGTAATTCATTAACGTAGGAAAGGAAAAGTAGAGGGCCTAAGATGGTGCCTTGGGGTACACCACTTTTGACCGGCTTCCAAACGGAAAGCGTTCCATTGACACTCACTCTCTGTCTGCGGCCACATAAGAAGTTTCCTATCGATTACTGTACAACACCTATTATTCCAAAGCTCGAGAGCTTCTGCATAAGACCTAAGTGTGAAACCTTGTCAAATGCTTTGTTAAAATCTATGAATATCACATTAACAGACAGACCGTTACCTAGAGCTGTTGTCCAATCCTCTCTCGCAATAAGTAAGTTAGTCAAGCATGAAGGCTTGTCACGAAATCCATGTTGCTCAGGAGCTAACAGATTGTGTGAATCTATGTGGCTTAGCAACCTAAACCGAATTATCTTTTCAAGTAACTTGACGAAAATGCTGGTTAGACTGACCACCCTCAAATATAGGACTGATTATAGCGCCTTTTCAATCTCTACGGAGTTGGATGGGTGAAAAGAACACGTTGAAGAGTGTCGCGAGCGGTCTTAAATAATGTCCGCTAGAAATGACAGCAGCCGTGGATGTAACCCGTCAGAACCCGGTATCTTACAAGTTTTGAGGTTAGTTATCAACGGAAGGACAGTTTACTCAGTCACCTGTACAGATTCAATGGCTGGTACCTCGGTGTGATTGGAACAAGTAATTGTAGCAATCCACGTAGAGTAGACTTCGCTAAAATAGTTCGAAAAAGTATCAGCTCTTCCCCGATCTGATTCAGCTAGTAAATCTGAATTTTCATGTAACAGTAACAAGGGTGTACTACCACTACGTTTTGTTCGCCGTTTAACATACGAAAGCAATTGTTTCGGACAAGTACGGCTATGCCAATTGTCGTTCGTAAGTAGTACGGGATTTAGCTACGGTTTTCTTACAAATATTCCGGAGGTTCTGGTACTGACGCTTAAACGATACATGACGGTGCTGATTAAGAAAGACATCCTCACAGTGGTAGGTGAGGGTGTGGTCCAGCAGTGACGGATCATGTTTCATATCAATATGTGTCGGTTTTGTGATACATTTTACATGTGCACACTGAATAACGGTTGATAAAAGTTCGCTATCAAAACCTCCACCTGGAGCTGTAAGCTCTATCCGATTGATGTGTGGTGCGTTGAAGTCCCCAATGATGAGACAACATTCTTCCATACTCCGAGAACAGATGTGTCTTAGGATAAAGTCATCAGAAAGACAACACGGACTACAGTATATTCCTCCCATAATCACTAACCCATTTCTAGATTTAATCTTACAACATGCTACCTCACATGTGCCACTAACATGAGTCTCCGATATGATCGATTTTATACGAAAGTGATTCCTAATGTAGAACATTATGCCTCCCCCCTTGTGACTTAAAACTCTATCACTTCTAGTACAGATATAGCCTGCAATGATGGGAGAACATTCTATATCTACGGTGAACCAAGTTTCTGTAATGACAATTATATCGGGACTTAATTCATCCACCAACAGACTTAACTCGGACGTTTCATTCCTAAGACTACGGGCGTTCGTGTAGCACCCACTTAAGGTGTTTTGGTAATCATTCGTTCTACCCATACAGGCCTCGGAAGCATTGGCTTCCAACACCTGACTACCCGGAAACCCTTAATGGTAAGGTTAGTTTCGCCATTTAACTTGCGAGTTCTCAACTCCATAAGAGCAATCTTCCACTTGATTCGATCCTCAAGCGGCCAATCTGGTTGGATACGAATATTTGAATAACGAATTTTCTGTGCATTTTTCAATAATATATCCCTTTCTTCGAAATTTCCGAGAACTAGCTTCAAGATCCTTCTTGGTTGGGTCTCGCCTCCAACCGATTTACCGAGTCGTATCACTTTCGTGATATATACTGCTGAAAGTTCTTCAAGTAGTATGTTTCTTACCATTAATTTCACTAACTTCAGATCATGTGCATGTCTCTTAGCAGGGTTATTGTCTATCGACTCCTCTAGATTCCAAATAATCAAACTAGGGAGTAGTTTAGCTTCCTTTGGAATCGTGTTTACAGCTATCGATCGTGACCTTACATCCTGTATATTAACTACTGGTATCTTACGATTAGTTTTTATTGTAACAGAGTCATTGGAGTCGAGCGAGTGACTCACAACAATGTTTGGAGAGGCTTTACTTTGGGACTTTGGCGGAGTGGTCTGAGAGTCCACCAAGGACTTATCAAGTAAACGGTCATTATTTTTAGCTGTCTTTCCTACTCTTCTGCGTTTCCGCGTCATCCATATTCCATCAGTCGTAGCATCTACATTAGAAGTACTCAGGAGAGTAATTGTTTTATTTGGATCACCAGTTGCTGCTGTAGCAACATGGCCACCAATAACTAATGAGGTGTCACTCATTGATTGTTTCGGGGTAAAAATTTTGATCTCGGGTTGCACAGTTAGATGTCTGACTTGCGTCGTGACAGCACTTACGATACTAACGCAACCTTCTCCATCAGTACCAATGTTGCCTGTACAGCTCTCATCAACCATCTTATTAGCCAACACTAGGAGGCTAATTGCTTCCTGGATGAGTGATGTTTTGCTCGAGCAACAAAAACTACAAAGCCAATGAGAGTTGGGCTTCGAGCACCTTTTATATGCAGCGGGGCTTAGTAGGGTGCACATCTTGTGGAACCACTTATTACACTCGTCACATTGCATCCCTTCCTCCATGGGGAATAAGCAGTACGGTTGTCCACATTTATGAGCAGGTTTGGCCATCTTGAAATTCAACTACAATGGTGATACAAACAGGATATGTAAAAGAATTCTAAAACCTTGACTAAATAAATCAAGTAAAAGTCGATCAAGTATGCTTTGATGTAATAAATACACAAAAGCAAAATCAAAACACTCAATACAATATCACTTTAACTGAAGTAGATTCAATTAAAGTGCAAACAATAGTTTTGATGAATAATTTACGATCAAAACAGTTAATTAACTCAACGAAAACAATACCACTGTCCTTTTAGATAGAGCGCTTGAAACTTCACATTGATGTTGAGGGCTGCGATTGACCAGTCTCTTATTAGCATATGTGCATCCTGTGCATCCTGCCTCGACATTGCCTTAATTCACAAGCATTATAAAAAAAGAGGGATGGCGGTTACCAGGGGAATCCAGAACTCACGTTTCGTCATATTCGGGACTCGTCAGCGGGATGCACCTGCATCCCAGAGTTGATGTCCACTCCGGGACTCGAATCTAGTGCGGTTCGCTTCAAACGCCATCGCATTAACCACTTAGCTACCGGGTCCTGGTAGCTACTGGCTAGGATCGAGTCTCGGAGTGGACATCAACTCTGGGATGCAGGTGCATCCCGCTGACGAGTCCCGAATATGACGAAACGTGAGTTCTGGATTCCCCTGGTAACCGCCATCCCTCTTTTTTTATAATGCTTGTGAATTAAGGCAATGTCGAGGCAGGATGCACAGGATGCACATATGCTAATAAGAGACTGGTCAATCACAGTTTTAAACATCAATTGGAAGATTCAAACAAACAATACAAAATGAATTTAAGCTTCACCCAAATGCAGTTAGTATTGAAAATTTATAGAAAATGATTTGTGGACAGTTTCCAGAAAATTCTAAAGTCTACTAGGAATAAAATTTCTTCAGGGTCTAATCATAAAATATGGTATCGGAACGCGAGTTATGTTCAAACACAATCGAAAAGATAAATGAGTAAAAATGGTAAATCGTGCATCGATCGATATCAGTTGAAATAAAAATGGTGGAACACATAATTTAGTATATAAATAAGTGTCAATTATAAGGGAGAAAATGTTTTATTCATATTTAGAAAATACATCTAATATCATTATAAGAATTAATTGAATTTAAATCAATTAAGGTTGGAATATAGTGAAAGAAACACAGAAGTTAGTTTTGGATAAATAAATTTGGTATCAGAAATCGACAAAAAGTCTTTTGTATTGCTTGTAAGGCTATACTGTATTTTGTGGAGTACATTATATGAATCCCTTGAAAATACGTGATCGCTGGATATTTCAGAAATGATTAATTTATTTTGACTTTTACTAGACTATACGTGAAGTAATTGAAATGGGAAATAAATGGTCTGTTTCTAGGTCAGTGATTCAAGAATTTCTACTGACAAATTGAAATGATAAATTGATGAAAGGCTATTAATAATAAAATGACGATATATTTATAATAACCCGACGAGTAGAAATTAGGGCTTTGTGGCTTAGTTTAAGTTTCTTATTCAGGTAGTAAATAAATAAATAACCGAATAAAATTGATACAAGTTTAAAGCTTGTGCTTTTAATATCTTAGATGGTTATACATAATTTCTGTCATGCTTAATTATGAATTTGTCGAGATAGGTTGAAACTAAATCTTCTGTATAATATGTAAAACAAATTTAGTTAAATTAAGAATTCTTTAGTTAAAATTATTTTTATCACAGCCATTCATAATGTTCGAAAGAAGTTGTAACTTTTGAAAGGATATCGGAAAATAAGTTTAAGTCAATGTTTGTTGAATAAAATGAAACTATTATGTTTAGTTGCTTTATCTTCAGCTCCATATAAATTATTAAGTTAAGTTCTTTCGATATGTAAACATGCTTGTAAGCTAAGAAATGAATTGTTTGTGGGAGAATATTAAATTGTTTCGAATATGAAAGTGCAATGAAATTGATGGTTCTAGAATGTTGGAGATGACTTGGTTATACAACTAGAAAATGGCTAATCAAGAACATATAAAGATAAAAAACAAAATAAAACATTCAAAACTGAATTCACTGTACAGCGATCATAATCAAATGATAGATGAATTTAAATGATGCTACCTTTACTTTTACGAAGGCTGACAGTTAACCACTGGCTTTTAGATACAAAAATCAGGTTTGAACCTTCTTGTTTTTATGGCCTTCGCGAATTTCAGTTAGATAGTCGTAATTTTTATTAATTGTTCTAAATGTTCTCCTCTTATTCACTTTTGTGTCTTGTATCCGGCAGTTGGCTCACGACTGAGCTTCGAAGACCGTTTTACCCTTACATACTTAGACTCTTTGGAATACAATGTTTTTCTTTCAATAAACCTGCTTTGTTACTTATAAATTATTGAATAAAGTTAAGTGGAGGTTTGTTACGAGTATTTGGCTAAAAGTAAGTTTTAACGTATAAATAGTGAAATATTTTCTGAACTTTCCTCATAATAATACAATTGGTTTAGAAACTACAAAATACAGAAGAATAGATCAATAAAATACTAAGTCGTCTACAGGTTTATAAAACTATACAGAAAAGTTCATTGAATACAAGTATTTTGATTAATTGTAGATATTTTCATTACAAAATGAATCTAACCGGAAAATTATCAAGAAATCCAGGATCACTGATTCTCTTGGTGATGTCAATTTGTAGTGAATATGATTTAAACTGACATTTTTACATGAATGTGATAATGAACACAATTATAATCTTGTTAATTTTATGAATTTCTTACAAGTTTTGTCCTTTTTTGATACACGTTTCCTAGATCCCATCCCATAAATAGTTGAAAATCTACTCAAATTAGTCACATCCAATGTATAATTAAGTACCCTCTATGAAACATCTAAGTGTGTTAGTTCATTTGATGACAATCGGCGGGTCAATGCAATTGGAGTTATAGTGTCATTTTATTAATCAATATGTATATATGCATATATGGATAGTTAAAATTGAACTGAATGATATAAATTTCATTGGTGTTTATCATCTAAGGTCAGAGACATTAATAATAAATAAGCGAAAAAATATTCACTCGAGAAAAATTAACACCTGATTGTTTAGAAAAAAATCATAAAATGACTGTTGTTACCCAATCTCAAGTAGATCATTTGATTACTGAATTAGTACCGCATGTGGACACAGAAGCACATCAGGAAGAACTAGGCTTAAAAGTGTATGAATGGTAAATATAACAATTATGTTTATCGATCTATTTGTGTTTCTTTTTGAAAATATTAGCTTTCTAAAGGCTAAACCAGAATATATTTGTAAATTTTCAAGACTTCAAGGACTTGATGTCAGTAATTTTGCACAATCAGAAGGGCTCAAATACTACGCAAGAACTTTGGTTGGGGCTCTTGTGCCGATAATTAGAGCTGCAGCAAATAAGTGTGACTTAGATAAACTTTGCATGGATGAAGCTAATATGCACAGAAATCGTCAAGTTAACGAACAAATATTTCTAGTAAGTGAATTCTCGACATTTATATGTATTTATTTCATGTGCTTTGTAAGTGCGTTTCACGAATTGCCAGTTCAATTTAAACCATTTTTAGTTCTCCATATAGTTTATCAGTATGATGACTATTACCACTAAGCACTAGCGAACTATTAAATTAACGATTATAACCGTTGTAGGAAGTTACTATTCCTTAGAAAAATGTTTTTTTTTCATATTTTAGATTTTGATCAGGTAGTATCACTTCCGTTTACCTTAGGTAACATAGATACTTCAACATTAGTTAACGTGAAGTCAGTATTAGAGAGTACTAAACATGTATTTTTTCGTCGCTTTCTACACACTAACTTCATATGAAATAAACTGTTTATCACTAAATAAACGTTAACTATTTCCAATCAGTTATCTAGTACTTATCCCTGTTCTAATGAGGTATAATAATTTTAAGAAATATCTGAAGAATCTTTAAGATAAGATTAAATCATGTCAAATATGTTAAATGCTTTCAAAGAATCCAAATAAATCATAAACATTTGCTAAACTTTACAAATAGAATTTTATTAAATCTAACATTTTAAAATTTTCTTTTACTTTATAATCAACAGTAAAATGAACTCAATAATTTATTCTGTTAAGTAGGATAGATTAATTACAGATTTTACAATTGAACTATAATTATAATTGTTTCCAATAAATACCATGTAAACTGATAAGATTTAATTATAAGAATAATATCTACTTTTGATGGAATTCTGTTCTCTGAGCTGAACAAACTCATCCAGTTCAGAAAACAAAACTCCATCAAAATCATTCACTTAAGCTACAAATCTTCTCCACCATCTAATAATATCTACTTTAATTGATCCTCTTTGATTATAAATTTATTGATTACATACTTTTGTTAAAATAAATCCACTAAATAATTAAATACAATAAATTAATGTGTCATATTGAACACCTTAATTGTAAAACTTTCGTTATATTATATTATATATACTAAATTATTTGTATTTCATTTGTTATTTTTAGGATTCACTGCCAATATTCATTGAATTTTTTAACAATTACATCAATGATGAACAAAATAAAGAAACAATGAGTAAAATATTGACTTACGTCTTCAAAACAATCGGTTCTCAGATTTAATAAGAAAAAAACAACAACACAAAAAAAAACTAACTAAAATACGTAACGTAAATTTTTGTGCACAAATTAACCTTTTTATTTCTTTTAATTAAGCTGATAATTTATATTGTAAAGTTGAAAAATTACCAATAAAAATGATTTTATAATTAGTAATTTCTAGCTATTTTATATGATTCTATGAGTTTTAGACAATTTTATGGATAAATTATTTTCTGATCATTTCATAAAATCAACAGTAAGGAATAATAAAGTTTTACATTAAGAATTGGGAAGTGAATATAACATATTATTACAACTATTGTATTACACCTATGGTTCATGTAAGACAGTAATTACATCATCAGTTTAACTATTTGATACTAAAGATTTAAGTACAAACTATATTACAATATTTCAAAAGTGTATTTTGTCTATAATATTCAAATCTATAAATCTAATAGATTACAATCATTTGAAAATAGTTGAAGGATTATCTGAATATTAAGTTTATCTGTTATTCATTATTTAAAAAAATGGTGTTGTTCCTTTAAAGAAAGTTGTACGATTATCAAAATCTCTACCACTTTTTGAATCATTCAGGTTGTCAAAGAATTAATTTAACTTAACTTACGTACGACTCTTCACAATTCATTAAATAATCATAGATTAATAAAATGTTGCAAAATTTGTGAAGAATTTTAAAAAAATTTACTACTGATTTGTAAAATGGAATAATTTAGTCATAAAAATAGATAAAGTTAATTGACGGAATAAGAGCCTGAAATGTTTAAACTAAAGGCTTTTAAAATACTTTTTAAGTTTTAGCCAAGAATCTTAACATATCGTACACACATCATGAAAAGTCAACAGGTATATTTTTCAAATAATTTTATGTGAGTTCATTTTTAAATCTACATATTTAGGTAATGTATGGAAATACCAATGGTAATAAAACTGAAAATACGTAAGGCAGATAGCTAGATAGATTGCATATTTATGTCATGTATCTGTGTTTTATCTAGGTTTTTGAACGAGATATGTATTTCCATAAAAGCGGTTTATATTATATTTCATCCTCGTTAGCATTTGAATGGTCTTCAATTAGTCATTTTGGTTAATAGTATGATTTATGGCCGGCCTTTGAGCGACATTAAAGTGACCTTGAGAATATTTACCTTCTTACTAGGATTAAATGAGGGTTATCAACTAGTATAAGGAATTAAGATTGGATTTGTAGTTGAACGTTAGGGTTAGGAATTAGATTTAGGGTTTTCATCACGAACTGACATCAGCTATAGTGTCAAAATGCTATTTAGCCAAATGGATAAATTAATTTCGTGCCAAAATCCAAGACCTGCTCTTTTAAGCGTGATTGGTCTGTTCATAAATTATAGTCTCACCATAAAATCAATATCTAATGTAGATCCGGGTACTGGATTCAGCTACATTAATCACAGTGACAACTATTGTGAAGCATAGACATTATTCAGTATAAATAATCAGTTCTGTGTCAGTATTTAGCAGTATATTCTAGAACGATTAGAAGATAAATAGGGATTTTTGTATGTAAACAAAATGCTTATCAGCCTAACAAATAATTTGTGATTAATATATCTGAAGTATCTGGTTGTTTTAAGACGCAATTTGTGATTAATATATCTGAAGTATCTGGTTGTTTTAAGACGCAATTTGTGTCATGACAATAATGAACATCATTTTGCTTCGTGAAATTATTACGTTTATGGTCTTTGAAAAAATTCATTATAAGCTGTAATATTTGTACCATTGCAAATACATGGTCACTTACTCTGGACTTTGAAAAATACTATTTGAATAATATTTCAAAAATTAATTTACAAACTATGCTACAGATAAGCAAAGATGGATGGTGGCTAGCAGTGGAATTCAGGATGAGCGTTTCGTTCTATTCGGGACTCATCAGCTAGATGTACCTGCATCCCAAAGTTGATGTTCACTTCAGGACTCGAACCCAATACCATCGTCTTATCCACTTAGCCTCTGCATCCTGATAGCCACTTGCTTGTGTAATGAGATGAAGTTTAAATTCATTTGGTATTGTTTTGTTTGAATCTTCCCATTGATGTTTAGGACCGAAATTGAACGGTCTCTCATTGGCTACAGATAATATTGAATAAAAAATCTCAGTACTGTTATTAAACTGATTCAAATTTGTATGGTGAAAAGTATCCTAAATTATCGAGTTTTCCTAAATCTAAACTAATTAATAATAATAGTTCACCTCTAGAGTTTCTAACAAAGGGCTAAAATATTACATTAGTTGCATTTCTTGCCATCGAATAAAAATTATCTTTATACGAAGACACCATCTTATCAAATAAGCGTTTCGATTTATTGAATATAAATTCTGTTACTTACATTCTCGTAATTGATTTTTATGTCGTATAAGTTCAATGAATCTGATATTTAGTTTATATATTTTAGTTCTAGAAAGTTATGAAATAATCCATAGCACTCGGTTTTAAGAAAAACAAACAAATTTTAATTACCAACTTTTATAGGTGATCTGTAAGAAATATTGAAGAACCTTTATTTTTGCTTATTGCCTATCGTTAGAATCTACCACATTGAGGGGATTGATCTTTTTGAGATATCCAATACTTTAATCAGTGTTTTTAGCATGAAGTAATTTGGATTACAATTAATTGGTTATAGAAATTAGTTGAGTAAATTAACTGGCCAATAAGTTTGGTAATCATATAGCAAAGTTGATTGTTAGAACTCATTTCGTACTAAGAACTATAGGACATAGTAACAGGAACATTCAGTGGTCTATTCATGTAATACTTAGTAATGTTTGAGCGAATAGGGAGTAATAAATCTTCAAATACTTGTAGAACGACATAATGTACATCTTAACTTTGAATAAATATATTAAAGAGTTGTAGTACATGCAAAAGTGTTTACACATTCGCCCTCAATAATAGTTATCTAAGCACTTAAATTCATCTGGTACGAATCATTTATTTAATGATCATCATCATATTCAAGAATTCTTATGTGATCATTCAAATAAAAATTACTCATATTCTTGATCATACTAGTGAAAAACATTCAATTAAAACATAATGGAAATCCAAATATCCTTTAAAATAGGAAAAAATCATTTAATTGATTGATAAATTTTAGTAATTAATGTTGATTGACTATTCGTTAATTCATCTTTAAGTTATGATTCACTTTCATTACTTAAGATGCTTTCAATATCAGTCTAATTATTATCTTCAGTAATTTATAATAAGAAAAAATTCATTAGTTTTGGGATCAGCATAAAATAATGAATAGAGAAATTTTATGGTAAGTAAAATGTTTCAAAGAATTGTATATTTTAATATATTAAAAGGTATCATTAAACTTTCACTTTCTTGAGCTTTCGAATGTTATTAACATTCAGTAGAATGAATTATTATCAAACTTTCAGACGTTCAAATGTAGTGAACGAGAACACCAGTGGGGACAATCGAATGTATTTGGGCACGAAATTACAGAACATTTCACTAAAATCTGAGAACCATATAGTAAATAGTTAATTTGTAAAATATCAATACATCGTCTCAGACTTCACTGTTCCTTTTGCAAATATCAGCCCATTGTCTCAGATTTCATTGCTCATGCATTGATATACCAATTGCGTTCCGTTTCCATTCTTTCCTTATCGATCTTCCGCTGAAATACATTCTATTCCTGACCACCGTTATATACTACTTATATGGATATAAGTAACACACACTACACAACAACTGAATTTTTCATACCTTAGGAAGATATAATTAAAATATCTGATTTAACTGAAAGAACTCGACTAAAGATAATACAAACAAGTCAGATATTATATTGCTGCTTTAAGATTTTAGATTTAGAAACAAAACTTAAAATTAACAGTTATAAGTGAATTACTCAAAAAGTATTTTCGAAAACAATTATCATACCGAATTCACTTGGTATTGTTTTGCTTGTATCTTCCCATTGAGGTTTAAAACTGCAATTGATCAGTCTGTTATTGGCAATGTGCATACTGTGCGTATGCCTCGATATTGCCTTAATTCACAAGCTCTTATAAGCAAAATGGATAGTGGCAGGCACTGGAATCCAGGACCCGTCCCACTGCTAGCCACTATCCATCTTTGTTTATAAAATTATCATACCAATTAAATAAGAATTTCGAAGAAGAAGAAAATTCCATTCGTGATAATTTCATTATTGAAATTTGTTGTATCATCTTTAAATGAAATAATTATGATTATAAAATTTGTTCATTATCACAAGATGTTCAAGTGATAATAAGTAAAATTCATAGTGTTGTATTACATATTTGTAAAACAAATGGATAAATTATTAAATGAAATAAAAAAACATTAACAATTGTTAAATATCAAAAGATTATTGTTATATACTAGCGAAGATTAAATTACGAGCAGCTTCTGAGATCTATTAAATGACTAATATTATCTATATATTCTTATGGTATAACTATTTAGTAATTAGATTATTTATATCTATATTCCCCTTATTATAAGCTTCGTTTTGACTAATAGATTATACGATTTACTGTTCTCAAGTTATACTCAGTTTTTGATTGAGATCATGAATCGACTGATGTTAGACCACCGTTGGAAACCTGGAAGCACTGGACGGCCGTTTCGTCCTAGTATGGGAGTCCCATACTAGGACGAAACGGCCGTCCAGTGCTTCCAGGTTTCCAACGGTGGTCTAACATCAGTCGATTCATGATCTCAATCAAAAGCTTAATAATCTCCACAACCCCAATACTGATAATTATACTCAGTTTATTGATTACTGTCTCCCACATTCACAGTCACTTTTTGGCTTTATTGTGTATAAATGTTATTACCTATTATATGGTGAGTTGAGGTCTGTTTGGTTGATATATAAACCCAGTATGTCTGAAACAAATGATTCGCATAGTGGAAGCTGTATTGGTGTTCTGGACTCAAGTGGACGGGCTAGGCGAACATAGGACCAATAAGGACGCTAGGCTGCTCATACCGGTCGAACGTCATTGGTTTGGCACGGTGTGAAGATTGTACAAGTCGTATTTCGATTGGCGGATAAATCACGTGATAACTAGCCGGACTTAAAGCCATAACAATTATGATCTGCTTTTTTTCAAGGCAAGTAACTATGGTTCAATATCAATAAATATACAGTTTCATGAAATACGAGATGGCGGAAATTAAATTAATGAAATTTACGAATTTTAGGTGAGAAGTTTACGATGATTTACTATTTTACGGACTTATGAACATCTAAAAAGTAGGGGAAACATTAGGAAGGAAAAAAAAGAAGGAAAGTACGATAAGAACTAGAATTATGAAAACGGTCAGTACATAAATCTAAACATGTTAGTATAATAGATTTGATTTTGTGGATGATATTAAGTGATGAGTCTAAAACTGTTTGGTTACAGTTAGTTTCATGTAGTAAAATAGATGACTCTGAAATTCTGCATTTCCCTTTAATGAATCACAATTGCAGATGGTCCCCAATTCATTGAAGGGTGTTTCTCGATAAATAACTTATGTGCTTAATTATATATAACCAGTTAAGATGTATGTTTGCACGAGAAAATTTAGTCGAGCTAATTTGCCTTCCTTGTAGAAATGTGTCAGTGAACGCCTTGTAGGAATATTTTTAACCTAGTCGAATTTAATTCAAAAACAACTTATCTGATATAACTGTTTAATTTTGGATTAGTAAACATTTTCTTTTTAGATATGTCGATAAGATCAGATTTGTCCTTAATTTAAAATAATTGAAGCTAATGTACAAGGAGCTTTATGTCTAAGTTGTTTTTTAAAGACATTCATCAGCAAAGTGATGGGTGATTGTTTGTCTCTTGGATATAAAACCAAACTTGAAATTCTTTTGTCACAAGCAATAAATACTGATGAACTTGTGAGAACTCACAAAACTTGACAAAAATGTCATAATAAACAAACTGTTCGCAACAGTCACAAAGATATGATATAGAGTTTTAGAGGCTTGAATAGTAAAAAAGTAGTATTATTTATGAATGTATTGTCTTTACATTTTATTGTTCCTATCATATCTTTGGGTAGTAATGAAGTGAGTGTTTTTTAGTTTAAGAAACCTGTGACAATCTCTTGCTAGGTAACAGATGCTGATTACTTCCGAAAGGAATTATCATTTATCAAATAAAAAATGGTTTATAACGTTTTTTTAACCAAATAATAGGTGAGTGTAAATTGGTTTTCCATGTTGATTTTTGCTTGATAAAACGAGTCGATCAAATGACCTTGTTACAAATTACCTTAATAAGATTTACTTGAGGCAGGTAGTTCAAGTTATTCTGAATTTTTGTGTTATATACGACGATACGAAATATGTCAGTGATTAATTGTTTCAGAATACATGATTGTTATATCCTAGTGAAGAATAAATTATAGCAACCATCCTACAACCAACTTCGATCATGGTTAATTTTAGTTAACCCCTTTTATTAAATTAATAGACAATGTTATTAAAACAGTAGCAATTCGCATATTTCTTTGTGCCATTGTAATCACTAGATCACATGACAGACCTGAGCTAAAATGTTGATCGTTTAAATATCACTCGATGACTCATCCTCCTCCCATGTATATGTGCGCTGAAATCCTAATATTAGCTTTAGCTTTGCCTTGCTGTGCCCTTATGCGGTTTGACTACAAATTTGCCTATGTAATTGCTCGCATATACATATTCTCTTCTCTGCTTCAAATTCGCTTGATATACTTATAGCTTTGTGATTTTCCTAATAAACTGTAGTCGCTGCTTCTCATTGCCTTTTGATTTCAAACGGTTACAGGGGTGATAGATTAACGAAGCAAAGACACTACAAAATTATAGGTAACTTCTGAGAACTATATATATATACTTATTGTATAACTATTCAGTAACTAGATTATATATCTATATTCCTCTTAATATTAGCTTTGTTTTGACTTATCGATTATTAGATACGATTTATTGTTCTTAAATTATACTCAGTTTATTACTTACCGTCTCCCACAACCACAGCCACTTTTTGGTTTGATCTTGTACGAATGTTATTTCCTATTTTATTGTGTGATAGGTCTGTTGGGCTTGTATATAAAATAGATGTCTGAAATAAATGATTCGTATGGTGTGAGCTGGTTTCGGTGTTCTTGACTCAGATGGCAGGGCTAGGAGGGTAAAGAAGCAATAAGGAGGTTAGGCTGTTCATACCGCTCTGTACGTCATTGATTTGGCACAGTACTAAGATTGTATAAGTCGTGTTCCGATTGGTGAATAAGTCACGTAATATTGGACCGGCCTAAAAGACAACAATGATAGTGTTCAGAACAGTTTCAGATGTCAATTTTAAGAACAGTTCTCTATAATTTTTTGATGTATCAATTTTACTTGAGTTGGTTGTGAACCAAAAACTGGAATTCCGATCACCTATATTGGAATAAATTATATGTGCATAAGACAGGCATCTCATAGGGTCTTATACCAAAAATAGTTCAACTGATAGGCTATCTCTGTCAGAGTGGAGTGAGAACTTGATTTTCTGCCAATCAATATATTTCTTGTACATGATGTTCAACTGTGGTTTTGATTCTACAGGCTGCAGACCGATTTCTTATTTCTACACACTGGAAACATTCCATTGATTTTTTAAAAACGTCATGTAGATGAATGCCAAAAAACACATAAAATATGTGTAAGTCCTGGTGAATGCTTTGAACCACCAAACATCAGGGGTCTACATCACTATATTCAGTACTTTAATTTGGTGTTCATAACTATGAACCAGATAGCAATATATCGGCTACTACTCAACAGATTAATATTTCTGATTCTATCTCACTTTACAAGCTACTATATTTTCTTGTCGAACCCAATATTTCTACCGTAACACGACTTATTTGGTCAATAAAAATGATAGTTAAAAAATATTTCAGTCGAAATTAATGATTTCTATTCCAAATACTTATCGATTTTGAAGTTACTGAAAGATCACTTTCAGTGAGCTAAATGAATGAAAACAGGCTGATGATAAAAATGAAACTGAATATAACCGGAATAAAAAAGATAGTTAAGTGTAACTTATTGACCGTGAAATTAGTGCGAAAACTAAAGGTTGTTTGAGAGCTATTTGATAGATACTAAAGATTGACAGATGCAAGTGATCTGACCTAAATTATTCACAGTAACCGTTCCATATATTTGTATTGTCTAAGTCTTTTCAATGTTCAATGTATTTTCGGTCCGTTACCTCAATGGTTCTTCTCCTCATAATCAAGTATAGTTTGCAACGTTATAAATCGGATTCAGTCTGAAAATGGGAAAATTAGTCAAGTGCCATATCAATCGATTTTACAGTTTGGAATTTACACTCAATTTGTCATAGCCTTTTTCATCACATAGGTATACCTTTACTTCATTTAAAATCATGGTCAATTTGTTTATTATACATATCACATTTAAGTGTTTACTTTTTTAGAATTGTCATTTGATAGTTTGTGGTTTAAGGAAAAAGGAACTATATTTTTCGATCAGCTGCTTAAGAATTCATCTGATAATAAACTTTGTCATTTACAACTAAAGTGGGAATGGCATAGGAACATGATACACAGAACATGATTCAAAATAAAGTAATATTAACATTACCAAGTTTTAGAATATAGTGGTTGACAAACAGAATGTTCAGTAGCTTGGTAGTTTTTTGTCTCATTTAGCACGATACTGAATTTACTTATTAAGACATGCTTTTCAAAAAAATTAAATCTGAAATTAATTTCAGCTCAATATGTGTCTGATCATTTATAGAACTTATTGAAGAAATTGCATAATTAGTTTTATTTCCTGAAACTTCAAAGTTGCATACATTTTTTGTTCCTACACTGATGAGAATTTTCCATGAGAAAAACAACCAATTATTATGACAGAAAGCGTTATTTGTAAGTACTTCCTAACACTTTATTATTAATATAGCTAGTTTTGTAATTAATATGAAAAAGCCTTGTGATTTCAAATGATGTAGGCATTAGGTAAATTACGAGTGATTTAACGAAGAGTTCTGAGTTTGAAATTAGATAGTCTGACGAATAAGTTGATCCTCTACACGTTAGATAACGGTGAACCTCGAAACGGTAGTTATTTTTACTAATTTGCATATTTTTGAACATTATTTGTATGTTTGCTTTTCTAAAGAATATGGACATGGGAAATGGTTAAAATAATATTATAAGCGATATTAGTGTTAGTTTTAGATTGGCTTGTTTGAAATATCAGCTTTAAGGAATTTTCATTGGCGGAGTAAGTAGCTTTAAAAAAACTTACTGATATTCCGAACAATAATAAACTTTAGCTTGTTGTTAGCATGGATCCATACTTTGTTGATTACTTTCAATTTTCCTTACAACTGTGAGTGTAGTTTCTTCAATAATTAATATATTTTTATAAATCATGAGTGTAATGCTAAAACTATCATATTTATGATTTCTCACCTCCTATGATGTTTCAAATAAACAGTGAGTTCGCGATTTATTTTCTCTCATACGTAACAAGCTTTTCAAATAAGAAATATAAATTATCAAAACTCAGTAGTAAATGTCTCATGTTACTTTCTCCAAGTCTTATTCCCATTTGTCTGGCTTCTCAGATCTACAAATTTAACTAAGTTCATGGGGATAGAGATTTAGAAGATACAGGTCTTTTCTTACTTATTTGTTAAAGAACAAAACAAATACATTATTTAAAACCTCCATCTGTTAGGACTAAAATCATTTTTGCCATTTTACTATCATAAGAAACGATTACAAAATACCATGTATTAATCCTAACTGTTTATGCTTCTGTAGCATACTACTAGCAAACTGATCAAGATTGGTGTCATTATAATTTATTATGAAGTGGAAGATGAAAGTAGGTAGTTCCACACGTTTTCGGTCAAATAAATGTGAAAAATCATTTTCTTTTAAATTATCATGAATAGAGATCAGGGTATCTAATTAGTGATATCACGTTTTGAATGTATTTATCAATGTAAAACTTCTATAATTTTATACAACTAACAGAATGCGGATAAGATCTATTCAAATATTTTATTATTGAAGTTATGCACTTTATATTTTCGTAAATAGTGCCAGTTCATGCTTATGATAATGTTCCTACCTAACGTCTAAAATCTATTTCGTTTCAAAATAAAACAGATAGAACTTGCGCGATTAAATGTAAAGGTATGCATAAGCTAATTAATTGTTATAGAAATTCAACTTGAACTACGAGATAAGTTTACTGATAAAAATTATCTTAATGGAATATTAGCTAATTGTTTCAGCTATATGCATCGAATAAAATTCCATGGAAATATTTTCATTTTGTACTACAACTTTCAATAACCACTAAATAAATGTACAACTATGAATATTAAACTTCATTTAATAGCTAACAAAAGCTTTACATAAAGGAATGATACAAATGTATTTCGTTTGAATATTCATATTGTTGAAATTGCAGCGGTAAATAAATACCCAAAATTAATAGCTCTGTAAGTTTTCGACATCGGATGCTGGCCACATTCGTTTTAATGGACTCATCTAGCTGAAGGCGCTCGGTCAAGCATCCGAACCAGATCACGTGTGGGAACGCCGTGCTCAACATCTACCGCAATCGCTAGCCAGATTAGTGCAAACGATCCTCGATATATTGATAGCTTATCAAATATATCTTCGATCTCCTCGCTTCTGTCTTTCGATTTCACTTGGTGGGTGCGCTTCATATTAGAAGGTGTTACTGGTTAAAACGTTGTCAAACTCTGAATACTTGTGGCATCTTCAAAATCTAAACCATTATTAATGTCTTAAGGTTTTAATAGGAGTGTTTTACGACCTAATAATTCTCTTCAAACATCCAGCTAAAGCGATTGTCATTAGAGACTATTGTAAATGGGAGTATTTTCGAAAAACATGGTTTGATGAGAACTTGGTACTGTGATAAATGTATTTCTAACCAATTACAGGGATTTAAGGTTTAGAACATTTGACTGTAAGAGCTGAATATGCTCAAAAGCAATACTTACACGGAAGTTAGTTAGCATCGAAGCCAGTTAAAATGTATAGAAGTAATTAATTACACGAATTTGCGAATAGTTACTACGTTTGTTTTTGAAACATAATATACACTATTGATTCAATTCAGTATAAAATATAATATATTGTCTGATATTTAATGTTACACAAATTCTATCGATCAAGTTGATAGTGTGGTAATTAAGTTAAGTTATCCGACCCTACGACTTACTATTTATAATGTTTGATGAGTGGGTGAAATTATAAGGGAGTTCTTGAAATGTGTTATATACTGTCTCCGAGAAAATTAAAGGGCTATCAGAACGAAATACCCAAAAGCTTCATAAAAATAGTGTCTGGCTTTTGCAAGTACTGATAAAATGCTGATACTGGTCAATAAAGAACGACTAATGTTAATACTGGTTTACTAAACGGGTGTAGTCGATTATATACTTAAGACAGTGAAACCAATCAACATTGAGTTGTGTCACGTTTCTGTAAAGACAAGGTTTGGGGAAAATAATCACAAGCTTTGTGCATCATCATATAATTGGTAATTTAGTACGAAATGAATAGAAACAGAGGACATCGTTGAATGAACATTAATACGTAAATGAGGACCATTAGATAAGAGGTAGTAATGAAATCTCAATAATTTTAATGATCATTATGTGGATAAATTCAGTTAATTTTGTCAATAATTTTCAGACTTGCTATTTTTCTCTGAAAATAATGCATTTGACTCATCGTATATTTATAAACTATGTGCTGTGTCACACCAGTGTTCCATGATTTACCTAACGCGTAAATGTTTATTGATGAGAATATGGTGATATACATTTGTTCTGAATTAATGGCAAATTATTTTATTGTAACTAGCTGTTTCCAATTAAATTCACAGTTATAATTTCACTATTTACTTTAGTTTCATATGGTATAAAACTAATTCAAAAAAAGAATCAATGTTAAAGTTTGAATACCGTAATAACTGAATACCTTCTCAGTATGCAATACTAACAGTCGGAAGACTAGTATAGGTAGCTAACCAGAGAAATTGTATATCACGTAATTGTTAGAAATGAATTATGAACAGTTCGTTCACTAACTAATTCGCTGATGTGAACAGCTTGCAAATGAACTTCAAAATCAGCAACTGGGTGGTAGATGCCCACAGTAAGAAGCTTTCAAGAATAGCTTATGATTACTTTGGAAATTTCGCATCTCACTGAAGTATTTTAAGTTGATCGTAAGACTGATTATAAAAAACGGATACGATTTCGATCTGACTGCACTATATTTCTTAACATACATGTTATTTGTGAGAAGGGAAAGGAGAATAATGAATATTTTACGTCTAGTATTCTAACAAGCTACTTCACATTTCATCTGTCGCAGTAATCCAGAAAAGTATCTCACAATTCATTGTTGTTGTATCAGAGTTTGAATAAGGCAAGTTTTGGTTGATATCATTTATAGAACTTTATTTTGTGGTTACTGAGTTTTGATGGGGGATACTTTATTCGTTTGCTTCTGAAAAATCAAGTCTTAAGAAGTATAAGTGAAAATATTGTAGGGGTATAATAATTATAAAAATAAAGGTTGATAAATTATACGTAGACCTTGGCTTTCTGAGTCCTGTAAAAGATCTAAAAATATCGTGTTATGTTTGCATAAAATGATCATTGGTTTGAACCCTATTCATACTCTTAACTTTAATTGAAACACAATACATTCGCATGTGTGCAAGTTATTTTTGCTATAATCATGCGGTGCTTCATTCGTAACTATTGGAGTACGCTTTATGGAAATATGGGAGCTGTTGGTTTGTATATTATGTGGTGATGTGGTGCGTGCTACCGCTGTCGATAGATATAAGTAGTATGTATCAATAAAGTGGAATACCTGGCAACAGAAGGTTAGGAAGATGGAAGGAAAGAGAACGAAAACAGTGAATGATTGCGTTGGAAATAAAGGAACAGTGAACTCTGAGACGATTGAGTGACATTCTGCAAATTAAGTATTTACTGTATGGTTCTCAGATTTTACTAAGATGTTCTGTAGTTTTTGTGTTCAAGTACATTAGATTGTTCCCACTTTTGTTCTTGTTCACTACAGTGGTAAATTATCCTTCAAAATAAATAGTTTTGTTACTCCTTTGCATTGATACTGACCTCATTATATTTACTGGATGCACACTAGTTAGATTTACTTGAACAAGCGTTCACATCAGATAACGTTTGTGTGCGCCATGTTACGCAACTCTTACATCTATTGATTAGCTTAAACCACATAATTTGGACACATAGACAGTATTCCAGACATATCTTTGAACCCCTTCATTCATGACATGTGATTTGAATGACTTTGGAATCCTCGATTATGAAGGCGTTACGAACAAAAGCGTTATCAATTGCTTGTCATGAATGACGTCTTTAATCATATGCAATACTGATATTTTTACTTATCACGGGTCGATTCTTCTAAGCTGCATTTCTTAGTCAAGAAGCTCTGAAACCTACTGTATAGACAAATCTTGATTATGAACGTTTAAAAATTGAGATCTGAAGCTAAAGGCATGGAATGGAAGTGATATTGATGCATCTAGAAAGGTTAAAGAGGTACTGTGGTTCTTAGCAAGCCATTTTGTAAACATCTTTGGAACTACCGACTCTTTATTATATCGAATACTGTTTTGGTTCTAACCAATATCAAAGTCAAAATCTTCAGTACGAACGTCAAGACACTTCTACTGTACAGAACTGAATCTTTAAGAACTATTGCAACCATCATCAAACGTACACAAGTATTTACAAACAATTGTCTACACAAGATACTCAATGTCCGTTGACCGGATATGATCGGAAACAGTCTTCTGTGGTAGAGGATAAACCAGCTTCTAGCTGAAGAAGAAATTAGGGAAAGATGATGGAAATGGACAGGACATGCATTACAGAAATCAACAAATTGCACCACGAGGCAGTCCCTAACTTGGAATCCTGAAGGGAACCGGAAACGAGGAAGGACAAAGAACACATTACATCGGGAAGTAGAAGCAGATGCGAAATGGATGAATAGCAAATGGAAATAAATGGAAAGGATTGCCCAGGACAGGGCTGGATTGCGAGTGCTGGTGGGTGGCCTATGCTCCTCTACGAGGAATAACAGGTGTAAGTAAGTAAATTTGTTTTGGTTAATACACATCCCATTTAAATAAACCTATCAGTATATTAGCCTTTCAAACCTTGACAAAACTCCCGTGGCTAGCTAAACCTATCTTTCTTTGTGTACCTCCAAAGTTTTCCACAATTCTAAAAAGTTCAATCAACTTCATAGATTCAGTAGAATATACAAATTGTTCGAATGGTTGTGGACGGGATAGAAGAAGAATCTCGCTTAACGAGCTTCCGTGTCTAGCAGCAATGGATCACGAATACCTCCAGGCAGTAAAAACCCGACTGTTAAAGAGCGTTTTTGGCATTTTAGCTTATTCCAGTTCGTTATGAAAATCATAAATCTAATTCCTAACAATTAACCATCAGCATTAAACCTTAATTCTAGTCCCTCACCATGGTCTATAACCCTCATTTGGTCACAGTTAGTATGTGGACATTCTCCAGGTCACTCTAGCGTCACTCAAAGGTCGTCCATAAATTATAGTCCCACCACCGATTCGCGTCAGAACCAAAGGTAACCGACGCGCATCAGTTCGTCACACGTTATGGGCTGGTCCGTGCACTCTATTACTTGTAACTACTCTTATTAACATATTTCTGTAATAACGTGGTTTGTGTTTTACGGTCATCAAAGCAGCCACAGTACATGGGTACGACGAAGGGATTATCCACTTTAGGTACTAACTGTGAGGTGTGACTTCAGAGTTAGCTGATTGGTCGCACCATTCCTGAATAACTTGAGTAGGCCATCAATCATCCGACACTGAGCATATACGTTGGTGATCTACAGAGCGAATAACCAACTGAAACAAAAACCTAGTTGGTGATTTGGCTTTAGTACTAATATCGTTGATTTCATTTCCAGTATGTAGCTGATGTCGTTTGTTATGTCGTTCTGTCAATTCACGATAGCTTTTCAAGTGAGAAATTCCTCTCCAAATAGTTAGCCTACAAGTATCAAATGCATTTCTTCTATGAGATCGGAAATACTGAAGATTCCACGGGTATTTGGAGTTTGACAACGTTTTAACCAGTAACACCTTCTAATATGAAGCGCACCCACCAAGTGAAATCGAAAGACAGAAGCGAGGAGATCGAAGATATATTTGATAAGCTATCAATATATCGAGGATCGTTTGCACTAATCTGGCTAGCGATTGCGGTAGATGTTGAGCACGGCGTTCCCACACGTGATCTGGTTCGGATGCTTGACCGAGCGCCTTCAGCTAGATGAGTCCATTAAAACGAATGTGGCCAGCATCCGATGTCGAAAACTTACAGAGCTATTAATTTTGGGTATTTATTTACCGCTACAATACTATAATGCAGATTCATGTTGTGAAACACAAACTATCAATACATGTGAGCGTTTAATAGCGGAGTTTTATAAACGAAGTATGTCTGTTTCGTGGCTTTATGATGACTTCAGTTGGTGTCAACAAAGAAGTCTGAAACATGGATTCTCATTTAAATTTGTATATGTTCTGTTGACTAGCTGCGTTAAGACAACGTGAATATCAAAGTTCGAATTCTAGTTGAGAGAGGTATTTTTGTTCCTGCAAATAATAAATAACAAAAGCAACGAGAGGTGCAGCAAATGTGTAGGGCATTTGTGTTTGTTAATTCACCAACTCAATCAATATCAATGTAACTCGGCTTATACAAATTGTATAAAAGAACTTGCTAGTAGATAAATACTTGCGTACTATCATACACAAATGTACAACTTGTTTGTGGTTACAGGTGAGTAATGGAGAAGTCGAACATACGGAATAACCATGCCCAGAAATGAGATTAACATAAAGTGTGCGTTCTAGCCACTACACCACCCCTGAATCAAATAATAGCTTTAAAAGATCATTTTATAACCGTCGCTATTCAGATGTTATACATTCTGGCACTCGCAAATGGTATATATAAATAGCTTGTCTAGTTCATGCTACAGTTATCTGGGAATGTACCCACTTGATGCTGGAAGTGAAAGCTGAGTCATGAATAATTGGTCCGAAGACGGTTTATGGTGAACACATCCTGTCGTTTTGTTTATTAGACAGTTACATTTATGATGTCCTCTCCGAAAGTATTTAAAACAGTGACGAGCCATAGGATATTGAGGTTGTTTACTTAAATGAGTTTGTTTTAAACGTTGATGGATGTTTGGCCGGGATATATATAGCTCTCACAAGTATTCGCGCAGACTTAACGTAATTATCTTTTGATGTCATCTTACTACGATAACGAATTGGTTGGTTATTACAACGACAGTGGTGTTTTTAAACCATGGATGAATTCGGACTTCCGTTATTCGTATAGAAATTCAAGACAAATTGATGTAAGTTTATCATGTAAATTAAATGTAATTTATTATAAAAGTTTCGCCTCATGGGACTAATTCGCGCACTCAACAATTTGAATAAATTACGCTGTTTGACTTTCAGGTAGAGTTACTGGATTCTTTTACTTGGTTAGAGTTAGAAATTTTGATCATCATAATAATCGTAACTTTCATGATTAGAAATGCTTTCTAAAGAAAAGGTGATGGAAGAGTTTTATATATATGAATATAAAAAATCTTCGTCTCAAAGGATTTTTACTTTGAGAATACGGTATTCTGACAACCGTTTCTGGCCGAAATTTGTCTCCAGCTGGAGAAAGCTATTTTGATAGAACTAAGTCAGTTAACCACTAGGCACAACCAAGAAAAAATATACGTTTGGTCAGACTTTCACATTTTATCGCCAATATGATCCAAAGGTGCTGAAATGAATGGTAGAAGGATGGGAAAAACATAGTATCAATGACAATGGGTAATTCTAAATATTTGAGAATATACTTCGACAAGAATGGGTAGAAAGGAATGTAACAAGGAATGCTTGAAACAGGGATTGAAGGGCGTTTAATTACTGAGTCCATTTTCTCCCTGCCATTTAACATTTCCAACCAATAAGTGGTCTACATCCACCATTGTTACGGACTAACATTCAGTGACTCCATGGACTGAAACCACGTTTTAGTTTAGCTAGTCTTACTTTATTTTCAACCTACTTTTACACCAAGAGATAATTCCCCGTCAATGTAAAAGTTTTTATATGTGCATAAAATACATCTTAATTACACAAGTCTATGAAGATTCACTGCATTATTATCCGACTGAACATCTGTTTAGCTGTGTATTTCAAACGTCAATTTTGTCCACTTGATCGTTCGACGTTGTACACGCAATGTTTTGAAGATACCTTTGTCTAGGAGGTTGCGGACTAAAAATGTTTTCCACTTTCACAGACCAGGTTTCACAGCTTTAAAATAATAGAGAGTTAACTACTGCGTACCATACTTGCCCTTTTTCTGACAGACGGACATCTCGCCTACGCTACAAGTTACACAAGTCGCGTGGCGTTTGTCACTTGGTTTGCCAATATTGAGAATAAAAAACACCCTCCAGAATTCTGGGTACAGTAACTCATACAGATTTTTAACATGTTCTAATTTACATACGTTTTGTAAAGCCAAAACCGATCGTTCATGACAACACACCATTTAGCAAACTAATTGCCAGTCATACATTATTATATCTTGCGTCTCTGTGTGAATAGTTTTTACATCTCCTTTAGTAGACGTGTGAAAATTATGTTTCTAATTTTGTAGCACGTGCTGAGCTTTTAACGTAGAATGAAAATGAGTAAACTGATTACCAATCACCCTGTTATTATCTATGTGGTACATCATACTTCGAGTGAAATCGGTTGAGTCTTCCTGAAAAAGGTGAAGTTTTAAACTTAATGAATAGACCAATTATCACTGTTTGATTAATTTTAACAGAAGTGACTTTCGGTCATTAGATCAGGTGATAACGCCAAGTTTAGTAACTTGTTCACACTTATTTTAACCTAAGAATATTAAGTCTATTAAGCTTTGTAGGCACCAGTGAACAAAGTACTACTTCGCGTTGAGTAGAATTGTTTTAGGTGGAATTTCAACAACTAAATTAAATTAAGCACAGTTGATGTTAAAGGATATTATATCCAACTAGAAATCCGAGCAGCTGTTTTTGTGTGCTACGTCACATAATATTAATGCCAGATCTGCCTATAGTTTATTATAATTTGTTAATTTCTAGTCTGATATAAATATGATTTATATAGCATGGACAGTAATCTCGTTTGCAATACTACCTAGTTTAATTGCTGAAAGCAGAGATTACTGCATGTAGTAGTAATAATTGTCAGAAAAGTTCACTATCTACCGTACAAAAATCAGATGACATCATATATATATATATATATATATATATATATATATATATATAAACACAGAATTTTTTTTATATAGATTAAGTTTGCTTAAGCTGGGCTTTTAGTATTTGTCACTAAAAATGTTTGTTGTTAATCCGAAAACAAGATGAATGCTTAGTGGAACTAGAAATATAGTCAACTTTAAACCACGGACACGTTCAGTACAATAAATGTGAGTAAAATCAAGACATTCCAGTTATATTAATGTGAAATATTTTGTGTTTCAGACGATCTTGCATGATTAGATCCTTCAAGCTTGGTATGCTGAGAATTTATTAAGTAAATCGTCAGTTATTCATACTATTCGAACTGAAATGTTTAGTTATACAGTAAATACTGTGAATTCGGCTGTTTCTTATATGTACTACCGTTATTTTTATTTTTAGGATGATCTACGCTACGGTAAACGGATTTATATTTACAGAGACTACACAACTACTCCTAGGTATGTCATATTACTAAGTAAATACTTATTCGTAATATACAATTAGTCGTATTAATAATCGTCATTCAAAGCCTCATTCAGAAACAAGTACTTTTTGTTTTGTCCATTATTATATTTTAATTCTAGAGCAAACCTTTTCTGGTGTTTGATGTGTGCTACCAATTACTCCTGTCACCCCTTGTGGAGAGGCATAAGCCGCCCACCAGCATTCATCATCGAACTCTGTCTTGGCTAATCCTTTTCGGTTATTTCCAGTTCCTGTTCATTCTTTTGATGTCTGTTTCCAATTGTCGGCGTAGTGTGTTCTTTGACCTTCTTGCTTTCCGTTTCTCTTCAGGATTCCAAGTTATCGCTTGCCTCATGATGCAGTTTGATGATTTTTGAAGTGTATGTCTTATCCACTTCCAACCTCTTTCCCTAATTTCCTCTTCGGTTGGAAGTTGGTTAAGTCTGTCTCACAGTAGGCAGTTGCTGATGGTATCCGGTCAACGGACATTGAGAATCTTGTGTAGAAAATTGTTTGTAAATACTTTTGTACGTTTGATGATGGTTGCAATAGATCTTGAAGTTTCCGTTCTGTACAGAAGTGTCTTGACTTCGATGTTGGTTGACAGTCGTTTTGAGTTGCATATGTTTTGAGACTGTAGAAATGCTGCCCTTGCTCTGCCTGTTCTCGCCTTCTTGCCATCACTTTTAACCTTGTAATATTTAGGAAACGTATATTCACTTGAAAAGATATCAATGTCATTTATGTTTATTCTCCCTGTATATTGGTATTGATTACCTCACCACATGAGCAATTATCATTCATTAACTATTACTGGGAATAGCTGTAAAAAAGTGAAATGTTGGTCTTTTTGACTGAATTATAACTGGAATAAATTTGACATATAAATTGGCCATTATTCGGCTTTCAATAAATTTGAACCAGGTAAGGATCACGAGATTTTATTCGGTTTTGTATTTTGATAAACAACAATTGCCGTTTTATCAACGAAAGCTTTTGTCTTACATGAAATTATTCAATTTCTACCTCATGTTTAGAAAATATATAACTATATACTGGAATATTGACAACCGTCAAAATCGACCATAAAATTTTTAAGTTGTGAATGCAATTAGTGATTTAATTCCTATTTAAAAAGTAATACATAATTTACCTGCTATTTTATGATATACAGTGACGTTTTAAAATTACTATATAGGCTATAGTGTCTTAAATATTATTCAGTATCTCTTTTATTCATTTATTATCTTAGTTACTATCAAAGAACGTATTCACCAAGTTATAATTATGTGTCTCCTCTGCGTCGGTTTCGATCATATAGTAGCCTGTCAGACTATGGGTAAGTCATTCAACCTTTGTGCTAATGAAAATGAGATCGCTAGCTGTTGTTCTTTGAATAATAACTTTGCCTGACATCTTCGTCATTGCTCGAATCTAGTTAAAGACTGGTTGACTTATAAATTTACAGCAAATGTTGCTCGCGCACTTATTTTTCTAGATTTATCGAGTCCTTAACACTTTTTTGGCCTTCTTCACAAACAAAACATTACGAAACGTACAAAACTTTGAAGAACTGCACATTTTAGCCGAAATCAAATATATGTACAGAGTGTAACACATCACTTTCTTTAGGAACGATTCAATTTATTTTCTAAAAGAAAAACATTTTGTCAGTACGACACTGTTGGTAATGCAGTATTATCAAGTGCCCAATTTATATTCATTTTGTTTAATATATTCACTAAATTATGATTATCAAATGCCAGAGAATATCTGTTTTAAACATTTTTACGTTGCTGATTGGATGTACAAATCTAGTTAGTAATGTAGATCTGACATGGCATCTTATCTGAACTAACAGATTAACTAAACTATTTCGATATGTAAAACAAAACATTTGTTCACATAAATGAACAATTATCAAGCACTTTACTATAAAAGTTAACGAATAAATGATGGCTAAATTAGTAATTTTGTTAGAGGAAAAACTGGATCTTGTTCTTCAAAATATATGTGGGTACTAAGTTAGCTACTGTTGATCTATAAGTGCTTAGACAGTTATTTTTCTTTATATGACTAATTCACTAGCAGAAAATTTTTTATAACTACCAAAATAACTTAATTCGATTGGAAAATAATTTATACGAATATTTGTCAAGATTAGAACGAATAGTTTGAGAGATATTGGGCGCCGAGTAAAGAGAAGTCATTATATATGTAAATTATATTTGAAACAATCTCAGCGATTGAAATTTAAATAATTCCAACGTTTCGTCCAGCTAACTTGTCTGGACGAAACGTTGGGATCATTTAAATTTCAATCGCTGAGATTGTTTCAAATATAATTTACATATATAATTACCAAAATAACTTTAATAAAAATGTGAAAGTAATTGTTTGTCGCTTGAACTTATGAAAAGCAAAAGAATCTAGTTGATAGAAATTTTAATTATCGTTATAATAACTTGATTCTTTGTGTTACAGGAGTCCGAGTTTTTGTTCTTTCAGAACTCTTGGGCTTTTTCTATTACAACTAAGTATTGATCCAATAACCATTAGAAAAACGTGGAGCAGCACTCAAATAATTCAAGATTTCTACTCAAAGTATACTCTCAAACCATTTTGGAATTAATAAAATAACTATCGATGTATAAATTTTATTATTTGAGTTCTTGTGTAAATCTGTGATTATCAAAGCTAACTGATTCGGGATAAGAAATAAGCGGCCATAACTAAATATAGTAAAAGAAACCTATTAATACAACTCACCTGTTTGAAATGTTGTGACAATTAGATGCCTAATTCCTAAGTCAGTCCATATGATACAATCATTTCATATTCTTTTAAGATATAGTTTTTTTTGTTAACATTACAGATACTGTTAATCTTTTTATTTTTTTCTTCAATTAAACCACAGTATGAACTCGCTTTATGGCTATTCATATTCACGTCCAGCTTCTCAGCTTCAAAGGGTAGATATATATGAGTGAGTAAATACTGATTCTTATCTGTTCTTGAGAGTTAAACCATGGAATATCTTGTTCATTTGGTTTATTATCTGTTGATTTTTCATGATACATAACCAAATAATAAGAAATTTGTTAGTCCTTCACATTAAATCAAAGTAAGAATCCTTTTGTAATATGACAAACACTTGTACAAAATAGTTTAGCTTATGGCTAGAGTAAGTACTTGATTGATATGTGATTCAAAAGTAGTTTAAATTTACTTGGAAATGCTTTAGGTGGCTTATATACAGACTTAAATATAGTGTTTTATTATATCAGATTGGCATAAGGAATATTCTTTGAAATATCACGTGCATGAAAGTGAATGTTATTCAGATCATAACTAATCGATAATTTCATTCACTAAAGAGTTAGGTGGAATAGTTTTGATCATCCATTTTTTAAGATTAGACCCAACCGATTTTTTTTTAAAAAGACCCACTTATACTGCACCTAACTGTTCAAATAAACTGTAGGATTTATGTATGCCTTATGTGTACAGTCAGTTACGTTCATGAAGAATTTACGCATGATAGCTAAACTACTGAAAAGATAGGCCTATAAAACATACGTCAAATAAATATATGTACAAGAAATTAAAGTTGTTAATGAGTTACAGATATATTTCAAAAATATCATTTGAAGTATTTATTCAAATTTTTGGGTGATTAATTACCAACCATTTCTTTTCATTCCAGCGATACCCGGTATAGCAGATATTATTATTAGAAAACGTTTATCTTTTGACAGAACTACATCTTTTCTGTTGAGTGTTTATTAATTTTGGTAAGTTTTGATACTAATATTTTAAATTAATAAACCTTAGAGTATTTCCTGATGAATATGTATTGATATTGTCACCTGTTAGTTGGTAGTCTTTACTTTAATTTCATCAAAAAATAATTTGTAGTTCTTACAAACAACAGAAACTCATTGCTTGTAGTTAACTTTCTATACGCCTAAACATCTGAATAAGTTCTAGAAGAATTTACACCTTATTTATCTAAGACTTGAATGGTGAAATACTTCTCTGTTCGAACACTGTACTATTCCCTCTGTTTGGTTGTCTTTTCATGTTCATGTGAAATAAATTGTCCTGTGAACCTCTATATTTTATTTCTTGGTTTCACACTGTCTAGTGATTAGTGGTTCATCAGTGTTCGAATTTTTACGCAATAGGACGACTATTTCCCTTCGGAGTCATATTCATTGGAAAGACTTATGAAACTACATCTTTTTCTCATAATTTTTGTGACATTTTCTTATTTTCTAGCAGCATTACTTCTTGAAGTCAAGTTTTATACATACAGGGGTGATACTAATGAATGCAAATCGAAATGTCGTTTACCAATCAAATGTTAATGAACTGTACCATAATGTTTGAGTACAGGTTACTTTTATTCGATGTTGACCGACGTTAGTCCATAGTCTTGTGCGTAGTTCATAAGTTTCGGTAGTAGTTTGGTATACAATACCAGCTCCTAAAATTGAGCGAACTGCTTTAAAGGTGATGTGAGTTTTATAGACAGTTTTTTTCTAGTGCTTAGTTTTATATGAAATTCATGACAAAATTTATAGTAAATAGATTTTAGACTCGAAAAACTTAAGATATCACTAATTTTATGGAAGTGATAGTGGTACATTGAAGTCTGAAGAATTTCATCAAGTATTGTATATCCTTTTTACTTGAAACTTTTTAACTAGAAAGCCTTGTTCGTAAGCTGATATTGGCTAGATGATCATATACAAAACCCAACCACTAATCAATTGTGAAATTCTGGTGTAGCACGTGTAAGAACTGCACACCTTTATCTCCGAATGAGTTGAACTCAAAACAGTAATACCATCAACATATAACGGTGCAAGATACTTGACAGCAAAATGTACTTTTAAGTTCTGTTTTACATGGTGGTTAAAAACCAGAAACTGATATTTTTGGAGACACCAACTAATTGACGTCCTTCCTCAATTTTATTTTACTTGAGGTCTGAAATGTGGTTTTTGTTTATTGTTACTAACAGGTGGATAAAATCACATGTTCTTTCTAATTTTTCTATAAAGTGAGGTATTTTGCTCTCATCGAAGCATATGAAAGGATTAACGTACAGAATAAAACGAACGTGACATTTTTTGTTGCCATGTGATTTATTTCATCTAACGTAGATTTATTTTTTGTGAAATATAAATTGTTATTTCCACATATTTTTGTATTTCTTATTGTGTAAAAGAATTAGATTGAAAGTGTTCGGCGAAAATAAAACGTCATCGTACTAGTACTCAATTTTTCATTGAAAGTGATACTTGAGAAAATTGTTCATATTATGTTATGTATGTAATTGAAAACACGAACGTAGATAGAAGTTAAATTATATGACTACTGTTGGTTATTTAATCCCACGTAACTGCATTCTCGTATTAACGGAACTTGAGCTAATATCAAGTGATCGCCAGTGGATCATTTTGGATTTAACAAGATTTATTATTGGGCTTAATATTAAAGCATTCATCAAAGTGATAGTTACCTAATTGGGTGTTTACAGCCAATTCTCGTAAAATAATCTATTTGGATTGTTCTTTCTACGGTAAATACATGTTATCAAAAATATTCTTGATGTTTGGTTTAAAATTACCAATTCCATAAGACCATAGTGCACATTGATGAACACTTATATAAACATTTTTCGTGAACTGTTTATTTTGGCGTGATTTAGGGAAACAGTTCCCAGTGATAGGTGCAGACAGTTTCGAATTTAAACTTTTTATTTTAGGAGTTGCCAAAATGTGGTTATCATTTTTTTATTTTAATAAACGAATAATAAGCAACGCATTGATGAATTTCTGGTCAATTATAATTTGCTCTGTTGATGAATGAAGGTATATATAATTATTTTTGTAATAGAAGAAAGATATATTTGGTGTTCTTGCGGAATTCAAACGATAGTAATAAAATGAGCTTGGGAAAGAAGCGTTTGTTTACCCATCTATTGTGATATGAAGATTTACAATACTGCCTTTGATACCTTACAGTAATGGATATCTAGAAAAATAATGCTGAAATCAGAGATGAGCCAGCGTTTTTATTAAATGAGTCACATAAAAGTAGATGGTGGGTCAGGTGAGGAGTAAGTATTAAAATGAAAAATGTTTTTAATTAACGTGCAGATATGCATCATTTATTAATGAAACCAGTATAACCATTAGGATTAACAACATCACTTTATCAATATAAGGAATACAATTGAGTTCAGTTTTTTCACAAGTGTGTCGTTTACTGTAACAATCATCAGTGACTCTAGATTCACGTATTTTATTTGATTTCTATTTCTCGACTCTTTGAACTATATGCATGAAAGTTTTTGTTCACAAATACATATTAACTATAAGAAATGATCATGTTACACACGAATCTTTGGAATTTATGAAGCTTATCTCCTAGAAATAACAAAGAGAATTTATTGGATGTTACATCACTTAAAGGTTTATTTAGAACATTATCAGATTTTGGGTATATCTGTTCAATGTGAAAATCATGAAAAGTTATTTCTGTCAAAAGAAGATGGAGCAGTTAGTGAATGGTATTGGGTTTTAAACGTTCTAAAATCTTTGAAAACTTATGAAGATTCATTTTTAGGCATTAAAATAAAACAGTATTTGGTGTATGGTTGTCTAAATAAACGGAATACAATTCAACTAATAAGAATCAATTTATGAAACATAAAATGAAACATTTTATGATGCCATGTTTCTTTGAAATAATTTTGTAATTTCTCGGTTGCGGCCTATTAAATATTTTTAACTAATAGTGAGCTTTAGTTTACACACATCTGACAACAATTCCTAGATAACGATAATGATTGTTTGATTATTACTAGTTAAGGTCTGAATTATCCCTTTATTAATATTAAGGAGTGAGATTTGACCAGTCTTTACTGGGACGTATGCATTTGCAGCGTATTCGTTCAATATGGCCATTTTGTCATAACTTTTTTGGAATGGATGACCTGCACGATACATCATATTTGAGACCTGTCAGTTGGATATTCCTGTATCTCATTGTTGACGTTGACACTGAGACTTGAAACAGGTATAACAAGCTCGGGCTGGTTGGACTTTTGAAGAGAAAGGTATTGAGTTGAAGCGCAGTGTGAACATTATCATGGGGATTCAGATAAATCTAACTACTGGCTCCCAAATGCACAAAAAGGCACGTCATAGATTCTACCACTAGCCACAATCCATCTTTTTTTCTGAAAAGTAATTTTCTCAAATGAATGTAAATAGCTAAATATTTCAGGGAAAATTTTCTTTTCGACGAAATCATTTACTGAAACTGTGCATTCGTATTTATAGTTTTATGGAAAATTTATGTCTAGAGCAGGACAGAAAAGATTGCATCGTAAATTGATTCAAGACTCTTATTATCATATGAGGTTACGCAATGATCAAGGGGTAAGAAAAGAATATATTGATGAAAATAATTTGCGGGTCACATAATTGTCCAACTGACAGATATGAAGAAAAACGACAAACATAAAGGTCATAAAGATAAGAACTGAATAATAATCAATAAAACTTGTTTAAATGTAATAATAGCTACTGATTATAGTTTAAAATTACGAAACACTAATTTAAAAATTCAATAATAATAAAATAAAAAAAAACAGAAACATTACTAGATGAAATTAGGGCTGAGGAAGGATGAGAGGTTGGACTTTGTCCTCACACACCACTGTCAGGATGTCATCAACATTTAGCACCTTCCCTCCAGTAGTGAATAGTGATCACGTTGTACTGTACTTTAAGTTTAGGACGCATAGTATGCAATTTGTATCTACTCCACCCCGTCCCAATATCTGGCAAGCTAGTATTCCAGAAATCAGAGACTGTGCTATCTCGAATGACTGGTCGGTCGACGCGGTAGAATCGATCGAAGACGAATGGAATAAGTTTAAGGCTACATTCAAGGCAGTGACGGCAGCGTTTATTCCATGGTCAACACGTAAGCTATCGGATTACCCTCCATGGATTAATAAGGAAACCCGGAAGCTGTTGAAGCGTAGGAAACACTTCTAGGACTTATTCTTGTTGACAGGTCATGTATCGTTTAAGCGTGAGTACCAAAACCTCCGGAATATTTGTAAGAAAACCGTAGCTAAATCCCGTACTACTTACGAACGACAATTGGCATAGCCGTACTTGTCCGAAACAATTGCTTTCGTATGTTAAACGGCGAACAAAACGTAGTGGTAGTACACCCTTGTTACTGTTACATGAAAATTCAGATTTACTAGCTGAATCAGATCGGGGAAGAGCTGATACTTTTTCGAACTATTTTAGCGAAGTCTACTCTACGTGGATTGCTACAATTACTTGTTCCAATCACACCGAGGTACCAGCCATTGAATCTGTACAGGTGACTGAGTAAACTGTCCTTCCGTTGATAACTAACCTCAAAACTTGTAAGATACCGGGTTCTGACGGGTTACATCCACGGCTGCTGTCATTTCTAGCGGACATTATTTAAGACCGCTCGCGACACTCTTCAACGTGTTCTTTTCACCCATCCAACTCCGTAGAGATTGAAAAGGCGCTATAATCAGTCCTATATTTGAGGGTGGTCAGTCTAACCAGCATTTTCGTCAAGTTACTTGAAAAGATAATTCGGTTTAGGTTGCTAAGCCACATAGATTCACACAATCTGTTAGCTCCTGAGCAACATGGATTTCGTGACAAGCCTTCATGCTTGACTAACTTACTTATTGCGAGAGAGGATTGGACAACAGCTCTAGGTAACGGTCTGTCTGTTAATGTGATATTCATAGATTTTAACAAAGCATTTGACAAGGTTTCACACTTAGGTCTTATGCAGAAGCTCTCGAGCTTTGGAATAATAGGTGTTGTACAGTAATCGATAGGAAACTTCTTATGTGGCCGCAGACAGAGAGTGAGTGTCAATGGAACGCTTTCCGATTGGAAGCCGGTCAAAAGTGGTGTACCCCAAGGCACCATCTTAGGCCCTCTACTTTTCCTTTCCTACGTTAATGAATTACCACTGTTGCTTAAGTCATCGACATTATTGTTTGCGGATGACGTAAAAATCTGGAGAACAATAAGGAATGAGGCTGATCATTTTAATCTCCAAGCTGACTTAGATGAATTAGTCAGATGGGCTATAGGTTGGGGTTTAGAAATCAATTCCAGGAAGAGTGTGCTAATGCACATCGGGCACGGCAATAGTTACCATTATACTATTGATGGTAAACCTCTTCCATGCGTTCAAGAACATAAAGACTTAGGAGTAATAATAAGTCATGACTTGAAAACAACTACGCATTGCAACGCAGCTGCTATCAAAGGTTTTCGTGAGTCATAGTCACTTCACCGAGCATTCAAATGCTTTGACGAGGAAACGTTACGAATTTTATATCCCACCTATGTAAGACCACATTCAGAGTACTGTATCCAAGCAGCTAGCCCATGTTTGGTAAGGGATACCAACTCACTTGAGCGTGTTCAGTGTGTGACAACGAAATTAGTGAAGGGTCTTTCTAAACTCCCTTACGATGAGCGCTTAAAACGCCTAAACATTTTCCCCTTGTCGTATCGTAGGAATCGAGGTGACCTTATACTGGCATTTCGTATCTTTAATTATGATTTGGGTGTTAATATGTCCTATCTTTTTACTCCCTCCAGCACTGATAATCTCCGAGGTCATAGCAAGAAGGTTCATAAACCGCGATCTAATAAACTCAAAGTGGGGTTCCGTTTTTCTCATCGAGTAGTCAGTGTCTGGAACGTCTTACCCGAACAAGTGGTATCAGCCCCATCAGTGAATATTTTCAAGGAGAAACCGGGCCTTCACTGGAAGGCAATCTGTTGGGATTAACACAGGTTCACCAACCTACTATCCTTATTACTGAAGGCTGAACGCATCGTTATTGCATACAAAGTTCGGGCTTGTGTTGGTTAATTGTCAGTGCCTCAGTAGTGTATAATATTTTCGACTTCCAATTGATCCAATTACTTTGACTGTGTAGATTATTTTAAAAGAAGACTCCTTTGGAGTGATGAATTCATAGTTGATTAAATGCTCCTTTATTGAACTAGTAATTGTTTTACATTCTCCTTTTAAGAGCCATGCGGGGTAGTGTTCAGAGATGCGTTTGGAAAGTGATTGCTAATGTAACATGCCCCACATGAGCAAGTAAATTTATAGATGCACATTGATGTGGCCCAAAGTGGAAGTTTATCTTTAATATATCCGTGAATGGAAGGCCGGCTTGAAAAAATAATTCGGAGCTTAGCTGAGTAGAACTTTTTTATTCAACGGTTTTGAAATCCGTTTATTCAATATTTCAGCGGCCGTATCTCTTTTAGATTACATATTCATAAAATGAGTTTTCTTTTGTACTGTTGGTACTTTTTCCGGATAATGTCTAGGTGTTAAGTTATTATCAACGAATCAGGGTGAATGACCATTTCTAATGAGAGTTCGTCAAAGTTGAACTAGTTCCCCATCTATTGTGTCCATACAACTATAAATACGAATGTACAGCTTAAGTAAATGATTTCATCAAAAAGAAAATTTTCTTCGCTGAATTCTTTTGATTTTTATTCAATGACACAATGGGTTATTTTAATTAGCTAAATATTTATTTTATTTATACTAAATCACTGAAATGGTGCTTAACGCATTAAAATGATTGAAAAACATTTTTAAAATATCAGTTATTAATTAAAAGTATAATCTGATTATTGTAATTTCACTGTCGCAATTTAATTTGTCACAACAATGTACTCCCAAAATTATTGTAATTAACTATAAAAATTACACTAAATATCAAATAATTAGATTTGATTAATTAGTCAGTGCAAGTTTACTCTCATCGTTTGATTATTTAACGAAATTTATGAATACAAAAGTTGATTGTCCTTTCAAACAAAAATGAAACTGTAAGGAAACGTTTCTCAAAAGTTGAAAATGTTTAGAAAAAGTATTGATGTTACTATCATTATTTCACCTAATATCAAGTGTTTTGTAAAATATAACTTAAAGAAAATTAAAACATGATGAATAAAACGATAATTGTTCCTCCTTTTAACTTTGGTCAAATGATTGTTACACTAAATACCTAAATTGTGTGTTTAATAAATTATAATTGATTGAGTTTAGTTTGTTTATAATTGAGTTGAAAGTTATATATGTAGTTGGTTATTCTGTCACATTCTCTGTTGTACCACGCATCTTCTTATTGTAGCACATTTCCTATCATGGGATTTTATAAAATACGAATACATTTTTCCAGATTAGTTCATTGGTTTATAACAAGTTACTGGGATTATAATTTAAACGTTATTTATGATAACATTTACAAGATGAATAAATGTCATAAGAGGCAATGATGAAGTAATTCTCTTGTAATCTATTTATTTGAAATTAATAACAACATTGAATTATCATTAATTTAAAAACAAAATACCATTAAAATTTACCATAGCGGTAAATTTAACCTCAAGTTTCATTGAATAATGAAATAACGTCGTCTATGTAGTACAAAGGTGTGAAGTCATCTGAGCGTCGCACTTACTATGATTGGATCAATTTATTCACAAGCTTAACGTGAAAAACTAGTTGTTTTTAGGTAGCTAAACAGCTCAATGAAAATCTCTCGTGGGTTGTAAGGCTTTTAGTCGTTTTTCATACTGATACCTCGGATAATCTGATCTGACTAAATATTTAACTATCCATAACGAAGGAAATCTAGCCGAAATTCATTTCACGTATTAGTGAATTTACTGTCATTAAATCAGTCAGCATTATTTCGAGTTCCTTCATTAATTTGAACGTATGTCACCTTTTATACTACAATCCTGTAACCTAATCTTAAGCTAGGATTTTTGATGTACTTCGCCGAGAAAATGAGTTATACACTAGATAAATGGCATTTATATCTGAAGATAAATGCCTATTTAATTATCTCCATGCTTCTAGGAGTTCAAATAATGAGATGTGGGCAGAGTTCACATCTTTTGGTTATATCACAAAAGACTGTCAAATATGCCATTTTAATGGAACAAATCATCATTACCATAAGTGACTTGAAAAAGATTTACCATGGTCTTTTGTGATCAGCTTTTAGGTAATTGTTATCCATTCGTCAATAGTCAAAGTGGTAAGATATCAAGTGAGCAGAACATTAAGAAGTGAAAAGACTAATTATATGGGAGAAAAATAATATGGTGTCCCAACAAATTTGGATAAGTCTCAGTCTAAGAAGGAACAATTTAAATCAATATCTCTAAGAGAATGAAGTCAGTATTACAATGGAAGAAACACAGCTGTAAAATTGATGTCAGTAATAACCTAGTTTTGAGTTAAAGACTAAATATGATATACAAAAATGAGTCCTATGCGAAACTAAGAATGTAAAGAGGAGGAAGAGATTTTCTTACTCTTACCTGTATACATGCACAAATGCTAATGAAAAGATTTTATAGTTTGTATCACGGAAGTATGATTGTTTGAAAATATCTTATTTGTCACTGAGGCGCTAATACTTAATAATAATAGTTCAATAGTTATAGTGATATATTAATGATATAATTCAACCGTTTCTTCAAGGGTACGCAACGCACGTAAATGCTGGAATTAAAAGTTACCAATGGAAGTTCGAAATATTTAGTTAACAACCAATATTTGTTTACCACAGTCTTTATTTCATGAACACTGATAATTGAAAACTATTTGTAGCGTGGAGTCGAGTCGCGGTTGACTATGAACACCACTAAAAGAAGGGCGCGTACCAGACAAATCAGAAGGCAAAGAAGGTTCGTAACCAGATTTATTCGTTGGCGGTCTCGTGGTATCGAACGAATACCGAGATCGTGCCAAAAGGAATACAAGCGGAATTAGTGGGCAGAAGAACGAGTGTACAAAGTAACAATCCACGGAAGAGTAATGAAGGATAGTGAAAGAGAACTATGGCTATCATTAACACAGTTAAAAAATCGAGCACAGTAAAACAATCACTGGTACAATTGGTTATAATAATGATTGTTGCCATTAAACCAATCGCGTTCTGTTGACAAAATTAGGTCACTACATACCGATGTCTTCATCCATAATCTATTCTATAAATAAAGCAGGTAAATCAATACCTGGACTTTGATTACTTGTTTTTCGGATTCACGAGTTCCTAAGATTTTTCGGAGTTACAGTGGTACTGAATGTAATATGCGGATTAGTAATTCCCAGAGCTAACCAATAGATACTATAAAAATTGTGACTGGACAGGAACTAGAAAACGAGAACACAGTGAACTGGCTCAAATGTATTGTGTACTGAGATTGAAATCACTCAGTTAGATATTTACAGAACAACGGTACGTAGACAAACATATTAGCTTGACATACAGTATTTTATCAGCAAACACTAGTCTGTAAAGATGCTAATCGAATATGACATTCGATGAAGAACAAAACATTGTTTTGTTTGATAATAAATTGTTGTTAACAATATTTTTTAGCATTCAATCGAACAAAACTACCGCTTTTCGAAGAATATAGTGTTATGGTGACATGTATATTCAGTGGTTTTTGTAACGACAAAATAAAAGCGCATTTTTTCTCTAATTTGTCACACTTTATATGTAACGACATTTCTATTCAATATCTATTGTTTTTCTGTATCAATGGTTAAAGAAAACGCGTTGATTGAAACATAAACGCTATCTTCTCCGTCTGTTCTTCTGCTTTATTAGTCACGGCCTTTGATTGAAGATTATAAGTGTTATAACATCTTTTAAGGCCTTCCCACAGTGCGTTGGAATTTTGGCTCGGAGCATTAATAAATAATACTATTGGATTTAATCTTTCTCATTACGCCGTTGGCGCTACCACGTGCAGAGGAATCTTCGTTAATCAAGTGAACTCATTTGTGGTTGTTATCTCAGAGAGAAGCCCACAAGTAACATTCATTTCGTAACAACTGTTATTATCTTGTTGTTTAATATACCATTTGTATTGTAACTGTAATTTGTTAACTTTTGCTTTACTCATAGACAGACGCCTAGGTTTCGTTGTTAAGTCCTTTCGATATGTTATTGATAACCTTGCGTATTGTTATATTTTGAATAAGTTCTTTTGCTGGGATCCACCACAGTGTCTACATTTAGAATATTTTGCAGTCGTGGATAAGGAAGTAAACTAAGTTAGGACATTCGTCGTGCGGATATTTTGAGCGTTTCAGGTCATTCATCTTTTCTGATAGTGAAATACACGTCTTAAAAAATTTGCTGAGTAATGTTTTACGCTTTTTGAATTAATCTTCCACAAGGTTATGGGATAAGAGCATTTATTTGATATAGTGTCGGCCAGATCTAGACGTACATGGTGAAAACCTTTACCGAGAGTAGAAAACAGACCAGGGGAAGATAATTTGTGGACAGTTTCCCCAGGTTATTGACAATCTACACATGAGTGTACCCATATCTTCAAATCTTCATTTATTTTAGATCTGCAAATTCGTTACACGATAAGCTTGATAGTCACCCAAAAAATCAGATTAGACATGTTTTCCAAGGTACCAAAAATTCTGCAAAAATGCTGTTTCTGTACACCTGCATTTTCTTCGTCTTTGAGTTTCCACTCATATTATTTTACGTGTTACAACCAATATCAATCGTATTTTTTAGAACACACCAACAGTGAAAACTGGCATAACATCTACGACTGACGTCAGGACTATCTCAGGGTTATTTCACTGCCATTTAACATGTCAGCTGACAGCCCAAAACTCCTTTCCTTATGTGGCTCTCCTAATCTTTCCAGATAACTATTTGTAAAGTCTTTCAACAGCCCAAAACATTGCTAGCGCTTTCCTGAGTTTTTGAATAACATTGTTCAGGAGCAGTAATTTTGGGTGAAACATAGGTTGCTGGTCTACATTCCTGCTTCTAAGCTGCAGCGCTACCCACGGTTGGTACATCAGTAATAAGTACTGAATTTACATTCAGTAATGTGCGTGCACTAGGAGAGTAAGTTTGTGGGGCTAGTGAAATGTCATCAAGCCAAATCATCCGAAAGTCAGGTCACTGAATATCGAACGAATAATCGATCCCTTTCAAAGTCAGGGACAACCAATGCGCACCAGTTAATTGTATGCCGTGGACTGGCTCATGCGGTGGTGGTCTCGTTATCTTCTATGTACTCATTCTTACTAGTATATTTCCATAACATCGTCTTTTGTGTTATACAGTCTCCAAAGCAGCCAAAATAATTTGATATGTCGAAGGGGTAATCCACGTTAGGTTCTGACCGCGAGGTATGACTTCGATGTTGGCTTTTGGCTACAACATTCCCGTTCGGCTCGAGTATGTCTCCAATCATTCGACAGGGATCATAAACGTTGATGACCTACGAGTTTGAAGAACAGCACCATTTGAAGGAACTTTAATAGACTTTTATTTGGATGCCACTAAAGTATAATCTTCGTTAGGTACTAACTGTGAGGTGTGACTTTGATGTTAGCTGATTGGTCTCACCATTCCTGTCTTACTCGAGTAGGCCTCCAATCATTCGACACAGACCATCTGCGTTAGTGATCCACAGGCCTAACAATAAGAGTACCCTATTTTATCTATTAATTTATTTGAATACAAACATTGGTACAACAAGGCACCAAATATATATGCGACAGGCAGCAAAACTTAGGTTGTGAAGATATGTTGAATGTGAAGTGCGTATAATAAAAAAGAAGAACAGAAATCAGAGTTTGAGAGTGAAATAATAATAACAACGGGAAAAGTAGTGCAGTTAGAAAGAATGCAACCAGAAAGAATTCTTTCAGTCAAAGAAGTTACACTCACTTTTAAGAAAATAAAGTTACAACAGGATCGCCACTGGCTTCTATTCTGAGCCATATCTGATGACGTATAACCAATATATTGTACCATTTCTAGGATCCAAACTGGGGGGTTGTGAAGCACCAACAGAATCCAGTTCATTGCATCTTTCTTTCACATCACGACACCATGTCATACACTGACCACTTTTCCGCTTTTTAAAACCAGACTCAGAGTCAGAAAATATTGCACAACATGAAATTCACTGGTACGATGCTCATAGTACGTGACGACATTCGTGTGATATACCCGAGCCACCGAAGTCGATGTTTCAATGTAGTGATACCGATGGGATCATAGTCGCTGGGCCTGAACAAAAGATGACGAACCTCTGTATTATCAACATGATGTTGACACTAAATACCAGCATTCCTTCGGGGACAACGATGATGAAACTCACGGTCGCTTAATACCCTCAACTCGGAGGGGACAGCTTACATAAGCATGGGGTAAAACCAGTCTGATCCTCGAAATTTAATCAATCTCTGGTTCTGAACAGTCTACGAAGTATGACAGAAGACAATAGTTTGGTCGCAGTTGGAAGCAGACTTATCCCCAGGTGGATTCTGCATACTCACCAAACTGGTTAAAGCGCCAGACATTCGCCAGTCGTCCTCTCAATTTCGTGAAGAACACCCAACCCGAAGGAGACAGTGAGGAGAACTTTCTCAGGAGTGGCTGTACACGCGAGACCATGTGAAGTCATTTTGAAGGGGAGGGGGAACTCTCTTCAATCTCGACCATATGTAGGCATTTGGGGGCGGAGTGCCCTATGCTGAATACTGGATCAGTTCAAATTTACGTTCCTCATACAAATCTTTCAGTGTCTTATGTACTGCTTCTCGAAGGACCTAAGGATTTTTCGTCCTTTAACAAAAACTGGATCACCTTGTACTTGGGGTTTTATTGGGCTGACGTTTCATTCCTCCGCTGCATTTAGTACACACGATTATCAAATCTATCAGTAATGCATCAAAAACTTTAGAAACCAATAAAGACAAATTCGCGTTGAGTCTTTTTAAGCTTTTTAAATCCTGTATTAACGACCCTGTTCCTTTGACTAGAAACTTGCGACAAAGGTTGATTGGTTAAGAGTTGACAACAAACACATTGGTAAATGTCAGAAAATTAGAGCTCACGTACTTATTCACTTCCCCTTTTTTTGTACGTATTACATTTCCTATTGTTTTATATTTGATATTGAAAAGCTTTGTGTGTTTATTGGGATAACAACGTGCTCCACTGTTTTCACTAGGTTTTAGAGTAAAAAAGATATTCAGTACTAGTCTATCTTTTTCTATTGGTAGAACGAGGCAGGAAAAACACACAAGGCACATAATGTAGTGATAATTATCATCTCTAATTATCAATTCACAGTATTCTCGCATGGGCAGTTTGTGTCCAGTAGTTACCAATAGTGAACCTTCAGTGAGATTCCAAGTTCTTAAATGAAATATTAAACTCTTTGATGCCTACGTCAACAAGGTCATCGGATGAACCAATGGAGGTATGTGATCACTTCTAACCACAGAAATTACATGTGCTCACCTCGGTAACCTGCTTTGCAATCCTTTGTTGAATCACTTTTCATATGTCTACGAGAATGTGAACCGTTATTAGACAAATGGAAGCCTCAGCGACATTGAGAATGCAGCTTATTAAAATGACCTAGCAAAGTGTTAGAAATTTTCACGGAAAGGAAATGAAGCTCGTCCACTGCTTCACGATTAATACATTTTTTCTGGTTAGCCTGTTTTAGCGAGTTAGTTTTCTACGGGATAGGGTCGCTAAACCTGTAGCGTGGTGTCGAGTTGAGCTTGACTATGAACACCGCTACAAGACTACTTGCCAATAGACCAATAAAATTCCGGTAGGCCAAAATAATCAGAAGGCAGATGATTGTAGTAGTCGTATATATTTGTTGGCGATCTCGTGGTATCGAAAGAATACCGAGATCGTGCCAAAGGAGTACAGTTGCGATCGGCAAGATAAGGTACGTGCGTAGTCAAAAACCGCGTAAAAGCAACGGAATACAATGGAAGACCAAAATGGCTGTTATTAGCACAGTTAAACAAACGAGCACAGTAAAACAGTCACTGGTACAATTGGTTATAATAATAATTGTCTTCATCAAACCAATCGCGTTCTGTTGACAAAAGTAGGTCACTACAGGAGCCTCCCGCTAGAAAGGGTTTACACTTTCGATAGTTAGCGGTTTGATTCGTGGGACTGATCAGCAGAATTGCGGTTGTAGGACGGAGGAAATTGGCGGAACAGGAAGTGATCATTGATCCTCGAGTTGCCAACGAAAGTCTTTTGCGCAGAACGGTACCAGGAGAAGTGTGCTGTATTTGTTGGTCGAGTTAGCATACCACACCAGAGTGGTTTGTATCCAGAATCTGAAGATTGCGTTCGTAGGGATGTGGACCAGAAAACGCTGCAGACGTAGGACGAAACCACGTTGAGCCAAGAAACCGGAAGCGACCATAAAGACCAAGCGTATGCCAGGCGAAATCGAGACCAGATAATCGACTGAGTGCGTTGACTAGAGCGTGGGTGGCCAAACCAGCTTTCGCCAAAGTTGACTGAAGTCGACGTTATCAAATGGACGATGGTCGGAGGCGTGGGCTCAGGATACAAAAAAAAAATCAAAAAAAGAAAAGTGTAGCATGCGTGTAGTATAGGAATAATCCTACACCGTATCCGTTATTGACTGTGCGGTTAGTCGCGAAAGCGTACGGGTAATCGTACTCGGCGACCGGAACGTGAGACGGTAGTCTCGTTCGTGCTTCGTGAGCCTGCGATCTCATCCGAGGTCAAGGGCGGCGTGGTCTGCTGATCTGGACGTGAGACGGAAGTCTCGTCCGTAGATGGTGCAGATGACGCTTGCTGTTGACCGGGACGTGAGAACGATATCTCTGATGTATCTAGCGTGGGATCCGAGGTAGACGTAGAGATCCCGCTAGAACGTTTGATAGGTCTAGCATTGAGTCTCAAGTTATCGGGTTGGGCACTGTCATCGACGTGTGCTGGTTTGAGACGATCAATGCTGACGATCTCGACGCGGCCGTGTCGATCAACCTTGAAGGTCTTTTCGTGACGAGAGATCACGTGAAAAGGGCCTTCGTAAGGCTGTTGCAAAGGTCTGCGTACCGAATCTACTCGTATGAAAACATGTGAACAGGTAGATAACTCTCGAGGGAGAGCGACCTGTCGATGTTGTATTCGAGTTGACACCGGAGACAGCGTTCGCATAAATGCAGACAGTCGATGGACGTAGTCTGATTTACCGAAGTCATTACTGCTCCGTGGTGTGAAGAATTCCCCAGGCAGACGCAATGTCGTGCCGTATACAAGTTCAGCGGCGGAACATTGGATATCTGCCTTCAAACTCGTTCTGATGCCTAAAAGAACGAGCGGTAAGGTTTCGTACCAATTGTCGTTTTCGTGTGCTCGGAGAGCACTTTTAAGTTGACGATGAAACCGTTCGACTAAACCATTCGATGCTGGATGGTAGGCGGTAGTGTGTATGCGTTCCGTACCAAGCAGCCTGGTCAGTGAGGAGAATAATGCGGACTCAAATTGTTGTCCTCGGTCAGTCGTGACAGTCGAGGGACAACCGTACAATGCTATCCATCGTTCTACGAAGCGGTGAGCAACTGTCTCCGCCGTGATAGACGTGATGGGAATAGCTTCGGGCCATCTTGTAAAACGGTCAATGCACGTGAGTATGTGATCATACCCATGCGATGGTGGCAATGGTCCTACAATGTCTATATGAACGTGATCGAAGCGAGCATCAGGCGTAGCGAACGTGCCAATGGGAGCAGCTACGTGCCTGTGCACTTTTGATCGTTGACACTGTGAGCATTGCTTTACCCACATACGAACATCTTTATTCATGTACGGCCAGACGTATCGTGCAGCGATGAGGCGTAATGTGGCTGCGATACCTGGATGAGACAATCCATGAAGGGCATCGAAGACGAGGCGGCGATAGGTAGAGGGTACGATGGGTCGAGGAAGACCGGTAGACGTATCACATAGGATAGTACCTGAGCTAGTAGCTAGGGGTACTTCCTGACACTGAAGGGACGAAGATTGTGGTGCTTCTGTGCAGACAGGATTGTTTGCTTGCGCGGCGGCCATAGCAGGAATATCGAGCACCGGTAAGGTAACTGCATTCGTCTGGATACGTGAAAGAGCATCGGCAACATAGTTCGACTCGCCTTTAATGTGACGAAGGTCTGTCGTGAACTGGGAGATATAGTCCAAATGTCTGCACTCTCGTGGTGAGTAGCGGTCAGACTTGGTATGCAGGGCATACGTTAAGGGCTTATGGTCGGTGAATAAAATGAATTGACGTCCTTCTACTGCGTGCCGGAAATGTTTGATGGCGCAGTAGGCTGCAAGCAGCTCGCGACCAAAAGCGCTATATCTCGTCTCCGTGGGAGTAAGGCGTCGTGAGAAAAATTCAAGGGGTTGCCAACTACCAGAGATATTCTGTTGCATAACGGCTCCTATAGCGAAATCTGATGCATCAACCGCTATACTAAGCGTGGCTGATGGGTCAGGATCAGCGAGAAGTGTAACTTCAGCGAGAGCCGTTTTGATCTCTGAGAATGCAGTACGTGCGGTATCGTTCAATTCTAATTTGCGTGGATTACCGCGTAGTAAATCGGTTAATGGTCGTAACCGTTCTGCCGCGTGAGGTATAAAACGTCGGTAGAAGTTAACCAAACCGAGAAAAGCCTTCAGTTCCTTGATTGAGGACGGCACGTTGTACTCCTTGATTGCTCGAATTTTGTCCTCGCAAGGCAGAATACCCTCTTGTTTGATGATGTGACCCAGAAATATTATTTCTGATTTACCCAATTCGCATTTCTCTGGGTTGACTAGTATTCCATTATCCGAAAGACGTTGCAATAATAGCGTAAGGTGTTGATAATATTCATCTACGTTTGATGATGCGATCAGCAGGTCATCAATATAGACGTGAACAAAATCCAAGTCTCGTACTATGCTATCGATAAACCTTTGGAAAGTTTGAGCAGCATTCCGTAATCCAAATGACATTCGTAGGAACTCAAACAGACCGAAAGGAGTCGTGATAGCAGTTTTCTCGATGTCTTCAAGAGCGACTGGGATCTGGTGATATGCTCGTACCAGATCGATTTTAGAAAAGATAGTCGTGCCCTTGAGCGATGCCGTGATGTCGTGTATGTGGGGGATGGGGTAGCTATCAAAGCGCGTAACTACGTTTAATGCTCGGTAGTCGGCGCATGGTCTCCAACTAACCCCATCCTTTTTGCGCACCATGTGTAAAGGAGAGGCCCAAGGACTGTGAGAAGGACGAATAATACCAGCAGATAGTAAATTGTCAAACTCACGTTTAGCGAAGGCTAATTTGTCCGGTGACAGTCGGCGTGGTCTTGCCGTGACTGGTGGTCCGCGGGTGACTATGTGGTGTACCACACGATTGGTCACCGATGAAATCTCCTCGAGTGGTTTAGTTATTCTGGGGAATTTCTCGAATAAAGCGTGGAATTTATCGTCACGCGAATAAAAAGTGCCGAGGATTCGGTACGCGTACATCGGAGTCTATTATATTAATACTATTCTTATCGTTATCCGTCATGTCAAATATATATATTAAAAATTAATATGAAAATATATGACAGACGTGGATAGATAAGCGATAGACTCACCAAAATTGACTTCTTTGGAAGGTTTGGTTGCGATTGCCAAGTGGTCGTAGATGTAGATTCACCAGTTGCAGAAGATTTGACCGAAGTTGAGGCGTGTTCCAAAATTTTGGCTCACCAAATGTAGCGTGGTGTCGAGTTGAGCTTGACTATGAACACCGCTACAAGACTACTTGCCAATAGACCAATAAAATTCCGGTAGGCCAAAATAATCAGAAGGCAGATGATTGTAGTAGTCGTATATATTTGTTGGCGATCTCGTGGTATCGAAAGAATACCGAGATCGTGCCAAAGGAGTACAGTTGCGATCGGCAAGATAAGGTACGTGCGTAGTCAAAAACCGCGTAAAAGCAACGGAATACAATGGAAGACCAAAATGGCTGTTATTAGCACAGTTAAACAAACGAGCACAGTAAAACAGTCACTGGTACAATTGGTTATAATAATAATTGTCTTCATCAAACCAATCGCGTTCTGTTGACAAAAGTACGTCACTACAAACCCATGCCCAACCCTCTTCCTATGTCTGAATTTGGTACCGGAAGTAGCGGAGGCGGAGTTAAGGTTAATACGTGCTTTCCTAATTTCTTGATATTACGTTCTAGGTTTCTGAGTTACTTCTCTTTTTAGATTCGGAATATTTTTACCAGCAATCAACCGATCTAGAAAATGAGTTTCTAATTGACCTTCAAAATCGCATGTCACATCCTGTTTCTATAGTTCTGTAAGATCCAAACTAAGGTTTGGGCTGAAGAATAGCTGTATAGGTGGGTTAGATACGCACCCTTGCCCGGTTGAAACCAAAACAAAAGAATTTGGTAAAATGACGGTTCTAATCAAATATGACCACCCAGCTATTCAATCGATAATTGTTCAATTAATCAAATCAATCACAAGAAATAAATGTTATTCTATCCTGTCTGCATAGATAACGCACAGATTCGTTCAAAAGATAATATTTGGTTGCTTTATAACATAAAGTGTTTTCAATTCTGGAAGAGTGTTTCAATTCACAATCAAAAATGCACAACACAAGCAACACTATCAAACGGAGGAACAAACTAATATGACTACCACCAAGAATAAGTATCATGTACAACAACATAAATTCAGTTCAGGAAGAAACACGGAAACTTGGTGAAAGCGTAAGAAAAATAAAAACTAATAAAATACCAACTCAAATGGAACCAAAAAGGCTAACAAAATGTGCAACTAAAGAAATCAATAGGAACAAACTGCAAGTGTATACATGGAGGGATTTTCACTCGCAAAACATTCAAAATAGATCTTACAGTTCAAGTACATAGTATTCGATTTTAATTGGTCGATTTCAAGCACTGCGTAATAGACGAAATTCAGTGGTTTATCCGCGATAGTAAGTGTTTCAAAAAGCATATCCACTCACCAAACTCTGTTCTCTAGGGTCGATTAGTTAGTTGTAATGTTCGAGTGCATTTAGACATTTGGTGTGGACTAAAACGTTAGTGTTGGTGAAAATCTGGTGTACAAGCTCATGCAACTCTGTGATTCCAGAAAATATGTCTTCCATTCATGACGATAGGTTTCCGTGATGGTGGGTAACCCTCGTTCTACCGATAGAAAAAGATAGACTAGTACTGAATATCTTTTTTACTCTAAAACCTAGTGAAAACAGTGGAGCACGTTGTTATCCCAATAAACACACAAAGCTTTTCAATATCAAATATAAAACAATAGGAAATGTAATACGTACAAAAAAAGGGGAAGTGAATAAGTACGTGAGCTCTAATTTTCTGACATTTACCAATGTGTTTGTTGTCAACTCAACCTAGGTTTTTGCAAGGTCTACTTTCATTAGTGTTCAGAGTGTACACTGCATCCATTTAGTTGTAGATTATAATTCCAATAAATGTTCAGTTCCGCCCGACCGTCGGTGATGTAGTAAACATTCGTCAAGGCACCAGTAATGTAAAACAGGCAGTGACTATCAATGAATACCCCTCAAATATGTGTGGAGAACGCAGTTAAAGCTATACTGTTGAAGATGCCACAGGTATTTGGAGTTTGACAACGCTTTAACCAGTAACACCTTCTAATACGAAGCGCACCCACCAAGTAAAATCAAAAGACAGAAGCGAGGAGATCGAAGATATATTTGATAAGCTATCAATATATCGAGGATCGTTTGCACTAATCTGGCTAGCGATTGAGGCAGATGTTGAGCACGGCGTTCCCACACGTGATCTGGTTCGGATGCTTGACCGAGCGCTTTCAGCTAGATGAGTCCACTAAAACTGTGGTCAGCATCCAATGTCGAAAACTTACAGAGCTATTTGATTTTGGGGAATTATTTACCGCTACAGATCACTCCCCCCTATTGGGGTAGTGGTGACCCTAAGACGTGGCCAGCAAGAAGTTTAAACCCAACGAGATTTTCGTTGGTAAACACTCTTCTGATAGCTTGCTAGGTTTAGCAGCGTCTGGTCGTCTTTCCTTACTATAATGGACCATGATGTACAATATAGTAAAAAAAGGTACAATACAGATTTTCGTTTTTCGCAACTTCATCGTTCTTTTCATCGTCTTTTCCAGTCGTCCTGGAAAAGAAAAGAAAAATATGTAAGTGCATGTAGGAATACACTCGTACGCACGTGAAAACACAAAACGGGCGACGAAAAAGGAAAACAAACTCATGCTCACGTAATAGCGTAAAAAAAAATATTTATTATATCGTTGTTCTTTGTTTTTTCTTTTTGAAATAAAAAATAAAAATATATAGGCATATTAAATTCGGTTTTTTTTAAAAAAATTATATATAGTACCAGGATATAAAATGTAAACTTGTGTCTTACGTGCAGTAATCGTTCAAGTGTTCTGGAAATCTTACTCTTCTTCCAGAACGCGTTGTTTTGAGTTTATTTTCGGATATTGTCGCAGTATCAACGTGTGTGTCTGCTGTCGATTGAGGCATTATAAGCGCAGGAGTTGTGTCATGCGATTGTATTGAAGGAAAATCGACGTGAATAGGAGTTCCTTCTATATACGCTGCTTTGAGGCGATCGATACTGATGCTTTCGTTGGTTCCGTTCTTATCTATTATATAGTACTTAGATTCGCGTTGAAGAACATTGAAAGGTCCTTCATATGTTGATTCGAGAGGTCGTCGATGCGAGTCTCGACGCACGAAAACGTGTGTACTATGTAGTAAGTCAGGTTGAGCGAAAACATCAGTTGATTGTGGTCGAGTGGAAACAGGTTTAACTGAACGCATTGCGTTTGTAAGCCTGTTCGCGTAGGAGGTTAGATCCATGTCCATCGAAGAGGATGAAGGGTCCACGAACTCTCCTGGAAGTCGAAGGGTCGTACCATAAACGAGTTGAGATGCAGTGTATCCAATGTCAGATTTCACTGCATTGCGTATGCCTTGTAAGACGAGTGGAAGAGCGTCAGTCCACTGAGAAATGTTTGAGGCTGATAGTGACGCTTTTAGTTGTCGGTGAAAACGTTCTACTAATCCGTCTGCTTGTGGGTGGTAGGCCGTCGTTCGAAAGCGAGTGATTCCTAGTTTCATGGTCAGACAACGGAACAGTTCAGATTCAAACTGACGTCCACGGTCTGTAGTAATGGTTGTTGGGCAGCCGAAGTTTGCCACCCACCTCTCGACGAAGGCGCGGGCCACTGTTTCAGTAGTAATATCTTTGATGGGTACTGCTTCTGGCCAATGAGTAAAACGGTCTACGCATGTTAAAAGATAAGAATATCCATTCGAATCTGGTAAAGGTCCTACCAAATCCAAATGAACATGATCGAAGCGAGCATCGGGAGTTTTAAACGAGCCCAGGGGACATTTGTTATGCCTAATAACCTTAGATTTCTGGCAGCTTACACAGGAGCGTGCCCACTCCCTCACATCTTTATTCATACCAGGCCAGCAAAACCGTTCTGCTATAAGCTTGATGGTTGCACGAACACCTGGATGAGAAAGTCTGTGTAACGTACCGAAGACGTTGCGTCGATATTGTTTCGGTACGATTGGGCGATCCCTACCTGTAGATGTGTCACAAAGTAAGGTTTCCTTACCTGTTCCCGTCTGTTTAATGCGCAGTTTAAGTGTTGTTGAGGCCAACTCGTGCTGAAGATCACTGTCTTCTTTTTGAAGTTGGGCGAGTTTCAAAAGGTCGATTCCTTGGGAACTGTTCAAGGAAGTTATACGAGACAAGGCGTCTGCAACTACATTGTTTGCTCCAGAAATGTGTCGAATATCTGAAGTAAACTGTGAAATGTAGTCCAGTTGTCGAGACTCACGTGGTGAGTACTTGTCCGAAGAAGAGCTTAAGGAGAACGTAAGTGGTTTATGGTCGGTAAAAATGATAAATTCACGGCCTTCGATATAGTGTTGAAAATGCCGGACAGCACAATACATAGCTAGGAGTTCCCTATCGAATGTGGTGTACCTCGATTCAGTGTCTAGCAACCGTCTAGAGAAAAATGCCAAAGGTTGCCAGGAGTGGTTAACCCATTGTTGTAAGACTGCTCCGATTGCCGAGTCGGATGCGATACTAATGGGTGCTTCAGTGTCCTGATGAGCAAGCATTGTTGCTTGAGCGATAAACTCCTTAACTGTGGAGAATGCTTTTCGCGTGGTGTCATCCAGATTGATGGATTTCGCATTTCCACGAAGTTGGTCGGTGAGAGGTTTCATAAGTAACGCGCATTTCGGTATGAATCGTCTATAAACACTTACCAGACCGTTAAACGTGCTCAATTGCTTGATGGTGGTCGGTTCTGGGTAAACCAGAATTGCCGCCACTTTCGTTCTAAGGGGTCGAATGCCTTGCGCATCTATAGTGTGTCCTAAGAAGTCTAAGGATTCGGTTCCGATTTGGCATTTCTGAATGTTTACGGTAATGCCATGTTTTTGTAGTCGGTCGAAAACAAGGTCCAGATGCTTTAGATGTGATTCTCTGTCCGGACTTGCTATTAGACAGTCATCAACGTATGCGTATACGAAGTTGAGACCTCGAAAAACGTCATCTATGAACCTTTGGAAAGTTTGTGCCGCGTTTCTCAGATCGAAAGGCATTCGCGAAAATTCATAGAGTCCGAAGGGCGTTATAATAGCGGTTTTTGGAATGTCTTCAGTGGCCATAGGAATTTGGTTATAAGCTTTTACCAAGTCAATTTTCGAAAAGACAGTTGCATTTTTCAAGGTAGCTGTCGAATCGTGAATGTGGGGCAACGGGTAACGATCGGGAATGGTTTTTGCATTCAATCTCCAATAGTCACCAGTTGGACGCCAATCGTTGCTGTCCTTTTTAGGGACCATGTGCAACGGAGATGCCCATGGGCTATTTGACGGTCGTATGATTCCTAAGTTTATCATATGGTCGAATTCGTTTTTCGCCAACCTTAACTTTTCGGGGGCCAGTCGGCGTGCTTTCGAGAAGACAGGTGGTTCTGTAGTCGTGATGTGATGTGCAACATTGCTGGTTACACACGGCAATTTCGGTTGCGATTGGTAAATGCCAGAATATTTATCGAGTAGTGGTTGGTAGAAGGGGTCTATAGTGTGCTTAATAGTGACTGGAGATAACCTGCAACCAGAAAAAGAAGTCAGGCAAACAGATAAATTAGTGTTTCCGTCTACTAACCTCCGTTTGCGCGTATCGATAATTAAGTTTTGGTGTTGTAGAAGGTCCATACCAATGATTGGCATAGAAACATCTGCAACAACAAAGATCCAGTGAATGGGTTTGCGTAAACCCACGTTAAGATAAACATACCTTTTGCCATACGTAGCGATAGGCTTTCCGTTTGCCGCCTGTCGATTTAAAACAGGCTCGTGTAGCCTGTCGTCGGAATTCGCTGGGATAACGCTAACCTCTGCGCCAGTATCTACGAGGTAGCGAACTCTCGTTATCACATCAGTGACATATAAAAGACGACTATGTTCGCCGGCCACGGTCGCCGTTAACGCGTGCCGGCTTGGAAGTTTCCCGAAACGTTCTTCGCGTCGACCGATTTCGCGTTGGGGAAAATTGCAGGGTTTTCTGCAATTTCTGGCAGACTTTCCGTACTGGTTATGGTACCAGCACCAATCAGGATTATCCGTCTCTTGAGTTCTAGATACAGATCGCCTACGTGATGTGCTTCTCCGCGGGGTAAGTGATCGTTTACGGTTGTTACAGAGTTTGAGATAACGCGTAGGTGTATGACATAACTGTGTTATGTCATTCTGGGTCGTTTGAGGCTTTTCTTTGACTGAAAAAACCTCGGCGTTAGAAGATCTAGTGATTTCGAGAATGCGGTCGGCAGATGCAGCTAGCTCGTCTACTGCGTTGTTTCGGAACGAGACCAAAACAGCTTGCACCTGTTGAGGAAGTTTGGATAAGAAAAGTTGTTTGAATGGGCCGTCATCGAAGGTTCTTTGGCCAATGACTTCTCGCATTCTTTGCAACATGTCTGTGGCAGAACCGTGTTGCAGGTCGATGTTGTTGAGGAGTTGGTCTAACCTTTGTCGATCGGTTAGACCTCCGCGTTTAAGGATGGCATGTTTCAGGGTTTGGTATGGATCAGAAACATCACTAGTAAACATACTAGGTGTTACGTACCTGTTAAATTCGCGCGATAGTGCCTTGACTACTGCGATGAATTGTGCACGCGCATCGTTCACACCGTGCTCGTAGAAGTCGGCTTCTGCATAACAAAACCAGGCTTCGATGTTGTCTGGCCAGAAAGGCATAAGTTGGAAAGAAGGTGGAGACACAGTCTTTAACTTAAATAATTTAGGGGTCTGTTCAGTCATAGTAATATATCAAGTACGAAAAGTGAACGAGTGGCAAATATATATATGAACCCAAAAACACGGAAAAAAAATATCACAATGTAAAAAAAAGAAATTAAAATAAGACAATGATATATAGAATCACAAAAAGGAACAGACTCACAGTTTACAATATGGTGTACCAGATCACGTCGGGCTCACCAATGAAGATGCCACAGGTATTCGGAGTTTGACAACGCTTTAACCAGTAACACCTTCTAATACGAAGCGCACCCACCAAGTAAAATCAAAAGACAGAAGCGAGGAGATCGAAGATATATTTGATAAGCTATCAATATATCGAGGATCGTTTGCACTAATCTGGCTAGCGATTGAGGCAGATGTTGAGCACGGCGTTCCCACACGTGATCTGGTTCGGATGCTTGACCGAGCGCCTTCAGCTAGATGAGTCCACTAAAACTGTGGTCAGCATCCAATGTCGAAAACTTACAGAGCTATTTGATTTTGGGGAATTATTTACCGCTACACTGTTTTAGGGTAATGTTAAACAGAATCGATATGGTGCATCCGTTTGGACCGTATTTTAATGACTTTGAAATTTCGAGGAATTGATCCGGTGGATCTGACTCTGAATGCACTCAGAAAGAGGTATATATATATATATATATATATATATATACATGATTTAGCATGATTTAGCAATCAAAGACTTACGCAAAAGCGTACCGTGAACGAAAATATAGATGTTGAGATCATAAAAAATCACGACGCATCAGCTGCGGGATCCACTGATACTGATACCCTATCTCATGTTCTCCAGTACTCTGATCTGCCAACGAAGAGTGCTAACTTACCTATTATGCCTGTAGTGACATCTGATAAGCAATGTACATCTACTGATTACACTAATCCGATAGTATCCAATTTACCATTAGAAGCCCATAATCAAATACCTAGTCCTAATGCGACAGCTCTTAAAAACACTGTCAAGATTAAAAAGTCTATGCCACGTAAGAAGAATGTTTGTACAGAACCTTCTGGTTCTAGACCCAATAATAAAAGTATTACGATGGCCCTACTCAATACAAATAAGACTAAACTACCCGACACCATGCTTTACCCAACGCATCGTAGGGGAGGATATAAGGGCAGACCTGGTTCAAATGTCTCACAAGATGGCCACTTCAATCGTTATGTAAGTAGGCCTAATACTGGACAGACCACAGTAAACCAACGAGCCTCACGAGTACCCTCAAACGCTTTAAATAATAAACCTGTAAGACGTAACCTCTCTCAACACTTTCCCATTAGGCAAGATGGATTACTAGGTTACCCAACATCAAACTTTTCAAATAATATACCAGTAACACATAACTTTTCTCAACACTTTCCGATTGGGCAAGATGGATTACTGGGTTACTCACCATCAACCCAACCTTGTCTTAACTGTCCGCCTAGTCAAGTTCAACAAATTAATCCGCTTTATCAAAATAATGATTTTTTTGGCCTTCAGAAATCCCTGGTCCCACTAGCACTACAGTTTGCTCAAGCGATCGCCCATGTGATCAGTCAAACATAATAAACCACAGTCTATGCAAATCCAAAATACACGACATCAATAGGGAAGCTCTCGGTTTTCTTACACTCCATACGCCCTTTCTAAATCTATTACTTATCAATGCACGTTCACTTCTGAACAAAATTTCAGCCTTGAGAACATTAGCCTTTCTATCCAAGCCTTCTTTCATACTTATCACTGAAACATGGTGCTCTCATGCAGTATCTGACTCAGAATTAAATATCCAAAACTATAGACTCTATCGCTGTGACAGAGAAACTAAGCGAGGAGGTGGTTGTATTATATATGCTTTGGATACCCTAACAACTAATAGAGTTGAAGATAGTGTCCTGAATAGTTTACCAGAATCAGTCTGGATATCTGTCAACACCCTGAATCATAGTCTACTCCTTGGATGTATATACAGAGCTCCTGAGAGCTCAAATAATGGGAATAATCTTATTATCAATGCATTCATACATGCATCTGCTCTAAACTTCAATGCTAAGATTATCACTGGTGATTTCAATTATCCTGGGATTAACTGGAGTACCGGTAGCTGTCAGTCATGTAATGAGGAGTTCTCGGCAACCATTAACATGCACTGTTGGTCACAGTGGGTTCGTACCCCAACTAGAGGTGATAGTATACTCGATCTAATATTTAGTAGAGATATTATCCCACTGTCTGTAAAGGTATACGATGAATTTGAAAGCAGTGACCATAAGACAGTAGTATGCTCTCTCCCTATATATCCCTCTTCTAACCGACCCATTCAAAAAACCTGTCAATATAGAGACTTTAAGCATGCCGACTGGGACCTCCTGCATTCACTGATTAAACTTTCAGACTGGGATAACTTTTTTTCATGTACTAATCTCATAGATACTATCGACGAGTTCTATTTGATCGTTAACTCTTGTTTAGATTCTTCTGTACCTCTTAAAACGTACAGGTTTATTAAACCTTACGAATTATATATACCAGCTAAATATCGTAATAAACTAAGACGCCTACAGAATCGTTATTTCAAGTCAAACGACTTCACGGCAGCTGCGCAAACAACAATAATTTTTAATCAAATTAAAGAGACACATAGGTTAAAAGCCATTAATGAGGAGATACTAGCACTTAATAGTAACTCAAAAATACAAAACTTAACTCTACTTCTCAATAAACGCGCTAAAGTAACTCAAAATGTTGATATACCATGCATCCAGCATAATGACACTTTTATATACGACTCTAAAACTATGGCAGACCTTTTCAGTGCTACTTTTGCGAATGATGTAGGAACCACAAGTGGCTCTGCTTCAAGAGATACGTGCGTGACCAGCAACTACATAAAATCTATCTCCTTCACATGTAAGAAAATTAATATGGCTATAAATGCCCTTAAGCTTTCGCGCGGTCATGGAGCAGACGGGATTCCATCCTTTCTCTACAAATACGGTGGTCCAGATATTCCACTTCTTCTTCTAAAGCTGTTTACTCTCTCTATGGAAACTGGTTCTTACCCTTACTGTTGGAAAACCGCGTACATCATACCACGTTATAAATCTGGAGATAAGACTGACATGAACAATTATCGGCCAATAAATATTACTCCAGTGATCTCTAGGATTATGGAGAAAATTGTAAGTGATGAACTTTCCAACTATTTACTCGCTGGAAACTTTATCAATGATACTGAACATGGATTTCTCAAAAATCGATCTTGCATGACATGTCATTTCGACTTCTTTAATTTAGTCTACTCTCTACGTAGCCAAGGATATCTAGTCTTAGTGCTATATCTGGACATTTCTAAGGCCTTTGACATGGTTAACCACCAACTTCTTATAGGCAAACTTGCATCTTATGGGGTTCAAAATCCTTTGCTAGATTGGATTGATTCATTTCTCAGCAATCGACATCAAATAGTTAAAATTAACTCTTCATTGTCTAACGCTGTCCCTGTTAGAAGTGGTGTAATACAAGATAGTTTCTTAGGCTCTTTGCTCTTTTTAGTGTTTATCAATGACATTTGCGAAAATTTTTGTGTAGGTAAGCCCCTTCTATATGCAGATGATCTTAAACTAGTATATTCATTTTCTCCACATGAGCTGGAAAATGTGCAAACTTGCATTAACTTGGAGCTTAACAAGGTAGCACAGTGGTGCTTAAAATGGCAACTGGAACTTAATACGGCTAAATGTGGATGGATATGCTTCGGCGATACATCACTTAACCTAGACCTTACCATAAATGGAGAAATGTTAACTAGGTTACATACAGTAGTAGACTTGGGACTTAGATACTCCCAAGACTTATCGCTTACAGAACAGATATCGAAACAGACCTCCAAGTCACAACGACTAGTAGGTTACATAATTCGAAACCTTCATAACAATGAATCACGAATTTTAATGTACAAAGTTTGTGTTCGACCTCTTCTAGAATATTGCACGTTTATTCTTAGCAGTGCGCGCATAAAGGATAAATTAAGGCTGGAATCAGTACAGAGACGATTTACACTTCGTATTCTTGGAGCTGATTGTTCCTTAACTTATAATTCTAGATGTAAAAAACTAGAGCTAGACCCTTTATGGAAGAGGAGACTCAAACTAAATCTTATTTTTTTCTTCAAACTACTTAATAAATTATCCTTTACATCCAATCATGTAATTCAATATGCAGAGACTCCTCATTATGAAACCCGTAATTCCTTGGCACTTGTGAAACTAACTTATTCTAAATCATCTCTTTATATGAATTACTTTGCCTGTAAATTTTCTAGACTCTGGAATAACCTACCAGAACATATCCGTACGATTAAATCACTCCCATTATTTGTACGTTGCATCGATGCATATTGCTCCTCCGAAAATGCATTGAATGCTCTAGCACCCGCAAGTGTATCTCACTCCACAAGTGTTATTATAGGAACTTTAAATGTTTAGGCATTTTTATTAGTGCATTCTCTGGATAAAACCACCTACTCGCTGTCACTTTATGTTAATACCGTCCCCAGCTAGTTTAACTAATTTGAATATCATCAGCAGTATATCACTGTGTCACATGACATACGCATTTTGATAGATCTGTTTGGCATATTTCGGTAATTACTGCTTTGTTGTTCCGTGCTCTCTGTTTTCGTTTTAATTTCTCTAGTTGTAGATATTTATCATTAAATCGATCTGGCACACGAAATGACCTTAATTACATCGTTTATAAATCAACAGACAGTCCAGTTAAGAAATATTACATGTTCCCGGCTGATACATTGGATCGCTGTAATACCCAAACAATTACTGAGCTAGTAAACTTAAAACTCATAACACATTGTTTGTTCTGTACATATAATGATATTTATATCAAATTGATCATGCCTGTAAACTGGCGTGAATTCTGTAATTATAATTTTTTCAGAATATAAATTATTATTATTATTATTATGTTAGGAAACACAACACATTCAGGTAGAATATTAGAAAATTGTTATTATTATTTGGCAAGCAATATAACATATATTGATGGTTAGTGGGATTGTTCATGAAAAACGTATCGCAAGTTTGAAAACATATTTTCTTCTATATTTTGTTTTAATATTTGTGAATGTTATTGACAAAATATAAAACGTTGTTTTAGGTATTCGTGGTACCATTTCTGACACGAACCACAAATGTCATGTCGTCGTAGAAGTCATACAACTCCGGGTTATTTATATCCTAGAACTTTGGATGATCGAATTAGAGTGAGTCTTTTTGCATATGACTCCTGTTTTATTCAGTGTTGCCATGAACATGCCTCACGGACTTTATTATTATTATTAGAGTTTTTGTTACCTATTGTTGGTGAGACTATTATTTAACATACTTTCAGTAACGTATGTGCACGTTCAGTGTATACGAAGCCTCACTCGTAGTGAAATAATGGTACACAAATAAAGTTACAACCTAAAGGGAGTGGCTGCTCATATCCAACACTCAAGTTTGAATGAACGAACACTGTATGTGAAGTCAAAGTGCATTAGCATCGGTATTGATAAAGGCTCCACGCATAGACAGTGAGGCTCTAAAACCTTTGGTGGCTGTCGCACAACGATGTGTCGGCTATTGATGACTCCTTGGTCATTGAGTGTCTGGACAATGTTATTCACTGCATATACATCTGAACCTTCGCGACCAGTATACATCACAGTGCAATTAGAAGCATTTGTGGGCAACTTCCAAAATCCAGATCATTCAGAAAAACACTGGTCCTAAAACTGTATGCTGAGGCACCCAGCTAAGCACAGTTTCTCAGCTAGCTAGCTTACATATCGATAGTTATCAGATTTGTGTCTCATACCTGTTTTGAAGATGGGACTTACTGTGGCGACCTTCCAGTCTTTTAGTAGTCTTCTTTGTGTTTTAGATAAATTCAAACATGTACTTAAGGGATTTTAAATAAAATTCTCTAATTTCTTTGGTAACCCAGGATGCGTTTCATTGGATCTTATGGATTCGCCTATATTAGGTTCATTTAGTAAACTGAAGACATCAAGTTCCTTAATGATTGAAGTTTTTTGGATATCTTGGTGTGGTCCTAGGGATTTACGGAACAGTGAATTTTGTGCACAAATTTCTCAATTCTTTTCAAGTTCTTTCAAAGGGTAATTATTTTTACGTTGTCCAGTCTGGTCAAAATGCTGAGCGTATATTTGCTTTCCAAACGTTCGGTTTGGCTTAAGCTAACACATCGTTATTGATAACGACATGGAAATTAAAGACTAGAACTGCATGGTCACTCCTATCTAGGGGTGGCATATAATTGAGCTTTGTGACGTTATCTTTTGTATTTCAAGCTGCAATTAACTATATCGCACGTTCCACTTTCATGGGGTATGTCGTCTGTAACAGTATATGAGATAGCATTTCTAGTGAATGAAGCCACTTCTCCTCCTTTAGGCCTCTGAATTTACTGAACTAGACTTTCAAAGGATTCAAAAGTAACGAATGTTATGTCAACACTATTAAATTATCAAGTGCATGTCCTGTAATCACGTGTTTGCTCCTGATTTAAAAAATCAATTGGTCGAAAATTAAGTTACAAAACTTTATTCAGTATTTACTTACTCTAATCTCTGGCTGCATGGATTGCAGTGTGTCTACAGGTTACCCCGTTGTTTTAATTCTGGCATTACTCTTGCCATGTTCATATGCTGGTCATGTGATACTTTTATGTGATGGGGAGTTATGCTCCAAAGTCAACTTGATTCGCCATGCGAACTGAAAATCTTTATGATGTATCATCCAATCCACATGTTGTACGGCATCATTTGTACGTATCACAGCCTAAAAACTCAATTCTTACTTATCTGGATGTTTTTAATGTAATTTACGGCGAGTGGCTACTTTGTTGCCAATGAACTATAATTAAATGTGTTATATATTATCAATGCCATTAATTATGGATCTCAAATTTTCTAAGGCTCAAAACTTTCGTCTTATTTGACCTTCATTGAGCATGTTTTGGTTCACGTCTACTGAATAAAAGATGAATTTATTTAAGATCTGGTCTTTGCTGCCAGAAGTTACAACAGTTGTTCATATTGGAACTGAGGGGCTTTAGGCAGCGTGTGGATTCAATGTGACATGTTAAAAAGCGTCGTTTCATAAAAGATATATAATTCGTTATGTTATAAACAATTGTGAACTGCCTAACAAAGTATGAAAGCGAATAAAGTTCATTAACTGTTGAGGTATTTGTTACTGACCATAAGAATATGTATATGGCTCAGTGTCAAAATTGCTGTTTCGTACTGATACACAACTTTAAGCTCAACTTAAAAAGTCAAACTGTCTCTCTTTATGTGAGCAATAGTACAGATTTATTAAAAGGATGAAGTTTCGTTCTATATAAATAGTGCAGCTTTATATCATGTTAAGTTCACTTTTAAGATTTAGCAATTATTTTGTTAATTAATGTAGAATCCCAGAAAATGTACTTTGACTTGGACTTATTATGGCTCATATACAATGCTGTTTCTTTTGTCTATCACTTTGCTTGTAGTAGTCAAAAATAGTAAATTATTGAAATTCCACCTAGAATTGTCGCTTCGGGTACCATCAAATGACACCAGTCAGATAATTATTTGTTATACTCAATATTAGAAAAGTTATTTACAACCTGAGAAAGTTCTAAATAAATGATGAGATGCGTGTATACTCCTAGATGAAAACAATGTATTTGCATATTTATATCGGTTGACAGGCAACCGTTTTTCAAGAAGATGTGTCGCAAACGTCACAGCTTTTAAGATGCAATGAAGTACATTTCTCTTTCAGAATTCATTAAGCAACGTTATTTATCAAGTATGTTGTTCAGCCTCATCAAAATGTCAAAAAACAAATATATCCAGAATTTGGCTGATATTGAGTTTTTAGACACGTGACACTCAGCATAACACTTGTGATTGAACAATGTAAAACTGAAAGCTATTTTAGACATATTATGGTCTATTTATGTCATCCGATTTATGAATCATAACTGCAGTAATTATTTTGTTGCTAAGTTAGTAAGAGTTTCAAACGTTTCATAGAAAAGTTAACAATTCTTTGAATGGGTAATATTTATTAAACGACCACTCGAAGGGTGACCAAACTACTTTTACTAATTATAAAACTTTCCACAGTTATGTTTTAAGACTGAATTCTTACATGGATATACTTTATGGTGTAACCATGGTAAACAAATAAATAGTCCAACAAATTTTTATGTAGTCACGTAAATGGTAAGAGCACTCTACACTTAGTAAATCTGAATTCTTTTTGCACCGGTGTCCTTATATTTGAACTTAAGAGAATTAAAAGTATGTGTGTAAATCTGTTCATCCAGTGTTACGTTTGTTTTCTTATCATAGGACGACTATCGCTATAATTATCGAGGACCAAGGTACTCGAGGTACGTTTTTTTTCAGCATGATCTTAAATGTTTTCAAATGAACAAAATAGCAAAATATTGTAATCGATTGTCACAAATTCCCTTAACGTCCATTTAGGATGCTAGAATAACAAATATTTATGGCAAATATGTTTTATTTTTCTGATTTATTAGTATTTTTGAGTGCTGCTGTTTGATGAAGGTTTCACTTTAGCCATTTAATTTCAGATTTTACTAATTATTTTTACCTCATCCATTTTACTTAGTTTTTTATAAAACAATTCCGTTCATTTTATTGTAACTTAAGTGCAAACCACATTTATGAAAACTTAATCACATCACGTATATTGCGATTAGTGGATAGAATATATTTCTATTTTGGTACATTTGTTGTAAAATACTAAGTATTTTAATCTTAATATTAAAAATAAGGAAAATCCGGGTGCTTTTAATTTTTATTTAATACAGGTTTATAGTTTCATAATCGCGTTCTTGTTTATTTTTTTGAAACTCTTTCAAAGGCCCTACCAACCAAATTATGACGACTTCTACTCACGTCCGCCTTCTGTATATCAGCCTGTAGAAACATATGTTAGGTGAGCATACAATTTCAGCATATCAACATGAATTCATCGACGTGCAGGAATGTTCTTGACGTTTTGTTTAATGTATCGGTATCTGTAAACAAACTATATTTTTGTATTTATGTGATAACACATAGCATAGGTTTACTAATGTTTTGCGTCTATTCATCCATTGCTCAGGAGCTCTTGTACAACGAACTATCTGCTTTGGGCTGTACAGTTGTTATAACTTGTGACCCGAGTGCTCTGTTAATGGATAACGTAGTAAAACTGCCGATCAGAGAACAATGAATTACCGATCAGACCATGGACGAGTAAAACACGTGCGAGCAGCCTAGAGTTCTGATTGATCCTGCTTTCATCCTAGCCTAGCTAGTTAAGTCCAGAACACCAATCTGAGCTTCTGCGATATGAATCATGCATTTCAAACATACTCGGTTTATATATCAATCAAACAGACTACAACGTACCATAAAATAGAAAATAACATTTGTACAAAATTTTGCCAAATGTGGCTGTGAATGTGGGAGGCAGTGACTAATAGACAGGAAAGAATTCAAGAATGGAAAATCGTATAGTAACAGTTCATAGGCTAAAATAAAGCTTATGACAAGAGAGACATGAATATGAACAGTTTAGTTAATTAGCAATTATACGTTTACTTTTGGTGCATAATGTATTCCAAAGTTACCGTTCATTATGCTTATCGGGGCCTAACAACAATCTAGAATCTATAAATATACTCCCTTAGCGTTTACTAAAATACAGAAAAAATCTAAAATCTCGTTCTGGAAAATTGTACAGAAAACACGATTGGAAGAGCAGACATTTTGCTCTGCTCAAACACACCCTTTTATCTTGAAGGTTATTCTATCTTCTTTTGAGATGGCTCTCCGACAACTACTAGAGAAATTAACTAAAGTGCTTCGTAAAATTTGTGAACAGAACTCTCTGAATTTATGAGAAATAAATGCTGCGATTAATGTTTTGTTGGTAAAAATTACCTCGGTTTTTTCTGTTTGCATATAGTATTACTGAATGTTAACCGGACACCGTGTTGCAAATAAATTGCTCATAAGTCTATCCAATGTACAATTTCACATGAGAAGGTAGCAGATGGTTAGGTTATGCCATACTTGAATTGAATAAATCTATATTGTTTTTGAAGTAAAATATTTTAGAAGCCTAAAAACATGTTAGGCGAGATTTACATTCTAACAGATATCAAGATTTTATTCACGAAGTGTGTGAGTTGATGACACAGATATTGAAGCCAGAATGATAAACTTTTGATAACCCTAACATTGTTTGAGCCATAAAAATATGTTGTTAAGTTACATTTGCATTATTATTTATTTATTAAAACATCGGAATAATTCTTTTATAAAACCTTAATCAGTAAGTGTTCACCTAGCTTAGTCTTATTGATCAGTTTGAAATATTTGTTTTTATCAAGTAGCAGAACTTGTATTCAATTCATATAAAATATTTCTTTTGAGTGCTTTTCAAGATGTGGAATAGATATGCCTCTGTTACACTCTACATGGCTCGATTGGTCAGCCTTTTTTGTTTGCTAGAAAGCAAGTTTATGGAATTATTTTCGAATTTCGATAAGAATGGTTATTATTTACTTGAAGTTCTGAAAAACCTAATTTGTCTAAAACTGTAAATGTTCATGGATTTTGTGACTGGTGGGCTTTTGGCTGCAAAATTGTTTTGTCCCAAACAAAGCCATCGGTTGTAAGGGAGTGGAAAAACTGGCATGCAATAAGAAATGTAACTATTGAAACGATTAAAAACAATCTCCTAAATTGACAAGCAAGATAATTTAGATGAAGTTCAACTTATTAGATTTTATACGTTTGTACATTCAGTAGGTGACATATTTTGTGTATTTCCGATGTAAGTTGATTGGCAGTTAGCGCATACGGTAAAACACTTCCAAAAACCCTCTTTGTACCTTATATGTTTCACTTTCTCTGCATTTTAACAGGCCTCGTGAGTCCTACTACGTTCGTCCACCTTCAGTTTATCAGCCTACAGAAACACTTTATCCTGGGTGAGTACTTAAGTTCTTCGTAACAAGAGGTCATAATGGTAATACACCATTGTTATGACTAAAACTCACTGATTATCTTGCTTTTTTCGACTTTGTGCTCTAAGTGAGTTACATCTATTCGTTAAGGCAATTAAATTATAATAATGTTTCTAGACCACGTCCTATCAATTTGCTGCTATCATTAGTGATAGGAAGAATGAAGGGGGATTAAGGGAAACAGTTATATAACTAACGTTTGTTTTAAAAGGTTTTAAAAATCTGTCAAGAACTGAAAATGAGCATATGGTTGACCTTTTTAATGCAGAACAGTTCCGTTTTAAGAAGAACTATGTATCAGTGTAAACTGGAGTAGACATTATGACACATAGCACTTTCCTAAACATTTAAGCTTATTGTCAGGCAACCAACTGCATGAAAATTGATTTTGCTAAAGAATAACTAGTTCAAAATGAAGGTCATTACTCCAGCAGTCCCATTCTAGAGACTATGTGAAGTAAGTTGTATACAACTCCTATGATCGTCCATAAGGCGTCCAATATCCAGACCGATTTCCAGATTATTCCACAATGATAGAAAAGTCAAAACCAAAAGTGGAAAAACTTTCAGTGATTAATATTTGGTGGGTCAAACAGAATAAAGGTGATCAGTCAACTACACTTTCTACAACTAATTTAACCAACTTATTAAAATTAATCCCTTTCGCTAACGATAGGAATTTTATATGCTCGTTTGGATAATGTCGTTGCTTCAGATGCCTATTACTTAATAAATTGTAGCACTTTAGGGATGCCCTTTTTTTCCAACCAGAAACAAATTTTACAATGAACTGAACGTTCTTTTTTATTTCCGAACTGATATTCTCTGTGTTTTGATTAGAAGGAAAATTTGTAGATTATGAGGCTTAATAAATTAAATGTATAATATATATAGTAAAATTTCGGAAACATTATATTCATAAACCCTAATACTAAAAGGTGTCGATTTCATTGGCAAAAATCCTTACTTCACAAATGCTTAAGCATTACATCTTAAATTATAAATCAGTTTTTTAAAAACAATGTCGTCTTCATAATCTGGCGATAAAAGTTCCACATTTCATTTTTTCTTTTCTGAAGGCCTATGCCAAATAGTTATCAGCGTCACAGTTATGCGCAACCTGTTACTTATCAGCCTGTTTATCAATCATATCGCGAGTAAGTATTTTGGGTTTAATGGTCGTAAAAAATGGATTAATTTATTAAACTAATTTCTGTAGCCTATATTTCTTTTATTTTGACTGTTCCTAACCTTGCTTGACTATTAATAGTTTTCATTTCTTTCACAAACCTAAATGAGGCCTGCTATTGGTTGTACTTTTTAAACCTTGCTTTCTTAAATTATCTAGCACTTCTGGCTTGCTTGATTGGTTTTAAGGAAGGATTTTATTCAAAATCATTTACACTTTGAAAATGGAGAAGGGTATAATCCTATGATAAGCCAATCTACTGAAGGCGAAACCAAATTTTTTCTTAGCTCCAGCGTAGTTTATGCTGTTATACAAAGGAAATATTTTATCAATAGATGTATAGTAATGGTACATAAATATAAACAATGAGGTTTGTTAATAATAAGCTGCGGATTAACATAGTACAAGTTTCGAATATCGTTTATTGGAACCGTTTAACGATTTATGTAGGGTCGGAAATGACTGTTGTTCTTAGTAGAACACTATTTATTTGGTATCAGTGAATCATAGAGGGTATTAGTGCAATCGTGTCTAGTAAATATGTAATACCCGAATGGAAGTGAAGTTGAATATACTTCTTCGAATAAATCAAAATACATCCAGATCAATCTTCTATTTCCAGTGAAATAACAAGGGTGAAGGTGAACAGCTTATCACTTATATTTTAGAGGTCAGACCAAAACATTGACATTTGACTTAATCATGTTGGTAGGTGCAGGTTACCTAGTTAAGGTTCGCATAATGAAGGAAAACCAATCGGTAGGGAGGAATTCCTGGTATTATGTCTTGAAATAAGGCATTGTGGTGAAGATACATTCAGTCCTTATTTTACTTTATATCATGACAGCTAATATCCCTTCATTCTCACTTCTTTATTTCATCCTTTCAAAACCATATTCTCAGTGATTAGTTTTCATAGATATCATTGCTACTACATTTTTTAGATTATTTTCCGATTCTTGTTACTTTCAACTTGGGCTAATTCACATTTGTGGCAGGCTTTACAAATATCATGACTGACAGACGGACTGAGAATTAAATGATCAGACATCGGTTGCCCTATATTTTTATAAATTAATATTTTAGGATTTATTGGTACTATACTGAAGTAAAGTGAGGTTATGACTCTTAATTATAACAGCATATTAAAATCCTTTGGTAGTTTTATTCTCTATTCTGTTTTCATGGATGCTTGATATTGCCCAAATTATCAGTTTTGTGGTTAAATATTGTGTAACGTTGAAGATAGAGCGGGTGGTTACACGTCATATAGTGTGATCTCTGACTGTCATATACTTCTTGTAAAAAGATTCTGTGTTTATATTTATTAATACAATAGAATTTTCGTAATTGATTGCTCTAACTGTAGCACTGTATGACTATTATCACAGACCTGTTAGAGATGTGTACGCTCCAAGCACCTATCCGTCGTATCCACTTCGTCGTTCAATATCTAACAATCCTCTGATAGATCCTGAGTGAGTTCTTTATTTAAGAATATTATGATCTTATAAACCATTTATATACGCTCTCTCCGGACAAATTGAATCGGTAAACACATTACTGTACTTTTTAACTAAATAGACTAACTTTGGAGAGCTACCCGTTAGTTTGTCTTTCAAAACAGTCTATTTTATGCGTTAAGGTTACCAGTTCTATTACTGGCAGAGTTTTGAATTTAAAAGATTTCGTATCTGCACAGTTGACTGTGTGTGCGTTTTATGCGACTCTTGAGATACTAAATGTTAATCCTTGGATTTTCGCCTAAAATGTTGACAATCTTGAAAAATCTTTCATCAGTTGACAAGCACTTATTGTTAAAATTCTGTGAATGAGTCATGGTGTTCAAAATATGATTTATTTTCACAGAGTTTTTATCCGACTATTGGGGTGCTCTAAATAGACTATTTTAAGCCAAACGGATGCTGGGATGGGTCGTATTATTACTTTTTAGTTGCTAAGCGTTTCATATATGGAAATGTTAAGCTGGTTATATAGGAATTATTTAAATATTAAAATAATTGCCTTGTAACTTTTAGTTTAAAATTCCTTATATTAAGTGTACAACCTATTTTTTGTAGAGATCAGAAATTGTTTACCAAAAATAGCATCATATCTAAACAAAAATAAAACCTAGTGCCTGTTAATGCTGTTAAATTTTTATTGCCGAAAAAGTCGACTAAATTTCGTATATGTACCCGTGGGATTTTAATTATAGCCACTTTTCGAGAAGTGTGAATTTGATTATTTAGTTGAAGTTTGTTGCTTAGATTAATACCTATAAGTTTAACCACTTAACAGTCCGAATCAGATTGTTAGTGTAGTGCAAATGTATTTTCATATTCTCTTTATCCTTCAATGCAACCTCCAGTGTGTAATTATATCCTACAATCTGTTATGGAGTCCCGTGAGAATGCATTTGAAAATGTGATGATTTCTAGTCCCTTTATCGTTTTAAATTTCGTCAACAAAAATATTTGGATAGAAATAATTATTTGTTATATGGAACTAAATTTTTACAGTTTTCACAGTGTTTTAGTCTGAGGAAGCGCACAGAATGTAAAAAAGGCGATAATTACTAAATTTATCACATCTGTACTAAGAATGGTATAGGGTTGTTATTTGATTGTTTAATCTTAAATGAACTCATAAAATTGAACCTCTGTGATATATATTTTTTGCGTTTTGCATTTTTCCATCACAAAATTTAAATAGTACGATTTCCAATAATGGCAACACACTTTCATATTCTCCGCGTACGTATCCAAGGGTTCAGATTTACCATACGTAAGCAAATTTCCATTTCCATTCTTAACATACTTTTATCTAGAAGAACAGTTTTATACTAGATAGAATCTTCCATAATATATAAACCAATTTTAGCCAAATGTAATCGTTGGGTTTTTAAAGTCGCGGTTACAGCTGTAGTGTATGTGAATTTCCTATCACACTTAAGTCACTGATAAAATACTTGGGTTATGCAAATATAGAACTTGACAAGTTTATTTATTCCTTAATTTTATATTGATTGAAACTTCAGTGAAACTATCTAGCTTAAACATTTCAGGTTATATAGAACATATTGTGATTGCACAAAATGATACGTGATTAAAGTCAATTAAGACTCATATTTCTTTTATGAAATTGCTAACCTGGAGAAGTGAGGGACTAGAATACTGATGAAGGCTTTTTTAGTGTTACTTACTATGTAAAAGAAAAGATCCTGTTGTTCATGTCTAGGATATTGAATTCAATATAAAAGTTAATATACAAATTCCTTAACCGTAGATTTAGCTTCTTACCATCAAAATGTTGTGAACTAAATTAATAATTTCATAAGATAGTAGAACAAACTAGAACAGAAACGCAATGGTTTTACAAACGCGATAAAATTGAGGAAGAAGTTCGTTAGTGATCTCTGTAAATTGTTTTACTATATAGTAAACATCAAACGTTACTGGGTAATTGGCTGGTGTTTGTTTACGAAATATGAATTATAGTCCTTTTTTCTTACTCGTATTATGCCTTGTGATCGTCATCAGTTCTAGTTTAAAACCCCATACTTAAGTTATTTCCTATAAGCATTTCTATAGATCCTTAAAATAATGGTTTCAAAAGAATGTTTGTAATTTTATGTTGACTATAGAAAATGTAGTCTGACAAATGTAATAATACTTTGCTTAAAATAGTCTACAAACTCTTATTGCTATCAAAAAAAAACAAAGAAGCTTAAAGAGGAATTACAATTTAGTTCATGTAGCCTATTGAATATCTCTTTATTAATACAAAGCATTTACTATTATAAATTAAGGTGTCGTCGATCTATTCTTTCACTACTCATAAGCATGCATGTAGAAACCATATGATTCATTTTTGATTTGTTTTCATTTAGTTCGTGAAGTAAGCACATTAAGTAAAGATTAAAATAATTAGTCTTGTCCATGAGACAAGTTTAACTGACTGAAAAATCATCAGCTATCTAACATATGGGATGTCTTAGCTGTCATGTATCTGGAGACTTCATGAGTCAAGAGTGTAATTTTTAAAATTGCATTTACATATGATGGAACACATTTACTATATCAAAGATATACTTGTTCAACAATACCAAATAGCATACATTTTTAAGAGATTAGGGCCACCGTAAAGGACCTTTTGTACTTGATGGATGAACAGTTATGGGCGACTCAATCGATAACCATTCTACCTATTTTAAACTTGACTGTTTGGATTTAACATGACTGGGCAAACTATTTCTCGAAAGATCATTTCAAAGGTCTATTTTAAGATTATTTTAGGAAAACGTAAGATTACATATTAAAATCTCAGAAGATATTCAATTATTCATATTGTATAGGTTGATCCTCATTGTTTTGGAATATACTCTAATTAGTCAGACAATTATATTGCTATTATTGACTGGTTTCAGTTATTAAGAATGCTTTTTTATAACATTTCGACAAAGTGACACGGTTAGTACTGTTGGTTGTGTGGGAAAGTGTTGGTTTCACTAACAAATTATACATGTCCGTATTTTGACTAAAACAATTTTGGGACCTCATATGTGTTGTATCGTGTGTTACTAGCTCTTTACTAGAATATTTTTATACGCCTTGGTTATTTAATTTTCTCATAAAAAGCGCGATATTTAATACTAATAAGTAGTTTTCTGCCTACTTATCTAAATCTAAAGACAAACTAGCTGAAACATGCAATATGAACAATTTTCCCTCGTAAAAGCGTTTTAATTTCATTTAATTTTTTTAATGTTTGCAGAAGGAATACAAACGATGGGTACTATTAATAAAGAGGATACACATCTGGTTTCTGTTTAAAGTATGTTGAGTTTTGGTGAGCGTTATTTAAATCATCAGTTAAAACTAGCGAAAAATTATTGTTTCAAAGTTAAATATTCACAAATTAAATGATCAAATGCTATGTAGATCTCACTATTTGAAGGTTCAAAACACTGAAACAATCCACATACCATTTGTTAATATTGCCATTATTTTCAGACATAAGTTTTCGTTTTCTCAGTTAGCATTAAAACGTTATAGCGAACATTACTTCAGTCAATATTTCTGGACACTTAAAATAAAAGCTATAAAACAACTACATGTCTAACATGTATGAATGTTTCGTTCTATTGAGAGGATGGAGAAAACTGAAATTTTTGCAGTTGTTGTTAATCTGTTTACCTGGTGAACGGGCGAAAACTTTACTGGTTAACGTTCATTTCTACTAATGCTCCTAAACAATCATCATATAAATGTGTTTATGTGTCCTGAAAAATTAAATATTTCGCAAGTATATTAAAATCATGTACATTTCAGATCCTTTTGTTGAAAATGAACCATCACGATTTTAATTAAGTATACTCGGTACTCAGACTAGAAATTGAGTTATGTGTAAAACAATTTATACAAATTTAGGGATAAAAATTATTCTAAAAGAAGTGATGTGTTCAAAGTTATGCTTGGTTCTAGCAATTAAATGTTTAATTTACTCTTTTATCCATGTACACTTAATCGATAAACTTTTAATCTTCAGAATGATTTGAAGAGTAAGTACTATTCTATATACATATTCTATTTGGAAATTAACAGAATATTTTTAAATAAATCAAATATTCTTTGACAAAACGAACAGTTTAATGTCAATGTATGGTACGTTTAGAGAAAGTTAAATACACATTAAATTATTGTTCAATGAAAAACGTGTAATACAGTGAACACTTTATTCTCTGTCAATCTCTTTTTTTTCTTCATTTGTGATAATGCCTACTTCAGTCATTCAGCTGCGACGTAGGATCAGGCACATATATGCATCGGTCCAAGTTGCCATACCGCATTAGCACAACAAGATGAACACCGGATTCATAGAAGTAGTTAATTCAGTGGTGGTAATATATAGAAGAAAGATTGCATATTAGGAGATAGTACAGGAAGGTAGAATTAGTTCGTAGAAAGAAAGATTTAAAGTGATTTTAATCTCTTAGTTTAAAGGAAGACAGAAAGTGTATACACCGACGCCATTGTGATCGCTTCTGAGCCATGTCACCAAGAGTCTCCAACCACTGGTTACGATAGTCACGCGGACCCCAACCAGGCAGTCTGTATCTACCAACATGGCTCAGACCAGAAGTTAGTGACTTCAAGCACTGATGCCATGTTTTGGTTTGGCCGCCCCTAACTTTCTTCCAATCATGCCTAACACCAGTTAGCATCGCGCGTCGTGGTAATCGGTGTTCAGGCATGCGCAGCACGTGGCCCAACCATCTCAGTCGATGAAGATTCATAACCTCATCAACTGATTCACCATCATTTCCTAATACCCTGCGTCTAACCTCACTATTACGTACCCGGTGATCCCAGCACATACCGCAATATTTCTAAGGCACCTGTGGTCAAATACTAGTAACCTACGAGTATCTTCTACTCTTAATGGACATGTTTCGCAGCCGTATAGTAGAACGGAACGAACTGCCGCGCAGTTTACTCGTCCCTTAATTGATAGACGGATATCTCGCCTTCGCCATAGATGACGTAAGTTGGCAAAGGCCAAACGAGCTTTTCGAATCCGTGCTGCGATTTCGTCAGACACCAACCAATTAGGGCTGATCAGACTTCCAAGATAAGTGAAATTGTCAACGCGTTCGACTACTTCACTCCCTACCCTTAGTTCAGGTGTTGACGCAGACCAGTCCTGAAGCAACAACTTGCATTTGGAGGGAGAGAAGCGCATCCCAAACATTCTGGCATTGTTGCTCAGTGCTACTGAAAGACTCTGCATTTCATCAGTGTCTTCACCAAACAGAACTATGTCATCTGCGTATTCTAAGTCAATAAGTGGACCTCCTAGTAGGAGATCAACGTCCGAGAATTCAGTCGATGAGAGCGTTATTTCCATCAGGAGGCCTATGATGAAGTTAAACAAAAATGGAGAAAGTGGACAGCCTTGACGGACGCCACTTGAGGTTGCGAAAGCAGATGACAGTTCGCCATAAGCTCTTACTCGACTGATGGTGTTCGAGTAAAGAGCTTTCACAAGGTTTATGTACTTCTGTGGTACGCCTTTCAATGACAGACACTGCCACAGAACCTCTCGGTCAACAGAGTCAAACGCTGCTTTTAAGTCAAGGAAGACCACCATTAACGGACGCCGATAAGTATGCCTGTGTTCTAGAACCTGACGAATGGTGAATCTGTGTTTGATTCAGCCACGAACAGGTCAGGAGTCAGCTTGATTCTCTCGTGTTTGCAGCTCACGAGTCTTATTTAGGCGTTCGATAATTATCAAGGCTAGTATTTTAGATACTATATTAGTTAAACTAATCCCTCTGTGGTTGTCACAGGATGATTTTGACCCTTTCTTATACATTTGGACGATAAGTGATTGTGAACGGTCAGAGGGGATTATGTCCAACTTCCAGATTTTAACTAAAATATTAGTCAACCTAGTCGCTAAAATTGGACCACCATTCTTAAAGACCTCTGGAACCAATCCATCTGGACCTGCTGCCCTTCCTCGTTTTAGATTAACTATAGCCTTTCGAACTTCAGTTAGAGTTGGAGGACCTACTTCGATGTTCCATTCATACTGTCTGGGAATAGAAGGTAGTTGTAGAGTAGCTGGATGCCAGCTAAATTGCTCCTTAAAATGTTCCGCCCATCGTTCTAAACGTCTGGACTGGGAGCAGATGAGAGTGTCGTCTTTTTCCGAAATAGTCTGACTTACACTTGATTTATTAATTTCAGTTTCTTTTACTAGTCTGTAGAGTTGTCTTGTGTTCCCTATAGCCACCGCCTTTTCCATCTCTTTTGCTTTCGTTGCCCACCACTGCTCATGATCGTTCCCTAGACTTTTGCTTGACCTAGATCTGATTTCTTTACGCTCTTCATCGTGTTCAGAACCTGATGGGATGAGTTTACGAGAATCTATCAGTGCAATAGACCTTGAAGAAATCCATTGGTTCTTAGTAACCCTTTGGTTTAAGTCACTAATAGATGTCACTGCTGTTTCAACAGCTGCTTGTATATCTTTCCAAGCAACATCTGGGTCAGCCTCGTTTTCAGAACTGCCTGTGTGTGACCTCAGTTGTTCCTGGTATCTACATTTGGTTTTCTCATTACTCAATTCGGTTCTAATGAGTCTTTATTGTGTGGCTCTTTTGCGTCCAGTGAGGCGCAAGCAGATGCGTGCTCGTATTAGGGCATGGTCGGAGTCCAAGCAGGTACTCCAGAATGAGCAACAATCTTCTATTGACCCTATCCAACGATGACTGATGGCAATATGGTCTATTTGAGTCCATCGTTGGTTTGGTGCAGGGGGTCGCCATGCTAGACGATGTCTCTCCTTATGCTTAAAATTAGTGTTTGCTAAAATAAACGATTGTCTGAGCATAGTTGCAGCAGACGATCACCATTATCTGTTCTCTGTGCCGGAATACTAAAATACCCACCTAAATGTCTTTCTGTTTCGTTTAAGCTACCTACCTGGGTATTAAAGTCGCCTGCTACGAGTACTATGTCTGAACGTTTAGCTTTCTGAAGAAGTTCAGACAGCTTTCTGTAAAAGTCATCTTTCACTTCATTCGGGATGCATTCAGTGAGAGCGTAGGCAGGAATGACGAGAAGGCAACGACGTGTTTCCCTATCCTTCCTAGTTCTCATGGAACCGTTTATCCGAACAGCGCATAGACGACTGTTAACGGGGATCCACTCTAATAGTGCTGTTACTTAATGCTATGCCTACACATGCCAGTTCACGAGAACCAGCCATCAGGTCGCCAGATAAGAAAAGCGTGCATCTCGTTGAATCTCTGTTTTAGCGTAGTGAGGTCAAGTGAATGATTACGCTAGGATCCTGTATGCGTGTTTCGGAGACACAGCACACATCAATGGTACGAGATTCTAGGGTTTTAGCCAAGGAAGCATGCTGACCGATTTAGCATAGTGTGCGTACGTTAAAGGCTCCAATGTGTAGTTTGGAGCGAGGTTTCAGTAGACCTGAGACAGTGTTTTGCGCACTAGAATCGTTGGCTATGATGATACTTGAGGAGGAAACCAAAGGAGGAAGTTTAGGTTTGAAAGTCGATGTAGGGGGAATAATAGGAATTGAAGTGGGAAGTTGATTATGAATACAGTGGTCTTGATTGCTGTTAGAGGTATGAGGGCGGTTATCACTTCCCAGTTGCCCACACCGTGGAAGGGTTCTGCTGGAGGTACCTGAAAAGGAAATCGGATTAGAGTAGGTCATAGTGACCTGAGAGCGTGACCGCAGTGCCCAAGGGACAGCTGCTTGAGGTCGGTCACACACGACCTTTTTATGAGTAATTTTCATGTTAGCTCCGTACTTGTTGAGTCCTTACCGCCGGAGACGGATATCCGTGGAATAAGGCAAGGTGTGCATTTTTAGGGTCGACCTTTTCTAACCTCACCCCTCCTTGCGGGAAGGCAGCATCACTGTCATACTGGTTGTCTGAAGGAAACACCTTACTGCTGTCACACCTCCGTACAGTCAGCAGTAGGACCTTGAGGAACGGTTGTTCCAGCCAGTGTAGCTCAGTTGCTTGATCACTATAGACAAGCCCGACCACCACGTCAAAGTAGCAACAACTGTAATAAGATAACAACCGAATTAGGTTGATAGATTCAATGGATGTTTAAATCTTAATTTTAAGTTGTGTTGCGATATCTAAATAGGTTCGAGAGGAAAACATTTCAATTCAAAAAGTATTTTTTACACTAGGAACGATTCTTGAAATAATCGAATTATATTTTCATTCGTTAGCTCCTACTTAAAGGTTGTATTCATGGGTGTTAAAAATAATAGTACTTATTGTGAATAAAAATAAGTATTAAAGTGTATTGCAGAAGCTGGATTTTGGTATACGATTGTCCTGAGTGTATCTGAAAACGTTTATCCAGTGATTATATTCAGCAAGTAACTACATGAGAGAATGTGATATATATATATATATATATATATATAATGTTGGGTTCAGTCCTTAGCTTATATATTTAAATACAAAAGCACTCATTCAGTTCAAAATAGGTAAGTGCAGAAAATTAACAGAAGAGTGATTTAAGGCTGTTTTTACTTCATCGAGTTCTTTTCTGTTCAGAAGTGAATTGGATTTCTGTTTACTTTCATTTATTCACACTCTACACTTAAGAGACAGAAAAATTCAGCCTGATAGAAATCTGTCAGTTGTTTTTATGATTTCCATTACATATGTAAACAATCGATTGACCCCAAATATGTTTCTTTTTTGATCTTGGTTCTCGACGAGATGGATCACAAATCTTAGTACTTACTTATTCCTTCGTTTTAAATTGTGTTTTAATACGACAGACTGGTACTAAACCATTGCGTAGTTAACTTGAGTTTGAAACCCACTTCAGTATTTGAACGCTATGTCAAAATGTTTACCAAATGCTCATTCAGGTGTTCACTAAAAGTAATCTTACATCCCGAAACTAATGATTATTATCTGATAATACATTATCCATTAAATAACTTTCAAAAGAGAATAGAATTCTTAATATTTTGATAAACTTTCGGAGGTGTGTAAAGATGTAAATATTGCATAATTTTGATGCCAAAAACTATAAAAAGACAGTTAAAAACAAATGTATTTGACGGAAAATTTACATTCAGAGAGTGGATTGTAGAATGTTTTCATACAGATGTCTTGAAAGTAACTTCTAGATTTAGTGAAAAACTATCACTAAATTTTTGGCAACACTTGTAAAAGTCTACGATATATATTGAAAATTAATTTTACATTTAAATTGTTTTATTTTTATTAGATTTTGAGGAGGTTATAGACCTAATTGAGATGAATTTTGATCAGTAATGTAAAAAAAGTTGTTCAAAGTAAGGTAGTAAAATGCATAAGAAAACACTATGTTAAATGACTCAGTTATCAGAAGTTGGACACAATAGTAACATATCCAGAATGTATAAGGAAAGACGGATACGATTTTTATATTGCTGTGTTAATAATTACTAATTCTGTTTTGGTAATTCGAATTCGAATGTAAACATACAATTTATCATTGTATTAGAATCAAAATTAATAGATAGTTACTATCGATGTTTGATACTTTGAAAATCAGCTCAATAAAACTAATTTTATGCAAGTGTTACCTAAACAGTATAAGATGTAATGGTCATGAGATAATTGTCATAAACATAAGGTTCAGTAACAAAGTTTTTCCCATATTTTTATACTAGTGTATAATTAACTAAGAAACAGTAAATACTTCTCAAAATACTTTTCTGAAGAGATTTTGTAAGCACTATTATTCTATATATTTATATAATTATTCTTTTTAAATCATAATTACTTTTTATGGAATTTATAACTACAGTATAATCACTTTCTTTTAGATTAAGAAATATATCACGAGATGCTTTGATTATACTCTAAACGTAAACCTTTTGAATAATGTATAATTAAAAATGAGCTTGTAAGCAAGAATTTTAAACTTTCTTTATATTAAAATACATTTTTTAACATCTTTTCTTTTGAATTTGTTATGTAATCATATGAAGATGAATACATGAACTGTTGTTTTAATGAAAAATTTGCAATAGTTAAAAAGATGTAACATAAATATTTATGTTCATCTGGGGGAACTAACTATTTATGCTAACTTGAATAAAGAATGAAAATTAAAAGCTTTTTGTGAATAAAGAGCTTTTGTATGTTTACTATTAAATAATAAATTAATTCCAATAAAATGTTTAAGAAATTGAATCATTTTGTTTGTCAGTATTAATTTATTCTCATATGATCAGAGTAACATCTATTGTATTATGTGTACAATAATTATTTCTAGATACATTTAATTATAAATACTTAAAACTCTCCAACTGAATTCTTTAGGATAATTAAAGGCCTAATAATAAAATTCTGTTGTTCAGAGTGTAGTTCACATATCGCTTATTGATTACCTAGGTAAATATACTGAGTTCAGTGGTAATAAAATGACCAATATATAAGAAGATTGAAAGAGGACAGAGATGGGCTATATTTAAAGTTTTATACAATTAAATAGAGGTAAAGGTCAGATGGTTGACAAATGAAAATGACAAAAATGTCGAGATGCCGATCACATTTGAGTTTAATCAAAAGTTTATTTTTATGCTCCATGCAATAATTTTAAATGCTTTACTGAGATTAATTAGAGATAAATAGTGTCTCAATTGTGTGTATTGCTGTAACATTTACCTAGATTGTTTAAAATTGTCAAAAGTGTAGTTAGATTTTGACAGGCTGCGGTCAAACTGTTCGCTGTTTGCTTTGTCAGCTGTGAATAACTAAAAATAAGGCAGTTATAATTGTAATACATAATAGTTTAGTTGACAATTATTTATAAAATGTCATTTATATATTCAGCTAATGAATTGCAACCTTAAAGCAGCATTGAAAATATTATATCTTAGTGGTACAGTTTGTCTTTTACACATATTACCATATGAAGTAAGATTGAGAATATTTACTTCATGTAGTCGTTTTATTAGTGAAACATTTAGGATGCATTTATTTTCTCAGGAACTTGTGTGCAAAGATTTAAAATAATGTAATAACACTTCATGAGACCGGTGTCTGTTGATGTCATTCATGTCAAAAGGTTTACTACTGCTAATGTAAAGACGGTAGAGTTTAGTGACGATGAATCCTCTGTTAATCAATTCAACACATCTGTTCATCATTAATTTTTCCTTTAGTGTTGAACATTATATCCACTTGTTTACATTCAACTCACGCTCGCCTTATTTGTTTTAAAAATTCTCCTTTTTTCGACTTTAGTTAGCCTTATTGATTTGTGGAATTGAAGTAAAATGTGATACAATTTTCTAAGGTGTTCCATGTCATGATATAATCTAATCGCTTACACATGGGCAGCTGATGATCGCGGGATAATTATTTATTGTAGCCGTACGTATATAAATGTCTCCTGAAGTAAATTTTGCACATGCAGATTTTACAGCGAGACTAATTTATGGGTGAACTAATCAGATATATGATAGCGAGTCTTCAATTTCGGTGCGAAAATTATTCACATACATATGGCTAAATGGCATTTCGGCATTATAGCTGGCGTCGGTTTGTGATGAAAACCCTAACTATAAATCTTAGTCGTAACATTTAACCTTAAGTCTTGACTCTAATTTCTCACAGAAATTTATAGCCTTTTTTAGATCCTACTAGGTAGGTGGGCTTTCCCAGGGTCAATGGCGTCGCTCAAAGACCGTCCATAAATTATTGTCTCATAGATTTTACTTGCTCATGCACCATGATATAATTAGAGTGAGTTTGAGTACGTCTCATTTTCACATTGCTTACTATAAGCAGTGTGCTTATAATATTTCAGTTACACAATAAGAAATCTTAGCATTAATGTAATCTAATAACAGAAGACTTTTTCACATCTGTGGATTGTGCATAAATATATAACATCGATTTTTAACCAAAGGAACACAAAACGTTAATAGGAGCTATCTAGGTCTATGCTTTTAGTACATAGATTCTAGCGAAACCGGTTGGTAAAGTGAACTTTAACAGTAAATAAATATTGAAGATTAGCAGTTTGGTGGATGTTTTAATTTTAATACCGAGCGTATCAGATGAACAGACATTTTCAATATATAGCCAGGAGTTGCCTTGGCTCACGTTAGCACAACACTATGAAATTAACAAGGAGAATATGGAACAAAGTTGAAATAATATAGAAGAATTAATGATTAAAAATATTAAACACTGGGAACAAGGTTCAAAAAGACTGGATGAAAAGGTATTAATCTGTTGACTAAAACTACTTACTGATAAATATGCCAATTAAAAGAATTTATTGATGTCGCAAATATCACATTATTCACATTCACAAAAATACATAAAATTATATTATGATTATTTAATAGATAAACCTTAGTATTGAAAGTTTTATATGCTATGAGAACTGTTTATCGGACATTCGTGATTGTTCATTTCCAAATTTCATAACCACCAAAGTGTAAGTACATTCACGAGGATTTCTCAGATATACTATTATATTTGGGAAATTATGTCATCATCATTACACACTTAAATATTCACTAATTATGATGTCTTATCCCCTAGCAGCTTATAAATAAAAATACGAATATCGATCAAATTGATAATTGTTAAAAATCTACGAGTCTGTACTGTCAAATAATTCATATTTACGAATGGTTATAAATCAACTTAAGTTAGTTGTGAAAACCATCTCAAACCAATATTAGATAATCAGTAAGATGATACGTTATACTAACCCCAATAATGATTATCCTTATCACAGTGGTGAATAGGTCAGTATATCCATAAAAATTATCTACCATAAACAAAAGGATTTATTATCTAAACCTTATTTCCGTAGATCTCCATGCTAATTACTAGGCGAGTACAGTACATCATTTTAATGCTGTAGATTATACTCATTTAGTAGATGCTTAGCTATTTGTGTCGGAACCATAAAGAATGTGACAAAAAATAAGGCGACGTGTATCAATTCAGTTTGCTAGGGAGATATATACTGAGTTATTTTTTGAAGGCTCATTGATATATACAATAAAAATTATATTAATAAGTATCCTATCCGCTTACAGAATCCATAACTCTATGTCATAACCGTAACATTCCACGCATGAAAGGTAACGCTCAGCTGTGTTTGAGGGATCAACAAGATGACTTAATGTACTGCTACTGGAAAATCTCACTCAATCGTCAAATGCATTGCCGCTGTTTGGAACAAATAATATCCCTCAAAAACATTTTTATCATAGGATTATTTGTTTGACTCAGGAATCACATTATGTAGTTGCATCTGCCTCTTTTCACTGTGCAGTATCTTTTCTGTCACTACTTATTGTAGTTGCATCCACAACTACATTCGTGAAAGAATTATTCCTACTGTCTTTGACCTGTTTCATTCCATGATTTTAGAAAACAGACAGTGTGTTTTTAGGGCAGTATTATATCAAGTTAGCTGTCTGTATTCCCATAAATAGATCAAACACAGGACACTTACGATTTAGGTTGCATATCATCACTGTCCTGTTTATTGGTTCCATAAATTTCTTGTTACATCTTATTAACGAAATTACTTTTGTCTAAGCATTCTGCTTTACACCTTTTTCTCAGAAGTTTAATTTGTAAATATTGGAAAAATGTTAAACTTTCGTCATTGTTGGTATTTTAGTGGAAATCGAATATACATAAATTTATGTTACTGGAGTAGATTTATACTTAAACTTCAGCAATTTTTGCATACAAAGAAAAAGAAATAATTAAAATGTTTTATACAAGATATTCTACAGTTAAATTATTAGTTAAATTCAGTGAACCTATGAGTCGAAACAAAATAGGAATTACGTGTAATAGGCATAAAATATTATGCGATACTGCATTGTTCACTGAGGGGATATCATCATTGACGAAAAATATATTGCTGCCGTAACATCATCTTAGAAGTTTCTGTGACAGAAAATCTGAATGTTGTTGTCACTACTATGACGACAGCATTTAGTGCCACTATCTAATATGAAGATATAACATCCATGGTAATTTTGTATTCAACAGTTTCCGACATTGGATTGTCTATGGTCATGAACTCGAAAGTTTTAGTTTTTCAGCTCTTGCTTTGTCACCTTGGTTTTTGACTCCTTAAAATCTAAACAACGGTTTGTGATAAATTTTCCTTTTGTAATTGTCGTAAGAATAATATACTCATAATATTCAACTGTTTGATTCTTGGACGTCTTAGTTTTCTTGTTGTTGGTTTGGGTTGCTAATACGTGGGAAATTTGCATTACAATAACAATAATTTATTCTGAGATAACAATAAGTTACATAAAACAAACCAGTTTATAGAAAATATCAAAAATATTACAAATGTTTTAGGATTTGTTATAATAATGTCATCAATTAAGCCGATGCGTTCATAATAGAAATAGAGAAGTATATTTTTGTAAGAAAATGTTTATTGGTAGCAAAATTATGAATGAAATGTAAGAGTAGGCGCGTCTTATGGAAGTTGAATTGCGATGAATAACTGAATGACTAGAAATAATGTTGAGAAACCCGTGTACAAATTACGTTGTATTATCTTCATTCTTCGTAATCTATTTAAATTAATCTTTAAACAGTCCAGACCACTAAACGACGGATAAAAGTGTTTGGAGATCATATTTCTAACTAACGTTGCTGGACCATCACATATCAAACACAGCTGGTGAGCAATATTTGTGATGTTATTTTGCCACAAAATGTTTAATTTACAATTACCCAAGTATTGTGGATTTGTTTTTATAATTTATCACTGGGTATCACATTAATACGACCTTGCATCAGCATTCTGATGTGTGAAATTTATTGACTACACGTTTATTTCTTACTTTCAACTTTGAGCAGATAATTATGTTAGCTAAGATAAGTAAAAGCAATTTGAAGCCAGTGCACCAGTAAATTTAGTTTATATGGGTGGTTCGTTGTATTTATTGAACGACTGAGTATAAAAGTGAGAGCTTACAATCGACCGATTCAACTACAGGTACGAACATACACACAAATAAAAAGAAGAAACGTCGAAGTCTTGCATGTCAACAGAATCGAATATGAGCCGATAAAAAGACTTAAGGGATGAATTAGTCTATTCACAAGCTAGTATCACCTTCCTAGACGTTATAATGGAGATGCTGCTGCAGAAGTATGTGTCCAGATATACATTTACTGGAATTAACAGAACTTCACAACTCGAAGGATTAAAAATTATGTTTGGATGGCTAAAGAGTCAATTGCAGTCACACGTTATGACAAACACGATGTGAAGGAAATGTGCTTCGTAACTTGAACCTCATAGGAACTGCCTCCGTATAGACATTGCAATAGGTCTAAATGGTACATATAAAAATTTTCAAGATTGAAGGTGTGTGGAGGCTATGGTAAGTGAAAAAAATGAACCATCTGTGAATGAATAAAGTTAGTTTCCTTTCACACAGTAAGTTTAACCTCACTACAATATCATGATGGTATGAAAGAATGTTATCGCTATATCTATCCTATCTTTTCGCTATTTTATCAAGATAACCTACAACTTGATAACTCAGGCTTTTACATTATAGTCTGGTGACTGAGAATAGTGATGAAAAACGATAGTTAATGAGTGATGTAGTTATTTTCGTTTCTTAACTGTTCACACTCTTTCGATGCACTTTTTATTTAAATCAATAACCTTCCCGGTTATGCTTTTGACTTTTCCTCAATCATTCGTACCTATTCCACCCTGTTACACACAAAAACGTGTTGTACTCTACTACCGTATTCTTTTGTCTGGAGACGTTTTGACTACAATACATTCTAGTAATAGCATCTAGTATAGGTTTTATCTACCAACTTACAACACGTTTGACTGTTCCACTACAAAACATCCAGTATTTTTAAAAGTTTGTATCCTAATGCTTCGTTGCTTCTTCGTTTTTCGCTTTGAGCATAATGTTGTCATTTGTGAACAGATCTCAAAACCTGTAAACTCATAGTTTACTACTAACGCACCAACCTTATTACTATCTCTGTCGTATATTTGCACGGATATTTTGATTTTTTTTTTCATTTTTTTACCCATTTAGTAATCATAATTGTTAAGCATGTTATCTGTTGAACAATGTTGTAAATTATTGATCACATATGTAAAAATGGCGTGTACCTGTTCTGTCAGAAATTTGTATAATTATTATTGTTTCATTTATTTTGGTTTTTACTGGAATGTAATTTATTGACTTTTGTAACAGTATGTTAACAAGTGCACACTTGGTCGGATTGTCCAAAATGTGTATTTCAAATACACTATATTTTCAAAACATATCCATGTGCACATTATAATCATGTTTTGTGGCTCAACACTCCCGTAGTCCGAGATTTAGCTGATTTGGACAGACGAATAAATATATCATGAACATGAATTTTCCGTTCAATTCCGTCTTTTATATCTAGGCTAACCCCTTCTGAGCAACGGCAATTATCAGGAGCCAAGTAAGATTAGGTTGAATAAATTTACCCCATGAGGTCGTTTGCTTACAGAAGTGGGAAAGCAGGCAGTTCAGCTTCTTTAATAAAGCTTAACTTATTGTTTTTAGTCAGAGAGCAAAACAGACTGAAGATACATGATGAATACAGTGATCGATGTAGAGACATATTTTGACATTAAAACATTTAAAGTTACCAGAGAAAAGATTGACAAGGTCAAAATATATGTAGATGTTTAGCTATACAAGGAAAGTTAATTCGCCGAAATAATCCATAGAGGCTCGACATGATACAAGACACTACACACGTGCAATGAATATGGGGTCATTAGTTAAAATTTAACACATATTAAGAATGTGGATTTTAAGTCACTGAACACTGCTTTTATCTTTACTCTATCTTTGATTTAGACCTGATAGCAAAAACAAACACCTCACATTGGATAATATCAAGATAGCTGAGGTTTTGAGAACATTGATCTTGTTCGATCGCACTAAAATTTCGTTTTCTGGTGCCAGAGTTTACATTTTAAGGATATTTTTGTGACTTGTGTTGTGTCTGGGATTTGCAACCGGTGTTAGAGGTCCAGAGTCAGCGAATGTTTCTAAAAAATATTGTGTGTACTTTTCCAAATTATTGTTATCCAGACAGGTGTAAATGACGTTGTCGCCAATATAATAATGATAATAATATATTTCTGCATGAGCAGGTAATGGTGAATGATTTTATCTTTATTGCTGAATAAACCGATTCTTGTGTCATTGTTCGTGTACTAATTCTGGTTTGGCAGTTAAAAAGTTGATTGCACATATTTTATTCTCTATTTGAACGGGAATACTTCAACAGCGACAAGTGTTATCAAAAAGGATGGCGTACTAGAAATGTCGATACATTATTGTTTCCATATTGTTTCTTTCAGCTGGCTTTTATAAAGTGATATAGGCTAGCGCTTACATTTGGATATAATTAACGAAATAAAAAGCAGCAAGGAATCTGTACGCTCAAAAGTATTGGATCTATTAATTACTTTATTACTCTTTAGAATGTAAAGTTAGCTATAAAGCTCAGAATTAGAGAAATTTCAATGCATCTGTTCTGTATGCGTTTTTAGGAACTACGCTACGAGTTCCAATGGAAGACCGAGAAGATTAAGATCAACAACGTTTTTGAAATAACGTAGTTAAAAAGGTAAAAATGTATAAAAGTGGTGTGCAAGTACGAAGTAAGACAAATCTTGAACAGTAGGTTTTCATAATTCACGGGCAAAATTTATCATAACATTCATCAAGTCAAATTTGTACAATAATAAAGTAACTGCTACAAATGAATAAACAATATGCTACCAGAAAATAGACAGTTTAGTCTAGTTTCTCACTGAAACGCTGATAATCCGCTGTAAAATAAGAATTATTCAAGGAATGCAAGAATAACAAAATGATGAGTATTTCGAACATACAGGGAACTCAGTTCAGTCTCAGAAAACGGTACATAAGCGATCAATTCACGCATGAGAAATCGAACCATAATAATTCAGTAATACACCCACAGAAAGACATTTTCAAGTGAAGAAAAAATGAGTTATGATGAAACTTAGAGATCAATAAGAGAAACGTTACTTACAAAAGAAATAAAGAAATATTTCCATATGAAGTGCGTTCCTGTGGGATTTTTACTCAAATATAAATACATATAAGCCTCTTTCCCTGGTGTTCTTGGAGAATAATTGTAGATGACCCGCGATTCTGCAAAAACAAAATCGTGATCAGTGAAATTCGATTATGCAACATCAGGTATGAATTGCCTAGATTTTTTACTTTTTTGTGCCGGTAGATACCCATCGTTTTGTCTATAGAAGAAGCTGGATTACTGAATACAATAGATATTTAATCAGATGGTGGGCCAAAACATTTGTAGCCGGAGGTTCGCTTTTTAGACCCAAGACAGTTTCAACATTCAATGTAGAATAATGAGAATTACAATGAGTAAGAAAATAAGGAAATTATAAACAGTTCAGCTACAATGTCTTGACATTAGCAGAGTATTTTCGGTCAACTCGTAACTAGCCATATCAAGTTGTTATAACTCCATGAATTAACCAATCGTCTCATAATTGAGCTCATATGTGATAAATTGACAAAGCGAACAATTTTACAAGAAGATTAGTATAAAACTAGAACTTGGTTTAAATTATCAAAGCGGTGCCGCATCTTAGAATTCATCCCTAAGGATCGATCGTAGATGTCTATATTATTTCTGATAATCTTTATTCGTTAAATAGCTGTTCTTGTATCACAGCGATGCTAACGGATTCAGGAAAAAACAAAAACTGACCAAACAAATAGAATCACCGGGTCATATATTCAATCTAACTATTTCACTTACTTGTGGTATAGGAAATAATAGATAAACAATAAGATCAACTTTGGTGTTTTTTAGTTTCTTGAATAGATTTCACTTCAAATAGACCATATTTTTTGGCAGTTTTTCCTGAAAGCCAAAAATACAGTAAGAAACACAAAACAAGAAAATTTTGATTTCTTTAACTCCACTAGCGTATACGTAAACTGATAAAGTCCTCTTATTCAACAATCGGTCGAGTCGCTCACATATTAGTGTGAAAGTAGACGTTTTGCAGATATCGTTTATTCCATAGCTTATGATGATCCTAGGTACACTTATGTGACTACATTCTTTAGACAAAAAAACGTAAATTGTTGTCAGAGTAACTGTCAAAACCAGTAAATTGCAATAAAACTGGCCATATCTTGTTGTATGACGGGGTAGGTATATTAGATTCTGGTCATTTTGTATTTTTCAAAAATTTTGGACAGAGTTTCTCACTCCTCAAAACTTTCAAAATGAATCTTGCAATACGTTAGGCAGCATAACATGCACAACCTTTGGTCTGTACTCTTGTATAACCAGAGAAATTTTACCGAGGCCTAGCCAAAAGATAATTCAGTCCGGCCATTTAATATTTAATATTTAGATGATCCTCGCCAAGGTCAACCGACGCTCATCAATATATTGGATGCCACGGACCGGCCCTTCCTGAAGTGGCCTCACTATATTCCTTGTACCTACTCTTATTGAAATATTTCTATAATAACGTTGTTCGTGTTGTATGGTCATCAGCCACATTACGTGGAAGTGACGAAAGGGTAATCCAGCTTGGATATTAGTCATGAAGTGGTAATTTGACGTAAGCTGGGATGTCACATCGTTCACGTTATACTCGAGTAAGCTTCTAACGATCGTCACAGGAAACCCACGTTGGCGATGTGCACGCTCTGTAGTCAGATTTTCTTATAATTGTTGTAAAATTGGAAACCACTAGTTAGTATAACACTATTGAGGGAAATTTTTTACAATAAGTCGAGAGACTGAACTTGGAGTGAACTCAATGCTTTCTGTCCAAGCATTTTCAACAAAATATCAGAATTATCAAACGTGAAATAAATGTGCTAAAATAACTGTGTAGATATGGGTACGTAGAAAATTCATTGACCACATAACGTTTGATTAGGAAGTTACTAAACAGGTCTAATGTTTGCCCATATTTCCTTGGAAAGTTTGCTTCAGATTGCCAACTGAAGCGTTCTGTCAGAGATTTTCAAAAAGAGGATGTCCTTCCCAATGAATTAAACGAATTCGGCGTCCAACTACTGTAAACCTATTTTCATCTCATCAGGCTTAGGAAATTCATCTTGCCCTTTGTTTCAAATGTGTTGTATGTGATATGATGTTACCATAAGTACAACACTATAAGGTTCACCTTTCGTGGTGTTTGAGTGTACTAAAATGTGACCTTGAGCTCGAGCGATGTTATAACTGTATTTCAAGTATCACAGGATAACGTGTGGTAGCTCAATATGCCACGCTGTCGTAAAGAAAAAAAGATTCCGTACAGAGATGATATGGTGCAAAACGTAAGAAGTTCTTTTATTAGAGAAGGAGAAAGTAACTTGCGCAATTACTCGGAACCTGTTGACGATCGCATGAAAGTAAGTTTATACTGATGATTGCATTTTATTGTCTATCTCAGATTTAGAGATGTATTTATATAAGATTCAGTTTATTGTGTGCTAGCCAGCATTTTAGACCCGAGAAGAAGCGTTTATCTAGTCAGACAAAAACTTCTAGTCGTGATTATTTTTAAATGAAAAGAATATTACATATTACACTGCATATAACATTTTTTCATTGTTTTGTCGTTTATCAGAAAAATATATGACAACTCACTAAGGAATAAAGTGAAGAAGTCCAGTGTGACATACTTTTGAATCTTATATATATTATTTCCTTAGTTACATTTGCTAACCTCCCTAATAAGTATTTGTGAACGAACATGTTAATCATAAAAATGTAAAAATCCTTTATTTGCTCAGAAGGATTTGAACACCAAGATTATTCTATAAGGTTATTCGAATTCGTCATGATTTTTATTCAACACTTAGTGCTCTTCTCTGGGAAAAATCATTATGTGGGAGTGAAGCATAAAATGTGTTAAAAACAAATAGTTCGAATGTTGCTCATAATATGAATTTTGATTCATGTGCCTGGTTTTTGACCACGTCTATATGTGTCACAACATGGTTGACTAAAATAAATTGAGAGGAGCGAGTTGTTAGTATACGGTATACCTTAGTCATGAGCTTTAGCTCTTTATCTACCATTCTTTGTGAAAGTGAATTTTAGCCCCTGAGATTCAAGATGGCTTTATTCATTAAAATAGATACTGCTATTTGTTAACTCGTTTGTACGAAATCGTCTTATCTGAATTGCATTAACCTCAGGGATTTATTAAAGTTATAGATGCTTTTATCTGATATTCATGGAATAAAATTCTTAACTTGTCGTAACAATATAATATAGAGTTAGTTCATATCTCATTTTCGTCAGTTCAAATGCGTTTCTAACCGCGAAAGTAGTTTGAAGTGATTTTAAACAACTTAATTTCAGAGTTTTGCAAACTTTATTAACGAATAATTCCGTTTTTTAACATAAGTGTCGTTACCTAGAAAGATGACTGCGCTCAGTTTTATGTCACTTGTCAGATAATTGAGTGTTTATTTAGTATGTCTTTGGAAAACTCTCGATATTTATATCAGGTTTTTCTCTTATTTATATAAAGGTGAAACTGTAATATAGTAAGGTTTCACAATTTGTGTACCTGCTACAGAAGTGACATTGACAATCACACAACATTTTCGGAAGCTTTACTTAGAGCTTATACTGAGCTGATAAACTAGAAGTTTATGCATTTTGTTTGCATTCATCATATTTTGGTTTATGGCTCGGATTTTAAAAATGTAATTCAAAAACATAATATGCTTTGAGTTTACAAAATGTTTTTGAGATTTGGTTAACCTTTCCGTAGATGCTTTATGCACTTACTTCATTTATTCGTCCAGTTATTACTTTGGTTTTTAAATCCACTTTGTCTATTCAGGTATGGAACCAAAGTGACAATCTATGGAATCTGTGACCTGTCTTAGACATAGACCTATGTTTGAAAATCCATAGATTAGTTTCAGTTGGTCATATGTAACTTAAAACTTAATAGACATATATGTATATATTGGTTCACGTTATAATACTGCACTAACTCTGCTAAGTAAAATTATTTTTAAACAAATACCAGAGTAGTAGAGGTAACAAAAATACCAGGATTATTAGACAAAATTTAGGTAATAAAAAAGCGGTTAAAAGGTTTCATGACATTTTAGGACCCATATTTTACGAAAAGGGCAATAACAAACGCACCTGCTCTACTGAAGGAGATTCCAAACCATGTCACACAAAGCCTTCAACCACGAGTTATGATAGTCACTTGAAACCCATTCTGTTAGTCTACACCTATTTATGTGTCTCAGTCCAGTTTTTAGCCACTCCAAGAACTAGTGCCACGTCATGGTTCGGTTGTTCTAAATATTTTTCTAGCCAATTTCAACAGCAGGCAACATCGTCCGTCATTTGACCCCATCTAGTCAGTATGAAGAACCCGCACAACTTATCCTTCGTGTATTCGGGGTCTTCATTGTTACTTTTCGTCTTCTCTGGAGTAATTATGATATGAAGTGAAAAAGCCGAACAAATGATTTTTGGATGGATTCTGGTAGGCAGTCGTTTAAGCTTTGTTCGACAAAACGGGACAGCGAGAGTTCAGAAAGATACTGACGCATGACTTTGGTTTTTCGCTATCTTCGTTTAGTCGCTCACTGATTACATTCGGATTAGGCAAAAGACGAATTTTATTGAAGGCTTTTCATTATACTTCAATAAGCTAAATAATCAGATGTAATAATAGTGCTGGTGGTTTTGATGTCCAAGTAGGTGGTATAAACCGGACTAAAAGGCACTTAGATTAGTTGAAGACAATAATCTTTTGGATTATATAGTTAAAGAAAAAAACACACACAAACGATACACTAGAGATATTTATGTTGAATAGAACGATAAATATATGTACGATATTATGTATTTGGACATGATTTTTGAAGGAAAGAGGTTTAATTACACCGTTTTTGAACTGCTTTTCTAAAAACCTCTGTTGGTGGTGATTGCGTTTAATTGTGTTTTTGATTAACGCGTGGGGATAAATAAGTAAATGGTATCTTGTTCGATCTTGTGTGCTTACTTAGAGGTTAGTGTTAAAATGTTTTGTGACATTTTTGCCTCCTCTAACAAAACGAATAAAAGTTACAGACAATGATTTCCTTTTAAATCAGAACATATCTCGGAATGTCCAGAACTTAGATTCTATTGCTTATTCAATATGAATTATATTCTAAGCTACTTTATTTGATGCCAAATTATTTATTTATATGCAATCTATTGTTAAACCAGCCTATGGATTCAAAATTAGTACACATAAATTTAAAAAAATGATTTGATTCACTCAATAACTTTATCGAACATTCAGTAAAAGGAAATTCAGTCTTGCAAGCGTTTTAGAAGGTATTTGAATAATGATTTTTTTCTGCATTCGAACATGGTAGACTTTATTGCTTGGTCGATTGGACGCCTGATCTTACAAACTTTCCCTATAACTTTTGCAATGAATTAAAATCGACGGACTGCATTGTTTGCATGTAGTCACTTACATTACTTAAGTCAATATATATTGCTCGAATAGTCATCCTAATTATTTGAACACGCACTTCAGATGTATACATTATAAGTTATACCTAAAAATTTAGAAGTATGCTCTAAGTAACTATTCAGGTGGGCTACTTAAAAGCATTGATTATTAGTCCCTGAGAGTACTTCGTTCCTGATTAAATCATATAATTAGCTAATAAGTTGGATAATTGATCAAGATAAAAGTTTGATATTGATACTGATTCGTTAAAATTTAAATGAAATTTATCCAGCAGGTGTTTTACAGAGGTGTGCCAGAAAATGTTATGAAAGAACAAATACATGGACAACGTTTCTATAGAGGACAGCCAACTGAGGGTCAAAACATGAATAATTATATGGTAAATTCATTTTGACGAGATACATTCCGATTACACTCGCTAGTTTTCCATGCACTTCAGTTTTGCTTGCTTTTTTCAGTTAACATTTTACCAACTTTTTTGCCCTAAGACTATGAAACACCACGTTGTGATCACAACTTTGAAGCAAGCCTTAATTTTTAAATTGATGCAGATTTGAACTTTAACTAGTATTATAACACGAAAAGAGCCGTAGGATAGAGACCATCACTTTACATTTGTGATGTTAAAATGGTATTAAACTTTCGTGTAATTGTCAGAATCCATAACAGATTGGATGATTTTTAGAGAGCGTTTGTGTATAGTAGGCATCATAAATCAAAACGATATTGGTGATAAACCTTTTAAAGGCAAAATTTTGTGAATACTCTTCATTATTCAAAACTGCAAAATAACTATCGTAAGTTATTATTTGTGCTGTAAAAATAAGTGTTTTGGATGAAAAGGTATTTTGTGCTCTGATTAATCTTTTAACATTTCTATACTATACAACTTATGAAGTAAGACTATAAAATATATTTATTTTTCCTACAACCCTCTAATCAGTAAAAACAGTTTTTGTCAAACACAACCACTGAACACAATATATGTTATAAAATACATTTACTAGGAAATCAAGGTTTTGCTATTTTAATTTACACCTATGTTCACTTATTTGCAGCTTTATGTTGATTCGTGTCATTTTTGCAAAATAAAGCCTACATATTTCGGATATCATGTTGAATTATTTTCATATATGCATTTAAAATGCTTCCGCACACCCATTTAAAATTGGTTGAAAACGGGATTCTTTTTCATAGTCATTAAAATAACAATTCTTATCGTAACAATAGTGATATTTTTACTTTTAATATGACAAAGTCCTCGAAATTACTGGTTTTATACTAGCAAACTAAGATACTGTGTTATTTTATATATAAGGATCTTAAATTGCATTTGATAGAAATACAGATTATTACTATAAGACAACATTCTAGGTCGAATATATATCAAATCTAATACATGTAGGCAAAACTATTTCTTACAACATAAGAGTCAGTAATATTGAGATATCCAATACTTAATTTTCTTTATCATAGATTTAATTCACCAGTTTATGCAGATTCTGTAGTTATTAAACAATGTGAAGTAGTTGGTTTGGGCGACGACAGAATAAGGCTCATGAAAATAAAGAAAGAATGAATCGTAATCGTAATTAAAAGTTCAACAACTTGGACTATTGGGAAAACAGACGATATTCAGTTTAGAACAGTAAATATTCTTATGAAAGATTTTGTTTGGTTTGCCTTAGGAAACTGATATTTCAAACAAATAAATACTCTCAATAAGTGCTCTTGAATATATCTTTGAACTGTTTAGCTTAGGAGTCAATCTCATCTTTGTTGTTTGCATAGAAACCTTATATTTATTAGAGATAAAGAATGATAAAATAGGTTGTGTTTCATCAATTATCAAGATATATTCGTACAATGCCAGTGAACTGAGTAAATCAACACATTATGTAACTCGCTATAAACTGTAATCATTTATACTTTTTATACTACTTATGTATACTTCCGATTACCTGCACGTTGGGACAGCTATATTTAAAATGTTGTACACTGAAATATGAATTCCATGAGCAAGTGGAAAAGTACACATTATCATACATTGATATTAAATCTCTACCATTATCTAATGTTGTAGGATACATATGATCGTATGAAACCGTCAAATATGTACAACGACATGTCAAATAAAGCAAGGTAATAAATTATCTTCACTAACAGCATTCTAACAATTATTCCTTCTGTACGTTATCAACGTGGTGAAATTAGTGATCTATTCAGTTATTTTTACAATTGTTTTCTCAATATAAACATTATTAACACGGAGCAACATGAAAATACATTTTTATTTTCACTAAATAATAATATGTACGCTTTGAAAGTTATTTTAATTATAAAAACTGTTTTTATTAACTTAGTCGTTGATTTTCTCAACCTGTTATTTTCTACAAATAATGATCAATGATAAATTCATTTCAAATGAAATACTGTTTCCTTATATCTTTTATCATTGTAGATACCATAAGAAAAGCCTAGAGATAAATCGTGATTGGTGATTAATCTGTGTTTCTTAAATCTTATCGATAGGTTTGTAGTAAGGGTTTTTGCAAATTACAAATAGCGTTCATAGATACGATAGAAGTGAATTATTGCATTCACTTTAACGGGTAGACTTTGTCAAACGTTTTGTTTACTTATACAACACATTTGATCGTTTTTTCATTTTCGAGCAAGTAAACCTACAAGATTGAAATATATTATGGTATTAATTAATGTTGAAGACTTCTTATAATCATTTTTTAAAATTTATGATAAAGAAAGTGAACAACCGGTTATTTTTTATTCTTGTCTTTCCAATAAAGGTCGTATTCAAAATGGAATGATTACGATCGCTCGCGTCCGATCAATTCGTACAAGGTTGAAGATATTTCATACAACAGGTAAAAGCAGTCCATTAGTTCTTGCCTCCATAAATAGCAAACAGAATTGAATTTTTAGAAACAGATTAGCAAACATTTGACTGCTCTTTCATTGTTTCCCTACAAAATTTATTTACTTATCATTTTTTATTTCTTAAAGTTAGTTCAGTTAGGCCTATGGTAATTCATGGTTAAGAATGATATAGATTTCCTAACACGGAATATTATTAAAAACAGGATGATATTGCCACTGACACACACAACGATTAGACAACGACCCTCAGACAGTAAAACTCATGAAGAAGGCAAGATATTAGTCGAAGAGGAAACTGCAACAGAACGACCCCAACTATGTAGCAATAAAGCCTGACCTCCAGTAGATAGAGGTTATCAAATTAAAAGTAAAAATAACAAATCAGAATAAAACATCAAATGTCTTGTTGAAATGTGAATTATGGAAAATTTTATTGTGATTGTACTGACTGAAAAAGATTAAAGTTTAACAAACATTGGTTTATCTGTGATTTTCATTACCATCAGTAACACATTTTACATATGAACATAAAAAGAACTCAAGTCAAAGCAGATACAAAGCCAAACAGAATTGGTATCACAACTAGCTGATATGTCAAAGGCTTTGTTCTATCAAATAATATGTAGTTTATTCTCTGAGTGAACAAAATAGGGCAATAAAATATACAATATAAGGATACGTTTACTTAAAAACTAAGTATTGCATTATTCACCAAACTTGGGCATGACTTCAACATACATATCTCCAGTAAAATAATAATTAGCAATTGCCACAGCGTTATTGATACACGTTAATGAGAAAATGACGATAATTGAGGATAAAAATATGCATGATATTTCATTACATAAGAACATTAAATCAGTTAGCTCACAATAACAAATTCACCAAGTGATTAATTTTGAAAACGTTTTTTAATTACTTATAAAAGTAGAAATATTCGGGACGGATTCGAGCCACAAAACGCCTCTCCATACGCAAAGAATTTAATGGGTGATTTACCAGCGACTAGGTGAGTGCTGTAATGTCTCTGCAAAATCGTACTTTTCAATATGTCAGTAATTTTCCACGAAACAATCAGTACTACGTAAAAACATAACACATTATAAAAGTGACTGTATGCTGAATTCTAAGGTAAACTGTGGTAGTTTAGATCTATTGAGTATTTTAACAAACTCTTACAACCATTATGAGTTTATAAAGACACACAAAATATTATCGACGAGTAAGCAGAATATCAGCACATACTTAAACTAGTTATTCGTTTTTAATGAATTTAGACAATGATTTCTACAAATGATTTATATTGTTGTGTTTTTAAATACTTCTCAATACAGAATTATTCGAGACGGATTTGAACCGCGCCACGCCTCTCCATACGCAAGGAATTTAATGGGTGATTTACCAGTACCTAGGTGAGTGGTAACATGTGCATATAAACACGGAGGTTTTGTATTACTAACTGATTTCTCCTGTATCCTATTGACAATCGTTTACTATCGCCCATTACCTTATTGATTTGTTTAATGAAAATGTCAATGATAACTGTCATTTATTGTGGTAGGTCTGTTAGCTTTACTTTAATGAGGATTTTTTAACAATATTGGAAAATAGGATTTCTCGATTGTTTTGGATATCAGATTATGTTTTGGAATGCATGTCTCTGTGTCTCAGATTGACAGTAGTTGATTAATTTCAGTGATGCAATGCATTTATTGGGATGTAGTAAACTGTGTTAATTATCGTAGTGTTTTAGTTAAGTGTTAACGTTACTGTGTCTGATTGTTTGATTGATATGTTTTCTGCTTTTGTCAAATTGTGTTGTAAGTTTTTTCGATTCATTGTTCTTTGTGTCTACTACATGTCGTTATTCGTAGTATTATTAATGCTTTACTTCAAGTCGAGTATTTCGCAGCAATTTCCTCAAATAATTCATTTCAAATTCGCATCTTTTAAATAATGTTTAATTTAGAAACACTCATACTGGATATGAACCGCGCCGCTTATCCCCATATGCCAGTCGTTCAAATAATTTAATGGGAGATTTGCCAGATGTTCAGTGAGTAATGTTTGTATAAATGTGGAAGTATTGTAATATTAATTTGCTAATTGCTTCATTTATGTAAAATCTGTTTTTCAGTAGATGAGATAGTGTCAAATTCGCAGAGAATCGGAACGGGAAGACTGTTGTTCTAATGTTGATTATAGAACGTTGACGAGTTTTTTATTTCATCTTCCGTAACACATTAACAACTTTAACCAATACTCTCATTTATGTATCGATTTCACTCCCATTTTATTATTTCATTACAAGTGACACATATTGAGATAAATATTTCTAAACTGTCAAGGGTCTCTAAATTACCATGGATACATTATATTCTTCCTTCAGACATGCTGCCTGATAAGTTAAGTCGACAACACAATCTTTTTCAACATCCGCGTTTTTCATCGTTTCACCAGTTCAATATCATTCTGTAACTTGATAATCTATTTGAGTTTTCCTCTCACGTAGTAATGAAATAATGATTACTCTTGTTATGCATTTGACAAACTTTGTTTGCATTAGACATAAGTATATTACAGTTGAAGTGAACTTTATATATTTAAACAATATGTTATCTCCTGGATTCGCCATTAATTTTATACGAATAAGTAACATAGTTACTATCAGATTTATTAGATAACCTTGGACAGCTAAAACAAGTGCTAAAACTGAAAACAACTGCCCGACCACTTTTCAAAGTGATTGTCTCATGAAAAAAAGTTCGCTTGGACTCATCAACTTTTGAACCCATATTTAGTTTGGCCAATGTAATCATAAACAGATCTTTATTTCTTCCATAATAAGCATCATGAACTGTACCGAATTTCAAGGTGAAATAAAGCTTGAAAACAAACTTCAAAGCTGCATTTACTTCATCTGATAAATTGCCAGTTGAAGAGTAATGATAGTTTAAAGACAAGGTATCCATTAATTATTGTTCCTAGTCTTCTGATCGTTTTTGCTGTTGTTGAGTTAGAGAAGTGGTTTGGCAGTATTACTTGTGAAAAATATATCTAAATTATTTTCTTATCACCAATGTTAAAACCATGAATTTACTGAGTTTTGAAAATCTAATCCGCTTCGAAAGAATAAGAAGTTGTTAGAAAACGATGAATGGATGAGGTCACATTTTCCACTCTGTAAGTTTTGCCCAGTATTAATTTCATTTTCAATCTAACCGGACAATTGTTTAGTTTAACGTTTGATTTATCGTCAGTATGGTGTCTTATGAGGTATAGCAGTGGTTTTACTTTAATCGCAAATTTATTTAAAATTATATCTTTTGTATTGATTTAGTGTGATTTTACTTTACATAAGACAGAGCATGATTGATTATGTAATAACCACTGTATTTCGTTAATACCATGAACCAATCAATGTTAGATTATCATTGAAAACTTTAAAGAACCGAAGGGCCGTTTTGTCCTAGTATGGGACGCCTCAACAGTGTACATTCACGAACCTGTATGCGAAAATCGAATACAAGACCCTTAGGCTCGCTCGCGAACATCTAACGTCTGGACTATTGAAACAGCATCCAAAGGTTTCTATGTCTAGCTTCAATGAATATGCGATATTACGCGGCCATCTTCCATCGGTTCAATGGGAACTGTCTTTGTGGTTCGTATATCGTGTGATGATCCTATCAAAATCTACATGCAGTTAACCCACGTATCTTACTATCGATTTAATTTCCGTCAGTGAATAACGGGCTAAAATATGTCAAATACCAGAATGAATTTCGAATACGAATATTTGTCATTGATTCAGACAAGCAAAAGGAGAAACGAAGCGGAGAAGCAGATCATAGAACGCAAGCGTTTCATAAAACCTGACTCAATATTTATAGCCAGATAAAAATATTCTAAATACATATGATGAATAGGGTAAACGATACACACATACGCTCATATAAAAGTAGTCATGGTTAGTAAGCGAATAATTTGCAAGGTTAAAATGAAACTCAAGAAGAGTAAATAAATTATTCTGTTCGAAATCTAGGACAACCCATGTGGACTTGACATAGCACTAGACACCACACCGTTTCACAGCCGACACATTAACTTCACGGTTCTCTACTAGAACTCCGAAAATTTTACGTCATAGCCAGCCACTAGTGGGGAGGTGATGGATGTCAACTAAGTAATCCAGAAGTTAAACATTTGTGTGAGAGCCTATAGGTCCTGTATTCGATTTTCGCACTGAAGCACGTGGTTGTGTATTGCTGAAGCGTCCCCTACTTGAATGAATCGTCCTTTAGATTCTTTAAAGTTTTCAATGATGGTCTATCATTAATAGATTCATGATTTCAATGCAACTCAACGATCTCCACAACTTCTTACTAACAATTTGATATGTTTTTACTATTTGTGATATTTATTGATTAATTAAAAATGGGAGTAAAATCAACACGTAACTGAGAATGTCGGTTAAAGTTGTTGATGTGTTAGCGAAGATGAAATAACTCCTTATCTACATCAATAACTATTTTCTTATTCAGTGATGGAAACCACAGATTTTTCTTATATTAAGAAATTGTTTGTCTAGTAATTACAGCAATTGCAACGTATATTTATTATTATATTCTCTTACTATGTTGAGACCATTTCATTTCCAGGAATTACACTACCAAATTTTATTCATTTGGCTTGTAGTGAATGTCTTATATGTGGTCTGTCGATTGAAGTTCTGCTTTTTCTTGTTTAATAACATGTTATTTGTAGCTAACTTTCTAGTTAGCTTTTTGATAATTTGATTTATATAAATTTTTTTTATAGAATATGGTTATGATTAATCTAGTGCTCTTGTTTTCTTTTTTCGTTCCACTTTTGATATTCAACTGTCTACATTATGTATATGATTATAACAGTTAGTTACTTTATGCCATTATATCTTGGTTTGTTCCTTTACTTTTATTTTACTACAGACACAGTCGGGAAACTTGTGAACCTCACTATATTCCTGTGAAATTTAATCGTTCAAATAATTTATCGAGTAATGTGCCAGAACCTAGGTCAGTGATATAATGTCTGCACAAATAATGATAGTTTATAAAAATTGCTTTTCAATATTTTATCTAATTAAAACGAATGTTTAAAATTACATTTTTTTGAGCAAATGTTCTATTCGTTAGTAGGATTCATGTAGTATTTGGCGATTAAATTTAAACATGATCGTTGTAAATAATTTACCCAACTTATTTTCCTAGTATAATCGAAACAAAGTAACTTGAGTAGACTTCAGGCGAGCTTCTAGTGTCTAAGTACAGATTAAAATAAATATTTACATATTCCAAGTCTATAAATAACTACATGATACACTTGTTTATATGAGTTTAAAATCACATTTTTTTCAAGTCAATAAATTTAGACGGTATACACAAAAACGCATATTCATTCACTTGTCAATAAGTTAATCACAAAATCTGTATTCTTACCAGGCGGTTACAGTTTAGTTGGTTTCGTTGAATAAGAACTGTTTTGATAGTGAAGTTTGTAAACAAACTGATTGAAAAATTCCAGAGTAAATTTAAGCTGAAACTCTAAATTCCTATCGTTTATATTACAAAATATAGACTAATATATTTGTTTGAAAATATTTGACCAATTCTGCCTACCTTTAATAATACATGATTTATACGATTGGATTCTATTTGTATGTGATTTTACTTTTCAGTTTGTAAATTAATCATTACCATTTATTTTAAATTTATTATTTGCAGTTGTTTTATTTTAGTCAGCTAATTGCCATTGTGTGTAACATTTCAGTAAATGAATAAAATACTAAACACAATAAGGAATGACTAATGATTTAATATTGTGCGTTAAAAACACTTTTAAAAAATTAGGAGATTAGAGCAGTGATGATTTACTGAAAAATTATACATCTAACTGATGAATAATGTCACATCAGAAATGTTTTATGGTGTAGGGGCTGGTACTATGTCAAGTTCACAATGATTATTCTAGCCTCTTGACAAATTAATCTGTTCATTCTTCTCTAACCATATTTCTACCATGTCGCTTATTGGCATATCAACCTCATTATTTCTATGTAAGCATATGTATGTGCATTTCTTGTCTTACTCATCACATGTCTGTAACTTATTTTTGCTGACTATAAATATTGATTGACACTTGGTTAAATGGAGTTAGCTCACACAGAACTTCTTCATGTTTGTTAGATGCCATTCTGATAGCCGTTATTCTCTGCCACCTTTGACTCACTTTTCTGTCAAGTCCAAGGTTTTAGGTAGCCATTAAGGATATTTGTCTGCATCACTCATACTGAGTCCACAACATGTGAAATTACCAATTAATAAACGCTTAAGATTTATGTAATATTGTTTAGCACGATGATACTTTGAGGACAAGGACTGACTTTATGCTCTTGGGATAGTGGAAATCAAATATTGTTTTTATTCTGTCCATATAATCACTTTCTGGGTGGTCATGTGATTTGATCAGGATGCTTAAATAAATACTTTTACAGTGAAAGTTGTTACGGAATCCTTAAAAATGTGTAACAAATATTATTTCTCAGATTTTCCCATTTATGAAAACAAACCTTACACTTCATCAAGTGCTTAATGACAATGATTTGTATACTATAGCTAAGAATATGACCGCACTTAAATTCCACGTCACTTTTTCCTCCGAAAAACATGCATACACTAGTGAGCATCTACACGTAAACAATTTTCAGGAGTGATTTACCAGCAAGTAGGTGGGTGCTTTAATATCTAAATAATACATCAAGTTTGGAATTAAGGTAAAAAGGTTCAAAATTCGGAGTAAATTTTAAAATGTTTCTGCAAAAATGTACTTTTCAATATGTCAGTAATTTTCCACGAAACAATCAGTACTACGTAAAAACATAACACATTATAAAAGTGACTGTATGCTGAATTCTAAGGTAAACTGTGGTAGTTTAGATCTATTGAGTATTTTAACAAACTCTTACAACCATTATGAGTTTATAAAGACACACAAAATATTATCGACGAGTAAGCAGAATATCAGCACATACTTAAACTAGTTATTCGTTTTTAATGAATTTAGACAATGATTTCTACAAATGATTTATATTGTTGTGTTTTTAAATACTTCTCAATACAGAATTATTCGAGACGGATTTGAACCGCGCCACGCCTCTCCATACGCAAGGAATTTAATGGGTGATTTACCAGTACCTAGGTGAGTGGTAACATGTGCATATAAACACGGAGGTTTTGTATTACTAACTGATTTCTCCTGTATCCTATTGACAATCGTTTACTATCGCCCATTACCTTATTGATTTGTTTAATGAAAATGTCAATGATAACTGTCATTTATTGTGGTAGGTCTGTTAGCTTTACTTTAATGAGGATTTTTTAACAATATTGGAAAATAGGATTTCTCGATTGTTTTGGATATCAGATTATGTTTTGGAATGCATGTCTCTGTGTCTCAGATTGACAGTAGTTGATTAATTTCAGTGATGCAATGCATTTATTGGGATGTAGTAAACTGTGTTAATTATCGTAGTGTTTTAGTTAAGTGTTAACGTTACTGTGTCTGATTGTTTGATTGATATGTTTTCTGCTTTTGTCAAATTGTGTTGAGATAGAATTTGTTGAAACTTTGATTGGTACATTGTTGTTTGTTTATATTGTATGTTTTTGTTTGTGGTTATGTTTTAGTATCGCGTTTTAGTATTTATAATTCCCTTAAACGCACTTTGCGGATTGCTTTTTACTGTACAACTATTTATAGTATCCACGTTTTACTTATTTGATATTCCTGTTTATCAAACAATAATTTATTTTTAAATGTTTTTATTTTATTTTTTTTTCACAATGTTTTAGTTCTGTTTCTAATAATGGAAACACATATTCATACTCTATTCCACAACGTCCTAATTTGAAAATAGTTCGCGAGTAAGTTGAATTTATTGTATAATTTATTTTCTTGATACTGTTTATTAGGCAATAAAATGCTTGTGAAAAACGAAACAAACAAGCAAACAAAGTATATTAGTATCATAGATAAAATTATTTTACCATCATACCATAGAAAGTTTGTAATAAATTCTATAATTCAGTAACTTTTAAGTATATAATTGAAATCGTTTCCTCTTTTTATAATAATTCCGTCTTTAGTATTTAACATGTCACACAGATTGTTCCAAATTGATAAAGATTATTTAATAAAAGAAGATTTATTGAGTAGTGTCATTCATAAATCTTCTTATTTAATTTGAATTAGTAACTTACAAATTTCAAATGGTTAAATAATCTAATTTCAATTTATTGTTTTATTCTAGAGAGGATACATATAACAGATATCTGGATTAGAATAAAACATAACATTAATTTCATCAGTTTGACAAAAACACCAGAAATAATAGTGGTGAGTAATATATTTAATAATATTAACAATAATAATACTTATTAACTAGTACAAAATATAACTGTAAAATGAGAAATACATTCATTTTACATTGAAAATACATTGAAATTGTGTGATTATTCTTTATCAAAATTTTAGTTAATTATAACAGAAATAAATTTCATTGAAGTCGATTTACTTGTATTGACTAGATAAATCTTTTTAATATCAAAATAGGGGGTTTGTGGGGATTGTAGTAATTTAATGGTTGAATTTATGAACTGATTTAAGCGGGATCGTGAATGTTCACCACTAAGGAGTCCTATACTAGATTGAAACTGTCGTCTAGTTCATCTAGGTTTTCTATAGTGGTTTAGCTTAAATTGACTCATGAATTCAATAATTTAAGTTATTCAAGACCATGTTTTGTGGAGTAGTATAGTTGGTTATTAAGAACTAAGCTTATATTATACCACAAAAAAGTAAAGAATTTTTTATTAATATTTAAGAAATTTCCTATAAAATGTTCATTAAATAAAAAAATACTATTTTAACATATACATAGTGACAATACCGTTTTAATACAGTTTTTAATACCGAATTTCCTGTAAAAAGTTTTCTTTTATTCTTTGTTTAATGATTGAACATTTTGTTTGTTATTTTGTTTTTTTATTTAGAAATTCTATTTTGTGATTTTTAAAATGTTTTCTTTGAATCTTCATTTTGTTTTTTTTAATTTTCAGATTTTAAACGAATAACTCAGTAGTATCATAAAGTATGAATAAACTATATATGAGTGTAGACAAATTATTTTTTAAGAATATTTAATATATCTTCGTTATATGTAAAATAAGATTTTAATTTAATCATTTATTTGTATTTTGTTTTAAATATATAAAATATTTAATATCAATTTGTTATAACTTATGGCCTGTGTGCCCTGTTAATATATAACGTAATGATACCATCAATTAGAAAGCAGTGATTTATCGATCGGGCCAATGACGCGCAAAACCTGTACGAGCAGTCCGAAGTACTTATCGGTTCTGATTCTTGCCTAGCCCAGCTAGTTAAGTCCAGAACACCAATCCGAGCCTTTGCGATATGAATCATTATATTTCAAACATACGGAGTTATATACCAATCAAACAGTTCACAACGTACCACAAATAGAAAACAACATTTGTACAAGATTTGGCCAATAGTGGCTGTAAATATGGTTGGTAGTAATTGATAGGCAGGGAATAATTCAAGAATGGTAAATCGTATAATAATAGTTCATAGGTTAAAATAAGCTTATAATAAGAGGGACACGAATATGAACGGTTTAGTTATTTAACAATTATACGACAAAAATATACGTTTACTTTTGGTCCATAATGGATCCCAAAGTTACCATCCATTATGCTTATCGGGGCATAACACAATTGTTTTGAAATTTTATGTCAATATCTAAACAATACTGATTTGAAGGATAATATTTCAGAAAATTACTGCGTAGGATATTGCAATTATTGTAATTATAGATTAACATTTTGTGAAAGTAATTTTTACAAAGAGTAGTTTTCTTAGTGCTAACAATTCTCGAAATATAATTTTAATAGTTCATGAAAGTAGTAACATGAAAGTTAAAAACCAAAAGTCAGTAAATTAATTTGATATTAAATTATAACATAGTACTTACTCAAGCACGTCAAGCCCCTCGTAGTGGAGCATAGACCGTTGACCAGCATTCTCTATCGAACTCTATCCTGGATGACCCTTTTCAGTTGTTCCTAGTTTCTATCCATCCTTTTGATCTATAGTGATGAGTTCTATTCAATTGATTGTTTAACAATGATCCATAGTGTCTCAATTTGGTCTGTGCACGACCGATCGTTACGGAATCCTGTCTGTTGATCTCGAAGCTGTATGTCCACTGAATCTTTCATCTCGTTCAGCAAACTTTTGTCAAAGACCTTTGTCGGTACTGATAGTTGTGTGATACCTCTCTAGGTCTTACATTTGTTCATATCTCCTTTCTTTGGTATCTTGATGAGGTGTCCTTTTTTCCAGTCCGTCGGCACTTGTTTCTCCTTCCAAATCTTTCTGAATACAACATGGGACAGATTATGAGATAGCATATCATTAAAAATTGTACCTAGCGTAAAATGTCAAATAATAGACATAATTAAATATTTCAGACATTTAACAAATAGGATTCAGTAGCACATAATGATATACTTAGTTATGTTAAGCAAAATGATAGGAATTAGCAATGCAAACTAAAATGATAATTTTATGTAGAAATAATCAAAACTGTAACTTAATAAATCAGCTGTCTTTTGAATAAGTATGTTTTCCTTTAAATTATTGTTATCATCATAAATATATATGCGCTATTAAATCCTGGAAATCTTTTCGTTATCAGTGAAATGACAGTTATTTTAGCAATTCAACGATTGCAAATAATCAAATATATTACATAATATCCCCTTTGGTATTGTAATATGTAACAGCTTACTTAGGCAAATATTATAAACGCAATATACTGATAAATCTAGTGCGTCCAAGCATGTGATGTCAATGAAATAATGAGAGAATTAGTCATAAAAAGGTATATGCACATAAGCGAAATATTTTGCTCAATACAATATATTTAATTGTTTTAGGAAGGAATGAATCAGCTCTTGAAGTAATAACTTATTCATTGCTTTATTAGTTCAATTAAACGTCACTATTTTCAGCAGTTCAAGAAAATCGTGAATACATCATCACATATTACGAAGATAACTATGCACACAACCATGCATTTATGAGCCATGAATTTGATGGTAAATATTTATTGACAATTTTCATCAATTTCTAACACCTGACACAAAATTCCAGTATAATGGTTAGTTAAAGTATCTTAAACAACCTCAAAGTGCATTTACTAGATGTAAGGGTGAGAAATTATATTTCTACCGTGAATACAAGTAATCGTAAACAAGTTATAGTGGTTACTTACATCTTAAATGTTTGGAACAATTTCTATGATGCAATATATTTTTCTAACAAGCACTTGAAGAATTGTTTAAATAGTGGTATTTTCTGCATTACGATGTGCTGTAAAAGATAATCGATTACAGATAACCATGAGTACATTAAAATATTATTCTATTAAATTCAGTAGTTGTCAACCACAATTTGTGAATTATTAGTAATTGTATAGTTACACCCATATTAACTGGAGTTACACAATCCATTTTAGCCTAATACAACCTTAGTAATAAAAAAAACTAATCATAACTTTCGTTCTCACAGCTGTTGAAGGATTTTGGTAATACAAAGATACAGTTGTTTACATGTACACATGCAACTTCAATGTCCTCGAAGGCGACAAGATGTTCGTACAATCTGTCGATAAACTGAGATAGAATATAATGTTTTAGTTTTTTCTGCTTTTATTATCATAATACTGAGGAGTATACCTATCCCAAAAACATGGTATTTACAGACCAAACTTGGTATGAACTCACAATATTAAAATATGAAAATGTTATAGTGTCCTGTTAATACGTCTTGTTGTTTGCATAGATTTCTTAGTCACCGGTTTAAGAGAATATATATCTACTTTAATGGCAAATTTTAAGTCATACTAATCCATCTTGTTTGGTCATAAGATTGCTAAGATAAGCAAAAAGTTTGAAAAGAAATTAATATTTGATCTGGTGGTTATATTAAATTATTAAGTCTTTAACCATCGATTATCATTGTTCATTACACGCTTAATATACACTGCAGGTATATTAAACCTAACAGTCTCCGATTGCTGAAGCTGGAAGTGCAATATCGATAACAGTAATAGTTCTATCCATAAGAAACAATGGTTGATGAGCATATATACAAACTAATATGGAGCATGTCTCTTTGTCGAAAATCCTACGATGAGTTTAACAAATACAGTGGTTATAAAAGTTTACTCATCATTAAGATGCGTGAATAATCTTAGTTGTGGAAACCAGCAGTACAACATAATTTACCGACAAATTTTGATAGTAGCATCCGTTAGTCATAGGGAATTTTGTTTTAAGTTGTGTTACATGAATATGAACGTAATTCAGTAAATTAAAGTTTGTTTTTGTTGATTGTAGTATGCTGTAAGCTATTTTCAAAAGTTTAAAATAGCATACACTTAAAAATTGCAATAGTTTTTATGCATGTACGTGATAAATAGTGATTTGAACATAGTTATTGTTAATAATTATGATCAGTCATTGAATAATAGTTGGTAATAAACAGTGAGTGCATAATATTGTGGTTATATAATGCTTAGTCAATACGGTTGAGGAAAAGTCACTTTCAAATACTTCCTGAAATTTATTAAGTGTAATATAAAGTTTAAAATCTGATTATGATCGTTGAGATATCTCTATAAGCCAACCTGACCGTTGTAACTCACAAACCATAGACAGCGATTATCTTGAAGAACAATATACAATAAGCCTTTGTAAAGTGTCTCTGAAATTAATTAAAAGCCAAGAGAAACTGTATTCTTTATTTGAGAAAAGAAGAAAGTTGGAAACGTTTTCGCTTTTACGTGATGCTAGTGTTATAGGTTTTACCATTTTAAATCAGTCTGTAACAAAACCAAAGCGTGAATTCACTTCATATCAACATCTGATCACATAAACAATGATTGATTATCAGCTAGTGACTGACGTTTTTATTGGAGCGCTGGTATTCCGACGAGAAGTCATTTATATTAGAGTTCAAAGAAGTTGAAACCATATAAGATATTACCTGTAAGGTAGATTATCGCCCTAAAGCATCGCGAACTGGCTCAAGCGAATCGTTATATTCTAACCCTTTGCAGAGAGCCAGCCAATGTGGCTATGATTTATGGATCCAGTATATAAAGGGACTGTGGGTGAACTATGTAAAGGAGTCCTAGACGTAAACAAAACAACTATCATTTTCCGCCGGCTTACATTTGGTATCTGGGAACGGGTACTAGATCCATTCTTTAATTGAAGACAATATGTGCAGACAGCAAATGTCGAGACTTTTAGTGTGGCATATTAACATAAGTTCTATATTTTTATATGTTTTACTGTGAATTATTAATAGTATAAATAATTTCTGGATCTACATCATCATTATGCTACTAAGTAAATGCGTGGAAAATGGAAAATATTCATTAGTTTTATCATGAATTTTAGTATTTTTAATTTAACTACCTTTCATAAAGTTTATACAGATATCAAGGTATTTTGTCATCACAGAAATTTTAGTCAACCGATAGGATCACGACATTCACTAGAAATGTGTGGTTATATTAGGTATCTCACATTTATCTACTAAAATAAGAAAATAATTAGTTTCAGAACACTTGTAGAAGTAAATCTCTTTTAATATTTACTAGTAATACATTGAAAACAGGGTGAATAGACATGCTTGTTGCTGTTTAACTCATTTGGCATTACAACATATTTAACGATAACACATCTCTGAATTTTATAGCATGAATCGAAATGATTCTTCATGAAAATTATTTTAATGCTTGTAATAAAGATAGTGTTTTTTAATATTAGCAAGCAAATAAGAGTAAATTTTACAAATAGTTACCTTTTAAAGCACAATTTAGTGAAAGCATAGTTATTTATTGGTTAACCAATTTAAGAGAAAGATTCAAAGTACTCGGGAGTTCAACACTAAATTAGTTGATAAGGATTTGAAATAAAATATTCATTGTAAATGGGGATCCATAACACATTTATTAAGCAAACGTTATTGTTTGAAGTAGATAGAGCTTGTAGTACATGCAATTTTTTTTTGAAATTTTGCTACTAACTGTGTTGATTTTGTTACTCACAATGAATTATAAAATAAAACTATTGGCTACTACTGAAAATGTCATTACAGCCTGCTCGAACTGGGTTAGTAGGAAGATATATTGAACGAAGAAGTTATCCGAAGTGAAAAAGGGTTTTGTGGATACTTATTGAATAATTATATGAAAAAATCTTCCAGTATTGCAGCTAGAATTTTCTTGTGAATTAATTAGTTGTAAATACAAGTTACGTGTACGTGCCAAGTAACAAAGACTAAAGGTCATAATGCACAGTGATCAGTAGAATTCGACTAGCTAAAAAAGCTATATAAACAAGAAATGAACCAGCATTTAGCTCTTAGTCAGTGTAAGTGACTACATACATTACAAGTTGGTTAAAAACTCCGTAATAAACGTAATCAACGTGGAAGTGAAATCAATTAATGGTAAATGAAGTCTGCTTTAATCTTATGAGTTTAGTAACAAGCATTTAGCTACCCGTATATGGTTTCTAAGTCAAAGGTGAATTTCTCGTCAAAATATGCAATAAGATAAAAGGGTTCAGATCATTTAGCACAAGAATAAAATCTTACCGAACGGTTTGTTACTTTGAGAATTATTTTATCTAACAATTTGTCATGTAGTCAACCTTCAGGTTATAATTTCATTCACACAACGTTTTAGGAATATTTCTATAGTTTTTATACATACGTGTTAGTTACATGTCGATTTGAAATTTTGTTTGTTGGCTTCTATTGAACAGGTTCAGTTAGTATAATGTACATCATAGATCACTTTAAAGCAGTTTCTAATAATCATAACGAGGTCGTCCAAGATGGTTAAAAAGTAAATAAGCTTAAATTTATGATGTCAGTGTCAACGAATATAATTTAATTTATACATTTGTAAGAATAATGTTATCATCAGAGTTGAATAGTGACTATCAGTAAAATCCAAGATGTACTTTACGTCGTATTTGGGAATCGTAATCTGGGTGTACCTGTATCTCAGAGTTGATGTACGGTACCTTTCGACTCAAAAGCCAACGCCTTATGCATTTAATTACCGATTCTAGATCATTATGGGCTTGTGGAATTGAATAAATATTAATTCATTTAATTTGATCGTTTGAATCTTTTAATTAATGTTAAGAACTGCCATAGGTATCGTGTTAACGTTTGAAGCGGAATGCTCTAGGTTCGAATCAAGAAGTAAACATCAACTCCGAGATGTAGGTGCAAGCATCTGATGGGTTCTAAAAAGATCGTAACACTCACCCTGGATTCTAATACTAGTTGCCATCCAACTGTACCGGTGGAAATATTTAAACAACCAATAAAAATAGGTAAAATTTTTAGTCTCCCAATAGCTTTCTATCATTAAATTTTGAAATTTAGTAAAGTGTATCAATTGTTAACTCCGCCTGGAGCCCCTTTCCGGGGGCTACTGCCGGTCCCAAGCCCGGATAAAGGAGGAGGGTTGGGCATGGGGTTAGCGACCCCATCCCGTAGAAAACTAACTCGCTAAAAATACGCTAACCAGAAAAAATTATTCAAACCATTTAAACTCTGCCCTGGGAATCAGGAGGTCTTCGTTTAGAAAGCCGAGTTTCTTCGGAAGTCACGAGGCCGATGCCCCTTCTGACAACCAGAGCAACCATTTATTTAGGTACATGGAATGCTCGCACAATGTGGGAGACTGGGAGAGTTTTCCAAATTGCTGCAGAAATGAGGAGATACAACCTAGAGGTGCTTGGGATCAGTGAAACACATTGGACGCAAGTTGGACAACAACGACTAGCTTCAGGGGAGCTGCTGTTACACTTCGGACATGAACAAGAAAATGCTCCACATACACAAGGAGTTGCATTGATGCTGTCCAAACAAGCACAAAATGCACTTGTAGGATGGGAATCTCATGGACCAAGGATCATCAAAGCCTCCTTCAAAACAAAGAAAACGGGCATTACAATGAACGTCATCCAATGCTACGCGCCTACCAACGACTACAATGAAGACTCTAAAGATCGATTCTACGATAGGCTGCAGTCAATCGTCGAGAAGTGCCTAAATAAAGATCTGACTATTCTGATGGGAGACCTAAATGCCAAGGTTGGAATTGACAACACCGGATATGAAGAGATCATGGGACAACACGGACTGGGACAAAGGAACGAAAATGGTAAGAGATTCGCAAACCTATGTGCCTTCAATAAACTGGTCATAGGTGGCACGATATTCCCACACAAATGCATACACAAAACCACATGGACTTCACCGGATCACACCACACAGAACCAAATCGACCATATCTGCATCAACAAAAAGTTCAGGAGGACGATGGAGGACGTGAGAACAAAGAGAGGAGCTGATATAGCATCAGATCATCACTTGCTGGTCGCCAAGATGAAATTGAAACTCAAGAGGCACTGGACAACGGGGCGGACAATATCACAAAAATTTAATACGGCTCTTGTTCGGGATGCTGACAAACTCAATAAATTCAAGATAACCCTCAGCAATAAGTTCCAAGCCTTTCATGATCTACTCAATGGAGAAGAAACTACTATGGAGAGCAACTGGAAAGAGATAAAAGAAGCAATCACTTCAACATGTCATGAGGTTCTGGGCCAAAAGAAGCACCATCACAAGGATTGGATCACGGTCGATACACTGGATAAGATTCAAGAAAGGAGGAACAAGAAAGCAGCAATCAATACCAGTCGAACAAGAGCAGAAAAAGTCAAGGCACAGGCTGAATACACAGAAGTAAACAAGCAAGTGAAAAGGAGCATCAGAACTGACAAACGTAAATATGTGGAAGATTTGGCATTGACGGCGGAAAATGCTGCCAGAGAAGGAAACATGAGACAACTGTATGAAACAACAAAGAAACTCTCTGGAAATCACCGTAAACCAGAACGACCAGTGAAAAGCAAGAAAGGCAAGATAATCACCAACATTGAAGAACAACGAAACAGGTGGGTGGAACACTTCAAAGAACTCTTGAATCGACCAGCCTCACTGAACTCACCCAACATCGAAGCAGCACTCACGGACCTCCCAATTGATGTTGGCGCACCGACAATTGAAGAAATCAGCATTACTATCAGACAAATCAAGAATGGCAAAGCAGCAGGACTAGACAGCATTCCAGCAGAGGCACTGAAAGCAGACGTAGCGGGAACTGCAAGGATACTCCAAACTCTCTTCAGAAAGATCTGGGATGGGGAACAGGTACCAAAAGACTGGAAAGAAGGACTTCTAGTCAAAATACCAAAGAAAGGCGATCTCAGCAACTGTGACAACTACAGGGGAATCACTCTTCTTTCAATACCAGGAAAAGTCTTCAACAGGGTATTGTTAAACAGGATGAAGGACTCCGTAGACGCCCAACTTCGAGACCAACAGGCAGGATTCCGTAAGGATAGATCGTGCACAGACCAAATCGCAACTCTACGGATCATTGTGGAACAATCAATTGAATGGAATTCATCACTCTATATCAACTTCATCGACTACGAAAAAGCATTTGATAGCGTGGACAGAACAACCCTATGGAAGCTTCTTCGACACTACGGCGTGCCTCAGAAGATAGTCATTATCATACGGAATTCCTACGATGGATTAAACTGCAAAATCGTGCATGGAGGACAGTTGACAAAGTCGTTCGAAGTAAAGACCGGTGTCAGGCAAAGTTGCTTACTCTCACCCTTTCTCTTTCTCCTTGTGATCGACTGGATCATGAAGACATCAACATCTGAAGGGAATCACAGGATACAGTGGACAGCTAGGATGCAGCTGAACGATCTAGACTTCGCAGATGATCTGGCTCTTCTATCGCATACACAACAACAAATGCAGGAGAAGACAACCAGTGTAGCTGCAGCCTCAGCAGCAATAGGTCTCAATATACACAAAGGGAAAAGCAAGATTCTTCGATACAACACAGCATGTACCAATCCAATCACAATTGACGGAGAAGCTTTGGAAGATGTAAAAACCTTTACATATTTGGGCAGTATCATCGATGAACACGGTGGATCTGATGCAGATGTGAAGGCACAGATCAGAAAAGCAAGAGCAGCATATTTACAACTGAGGAATATCTGGAACTCAAAACAATTAGCAACCAACACCAAAGTCAGAATTTTCAATACAAATGTGAAGACAGTTCTACTGTATGGGGCGGAAACCTGGAAAACTACGAAATCCATCGTCCAAAAGATACAGGTGTTTATTAACAGTTGTCTACGCAAAATACTTCAGATCCGCTGGCCGGACACTATAAGCAACAACCTACTGTGGGAGAGAACAAATCAGATCCCAGTGGAGGAAGAAATCAGGAAGAAACGCTGGAAGTGGATTGGACACACATTGAGGAAAGCACCGAACTGCGTCACAAGACAAGCCCTCACATGGAATCCTCAAGGTCGAAGGAGGAGAGGAAGACCAAAGAATACATTACGCCGGGAAATGGAGATAAATGTGAGAAAAATGAACAAGAATTGGATGGAACTAGAAAAGAAGGCCGAGGACAGAGTGGGTTGGAGAATGCTGGTCGGCGGCCTATGCTCCATTGGGAGTAACAGGCGTAAGTAAGTAAAGTAAGTAAGTATCAATTGTTCTCATCTAAGTTTAGCTCATTTTATCTTGTCAGTCATTTTGTTGTAGTATATATATTTAACGAAATGTACCCATTTCTTTATTTCTCACAAATTCTAATCTGCATCTCACTACCGACTTCTTCAGAATAAATAATTATTTAAACAACCAACCTGTAAACCACACCAATTTTTTACATACACAACCATTGTTATTCTGAATCTACTAAAAGTCCAGGTTCAGTTAGTACACTTAGATGAAAATGAAAACTCGCACATTCATTTCACTTGATATTATTTGCTTGTATCTTCTCATTGTTGTTTAGAACTGTAATTGATCAGTCTCTTGTTGGTATATGAGCATCCTGTGTGGACCAAAGAATGTAATTCGCAAAATCAATGTGATTGTCCGTTATATAAATTTTATTCAAAGGTTTAAATAAAAGCCTTGTATAGAACTAATTTGTACTATTAATTAATTGCTTCTCTGCTCCACCATCAATATTTAAAATGAATACTTGTCAAGATGAGTACAACTCATCAAATAAAACAATAAAATTAAGTATCCTTACACCAAAAATATTCATATAGAGAGTGTTTCTCATCCTTATGAGTTTGTGCTTAATTGTGGTAAATACATAATGATGTATTAAGTAATGTTCACGCAATATTGTATATTGATCAAAGTTGGACATTAAAGTCGTTGTATGTTAACTCAGTGGTTTAGAGGTTAAACATTCATGCGCAAGACAGATGTTCCTGTGTTCGAAACCCATGTCCAGGGTCACGGATAAGCATTGTTGAGGAGTCATATATCAGGACGAAACAGCCTTACGGTTCTTTCAGGTTTTCAATGATGGTCTGACTTTGGTCTGTTGATGATTTCAATGAAAGAATTAAGCTTGATTAATGGGCTTATGAAAATTTTCTAGTTTCTAGTGTATAATATGGATTAGTCTTTTTTAGATAACCATCAAAGATTGGGAAGCTATTTCATCCTTGTGTTAAACCCTTCTTCATTGCACATCAACAAGCGTGCCAGAGATAGGACTTAAAACTTTGATGATTTGATGATCGTGCTTAATTTTTAGACCACTGATTTGGAATCCATTGTTTTAAATTTCTAATTTCGGTCAATCTGAGATATTTTTTGTTTATTATCCTTAGAATTTGGTGACATCTTCCCCTTTTATGACACCATTGATTAAAAGTATAATATATTGACAACCTTGAAAGACCTACCAGTCAATCAGGAAAAGCTGCCTTCATCACAACAGTTAGCAGCAAAAATTGGTATTATAACAGTGAAATAATAGCTTTATATCTTATAATCAACCCACACATTTTGATTTATTATTTGCGGTTAAAGAAGGTTTAGTTTTTGATGTTGGGAGTATCATTCTACAGAGCCTTCGTGACCAGATGACACCAGGGATAATGTGAAAAGGTTACGGTTAGGTATTAATAGTTCACTTTGAGTTTAAAGATAGGTTTAAAAATTAGGGTTAAGGTTTTCATTATAAACTGGCATCAGCTATGATGCAATACTTTGTCACCCTTCTGTTTGCATACTTAAACATCTTGTGGTTGAAATTAAAAGTAAGATTTGGAGTAAGAGAGTTTTGTTTAGCCTCACGAAGCACTTTTGAACACCCATTTAGCCATATCAAGTACTTTAACACATATTCTTCTTTAGAAGCAGGTATGTTTTTTAATTAAGCTCAAAAATCATTTTAAACTCGCTTTCCGGTTAAATAATAGATATTTTCGTTGATTTCAAGCATTTTAAGGACCGAATATTGACAATATTTACATTGTTAATAAGAACTAACAAGTTATCTATAACTCCACTTTAGATTCCACGCAAAATACATGGTTTACTAACTCAAGGCCGTCAGTTTATTATACTTTAACCCACTATTGTGCACTTGTAATCGACTTATAACGTAATACTGACATACGCTATAGTACCGCTAAAATCATATTTCATTTTTGTTGTCAGTTTTTACTTATATCGTTACACTGCTTTCAATTTCGCTAGTGAACAGGATGTATTTACACCACAACTCTGGAATCCTATCTTATGTGATGTCAACTTCAGATGCTTCAAAGGATATTGCATTGATTAACAAAATTACTTTAGTTTTTATGGGATTAATAAAAAGTTATGATTGTGCTATCGATCAAAGTATTATATTATAGACTGTTACACTGCAAATGTCTCTCTTTAGATTTGAAAATATCCAACTATTCTTGTATGAAAAAAAATTTATTTCTGCAAACAAAGCAACATTTTCACAAAGTAGAGAAAAAACATTTTAAAAAAAAACCAGTTGACTAGAATCAAGTTATCAGTTAATGGTTCCTAATTATTACATAATGGTTACGATTCCATTTTTCATGTGATTTGATATAATAATGAAAGAAAATTATTCATTTTATTAGTCATGAGGTAGTTAATGAAATATCAAATGATTCTCTGTTTCTTTTTTTAAATTCCACTTTAAACAGAATGATGTTCATAAGCGTAATAAGGAAATAATATCAGGTTGTTTTGTGATAAATTGTTACATAACATGGCATGAATTGACCAATTTAACTGTTCTTTCAGAATGTACAGCTTAACATGTGATACTTTTCAAATGACTCAGTAATATCTCCTATTTTTATTAGTCAGCTCAATGAATTCATCATAATAATGATAATTTTAGTAATAATATTAATATTAAGTCAGTATTCACGTAGTTAATCTATTTATTCATTCATTTACTTTCTTGTGATATATATCATATGAATTTAGTAGTGATGATAATATTGTATTCTTTCAAATATGGTGTTTTTTTCTTTTTATATAAATTCTTTCCGTATTTTATGAATATCATATGCTAGTGGGTAAAAAGGAATACATGATATGTCAATGTAATAAAAATAACTGATTCTAATCTACACTAGTTTCCAGCACAATTAAAAGAATGATTTCTATCTAATCGACAGAAATAGTGAAAAACTTTATCATATTAATATTTCTCAAATATGATAATTCACTTCTATTTGTTAATGATTATTTAGTAGAATTAAGTAATACTTTATATGCTATTTCGAAACACTTGGGAAGTTTATATGTTAATATTGTAAAACAATTTTCTCTATCTTCATTAGTGAAGACACTATCATGACTTGACATCTCATCCGAGTTCCACATTAGGACAAAACGGCCGTCCAGTGCTCTCACGTTTTCCATGGTGGTCTAGCTTCAATTGACTCATGATCTCAATCATTGAAAGTATTCAGAACAGTTATTTATTTGTTATGCTTATTGAATGTAACAAATGTTACTTTTTTATTATTGAGAGATCAGAATTTGGTCTTATGAAAAGATTAGATTTAGAGAAATATTTGTATTAATTTGCTTTTTGTTTCATTATTTTTTACATATTCTACCAATGTTTTTAATTAATTTTTCAGTTAAAGCTGCAAAATTATGAAAATATCTATGTTTATAAGCATATAATTACATAGATTAATAAACCGTAAAAATACGATTTATCTCATAAAATCTCAATTCGTTTTCTCACTCAAGCAAAGGTGGATAGCGTCTAGCAGTGGAATGCAGGATGCGAGTTTCGTCCTAGTTGGAACTCGTCACCTGGATATCTCCAGTACCGTTAACTTCAAACACCATCGCGTTATCCACTTACCTGCTGAATCCTTATAGCCACTTGATTGTGTAATGGGGTGAAGTTGAAATTCATTTGGCTTTGCCTGCTTCTATCTTCCCATTGTTGTTTACGACTGTAATCGATCAGTCTCTTGTTGGCATGTGTGCATCCTGTGTGGATTGCCTCGATATTGCATTAAGTCACAAGCTTTGTTAACAAAGAGGGAGAGAGTAGAAATTGTTTCGAGTCCCGGAGTGAACATCAACTGCGGGATGCAGTTACAGCCAGATGACAAGTCTCAAATAAGACGAAACGCGGGTCCTGGATCCCACTGCTAGCCACTATCCATCCTTGCTTTGAAAGCTTATGACTTAAAGTAATATCGAGGCAATCCACATAGGGTGCTCATATGCCAACAAGAGACTGATCAATTACAGTTCTAAACAACGATGAGAAGATACAATCAAACAACGCCAAGTGATTTTTCTTCATTTAGTTTATTATTATTAGACTTATTGTATTCGGCATATTTAATAATTTACCGGATATTTTTTATTTGCTAACATATTAAGTAGTATATTAAAAATATTTTACACCAAATACACGTCAAAATATTTGATTTTATGGAAACTCATGGAGGCAGTGTCCTTATTGGATAGTTGGTACAATCGTATGATTGTTATTTATGTTTTCTAAATGGATTGTTATAAGTTACGGTAGAAAAATGATAATCCAGTGACCTCGTTGAAATAGAAATAAGAGGTCAGTATGAAGACTGATGTAAAATCAATTTTCAATTATAAATCATTGAAGTCGCCCTGTTATTCAGTTTCAAACTAATACACATATTTGCCTTTCTAAGCTGTCACATTTTATTTCACTTAAGAAGATGAAAAACAAATAAATGGAATTAAAAAATGTTTCTTTTTGTAGTTGATTGAGCATTCAAACTACATATCTAAAATTGTAGGCAACTATTGCACATTTCTAATAAAATGAATATCATTAACGTTAGTAATGCTATTCTTTAACCTATATTAAAAATGATGTCGGTGTAACAATAAATACCAAACCGTTCGGTTTCTATGACCTGTCTATATAATTCTCGTAAAATTAAAAAAGGATTAATAAGATGTTACTTACTTACTATTTAAACGTGCCAAAACTTTGAATGACTGTCAGTAAACTAAGTACCAGGTTGCCGTTTAATTATCTCAGTATTTAGTTACTATTTGTCATAAAAATAAATATCTGATATTGGGTATCACAGTGTTTACTGTGAACAAATTTCTGAAGTTAAGTTTCAAGTTATAAAGGCCTTGAAACAATCATGATTACAAAATATTTCAATTGAGACAGCTAATGTGAACGTCCTATTAATTAATAAACAACTCAGTCATTTAAATATTCATTTTTAGGGATTTTGTTTAATTTATAGTGATTTTCTAATGACGTCATGTACTATACTTATATTCTGTTTTATTCGAATGAACGAAAATTGAAAATACTTCATCACACAGGTAACAATTCATTTTAATAAATCTACCCTTTCTAGACAAAATTGGTTGCGTTGAGCTCGCTACATGACTTTCATTTTTGTATTCTTGTTGAACATTTTTTCATTCCTTCATTAAAATCACATACTAGTTACTGTATTAACTACCTTCGGTATTTTATTTGACTATCAATATCTATTTTTATACGGTGAATGAAATCTTATCCTGAGAATGACAATAATCATTTTTTTCGAAGAAAAAAATATTTCAAAACTCAAGTCAAGCATTTTATTGATATGTATAATGTCAAATGGTTTATTCCATCTTTTTTATTGATTTATGCAAGCTATCTTTGTTATGATAATTCATCACAATGTTTTTGACTAACTGTATATCTTAAGCTTTTTGTTTGCTTGAATGAAACATTTGTAGGTTGATTACAGTAAATGATTGTTGTCAATGCCTATTCAGTGGGTTTAATTCGTTAACTTGTGTCAAACTTTTCATATTGATTAGAGAAGCAATCTGTGTTCAAATGCCTTTATGGTTCTTCAGCATGTAGTAGTTTGTTAGAAATTAAAAAAGCATTATATTTATCAACTCAACTTTGTTTTTCATTTTACTATGGTTACATTTGTGAATTGTACATCATGTATTTTCATCTGTACAATTTGTTCAATGAACTACTATCTACTTTGTGAAATTAAGATTCGTTACATTTTAGTTTGTAGGTAGTTCGCAATTTTATTGATGAAGAAACTATTTCAACATTAAAATCGTTCTATTTTATTGAAGTCAATGAAGCGATTCATTTAGAGATATCATGGGTCATGAAGGTTGAAGTGAATAGAAGAATAAGGACTTCAAGGAATGAGATCAAATAAACAGTTTGACATCGAAATACTAGGTTCAGATATAAGCAACATTTTAAGCAACATTTAGAACCCCATTATGAAACAAGTTAATCCATTCTTCAGTCTGGTCAAGAGAAAGTAGGCGATAAACAGAAATAATACCTAAGCAATAATAAAGACAATCAATAACCAAAGTGGCTTCTTGAAAAGCAATTGATAAGACTGAAAAATAATACTCAGCAATCTGCTACCAAGCAGATTAGCGAAGAATGAAAACGTTCTTATAGGTTAAACCCAGGCTTTCTTGATGAGAACTTTCAAGGAGACAAAATATCTTCCTTAAATTGCATGAGTCTTCATTTGAGAATCGACAGTCTGTGTTAAAAAATGATCTAGGTCATATTAAATCCATCATATTTAAATAACATTTAAAAGCCGTGACAAGGATCAGCGCTTATAAACCGCATGAAATGGAATAATGACTGAAATTTATAAATCTAGATTTTCATCATCTTTCTGATGCAACACATAAATTGAGTGAAAAGTTTATCTTGTTTCCAAACGTTTATACAAGCTTCATAAATCTGAAATCTGTGTTCGAGCTAATTTCAATATATGTATTCATATTAAAAGACGGTCTATAAAAGTTAACTTGAATGCTGTCGAATCTAAAAAAAGATGACTGAAAAGTTTACATTTTATCAAATTTCGGGAATTAAAAATCCCCAAACAATGGAACGTAGGTCCCCGAAGCGTTACACAGAATAAAGTGTTTGTCACATAAATGTTTGCAGATAAATGTATAAAAGAAATAAACTTGGTAACATAAGCAACTCAGAAAGTACTTATGTCATTACAGTTTGATAAGCGAAGGTCACTTCAAGAATAACTGACCACGAAGTCAATTGGTAAACTCATATAGTGTATGATGATAGCCTTATCGTTTACATGAAAATAATCTAACCATATAGGGTGTTGAATTAGTGTAACAAAACTCCTCAATGTGCAAACTAATAAATGCTGGATGAAGTAAATATGAAAGGAAATAGAACGTGTTCTAGCATTTAGAATTTGGAACCGATTATTTTCTATTTTAAAAATTTGAAATCTCATTCTAAAAGATTCAGGAGCGTCATTATAAATTGCTTCGATTGATTTACTATTACCTTTCTAGATAAAATAATAGTTTCATCAGTGAACTCGTTTGACCATTAGCTGACGGATTTAAAAATCTTAGAAGCTCATATCCAGTACATCATTAATTAAAATTAATTATATTTTCTACTTGATTTGTGAGTAATCGACTTTTTTCTTACCCACGAAAATAAGATCAATCAAATTTAATACGTCTTATTTGCTTAAAAAGATTGACCATGGAGTTATCGTGTGTTTAAGTTTACTATTGCCATGGTTTTTCAAAGAAATATGTAAACATTCTAGCGTACTGAAGGCTTATGTATTGGTTACTGACTCTGTTACCTAATCAGAATACTACATGAATGAATTAAAACTGCCATAAGGATTTCTTATTCATATATATACACAAGAAGAATATCAATAAACTTCGAGAGCTAATGTCCATATATATATATATATATATATATATATCGTTTTGACTGACTCAATATAAATCATCTCGTATACATGTAGTTTGACAATAATGTTCTTATTTATTCTAGTAGACAGATGAAAATTTATCAATTAATTCGTGTACTATTTGAAATTATAAAAAAACTTAATTATTAGATCATTAAATTTTTATTACTTTAATCCAGTTCTATATGATGTATGAGATCATTTTAAATGGGTCATTTAATAAAGTAAAATAAACTGACAGCTAATTACATTCATATACTCTTCTAATGATTTCAGATATAAAACATATTATCGTTTAATAATATAAAATAACAAAATAAAGATTCAAAAGAACCTATCTAATTGATTTTATCTATAAATGATAAAAGGCTTGATACTATTATCAGGTGATTAATAACCCAATTTTAATACTTTTTGGTAAGATATGTCAATAATTTTCTATAAATTGTAAATCCTTTGATTATGTGATTGTACTTGTTAATTTAGGAAAATCTTATAATAAATACTTTATGCAGTTGATATTTAAGGTAAATAAGATAAATATTATGAATAATTTGAATTTCAATAGTTTAGATCATGAGTCGATTGAAGTAAGATCACCATGGAAAATCTTGTATAATGACTAAATTATTTTTTCAACAAACAAATAGCTGTTGAAGGTAATGATGTTTGAAGCATGAGGAATATTTAAACAGTATGATGAATAGTGTGCCTTTCAGTACTGTTAGATTAAGATTAAAATATGTGAATGATAATAAAGAAATATGGGTGAAAGCAAGCAGAATGTAACAGTACTCCTAGTGTAAATTTAGATGTGAAATAAGAAGAGAAAATAAATAATTCAATAAAATTACAAACTGAAACCACAGCAAAGTGAACAGATTGTTTTTTTTACATACAACTCAACCAATAAATTATAATTTGCTACAGAATTTGTAGTTTTTGATATCGAAAATTATTTGTCACATTTTGTAAAAACATAAATTTAGTAAACTGACGTTTTATTATTGATTTAATTATTAAACTATTCGGTAATTTCAATAGTTGAGATCATGAGTCAATTGAAGCTAGACCAACATGGAATATGTGGAAGCACTGAACGGCAGTTTCGTCCTGTTATGGGACTCCTCAGCAGAGCGTATCCACGACCCCACCTCTCGAGATTCGAAACCAGGACCAGGAGTCCCACAATAGGACGAAACGGCCGTCCATTGCCTCCAGGTTTTCCATGGTGTTCTAGCTTCAATTGACTCATGATCTCAACTATTGAAATTACTACAATCTCCACAAAATCCCTTCTGATCATTTGAATTGTTAATGCATGGTCACTAAGCTTATTTCGATTTCTGTATTCATTCACTAAGTTTCTACTTTTAGTAACCATGTACTTTTTAATCAACTTTTTGTTTATTTTCTTTGAAAATATTTAACCTAAAATGATCAAATATATCGTAATATTTTCGGCTTCTGAGTTATTTTTTATAGAAGTGAATGAAAGTGAAAAATTACATTTAAATGAATTAATGAAATATCTGCAAACCATTATGATGACATAGTTTTTTAGAGAAATGAATGATACATTTATGTATTCTATCAAAATAACCTCTGGACAATGTTATCAAAGTTACCAACGCTTTGGAAATCTCAATTAGCTTGTTTCCATTGAAGCAGTATTGAGATGTAGGAAACGATTTAAAAAAGTGATGAGAACTTCAGATCTGACCGATTTTATGTAAGTTTTTCTTTACCAAATGGCATACCAAATTTAGGTTACGAACTCGATAAATATGGTAAGTTTCCCTACAGACAACGTTTTTCTATCTATAATATTTCTTACATAGTCGTCTCACAGGGATTTATTTGTTAAACCCAACCAGGTAGTTTCATACTTTTAATAAGTCTTCATTTCTTCGCTCTTCTTTATATTAGTATATAGCTCAATAACGAGTAGTTTAATCTGTTTACATAATATTCAATGTTGCAAGTCATGTTAGTATGATTTCTGATATGGGTCGAGAAATACTATTCGTACCCTTGATATATATATGTTGAATTCAGGGCTAAACTACGCCTTTAGTTGGGTGAACTCTTGTTAATTTTAAAAAGCATTTTACAATCTTTACAGTTTTCTTCGTTAAAAATACATTACCGTTATTGATTTTTTTTATTTGGTGATTTTTAAACAAAGGGTTTTATTACTATTGAGTGTGTTACATAAATTCTTTTAGGTGAAAAGTAACTACACATGTGATAAATGTTTATCAGAATGAACTAAAATAAACTAAATTATTCACACAGTAGGCAATTTATGCCATGTGTACTTTTTCAACACTTTTCGAAGAATTTTCAAGTCTTATATAGGAAGCCTACATTTTAATGCACGTTAAAGTATATCAGACATTTTGTTATGTGGGTTGGAATTGATGAATACATTTTACTGCGTTATTAGTTCATAAATGGAGTTGATATGAAGCCAACTTATTGATGTTATTATAATGTCAGACAAGAAAACGTGCCACCACAATAGTTGTCGTTTGCCTTTTTTGAAACGTGTTTTTGTGTTATTTATTCGACAGTGCTTTAAATACTGTCCCTAATAACAAAGTTTGTAGATTACTTTCTGACCTGAACTTTATGGAAAACAGAAAACAAGAAAACTACAGAAAATCAACGGAGACATCGGAAAATTCAATTGATCAATCAGTTACGATATAGTCAAGTATTGGAAGGCAAAGAAACTTACAAAGACAAAAATTCATCACCTTTGACGTTCTAACGGTTGTGCTATAACTAAAATCTCCTTTCAATTCTGTAAAAGCGCTGGAGGTTTCATGATGCTGAATGTAGAAAAAGACTGAGTCCAAATGGGTTTCCTACTGAAAAATCGCAAAGCATTTATATAACACTTATACATAACCTTCGATCATCCATTTGGATCTTTCGGTATTCTCTGCAATCCAAACTATCTTCTCGTTTGTTCATTAAGTGTTTTACGCTATGCTATGGATGTACTAGAACTCTCCTCCCCATCTGGTAACTGCGACAACTTCAACGTCATGTTTTGATACATACTACTTACAAGCAATATCATAAGTAGCGTCAAACATAAAAAAAACCTGACATCACTAGAATCGTCATTTTAATGACTCGGTTCACATAAAATCTTTTTTCTTAGTGTTAGAGAATATGATTTTGATGATAGACATTTTTAAGGGATCAGCTCTGAAAAGAGGATTATTTTTTGATTTATTTTCTTTTGGTCAAATAATTTCAGTTTCAGGTTGTTTATTGTGGCCATCAGTAGGCATTATATACAGGTCTATTTAGATGAACTACGTTATACATTATTTGGTAACATCATATATCGTGATAAATGCCAAATCATTAGAGTGCGTGAAGCAAAACATCATAGGTTATCACATAGACTCACATAATAATTCACCTAGTATAGACGAATGATTCACTGTATGATAAGACAATCAGAATTCGATTTATCTGATTTGTCATGGTTTACTGTGATTATGTCTTTCAAAACGTATTCGCCAATGAAACTGATGCTTACCAAAAAAGGCATTTTATAACCTATAAACTTATGAATCAAGAACGTAAGCGGAGATTCATTATTGCTTAACGTAGATAAAGACACTTAGAGTGAATTATCTTAGAAGTGATTTGTTGGTAAAATGATTGGATGTTTTTACTCGTTAAACTTATTAAGTGGACGATAATTTTAGATAACATAACCTTTAGAAAGTATAAAAACTTAGTAGGTATTCATATTGTGTTGCATTAACTTTATCAATTTTTAAATTAAAGCACGGGTTAGGGGAAAGTGATTTAGTTTATCATAAAATAGCTGACTAGCAGTTAAATAGAAAAAGATGCTGGAATTTATGTTCTTACTTGTTGTTCAGTATGCTTATATTTTGGTTTGTGTACGATTTTAATTGTTTTGCAAAAATGAGCCAATGAATGATCTCACTGTCTTTGTATTCCGAAATTCACTTTCTCCTAGGTGATTTGATAAAAATCCTTTTAAAAGTTGTCTGGATAAATGTAGCTTTCCGTCCACTTTTTAGGGTCCGTGCTCACTACAAATATCGTGTCACTTGTAAAACAGTGCTGAGGTGAAATTCATTGTAGGACGTATTTTTAATAGCTAATGAGTACATGTCTTTTAAAATATGGTAAAGCTTTTTACAAAGTGGATGTAACCATGGAAACTGTGCAGCATTGTTACAAGGTACAGTAAAAGATAACCGAAATTCAATGCTTGATACCAACAACCGGATAATACAACTGTGAAAATAAGCACCAATTTTTTAGACGTCATTACGCACAGTCTGTAGTAATTCGCGGAAAAATAATGTGAAAAATATCTTAATGCGGATTTCCATAATCTATTCTCTTAACGGTCGTGGAGCTTTCATCATTAGCACAAACCTCAAGTAAAAATGAAGCGTTCGATTTTTTTACATATGACTCACAGCATGTCCTGTATGCCTTCGCTTTGATTGCTTATTTTTGACCTTCAACCTGTCACTATCTGCTCCTTATACCTATTGTATCTTCCTTTGATTTGATTCTTAGTTCAGTATTTGTCCATTACTTTTCGGATTGTTCGACAGATTGAATCAATTTCAATACGTTTCTCGATTGCTGATTGATTTGAATGCATAGCTTATAAAAATCATCTTGTGCTTTCTGTATTCTCTCTACATAAGGTTCTAATATTTTTCCAGTCAAATTTGTTTCTACAGTTGTTCGTATGCATTAACATAAGTGAGGATATGTCATTTTCCTGTCATGCAAGTATGCTTCAGGGTGTTATCACTACCTAGAATAAACATTCTATGTAGTTGATTTTGTGAGTTTTCAAGTTCTTGCTGCTCAAACTTCAAATTTGCTTTGTGTGGATCGGCTTCCGACACGGGATGTTGAAGTGTTTTATCTCTGAATACGCTGATCTAGGTTTTGCTGGCATAATTTTTTCTCGTCATTATTGGTAATGCACTTGTGAATAATCACTTTTCGTTTTTTTGTACCTACTCATACAAATATATTTCTGTAATAGCGTTGTTAGCGTTGTACTGTTGTCAAAATATGGATACGACGAAATGGTATCAACCGAGAAGTGTGATTTTTATGTTGTCCAAAAGTCACTCTAGTTCCATCCAACTTCAGCAAGACCTTGATCATTATTATTAGCTGTATTCTGAATTACACTTTGAGTGCAATATAGAATTCTCATTAAAAACTATTTTTACAGGTTTTCTTAATATTGACGATAAATATTGAGTGATCACTAATTAGATGTTAGCAGTTCGAGAATGCATAACTGAATAATGTACATTCCTTGCCAGCAACTAAAATGATTTTGATAGTGCTCTTTCGTAATTTGTACAGAGAAATTTTCACAAACGCACCTGAATAGGTCGTGCAATTAATTCCCATAATGATCTGTCAAAAGAAACAAAAGATATATAGATTGTTCAAATATTTGGTTGACAGTAACAGGTATCCCAGATATTCAAGCATATCGCCTTCCTTCGTGATGTACATATACAGTGACGATTCACTGTAAGCTTCAGATGAATAATTCATAGTAGATAACATGCACAAACAGAAAAATTTCATTCCTTTGTAGTTACAGGCCTTGAATATAATTCACCAAAACATAATTCAGAGCAATGAATGTTAGTATCCTGAAACTATTAATTCAGTTTTCAGTATTTTCATATCTTTTACAACGAAATAAGTATCTGAAATGATATCTACTTCACTGTTCATCATAAAATTTAATGGTTTACACTTTATTTTATAGATTTTAATTAGTATTAGTTTCTCATGCAAAGTTCAACTCACGTAGCTTTTATTTGAAACTTCTAAGATTGCTTGCTGATCACGTAACTTGATGTTTTTAAGAGTGTAAATCATTCTATTTGTGTTAATAAAAAAACTAGTTGTGTGACTCTGTTGCGATACATTTGTTTCAATGGGCAATGTTTTTTCAAGGTCGTTTACAGCACTTAAATATGAGAATGGGTTATCGCTTGCCATACGTTCACTGAGCACAATGCCTTTCCATAAGGGAGACAAAAGCGGTCATTTCGATGCCAGCCAAAACACATTTAATCTGCAAGACCCGGGTTTTGGACCAAGTGAAGGTGTTTACAATAATCGCATGGACCCTCGATATGGCAATATGAATGTGAGTCCCTTTTCACAGTTGCGTGGTCTTTATGTGTTTGAGTAACTTTTCGAACTTTCCCATCGGATTCTCTATTACTCAAAAAGCGAATTAAACGTCGATAAGAGTCTTAGATAGGGTGCTTATATTCGACTAGCTAGATACAAAAGCAATAAATTTTCTGTATGATTATTATTCATCCACTGACCTCTGTATTTCGTTCATAAACATTTACGAATAAGAATTTAGATGTAAGACATAAAACATCTCAGTAAGCTAGATAATTAAAATCAGTGTTTACACACCAAAAGTGACATTGCTCAAATTCATTGCTATTTCTTCGAAACTGCATCCTTTAACTTCTACTAAATCTAAGATATTAATATGATTTCATATTTGTCACTTCATTATTTTATTCATGTCTTAAAAATGGGTGGGTAAAACTCTGCTTATAAAACAAACATGTTTCTAGAAAAACGTATGTGTGTGTGTGAATGTTAATACTGAAAATTCAAAAATGTTTTTTTCGATGTTTTGATATCACGTTTCATAGCCAAACTATTATGGTGGCGGGCCTGGGACTTTTGGAGGAAATGGAATGTATGGACAGGATGTCTATAATCAACAACCTGGCTGTCAAGGCTGGAATACGGGAAGACGACATTTTAATGGCTCGGATTCGGTGAGTAAGCAAATTTAGGTAGTGTTATTTTAATAGATATCAACATACTTTTGTGGATATTATCTCACTTTTGACTTGTCTAAATCATCGTGAATTTATTGAAACATCGTGTAATATTATGCGTGAATGTATCAAATGTTACATATATGCGGCACGCAGATGATTTTAACAACAATAGTCCTCTTTGAAACTAAAAACTAGTTCTGGTAGTTATCCAAATAATATGAAACAAACATAAATATTATGCGCGGAATGAGTTTTGAGCTTTAGGTATTTGTAAAAGCGTTTGCTATTCTGAAGTTCTGAATAAAATGGTTGTTTGGAGGTCTTTACAAGGCAAAGTAAGCAAATTAAAAAAAGTGATAATATCGCTGGTGCAGATGTTTTATAAAAATCTCACAGTTTTTATTTGGTCTACATCAAACTTTTATATAAGGTTCAACTTCTGACCTTCAGCTTTTTCAAAACAAAACTTTCTAACAAAGCGCATCAATAGAAAACGCCTTCAACCGCAAAAGCGATTAGTATAAACTGTTGGGGAAATAGTTACTTAGCCAACACATCCTTAACAATTCTTTATCACTTAAGAAATTTGCTCTAAACATTCGTAGAAAACAAGTTACAAACGATGTTTTGCCCTTTTGTCTTCACTAAGTGGAAATAAAAGAGTCTTTATGTTTATCAGCGCTGTTATTTTTATTACATCGACGGATCACACACTAACGATTATGACTGCATTCGATAAAATAATCACAAGGTCAGATGATTGAAGTATTCTAGGAAGGAATCTAAAGCAGTTTCTGACAATAAAAGCATATTATCAATATTTAATTACTTTTAATAATACTTCAGTTTGTAGAAATCTGCAAAGTAAAAGATCTCATCTAATAATCATAAATATAACAAAACTCCTACTGATTTATTTAGTCGTTTATTAATTCTAACTTGATTGTCATGTCCACTGAGTAGCAAATAAGCGTTTTGATTATTGCTATAATTAGTAAGAAAATGAAAAAATTGTACTACTCAGTTACGTTGATCATATTAATTCAGCAACTTTCGTGTCTGATGTTAAGTTCTTGTTATCTTCTCATTTCAGGATGACTCTGACATTGATAAACGCAATTACAGAGGTTCAGGGCCAAGTTGGAAGTACGTTTGATCACTACTATTATTTGTGTAACTATTTTTGAACAGTAAAAATATTGCTGGTTGCTTAGTATTCATGCCAATTAGAATACGCAAAAAAACAAACGATTATTTCACAAGACGTATTTAGATATCATCTTGAAAATTCAAGTACTTGAGTCTCTTGGTTATCCAGTATTCGCAGAAAATTTATTATAGGCCGAGAGTCTGTGAAAAATACTTTTTTGTGGTTTGAGACTTTGAGATAGCCATGAAGAACGACTCAATAGCCAGCTTACCTTAAAAGCTTGGTTTCTTTTGCTTAAGGTACTGTTTATTCAAACTGCTAAAGTGCAGCAATAGAATATATATCAGTTCACACTTACAATGAAATATATGCAGTCATTATTCGTCTTAAAATTTAACGGAGATAATTTTTATGAGTTATTTTGAAATAATTATGGTACTTTATAGTATATTTCCCTTAATTGTATACGTGATTTAAATGCCGACATTTCCAACGCTGGAACGCATTGACCATTTTATTTTATTTTATTTATGAATGGAGTTTTCAAAACGTTTACTTCCTTTGTTGTAGGCAAATACTATATTCATTCTGATTTTTTTGTTAAATCTAGTTTTCCTATTGCTAGTAAACCAATGTAACTAATCTCAACAGAACCTACTAATACATGTGAAATGATTCACGTTTTTTAATCTTATTGAGACATTAACTAAATATATGTCAGTCTTGTGAGCGATAAGAATAAAATCGATCACATTCGGCTAGTGCTAAAGAAATTAAAATTTACTGTATCTGCTTGAACCATTATATATTGTTATGATCTTTAGTTTAATAAAGATGCTTTGGGCTGATTGATGTCCAGTGTTTTCGTGAGTGACTAATTTGTTTTCAGTAACAGAAAAGTAGAGAAATAATATCATTCAATTCACTACTCAAGTAACACGGGTACACACATCAAAACTTGAGATCTAAAAGTATAAAGGCAAAAACAGTTATTTCGTAATATAAACCTTTTGTGGCTGATGAACTGACCATATCAAAATCGTGTGCCTAAGCATGACAGTATCAGTGTCATTAGTAACTATTGTTTTATTGAAATAAATATGGTCCACGGTTTGGAGTAAACAACACCACAGTCACTCTTATAGTCGTTTGACAGTCAATAACATATATGATTTTTTTCATTGTTTTACCAAATAGTCGGGGACGACATGGTTCACACTCAAATCGGCGTGGTCATTCTAGTGATCGTGGTTCAAGTTCAGAGTAAGTGAGGCATTTATATTACAAATAAAGGAATCTGACTGTCGTTTTAGAGGTTTTGCAAATCATCTTTTATCATACATGTTTAGGTGCATACATTTCTAATCTCACAGGATTTCGTAAAGCTTTAAGTAACCTTTCAGAAGTTAAATAAACGCTGATTTATGTCATTCATCAAGTATACAGTTGCTTAGTATGAACAGACCGCCTATTATCACGTCATTTTATATATGGTACGACCAACTTTGTAAAATCGTTACGCTGATAAGAGGGATATAAAATTCAGTTTTGCTAGGATGAAAATTTTGAGTTATACTAAATTTAAAGAAGTGTCAAACACTATCAATTAGCCTTAGAAAGTATGCAACCAGAAATCACTTCTACAAATATTAGATTACAATTGCAGCTATCTAGGGGATTAACACGTTTACATTCTCTGTGCTTCACAACAATCTTGTGATGGTATATATCACTAGAAATTTCTGGCAAAGTACAAGGTGAGTTTATATTTCTCAGGTCTTCTGTCTCAATACCTACTAAAACTTGAAGGGATGCTAAGATCACGGGAGAATAAGGAATTGAACGAGCTTCTTATAGACATAGGGCTTGGATTTAAAATGTGGGGTATTATCAGAATTGAGCATGTGCTCAAGAACTGAGATAATGATTGATTTATATATCCATTTGGATAAATATGCATGGTGGTACTCGGATATTGGTTTACCGAGTGTGATATCTGTACGGTCAATATAAGTTGCTTCACAAGAGCAAGTAAACTGATCGAATCACATTGCAAGGATTCAGTAATTGTCACCATTTGGTTATGTTCACATTGGAAGCGATGCTTCATAATATATTGAAATTCAGTAGATTTACCTTACATCAGGTTAGATATGAGTTTAATAACATGGTGGAAGTATTTTAAAAACATAAACTTGTTTCATGGTATCAATCTGTTTAACAAAATGTGCCATTCATAAAATAAGTGAGAAATCTGTCTGCCAACTAAAGGATAAGTTTGCAGCATAGTAATTCACTTTGTTGTACTTTAAAGCTGTAAAACATGTTTATTAAAAATAGAGGATATTTACAACTTGTTAATATTCGACCATAGATGCTTCCCAAGTAATTTTCGCTTATTTTAGGATCCTGGAGTCGACAATAAGTTAGGCAGGAACAAGGTGTGTGGTAAAGTCGACAAATTGATTAGTGAAGTAGTAAATCTTCATAAACCGGAGTGTGTAAGCCATGTGCTAGGTATGCTCAACCACCGCTTATCTCGATGGGCGACGTTCTCTGATATGAAAGCATTTCAGAAGAAAGGCAGTAGTAGCCAAACAAAGGCAGAGCATGATTCCAAGAAGTCATTGATATCTGAACTGACCCATGTTACTTACTTACTTACTTACTTACGCCTGTTACACCTCGAGAAGGAGCATAGGCCGCTCACCAGCATTCTCCATCCAACCCTGTCCTGGGCAATCCTTTCAAGCTCTTTCCAGTTCTTATTCATCCTTTTCATATCTGCTTCTATTTCCCGACGTAATGCGTTCTTTGGCCTTCCTCTTTTCCGCTTCCCTTCAGGATTCCAAGTTAGCGCTTGTCTCGTAATGCAGTTTGATGATTTCCTTAATGTATGTCCTATCCATTTCCATCGTCTTTTCCTAATTTCCTCTTCAGCTGGAAGCTGGTTGGTTCTCTCCCACAAAAAGCTGTTGCTGATGGTATCCTTCCAATGGATGTTGAGTATCATGCGTAGACAGCTATTGATAAATACCTGTACCTTCTTGATGGTGGTTGTTGTAGTTCTCCAAGTTTCAGCTCCGTACAGTAGAACTGCCTTGACGTTGGTATTGAAGATTCTGATTTTGATATTGGTTGAAAGTTGTTTTGAGTCGCATATGTTCTTCAGTTGAAGGAATGCCGCTCTAGCTTTGCCAATCCTCGCCTTGACGTCTGCATCTGAACCTCCTTGTTTATCGACGATGCTTCCCAGGTACCTGAAGGATTCTACATCTTCCAGAGTTTCGCCATCAAGAGTAATTGGATTGCTGTTCTCCGTGTTGTGTTTGAGGACCTTGGTTTTCCCTTTGTGTATGTTGAGGCCTACTGATGCACAGACTGCTGCTATGCCGGCTGTCTTTATCTGCATTTGTTCGTGTGTATGTGATAGGAGGGCTAGGTCATCTGTGAAGTCCAAGTCGTCTAATTGGTTCTGAGCTGTACATCGTATGCCGTAGTTTCCCTCAGATGTCGAGATCTTCATAATCCAGTCGGCAACCAGAAGAAACAGGAAGGGAGAGAGTAGACAGCCTTGTCTTACTCCGGTCCTTACTTGGGATGCATCTGTCAGCCGTCCTCCATGCACTACTTTGCACTGTAGTCCATCGTATGAGTTCCGGATAATGTTGACAATCTTCTCAGGAACTCCGTAGTGTCGAAGAAGTTTCCATAACGTCCTCCTATCTACACTGTCAAATGCCTTCTCATAATCAATGAAGTTGATGTAGAGTGACGAGTTCTACTCAATTGATTGTTCGACGATTATCCGTAGTGTCGCAATCTGATCTGTGCACGACCGGTCCTTACGGAATCCAGCTTGTTGATCTCGAAGTTGGGCATCTACTGCGTCTTTCATCCTGTTCAGTAACACTCTATTAAAGACTTTTCCTTGTATTGACAGTAGTGTAATGCCTCTGTAACTTTCACACTTGCTCAGATCTCCTTTCTTTGGAATCTTGATGAGGTGTCTTTCCTTCCAGTCCATCGGCACTTGTTCCTTCTCCCAAATCCTCTTGAATAGAAGATGAAGCATGCTTGTATTTACTTCGATGTCTGACTTCAACGCTTCAGCTGGTATATTGTCAGGTCCTGCTGCTTTCCCGCTCTTGATTTGTCTGATGGCTATTCTGATTTCTTCGGTCGTTGGTAGATTGACATCTATAGGAAGATCTGTGTGTGCTGCTTCGATGTCCGGTGGATTCATTGGAGCAAGCCTATTCAGGAGTTCCTCAAAGTACTCTGTCCATCTGTTCCGCTGTTGTTGAATCTCAGTGATTGGTCTTCCTTCTTTGTCTTTGACTGGTCTCTCTGATTTACTGTATTTCCCTGCTAGCTTCTTCGTCGTATCGTGAAGCTGTCTCATATTTCCTTCTCTTGCAGCTTTTTCCGCCGTCGTTGCTTGTTCTTCCACGTATTTTTGCTTGTCAGCTCTAATGCTCTTCTTCACTTTCTTGTTTGCTTCTATGTACTCAGCTTGTGCTTGAACTTTCTCTGCTCTTGTTCGACTGTTGTTAATTGCTGTCTTCTTGTTCTTTCTTTCTTTGATCCTGTCCAGTGTTTCTATAGAGATCCATTCCTTGTGAAGATGCTTCTTGGGGCCAAGAACCTCTTCACACGTTGAAGTTAATGTTTCTTTGATGCCTTTCCAGCTATCCCCCATAGTAGTTTCTTCTTCCTTCAGTAGGTCCTGTAAGGCTTGGAACCTATTGTTGAGAGCTACCTTGAATTCATTGAGTTTGTCAGTATCTCGAAGGAAGGCTGTATTGAACCTTTGTGGTGCTGTTTGTCCAGTTGTCCAGTTCTTCTTTAGCTTCAGTTTCAATTTGGCCACAACCAGGTGGAGATCTGAAGCTATGTCCGCTTCTCTCCTGGTCCTCACACCTCCCATTGTCCTTCGGAAATTTTTATTGATGCAAATATGATCTATCTGGTTCTCTGTGGTGTGGTCCGGTGAGATCCATGTAGCTTTGTGTATACGTATGTGTGAATCGTACCCACCAAGTATAATCAAAAGACAGAAGCGAGGAAGTTCGAAAATATATTTGATAGATTATCAATATATCGAGGATCGACTGATCTAGACTGGCTAGCGATTGCAGGGGATGTTGAGTACGGCGTTCCCTCTCGTGATCTAGTGTGGATGAGTGACCGAGTGTCCTCAGCTAGGTGAGTCCACTAAAACTAATGTGGTCAGCATCCAATGTCGAAGAATTACAGAGCTATTTGTTTTGGGGATTTATTTATCGATACATAGTCTTTTCATTTCACTAATTTATAATTTCTCGAATCGTATCTTTGATATTTAATCTTTTTGTTACGATTGATACTGCTACTATTTCTGCTACTCTTCGATTTGCCCTGACATATTCACCGCGTTGTACCAACTCGGAGTAGCAACTTGGGCCGATGCACATAAGTACTGCATTCTATGTTGAGTATGACTGGTCGGCATACTGATGTTTAACTAGGAAATTGTACAATTCTGTAGACGATACTGAATTAGAAGAATAATTATATTCAATGATCAAACAAACAAGTAATAACAGGGTAATTTTTCAACATGTAAACTACATTTATGTTTCTCAATAAATCAAATTTAACGTACTTCCTTTTATCAGTGAAGGAAGACGTAACAGACATTGGCGCTAAAGAAATTTTGTCGATGTTCATCTGGTCCGTACTCTTCTGAACATTTGTCACTAACGGTAAGTGACTTATGTATTTCTTTTCACAAAAGTATGTTGTACTGAATTGAAGCTCTGATTTGGAAATACACGGATAACAGCGCGTATTGATTGAGTTGACTGTCATCGAAAACAAACGACTACATCCATTGTCTCCAAGAAATAAATAACCGTTATGTTTATTCTATATCTATTTTAAAAATCGTCATTCATATTCACATTTTTATGAACTTCACCTACTTGGTTATTAATTTTGATCCACTTAAAACCTTTTCTTCGCTTACATCGTCGGATGCAGACAGGTGTGAACACATACTTGATTGCGAAAACATTGAAATCGTAGTTTCAGGCAACATATAAAATGTGGAAAACTTTTTTGAAAGCTTTACATTCTGACCGGTCAGACTTAAACTATCAATTAGTTAGAAACCTCATAAGCAGTTATATTGACAATAAGAGAAGAGAGGGTCAAAAGGGGTGAAAATCAACATAAATGTGCAGATAATCAGAGGACCATCGTAAACAAAGACCAATCAAACTTAATGTTGACAACTCGAAAAATGAGGAACTCTATTAGCTTACTATTATTTGAATTTTGGGCGGTTCATGTTGTGCAGATAGGTAATGAAAGCTTCACGACTGCACCACAAAGCTCGTAGAAGGCAGTCTCATCAAGTCCTATTCATCATTAAAAAAGAATAATCAGTGGTTGGAAGCTATTCATTATCATTGTGTTAGATGATGGTATAATGAGATAAGCAGAACAATATCTGTTGATTCTGTAAGCTCAGCACAATATCAATTTTCAATAAACAGTAATAATCCTATGATATATTCACATGTTTTCGAAACTCCACAAAGTACATTAAATACTTTTTCTTTATGATTTTCAGGTTTTTGATATTACATTTCATTCAAAGACAGCTATAAAATGAATGAAGTACAATTATAGTGTGCTTATTTGATATTTACTTACGTGTCAGTTGTTCTTTTTTGTTTTTCTTTAATATTGTGAAATACATTTACTGTTTTCGTATTCTGTCTATTTTTTAATGACTCACTGATTCATGTGCGTTCTTAATGTACGAAACTTTGCTAGTGAATAACCATGAATGTAAACATAAACATCAGTTTATTTACTTTCACGCTCGAATCTTTAAGTAACAGAACCATTTAGCACAGTCTGGTAGAATGGAAAATGAGGTAAATATTCACATGAATTAAAACATTTTCTATGAGCTAGTTCTGTTGAACGTTTTGTAAAAAATTAGTTTTGAAACGTGATCAACCTGTTTTGAAAAGCCCTTTGTCTGTCTGCGAGCAAGACAATGAACAGGCATGATCTAATTTATGGTAGAATGACTAATATAACAGCTGAAATAATTGTTTAGAGGTCAGTGCTATTCGGTCTACTTTTTTGAGTATTTATGAACCAAGTAGTTATCGATCGATAAATAGTATTGTTAACCGTATTGTAAATAAGTGTAAGTAAAGCGAAATGTTATCAACTGAAAGGGTTGTGTTCGTTAAAGATAACCAGTAGTAATTGTAACTTTATACTTAACATCATTGCAAATTTCTGAGCGATTAGATTACTATACGTCTTAAAAATCAAATTACAGAAGACCCTTAAAGTTCAGTATAATAAAAAACAAACAAATAGGTATATATCATAAGCAAAAATAATGCTTTAAATAAATAACTTTATTCAGCCCACTAACATGTGATTTTATAATTGAATATTACACTGTTTCTAAAGGAGACTATACAGTAAACATGAGACACACTGTTCGAATTTGCTCAAATGACTCGGTCACAAGTGAATGAATCAATCCGTTATCTATTTACTGAATTACCGTAATCTATAGTATCCATTATTTTAGTCATCTGTTTTTCAACAACTCGTCGCATTTTCTTCTGTATCATTAAGCATTTAACAATAGGTGTCTGCATGATAATCATGAGAATATCTGAAACTTAGTTAAACCTGTACTAAAGTTAAAGATTTTACTCATCATGCTTGGATAAATATTTCTTAAAACAGAATGAAGTATTTATATTCCTGCTTCATACTTGTACTTTAAATACGTGACATGAGCTTGATATAAAGACTTCAGAAATAATAAAGTAAATTTAAATTCTTCTGAGATTAAATGGAAAATCCGAGAGTAGCTTATTTACAGAGAACAAGTCCGACTGTGAAAATATTTCATGAAGATTTGCACTGAACTCATTTAGGAAAATGATTTCTTACCCATAATGAGGTTGTGTTTAAGTAGATTTTGGAGAGATATTTGTGGTGACTCTACTCAGTAGAACTAGTCACGCTTTGGACAAATGAATTGGTAACTTATTGTATATAAATTGATAAGGTCGACACACCAATGTATAGGACTCAGGAATTTAAGAACTACTACTATCACACTACTGATAGCCATTTACAAGTAATTCATGTGCTTTCCAATGTATATTTCTAAAAACTGGTGTGTTAAAACAGAGTTTCAGTTTTTGTACGTTCAAATATCACACTGTTAATACCACCTACGAATTTAAGAAATATACAGAAGGATTTATTGGAATTCCGTTCATAAGTTATATTTGCTCACCGAGATAACACAACAGCCATCAAATATCGAACTAGTGATACACCGACATTTGGATCAGACAGCTTGTGACAACTAGCCGCTTTAGCTTTTGCTGATCGCTCATTGGAATGTTTGCGCTAAATTTTTGTTGTTATGATACGTTTTTAAGTCTTTGGTAATGTCCAGTTGTCTATATTTCTGGTCTCTGGATACTATAAGCTATCACACTACTAGGTAGGAGATTGGTTCATTAAAATGTAAAAATAATGAAATGTCAGTGAAATTCAACAATCTCCATAACCACATACTAAAAATTATCATGTCGTTACTGATGACTAGCTTCTAGAGTTGATTCTCGGAGTTGAAGTAGGAAGCTAGGACCAGTGGAGTTCAGTCGTGTCGGGTGTCAGGCAGTTCTCTATCAAAGAAAATGAAAGAATTTCGGGCAGTATCATAGATTTGCTGAGGCTAGACATTAACACCTTAGGATCTTGACTCAACGGTCTACATGTTAGGCGTTCGCGCTCAACTAAAACTCTGGGTTTGATTTCTGCGTGTGGGATCGTGGATGTGTAATACGGATACGAAATTATTTCTTCCTTTTAATGAAGCTATATTTTTGCGTCATCCTAGTAGATCAATGCCACTGAGCCGATTTTATCGAGAAGATCATTAACATAGGTCAGGAAGAGGAGTGTACGTAAGATAGTCTCCTGAGAAACTTTTAACGTCAGAACCCTCTACCTCATATGCACTTTATTTACAGCCTGTTCTGTAGGTAATTTCGGAGTCAGTATATAAATGGATCACTGAAACCTATATTCGCTATCTGTGTTTAAAGCATATGATACTGTATCAAACGCTTTCACAAGGTCAAAACGGACCGGTATCTTTTGCTTCTGACAGGTTGTACACCTGTCTTGTGCTTCGAAAAGATTGAACGCTCCGGACTTGCCGTAACTGAATCTCTGTTGGGCTTAATGAAAAATGTCTATTTACATCAGTCCCCTTGTAGTGACCTACTTTTGTCAACAGAACGCGATTGGTGTGATGGAAACAATTACTATTATTACCGATTGTACCAGTGATTGTTTTGCTGTACTTGTTTGTCTAACTGTACCAAAGACATTCTTCCTTCCGTTGATTGTGACCTTAAACGCGCTTACATTTGCTCAGTGATTCCGCTTGTACTCCTTTGGCACGACCTCGGTATTCTTTCGATACCACGAGATCGCCAACAAATACATATCGACTACAGCCATCAACTGACTTGGCAGTTTTCTGATTTGGCTTATATTTGAGCTGCTGGCTATCTCTCAACACCAAGACATGTAGTAGAGAACCTTGATCTGAATTTTTCGTTTTTCAGCGTTTTAAGGACTGCGTCACTTGTTCTTCTATTCCTAACTCTTACCCACTGATTTTTACTGTCACAATCGACTGATATGTATGCAACAGTCGGTAATTATATTGTCCTTCGGAAATTTTTATTGATGCAAATATGATCTATCTGGTTCTCTGTGGTGTGGTCCGGTGAGATCCATGTAGCTTTGTGTATACGTATGTGTGAATCGTACCCACCAAGTATAATCAAAAGACAGAAGCGAGGAAGTTCGAAAATATATTTGATAGATTATCAATATATCGAGGATCGACTGATCTAGACTGGCTAGCGATTGCAGGGGATGTTGAGTACGGCGTTCCCTCTCGTGATCTAGTGTGGATGAGTGACCGAGTGTCCTCAGCTAGGTGAGTCCACTAAAACTAATGTGGTCAGCATCCAATGTCGAAGAATTACAGAGCTATTTGTTTTGGGGATTTATTTATCGATACATAGTCTTTTCATTTCACTAATTTATAATTTCTCGAATCGTATCTTTGATATTTAATCTTTTTGTTACGATTGATACTGCTACTATTTCTGCTACTCTTCGATTTGCCCTGACATATTCACCGCGTTGTACCAACTCGGAGTAGCAACTTGGGCCGATGCACATAAGTACTGCATTCTATGTTGAGTATGACTGGTCGGCATACTGATGTTTAACTAGGAAATTGTACAATTCTGTAGACGATACTGAATTAGAAGAATAATTATATTCAATGATCAAACAAACAAGTAATAACAGGGTAATTTTTCAACATGTAAACTACATTTATGTTTCTCAATAAATCAAATTTAACGTACTTCCTTTTATCAGTGAAGGAAGACGTAACAGACATTGGCGCTAAAGAAATTTTGTCGATGTTCATCTGGTCCGTACTCTTCTGAACATTTGTCACTAACGGTAAGTGACTTATGTATTTCTTTTCACAAAAGTATGTTGTACTGAATTGAAGCTCTGATTTGGAAATACACGGATAACAGCGCGTATTGATTGAGTTGACTGTCATCGAAAACAAACGACTACATCCATTGTCTCCAAGAAATAAATAACCGTTATGTTTATTCTATATCTATTTTAAAAATCGTCATTCATATTCACATTTTTATGAACTTCACCTACTTGGTTATTAATTTTGATCCACTTAAAACCTTTTCTTCGCTTACATCGTCGGATGCAGACAGGTGTGAACACATACTTGATTGCGAAAACATTGAAATCGTAGTTTCAGGCAACATATAAAATGTGGAAAACTTTTTTGAAAGCTTTACATTCTGACCGGTCAGACTTAAACTATCAATTAGTTAGAAACCTCATAAGCAGTTATATTGACAATAAGAGAAGAGAGGGTCAAAAGGGGTGAAAATCAACATAAATGTGCATTTGTCTCTTTTTGACTGCAATGAATATGTAATCGCTATACTTACTCCTTCTTTCTTTCTTGGATTCTGTATTATTATTTGCTTTCCAGTTTTACCAGAAGGGGGAATTCGAATGAAATTGTAGTCATTGGTGAAACGTTGGCGGCTCAGTTTCAATGTTTGAGTCAAGTCATCTGTGTCATACACAGTAATAAGAATTTCGTTATCTGTTGTCGTTAACAGCTATCACACAACACTATTCCTAAGTACAAGGCTTCTGACCTGCCATTAATACCTGAATTAAGACCTCTACTACCCTTCCTCGTATTTATAGAGTAAGAACTAATGGCAACGCCACTAATGTGCATGTTACTGAATAGGTTATTAGTATAATATTGTATGATCTAGAGAGGAAATTTTAAAGTTGTATGTTTTACGATTGGTAAATAAAAACAATAAGGAAATGTATGCAACACATGAATGGCTCTAAGAGCAACTTGAAGAGGCCACGCCACCTCCAACTGTCTTATCAAGTAAGTTTGCGTTCTTTCATTGGCTTTTACACAAATCTTGTGTTTGCAAGTGAACTAGTGCTTGTATTTTGTAGTTGAAAGAACTAGAAAGAGATGAGTTGGCTGAAACATACATCCTCATCTCCAATTGAAAACTGGATATTTGCGAATACTGAAGGGTTCAGGCCAGATTTCAAGAGAGCAGTTGATATGAAACAAGAATGTCCAAAAAATATTGAACACGTTAAAATAATTTTTAGTGGTACCTAATTCGTTGCTGTTTTCAAAAACTGACAATTTTAGTATCAAATAAATAATTTGTGAAATAATGTATGATCTTTTTTATATTATATCATACTTTGCTTTTTCGCCGTTTGTTTGAGCTATTTGATCCATAGATCAAAATTAATCCTATGCGTTTGTAAAGCATTTTCATCTTGAAACGATATGTACATTCACGGTCGTTAAAACTCTCCCACTTCTTAATACTCTCCTTAAGTATAGTAACTTTCTTTATGCCTTGCATAAAGGTAGTCCAACTCCCCCTGTAGCTCTTCCAGATTTATTGCCAGTCACAAGCCCGGGCAAAGGAGGAGGGTTTGGCATAGGGTTAGCCACCCCGTCTCTTAGAAAACTAACTCACTAAAAAACACTAACCAGAAAAAATTATTCAACTGTAAAAATACTACAATCTCCAAAAATCCCCATACTGATAATAATTGAAATCATACAAATTAGCCCGTAAGAGATGTATAGTAACATTGAATGCATAACGACGATCCTCGAAATTGCCAGGACATTAACATGAAAATTAAATAAAAAACGTGACCACCTGAAAAAACCATATTACCGCTTTGAAAGTTGTGAAACTGTATTATCAGTTACCACATAAGTATTACATTATTTAGTAGTTGAATTCATGATTCAATTCAAGCTAGGCCACCATAGAAAACCTGGAAACACTGAACGGAGTTACTGTTTATATTTCTGTTGTATTATTATTAAATACTTAAACTAGAAGCTGTCCTCTTGCTGTGTTGTGTTCTATTCGGGCTATAGGTGGACAAGTGTGGAGAGCTGTGTTCTGAACCAATAGTCGTTCAGTTCTGTTCTCGGCTGTTATTTCACTACTATTGTATAATTTGGCTAGCTGAAGGTCATCAATCCTGGATAGACAGTTTAGGCGAGTTAATCAACACTTGGACTAGATCAATACACCTGCTCTTCTGTATTACGGTCCGATTACATGGGCCCCGAAAATAACACACAAGAAAGATGTTATTTTGCCAACACATCAATTAACCATACTTACAGAAGTAAGAAGCTAAATTTAGCCATCTTTCTAAATTGACACTTGGTGTATATATTTACATTAAAGGGATGATGAATAATAAGTGTGTTGATTGAGAGGTTACAAAAGAGAATGACTTGATAACATCAATATAGTCTTAATCATTAGTACTTAGTTGTACAACGACTTGTGCTCACTATATTTCTGACTCCTAAATTTACAGTAGAAACAGCAAATCTAAGACGGTTTGTAGTGGCATTGGGCCCTACCACGAGACAATATGAGAAATAGACATTAAACATTTAACGCGGAGGAATACAGAAGAATGGAGAAGGCGGGGAGAATAAATTGAATCGGTCCGAGTTGATCGGATGGCATGGCTCGGCCTTGCAGGCGTGGTCCCAGCTGAATGTTATCTTGTATCTTCTATTCATATTAGATATATTCTATCTCTAGCCTAAGCTTGTTGAACCAGGCTTAAGAAACGCAACCTCTTATTCTTCATTCATATTTCCATGGAAAGTTAAAGTGCTTTAACTTTTTCGATAGATATTTACTTATGTAAACCCATTATTCTAATAGTCCTCTGATTAATGCTCATATGTATTATCTTAACGCTATATTGATTACTACTCATAACTTACTAGCTTAATCAATAATAAAAACTTGTCATCTACATTAACTAATTAGCTTTTGATGGTTCGTTAACAAGCTTTAGTAGCATTTACATGCTTCAGCGAAACAAACTTGTTTTAACGTCAAGCTCTAGCAAATATGACCTGTAAATAACCGAAATATACATTGGCTAACAATGCAATCAAGGACTAAATAGTTATCTGGATCTGATTCTTAGTGTTCCTTCACTTAACACATTCTATTTTTAAATTATACACTATCCTGCAATATCTTTTCTTCCGACCACTGCCTGCCTAATTTCCAATTGCTGAGTTCCATGGCCAAACAGGATGCAAATGCCAGTAATTTACGGTGAGTTTGAACTATAAATTTCCTGCAATCTTAGATCTCGTTTAGACTGTTCGTCAGGCAATGCTACATATTTGGCTTAAATTAATTTTGGACTTACACAAATCCAGTTTTCAATGCTGGGTTAATCCAATAATTTAGTCGACAGTATCTCGTATATAGTCCAGATTCGAATTACTGTCCAATTCAAATCATCATTACTTGGAAGCGAAAACAACCCAGGCGAGTTTTACTTTTTCCCTTTCCTGGTTCATTTATTATGATTTAAGCACTTCTTAACTTAGATTTTTTCTGTTAGACTGGTTTTGTATATTTCATAGAAGCCACTCCCAGGACTAAGTAGAAATATTTAATACTTTTATACCACAACATTCTACTAAGAGAACGTGCTGTTTAAAGGCATTTCTTATTTTTAGTTCCCTTTGCACACATTTATAAATATCGCTAGGTTAACTACAGCGACGTCTTATGTACAGTTTATAACTCATCATATTCTTAACTGAAATTCCATAAGTCGTCTCGATTTAGAAAAATATTTTTCATTTTGGCCCTGTTTATTATTTTTAATTTGCCATATATCTCAACAACCTGCATGTTAATCTGGCCCGTACTTGCATTGCATTATATCTCTATGCCTCTTAAATTTAAAAATCATCTGAATCGCCTTTAACATTTTCAATAAACCCGTCATAGACATTACTGCTATACGTATTTGGGTTTACGAATTGGTCTAGTGTATTAGTAGCCTAAAAAGACGAATATATAAGGGATAATAAAGTCACCAAATCTAGGTATTATCATACTGCACTAATTTAATAACTAAATTCTCATGTTGTTCGACAAACAAATATTTAAAATTAAATCTCCGAAGCCTATTGTTAAAATTAACATTATGTACACGAATATATTTAAATTACCATTAGTAATATAAACAGGTAACCCGGATTCGTTCACGCTACGAATTTCTGTTAATTTTGAATCACACAAAGCAACAGCATCTATTTTTCACTGGATTATCCTCAATCAACACTATAATTATTTTAACATAATGGTTTCAGGATATCGTCATAAAGCATTGTCATGACTTGACAATCACGTAATATGATTGATAAAGTTGACGAAACTATTAACAAATCGGTCAGCAAATCGACTTATAATTATCATTAAGTAGTGTTGTTTTTCTTTTCATTCACTAAGGATGATTACAGTATGTTTATCAGTTGCTCATTCAGTAAATATCTCAAAACCTTGTCAGTCTAATTGGAGATTTAGCGACACAATCATGCATGCAAATAATCAGTATAAGCAGTCGAGCAAATCTCCTGCAAACTGAAAACATCAATGTCGAATATACCCCAACATTGACTAAAATTCAAGCCATTATCATAGACATGAGTTGGGAGTGTACTCCCCTTGGTTACAACTTATGTTCTCCCTGGTAATCACATGAGCATCACTCGCTGTTAATCATCTTGTAAAAACTTATTTAGACGAACACATCTTGCAGCACCACATCACCTAGAAAGGTGGCACATAGGCTTAACTGATTTCAACAACTTATAATCACTATATCTCAATGAAATAGCATTCCGTCTTATACTAAACTGACACTTGCAACTAACTTGTATGTACCATCAGCCGATAGGTATGAATATAAATAGTCTATGGCAAATCAGAACATTGAGTCTAGAGCATATCTCTAACGGATACACTCATGTTTAACGAATCGCTCTTAGCTATATGTCCAAAATCCACGTAATGATTACTTTTCACGTATTTAAAATTTTTTGATAACAATTCATATGTATTAGTTGTATTACTAAATTCTATCACGGTCAAGTACAAACGAGGTCGAGAAAATCTACCCATATCTAAATAAACCGTATCAAACTAACTGGAACACTAGTTGGAATTCTTCTCCGCGCTTATACTTTTGTTCTTTCAGTTAGTCTACTAATACAAATGCAATTGGAAATGAACGCATGGACAACTTACCGGCACATACGTTATTTGATTTCATAATTTAGACCAAAAATAATACCAGTTTTAACATTTCTACAATATTGTTTTTAATATTTCTAAACAGGAAATGTTATTAACCTACGGCTATTACTAACTATCTTACGGCACTTTATTAAAATATGCTTATACTGAATCATTTTATTATTATAATCCCACTTTGTTTAGCTCAAATAATCTTTATCTAAATTTTCATTTTAAGCGTGTTAAGCATCAAACCAGACACTTTAAAATTATTACGTGTATTTCCCGACCAGATGTTGCCGCCTTCTATTTGATTTATCTTCCAGTTCATCAATACCCGGATGATTCTTATTATTCTTGATAACCTCCGGCGCGCGACAATCCCGCACAATTTGGTATCGAACCAACATATCGTTGATTCTGGTGGGAGAGTAGTGTAGTGGCATTGGGCCCTACCACGAGACAATATGAGAAATAGACATTAAACATTTAACGCGGAGGAATACAGAAGAATGGAGAAGGCGGGGAGAATAAATTGAATCGGTCCGAGTTGATCGGATGGCATGGCTCGGCCTTGCAGGCGTGGTCCCAGCTGAATATTATCTTGTATCTTCTATTCATATTAAATATATTCCATCTCTAGCCTAAGCTTGTTCTCTATCACGTATTGGTAATTGCTACAATGCGATGAATCGGTGTAGACGATGATGTAACTTCCACGTAAGATCTTATAGATTAGGCAGTTACATCACGATAAATCTACAATTTTAGGATTAGGTCTATTATTAGAGCAGTGCTAATATCATAGTAGACCGTAATTCTACAGGTTTCATGTCGTTTAAAGAATGTATTATCGATACTTCCGAGAACCGAAAGGTTCTAGGATGAAGAGGAAATTACAAATATTTTACACAAACTATATCCTCCCAAATAACGAAAGTAGTTGAATAAATTCATTTCAGGATACATACTACTGCAGGATTTCGTATGAACACACAGATACTAGATGACGTAGTTCAATATAGATCACGCTTGAATAGCAAGGAATACCAAATCTCAATCTTTTTCAACCAAAAGCATTTTATTATTTCGGGGATCTATTTACATGTCTTCATTTCAGTTCATTTTAACATTGCATTCTTTGTAACGAAAATTAAAATTTATGTTATTATGTATGGTATATAGCAGAAGAACTGGACAACTGGACAAACAGCAGCACAAAGGTTCAATACAGCCTTCCTTCGAGATACTGACAAACTCAATGAATTCAAGGTAGCTCTCAACAATAGGTTCGAAGCCTTACAGGATCTACTGAAGGAAGAAGAAACTACTATGGAGGATAGCTGGAAAGGCATCAAAGAAACATTAACTTCAACGTGTGAAGAGGTTCTTGGCCCCAAGAAGCATCTTCACAAGGAATGGATCTCTATAGAAACACTGGACAGGATCAAAGAAAGAAAGAACAAGAAGACAGCAATTAACAACAGTCGAACAAGAGCAGAGAAAGTTCAAGCACAAGCTGAGTACATAGAAGCAAACAAGAAAGTGAAGAAGAGCATTAGAGCTGACAAGCAAAAATACGTGGAAGAACAAGCAACGACGGCGGAAAAAGCTGCAAGAGAAGGAAATATGAGACAGCTTCACGATACGACGAAGAAGCTAGCAGGGAAATACAGTAAATCAGAGAGACCAGTCAAAGACAAAGAAGGAAGACCAATCACTGAGATTCAACAACAGCGGAACAGATGGACAGAGTACTTTGAGGAACTCCTGAATAGGCTTGCTCCAATGAATCCACCGGACATCGAAGCAGCACACACAGATCTTCCTATAGATGTCAATCTACCAACGACCGAAGAAATCAGAATAGCCATCAGACAAATCAAGAGCGGGAAAGCAGCAGGACCTGACAATATACCAGCTGAAGCGTTGAAGTCAGACATCGAAGTAAATACAAGCATGCTTCATCTTCTATTCAAGAGGATTTGGGAGAAGGAACAAGTGCCGATGGACTGGAAGGAAAGACACCTCATCAAGATTCCAAAGAAAGGAGATCTGAGCAAGTGTGAAAGTTACAGAGGCATTACACTACTGTCAATACAAGGAAAAGTCTTTAATAGAGTGTTACTGAACAGGATGAAAGACGCAGTAGATGCCCAACTTCGAGATCAACAAGCTGGATTCCGTAAGGACCGGTCGTGCACAGATCAGATTGCGACACTACGGATAATCGTCGAACAATCAATTGAGTGGAACTCGTCACTCTACATCAACTTCATTGATTATGAGAAGGCATTTGACAGTGTAGATAGGAGGACGTTATGGAAACTTCTTCGACACTACGGAGTTCCTGAGAAGATTGTCAACATTATCCGGAACTCATACGATGGACTACAGTGCAAAGTAGTGCATGGAGGACGGCTGACAGATGCATCCCAAGTAAGGACCGGAGTAAGACAAGGCTGTCTACTCTCTCCCTTCCTGTTTCTTCTGGTTGCCGACTGGATTATGAAGATCTCGACATCTGAGGGAAACTACGGCATACGATGTACAGCTCAGAACCAATTAGACGACTTGGACTTCGCAGATGACCTAGCCCTCCTATCACATACACACGAACAAATGCAGATCAAGACAGCCGGCATAGCAGCAGTCTGTGCATCAGTAGGCCTCAACATACACAAAGGGAAAACCAAGGTCCTCAAACACAACACGGAGAACAGCAATCCAATCACTCTTGATGGCGAAACTCTGGAAGATGTAGAATCCTTCAGGTACCTGGGAAGCATCGTCGATAAACAAGGAGGTTCAGATGCAGACGTCAAGGCGAGGATTGGCAAAGCTAGAGCGGCATTCCTTCAACTGAAGAACATATGCGACTCAAAACAACTTTCAACCAATATCAAATTCAGAATCTTCAATACCAACAAGTAGTTGGGACCTGTTTGAAAATACGTTGTATGTATGTAGATTGAAAATGAAGTTTACCAAACGTTTATCCATGTTATTGTCCTTGGGCAACATTATTTGTAAAAGCTAATGATACTAATTGCTTGTTCAAACCAAAGTGGATGAAGTGGGAATGGAACCTGTGAAATAGTATTGTACGGAGCGGAAACTTGGAGAACCACTACAACCATCATCAAAAAGGTACAAGTATTTATAAATAGCTGTCTACGCAAGATACTCAACATCCATTTGCCGGATACTATCAGTAACAGCCTACTTTGGGAGAGAACCAACCAGCTTCCAGCTGAAGATGAAATTAGGAAAAGACGTTGGAAATGGATTGGACATTGAAGTGAGATGTATAAGCCATTTTCTTAACAATTTGTTTGATAGTGTCTGATATCCCTCAGAATTATACATGTTGCACAACTGCTCAGTACATACTGCGGGGAAAGACATACACACTTAAGTCTGTCACTCTCAACGGAGCTAAGGGCGCCAACAAGCATTCTTCAGTCCACTCTATCCAGAGCCTTCCTTTCTAGTTTTTTTCAAATCTTTTCCCCTATTGAATGTCTTGCCCTCAGACATCAGGAAAACCTTGCAATTGAACGGGTTATCAAATAATTGGTTGTATGAAGTGTAGGAATTAAAACAGGTTCGAAAATTTTTTCTTCAGCATTTAATATATGAGAAGTGGAATTGAATTTGTTCGAAATTATGCATTATCGTTCAAGGACAGGCGGCTTTTATAAAAGTCAACTTAAGTAATCGCACACTAGTTTTTGAAATATCCTAATGTCATCGTACCAAGGAAATAAGAAAGATCGGTACGAAATCTTTCGCATTCGTCAAGGCATGAGGCTTAGAAGTAATGATGAGGCATATATCGATTGCAGTAGCAGTCCTATGATCGTGAGTAGTAACCGTTTTGAAAAAATGATTTACAAAGTACGAACAGAAAACAGTCACTCGCTTCGTTTTTTATTTTTTGCATATCAACTGAATTGAACTGAAACGTTTTTATTTGATAACTTGTTCTCCGGAAGTACCAACAATAACCAACTGATTTATTTTCAGTTATGCGTATATTTTTGAAGCGACATGTAGTATTTCAGAACAGTGGGGTGCCGGATTTGAATTACTTAACAAAAGCGGTACATTAGGTTTGTAATATATCAAATGTCAAGAATACATACTCATGCTTAGATTCAGAACTAATTCTTACCTTGAAGAGGGTAATGAATAAGTGTTAAACCCCACGAATATAGATATTTTGAATGTTTTGGAGTGTAAAAGTACTTTATAAGGTAATTTTTACCAGTTCAAATAAACCTTATATGTGCTTACTGTGTCACCACTCTGTGTCTGTTTGAACGTGAGGAAAAATATAATAATCATCATAACTTTTTATCTCAACCATCTTGTCTCTGTCCAAACATTTATGAAAGCGAACGTTTCAGCTAACGCTTTACAACATACCACTCATTTTCTTGTGCGACAACAATTTTTAATAAAACAGTTATTTGTCTTCGGTAAGTTATTCACAAAAACTGTGTCATATCCGTATAGATAATTGAAGAAGTAGTAAGTGGAAAATAATCGTGCTTGCTGCATAAAACTTAGAGAACATTGAAGAAACTCGATACACAGTGTCTCTATCTCTGATGTTGCTAACAATGCTATCTGCTTTAAAGTTACGAGTATAGAACAAACAACATTCATTAAATATAGTGAAGACAATCACAGTATTATATTTAAAGATGATAGATAGTTCTGAAACTTGGTACATGATAATCAATTCTAGATGTGCTAAGTGCATAGTGCACATAGAAAATCCATAGTGGTTTTTTACTTCTAGCTTTTCTGAACTAACTTCATTTTGATGCTTTCTCATAGTGAACCGTGTGCAAAACATTTTACTACATGTTTCTAGATTTGCTACAGATTTTGCCGTAAGTACGTGGTTAAAACAATCAATAAATTGGCCACTCGCTAAACTGTTCAGTTTTAGTTATGGAATATCCGTCATTCCTTCTTACCAATTTATCGAAAGTTCTATATCATTGTAAACTATAATTATTGACCTAAATCTGCACATCGTTACAGGGCAACGTTTGATAATAAGTTTATTGGCATTAATATTATCTTTTATATAGCAATTAAAGACACATAAAGCAACTACACACATCACAAAAATTCACTGTACTTGTTGAAATTCACGGAAAAGTGAAGGTAAATCATTGGAGCATAATTGTACTATAATTGGTTTTAGAACAGATTAAATTGAGCACTAACGGACACCGCTATGAATAAGAAAACTTCATAAAAAAACTAGACTTCTGGAAATACTTTTGAGGAAATTTTGTAAGGGTACATGATGAAGTTATAGTCCTTATACTTGTGGTCGCTTATCTGCTTGTGGATTAAAATTGGAAGAGGTTCACCAACTTTGCAAACTCATTTTGTACAAATATGATGACGCTAAATGGTTTTTCTCATAGTGAGTTTGAGACATAACTAGTAACATTCTTCGTGGTAAAAGTTTAACATGATGTGCTGATAACGATGGACAAACAGCACTTAATGCATCCGAGAAATTACTAGAAATCGGAGTATAGATATTAGTCTGTGTAATTGAACATCATGTTGACTGTGTGTGGTAATAAATGGTTGGAGATAGTCAGCAGAAAGCACTTGATCTGTCTTTAATGCAAGTTGGTACTATTCAGAATGGCGTAAATCTAATGATAGGAGGGCTGATGGTTTCTGTGGGATTCGAAACCAAGCCACTGATCTTCGCAACCTCAGAAGGCATCATAGGCTTAACATCTGTAACACTGATATGTCTCCTTTGATTAGTCATCCGGCAATAATTAGTGTCATGTTTATCTGGTCTTTAGCCATGTTAGAGTTTTGATGACCAGTTTGTCAGTTTACAAAAAATTTGTTATGCTTTCATTAACCTGAAAAAGTCATAATTTTTGACTATTTGTTGTTCTGGGTTAGATTTGTAAACTACTTTGTGTTTAGGTTCGTAAGTATAATTATGTGTAAAATTGTCATAAAAATGTTGTACCTCGTAGATATATTATGTCGAGAAAAACGTATCTTTTCAACACTATAGCTAAGTAAATGACATGTGCTTTATATGAATTCAGCATAATCCATCAGTGTTTAAAAGTTGAAATAGCTTAACAAAATAAGAACCTAATTACACTGTGAAAGAAATGTCCATGAAAACTATGCTGATCCTTAATCAATGACTAACATATCTTAAGTTGTGCTTGTTTTATTTAGTTAATATAATTATGTTTACGTTTTATAGGACGGATTTCAGCACACAATACGGGTTTACAATAACAGAGGAGCAACAGGAAATCAAAGGTTTGCATTTATCAGTTTTCTCTTTTTATACAATTCAAAAGCTGACTGATTCAAATAGCTGAATTCTTATTTAAAATTTTGCAACAATTTCTAAACCTTTCTAGATATATACATTTTGCTTGTAGTTTATTTTTAAGCGTGTAACAATGGTTAGTTGAACCCCATAAATATCAAAGCCGATATTCGTTAGATGAAACCTGCGACAGTAAGGCGTCTTAGATGTGTGACATTTACTGTTGAGATACTGGTTTAGCAACATAACTCGTATTTTAATTTTAATGTATGGTCTTGATAACGTTTGACGAAAAATATAATATAGAGTAAGATTGGAAAACTAGACATTAAGAACGACGATCCAAAAGCATTAGATGTAATACATTTTCTGCTTGCGTTTGTTTGAAAATTTACGCTACAAAAAGTGATTAGATTGCACTTGATTATCGTAGTCATGAGTTAAAAAAACAATTCATTGTGTTAAACCAGTAAGAGCTGTTTATTAGGAGTGAGGGAATAATCTGTATCTAACTGCATATCCATTGTCATTTGTTCTATCGAGATAAACCCATAAGAAAAGCCATTTTTCCTTAACCTTATACTGTTTGAATAATCAGTGTTATTTTGCCAGAAATACCGTTTTATCGTAAAGTATTTAAATGATAATAGAATAAGTTTCTGTCTAAAAAAGAAAACTCATCCTTTAATCATAGAAGGTGATTTACTTTTTTCGAACATAGTTGAAATATAAATTACAAATAGCCTTTATGAAAACGTCCAGGTTAAAGTTCCAATTATAGAGTTCAAAAACAAAGTTATCTGGGAGATATTTTAAAACATTATCAGACTGCAAGCTAATATACTGTTAATGACTATTTAATTCATACCTGCAATTTACGTCAGCGTACTAAGAAAACGTGCGTGTCAAGTTATTTTTATTTGTAGAAACCATCAGAAAGTTAATTCACGATGTTTGTTACAGGAATATAACATTTTAATAGTTCAAGATAAGTTGCAACGATTCCGAGTTATCGTGAAAGTGTATAAATATGCTGTCAGTAGTTTTACCGAGGAAATTCCCGCTGTCGCAGGAAATAAACTCAAAATTGAAAATGTAATTTCTGTTACAATGTGTGCACACACTAAGTTTGTTGTTTAATCCAGGCCAAATCAACGTCCATCTTTCTAAAGGTTTAGTTTAATAAAGCTGGATCATAACCTTTTTTGATTATTTAGTGTATGATTGATAAAGTCACATCTTTCGCCTTTGATTAAAAGTTGAATAAATGCACCTCGAATGGATTTTGGGTAATCACTAAAAAGCGCTCCACTTTATTGTTTAACTGAAATGACATATTATGGAATATTTTGGCATAATAAGTGGCTCCAAAACAGTTAATGTATTTTCTCAAAGAGTTTACATTATGAATATATATACTGTATAAATTCACCACACTTTTACAAACCTGCCTTTAATTGGAATACCATTTTAACCGTCATCACTGCAGAATAATGTGGCAGTTGCTTTTAATGATGAAATACGTTGTATTTTTATTTCTTGTAATGTCATCACAGTTTTGTATATATTTATGTTTTATATGATCATTATATATTCTCCATTCTGGTAAATAAATGCAGAGGAGTCAATCCTGAGCAAACATATGGAGGCAAAAGTACATCAAACTGTAGGTAAGGAGTTTATTTACCACAGATAATAGACTCAATTTACCTTACTATTATAAAGTTATCAGCAAGATTTTGGTGAAAACTTAGGTCCATTGGTTACTTATGGAATCGATGATGAATCCACGCCAGGGTGAGTAAATGTGTTTCATGTAATTGAAGAAGTCATTGTCCAACTAGATATTTTTATTAATCTTTACTATAGGCCTTCTACTCATGACTTTTGTGTCATCTATCTCTCTAGATGTGTTGCAATTACTTTTTTGTCAAGACGGATTTTTTTAAAGAACGATGATCAGCTGATGTAGGGAACTGTTTATATGTGGTCTATTGATTAGCACACTCATCTAAAATTGCTTTTCAATAGAAATAGTTGTATAAAATACCACTTATTTATCGTTAATATGATGAGGCAAAATAATATTTTAACTTGAATACGTACAAATTACATAAAAGATAATCTTTAGGAGTTAAGCAGTAGTTCACGCGCTTTCAATAATTTTAAATGTTGGCAAAGTCATGCCACAGTTTTACTGAACCATTTGATGATAATCTATGTCATGAACGTACATCAGTTGAAAGACTGGTTAAACGTAGAGAGCTATGGATGTCTGTTTTTCCCCTGTTGAAAACCCTTTGAAAGTACTTACTGACAACCAAATTTGAGATTGAATCCAGAATTCACATGCTCTCGGTGACTACAATATGTAACTGGTCTACTGGCTTTAGGTCAATCTACAGTACCCAAGGATTGGGGAATATTAAACGTAAATCTTTACCGCGTCTCCAGAGGGAGATAATTGATTGTCCATTTCTGGTAATATACTGAAAAGTGGGTATTCTAACTAAGTAAATATTTAGCAATTAAATAGGACCCAGTAAATCGATTATTTATGATGTATGACAATTAGTCAAGCTCTACGTAAAAGTTGAGAACTCAGTGTTAAGTTCTTGTTGTCTTCTACAATGAAATAATATCACTAGCTGCTTTCCTATTGTGTCTTATGGTACGTAGACAGCTACAAACATAAGAATGACTGAAGTCAAGCAAAAATATTGCAGTACAGTTAAATATAGACACTACTGGAATCAGCCATTTGTTAATAACTAGGCCTCAGTATTCGGAGTATTCTGATGTCCCAATCATTTGTTTAGAAACATTTATTAACATATCTTCAGTCCAGTAAATTTAATCTAGAATTAACTTGACATGATGCCTTTATTCCCTCTGCTTTTGCTCTTCATTTTCACTGTTCATTAAAACACCGTTATTCATTTTGGTTGCATTTCCATGACAATTTGTCTTCTTTCAAGAAATGCCTAAAATTAGTGGCACATCTCTTCGCTGCCAACTCATTCAAACTAGTCGAGTGATAGTCGACCAGGGTTTGAATGATTGATAGACTTCTTATGAAAATCAGTCAGATTTCAGACACATACAGTTAACAGTTAAGAGCATCTTATATAACTTGTTTCATTGTAAACGTTTTGAAGAAAATGCCATGAATCACATAAATCAATTCATACCACAAATCCTTTTACTTATTGACTGATCTTTTTCATATTTGTCTAATATCGTCACTTATTAAGCTAATTAAAAAGCTTACTTTGTGGAAGGAAATAATATTTTATAACCCGTTAAGTAGATAGTAAACATTACCTGAATACAGAAGTGATGAATTAGGATTTCAATGTAGTCTTTTTGATAACTCAAATACATCTTAATATCATTACGTTAACCAATATTATTTACGATTGTCTTTGTCTAATGGTTTGTCGTTATACTGCGTCTTATTCAGTTAGACTGCATGAAAATCATATATATCTAACATGTTATTCAAATCAACTTGACAAACTAAGTAATCAGTTTTAGCAGTTGCCAGATACAATTATGCATGTCTGGTTTGCTAGATTAGCCGAAGCATACTTTTTTTTCTTGGCATTAGTGATAAACTGAATCATTATTTTTTCTTACTTCCTTAAGCCTGTTACCGCTCGAGGACCTACATCAAAGTTCATAATTTCAAGGTCAATAAATTATCGAAAACGATAGAATTGCCTTTAAAGAGCTATTCAAAACTGTAAACAGTTCGTAGAACGAAAATATGACATGAAAAACACTTCAAACTAGCATTTACATTCATAAACTTATTCCATTTTCCTTACTTACAGAATATGATCGGAAATAGTTGAACTTAAAATCCAAATAGGCAATTGTATTACAGCTCATTTTAAGTTCGAGACGAAAAGTAAATTTCATATTTACGTAAAATTGGATTTTGTATTTTGGCATATTAATAAAGTACTGAAGTCTACTACTTACTTATTTACTCCTGTTACATATTGTGGAGAAGCATAGACCACCCATCAGCATACCCCATCGAGCTCTGTTCTGTACAGTCCTTTCCAGAAGCTTCCAACTGCAATTTATCCCTTCCTTGTCTGCTTCCAGTTCTCAAGACGGAGTATATTTTGATTTTCTCTTTACCGTTCCCAATCAGGATTCCATGTTAACGCTTGCTTCATGATGCAGTTTGATGATTTCCACAATGTATGTCCTATTCACTTCCAGTGTGTTTTCCTAACTACCTCTTCAAATGAAGTTGGTTTGTTCTCTTAAACAGTAAGCCGTTTCTGATGATATCCGACCAATGGACATTGAGTATCTTACGTAGACAATTGTTCATAAATACTTGTACATTTTTGAAGATGGTTGTGGTGGTTCTCTAAGTTTCAGTTCTGTACAGTAAAATTGTCTTGACGTTCATATTGAAGATTGTGATTTTGATATTGGTTGGCAGTTGTTTTAAGTTCCATATGTAGGGTGTCCTTTCTTCGCCAATCCTTGCCTTTTCGTTAGAGTCGGACCCTTTTTATTCGTCGATGATGCTGTCCGGATAAGTGGAATTTTCCACTTCCTTCAGAGTTCCTCCATCAAGTGTGATTGTGTTGGTATTATTCGTGCTGCATTTCAGGATCTTAATTTCTGCCCTATATGTGTTGAAGCCCATTGATGTAGAGGCTGCTGCTTCACTCGTTGTCTTCATCTGCATTTGTTGGTGTGTATGGGATAGAAGAGCTAGCTCATTTACAAAGTTCAAATCGTCTTATTGCATCCATGCTGTCCGTTGTATTCCGTGATTTCCATCAGTTGTGGAGGTTTTCACAATCCCGTCAACCATTAGAAGAAAGAGGAAGAAGAAGAGTGAACGGCCTTGTTTTACGCCGGTCCTCACTTGGAATGATTTTGTCAGCTGTCCACCATGCATGACTTTGCAGTATAGTCCATTGATTTCATTGATTCCGATGACCGATAAGTTGCATCACCTAATTTCTACAGTTATTTGATTAGTCCCCGCGGTCTCCCACATTATCCGAACATTGCATGTAGCTATATCAGTTGTTGCTGTGGTTGTTAGAGGGAGCATCAGCCTTGTGACTTTCGAAGAATCTCTGCTTTCACGATAAGGCATCATATTTCTTTTGAATAAAGATCCTTCAACTAGAAGAGAAGAATTTTATTGGTTTAGTTTGTTTGTTCTGGTTAACATTTTTAGCTGACTCCAACCCATCTCCTCTACGCGGTCTTGAAACTGTCGGTGGCCCCAGAAAAGCTATAAGAGGAGTTGAATCACTATTCAGCATTTGAAAATGATTTGAACATAGTTTGTAATTACATTGAAGTAAACAACTTTTTAATTCATTTTTCATAAGCTTTAACGGCACAATTTAAACGTATAGGTTCTGAGGTTAAATAGGTATGTGGTCAAAATTATTATTCTATTCACAAAATAAATATTTTAGTAAACGTATACAACATTAACTATTCTAATTTTAAATTTTTTTGTATTTTGTTTTAATATAATGCTTCATTTCTATTTTTCTCTTTCTTAGTGATAATAAACGTAAATGAAATTTTAAATGAGAGTATTTGATCACCCGCTCTCATCACTGTCGTCAGTTATTTTTTCTAGTAATTTGGGTGAGTAATACTTATATATATTAGGCATAATAATCTGTACATTGTTAAACTTCAAGTTTTATTACTCACGGATTAAAACTGTATTGATAATGTTAACTATGTTAGTGCAAAACTAATTAACAGTTATGAATAAGTCATATGGTCACATTTATTGTTTATCTACTAAAACATTTCATCATTCTGTGATATTATTCGCGAACTTTCGAATCGTTCTATCCTGTTTACCGGTAACTATCTAAAGCATCAAATAATATCTGTTCTACTGAATACATGAAAATTTAACATTTTCACACAGAATATTCTCCATTTATTATATTTGATATTAGTATAATCATTAATAATTGTCATATGAAAAAGCTTACAACTTGAGAAATCTCTAAGTGTTTTACTCAAATTGAATAAATACACGATGACGGTCATAAGAATTCATTAAACTTAATGATTAATAAAATGTTTTGTGAGAAGTAAACCAGCTTTAAATTCTATAGTTCAATGAAAGTATGAAACACTTTATTATTATTATTGAATGACGTGTATATGTTACTGACAAAACAATAAAAAAAGCAATCAAGAAATCTTGCATATAATGTATATAATGGGAATTTTTCAGAGATTATAATCTTTTATAGCAATTAGTCCCTTTTATAGATTTCAATAGAACAATAAGATGACGGAATTGATCTGAAAAATGTGATGTATTTGAACATGTGCCTAGATGGCTTCAAAATCAATGTATGTCAAATGATCAACGTGGGAGGTAGAAAACCAGGTTCATCGATAACGAAACATATAATTAAAACATCGCACAAAATTAACGCTAATACAGCTTTTAAAACGTTGTATAGAAATTGTCAAGTGCGAGTTCTTATGTTTATTGAAGCCTTGGCTATTCGTAAATTTCCCCCCCCCCCTTATATGTACAAAAATAATTTATCGTAACCTTGAAATTACCTTGATAATCCTTAAGTCATTCTATGGTCTAGGATAACGCGACAATTTCTTATTATTTCTCTCCTCTTTGTTACTTTTTTACTTGAACTTTCTTTTAATTAACCTTTATTAATTTTTATATAAAATGCCCTGACAAGTATGTGTGACAAAATGTATAGCTCAAATACATCACATTTTTCAGATCAACTCCATCTTCGCATTGTTCTATCAAAAATCTTTTATATCCATGTTTTTATTTTTAAGATTTTTTTTTTCAATTAATATTATGAATAGATCATTTATGAAAGTACATTTCATTCAAATTTTCTATATTTAGATGTACGAATTCATTCATAAATACAAAACTGAAAAACTTCATTTCTTTTCGAAATAATATTTACTACTTATTTTATAAAACTTACAAATATGAATGTTTTTTTTCTTTTAATTTTTATTTTTGTAATCATTATCTATTAAATGATCTATACAACATTGATTTTATTTCATTATTATAATAAAACCACATGTTATCCCTTAATTGGCAAGATTCATATTCTATCATATGAATAACCATATATATATATATATATATATATATATATATATATATATATATATATATATATATATATATATATATATATATATATATATATATATATAGCGAGAGAGAGAGTGAGTAGGAAAGAAAAGTAATAAAATGTAGAATATGTACATGTTTGTTAAAAGCAGATGATTCTTCTCTAAATTAAACCTTTACTGGAATTTTTTATTTTGTTCAAAATAATGTAAAAGTAGTTGATAAGAATAATGAATGATAAATATGTTTGATGATTAAGTAGCTTCTTCAAAGTTTCTGTATTCTAAACATGATAATTAGTCAAAGTGTTAAATTATGTCATGTAATATGATTTCTAACATGAGTAATTGCAAATCAAAAAGTACTTTAGTTGACAATGGTTGATTGTTATACTTCACTGAGTGAACATTTAAAATAGTATTTAACAATCTAGAATTGAAGTATTTTTTTCCTAATCCACTGAAATGTTCATAAACGTTATTAACATTGTATAATACATACTTATTTACTTAAGCCTGTTACCCCCCAATGGAGCATAGGCCACCAACCAACATTCTCCAACCCACTGTGTTCTGGGCCTTCCTTTCTAGTTCTATACAATTGTTGTTCATTCTTCTCATGTCTGTCTCCGTTTCTCGGCGTAATGTGTTCTCTGGTCTTCCGCTTCTCCTTTGGTCTTGAGAATTCCGTGTGACGGCTTGCCTTGTGACACAGTTCGGTGCTTTCCCTGAGGAAGGCACTTCCAGAGCTTCTTCTACACTGGGTTCTGATTTGTTCTCTATCACAGAAAAAACAATTCAACATTGTATAATATTACAAGCAAAGATGGATAGTGGCTAGCAGTGGAATCCAGGACGCGCGTTTCGCCCTATTTGGGACTCGTCAGCTGGGTGTACCTGAATCTCAGAGTTGATGTTCACTCCAGGACTCGAACCCAGTACCGTCCGCTTCAAACGCCATCGTGTTATCCCCTTAGCTACTGAGTCCTGATAGCCACTTGCTTGTGCAATGGGATAAAGTTTAATTCACTTGATATTGTTTTACTTGGATCTTCCCATTGCACGAGCAAGTGACCATCAGGACTCAGTAGCTAAGTGGATAACACGATGGCGTTTGAAGCGGACGGTACTGGGTTCGAGTCCTGGAGTGAACATCAACTCTGAGATTCAGGTACACCCAGCTGACGAGTCCCAAATAGGGCGAAACGCGCGTCCTGGATTCCACTGCTAGCCACTATCCATCTTTGCTTGTAATGCTTGTAAATTAAGGCAATATCGAGGCAATACGCACAGTATGCACATATGCCAATAATAGACTGATCAATTGCAGTCCTAAACATCAATGGGATGATTCAAGTAAAACAATATCAAGTGAATTATATAATATTTCCAACAAAAAAAGAGAATTAAACTGTATCTGTATATAAGAACTTTCGTTTAAGTTTGATCGAATAGTTTCATGGTATTTGGGTATTGAGTTGATTTGAGACATTAAAGAGGAAGAATGTATTTGTAAAATCTCAGCGATTGAATTTGAAATAAATCCAACGTTTTGCCTAACTATCTGGTCCAAGCTATTCCAAGGAATTTTATTCAAACATAAAATTTGTTGAATATAAATAAGTACATGGTTCACTGGTTAATTGTATACTAAATTTGTCATCCAATCATGATTAACAATGTTTAAAGTAGGTGTTTGCTTTAGTGAGTAAGAGACATGCGGTGTGAAACGAAAAGTGTGTTAGGATAACAGGTTGTGTGTATTCGTAAGTGGTGTGAGAAGAATGATAAATTCATGATAAAATACATAAAATCTGCAATGAAATTATTTCATCATAATTAGGTTAAGCACAAAGTAGAAAAAACGGATCATAAAACATTTAGAAAGAAGAAAATGTCCTAAGTGACTTGCAAAAATGAGAAAAAAACTGTTACTAAAAGATCTAAAGCATAATGGACTGTATAAGTCAGTCTGAGAGTAGTCGAATAATTGCTAGACTAGTCAAGAAAATTTTCCTATTTTCTTGAATTTACATCTCTTGTCCTCCTCTTTTACGAACGGATCTTAATAACACCTTATCTGAAAACTAGTTTGAAGGTTATTCATTCAGCAATTATAAAAGAAATAGAATTACCATAAGCCTTGCTCAGAAAAACATGTCAGTCTATAATTGTAATTGCTTGACAACTTCGCCAGAAAGATTATCTCTTTTTTATCAATACAATTTTTAGACGTTATGCATTTAAAAACAACCAACAGTTAATAGACAGTCTATAGTAATAATAGCCGAAATGTAACTTCCCTTTTTGGTATATGTTTTCATGGAGTTGTAAATAGAACTAAAAACATTAGGTAGCATGTAAAATCATCCGCTAATAAAAATGTTGACGTCATGAACAGAGGGTTAGGTAACACAAGCGTAGCCGTGTAATTTCATGTTTCACTTGCACCAAATTTTCATATAGCGTATGTTTTGGTGTACTTGTTATTCATATTAAAATCTTTAGGTTGTTGGCAGGATATTTTGGAGCCATCTCCTTCCTGAAACAAGCACTGATAAGTTCCCAATATTTCTGTTATAATATATTACATCTAATCAGTTGTTATTACGCGATACCCTAACTGCGTTTTCATTTGACTTGTCTCAGCAATTGAAACACTAATCGGATCAATGTTTTGCAGGTAGCATATACAGCACAACTTATACACAACATTGCACTTATGAAAAAAACCTCTCATTTTAAATATAAATAGAAGTAGATAATCGATCCTTTACATGTATGGTGCTAATGCAAGATATGACTAAAATTTTATTTTATAGAATATCATGGTAAAATATGAGAACCATAAATTGAACACTTCATTTGCAGATTTCCATCACTTGTTCTTTACATTCTGTATGATTCCTTCAGTTCACAATTCTTCTGTTTTCTTCCACTTTCGATTTTGTTACACACTAGGTATGTCGACAGATATAAGTAGCATAAACCACAGTAATACAAAATCGTATATTTTATTACAGAATGTTAATTAACTCGTGATGAATTTTATTTAGCAATACGACTGCCATCACAGCATTTAAACTTTATTATTTATACATAAATATTCCCCTACAGTTAATACAGTCATTTTTAACATCTTTTTCATTCTTACTATTTATGTTGTATATTAAAATCATATTTCGTCCTACTTTTGTGTTTTTGTTAACATTTTTATCGTGTCTGTTCACTTTTAACCAAGTTTATTTGTTTACCTTTCTTTTTCACAATGATTTACTACTTGATTATGACTTCATTTTTATTGCTGTTAACTTATAAAATCACTCTGCAAGAAGCTTATTAGTCTTTTCACTAGAAATATAAGTTGACATAATATAATATTTGACTTCAATCATTTCACTTCCACCTTAAATTCAATGGGTATAGTTGGAATTATCAATTATCTCTCTACTTTAGTCCTGGATATATTTCTTTGTAATTTGGATGATTTTACCCTACCTATGTGCTAGTCTGTGCAACCAAACATTGTGAGTTTTAGTATCATGAAGTTTATAGGTATACATACATACTAAAAAACATTAGCGTATTGTTGATAGTAGCTATATATTTTGATACCAACAATTCTAAATTTATTGTTGTTGGTTAAATCAATTACGGATCAAAATCAACTTGTCAGCATGCTAATTATTTAACAATCATTTCTTATGAGTTCATCATAAAATGACGCTAATGCATTTTATTGTTGGAAAAAATACATGCCGTACACTGAAAACTATAATCTTTTGTATTATGACTAGTGGGGTTGTACTTTACTGGATGCGAAGCATTTACTCACCGAAGACAGTTGGAAGCGTTCGCGCATTGTTCTGAATTGATTGAAGTTAAGCAATAATATAAATGAATGCGGGATCAGTGACTTGCAGGTTAACTCGATAGTGCGCGGAAACGAAAGTGGTACGTTTGATTGTTGTGTGCAAGATCATGCGTGTTCACTGATGAGGGATGTAGTAGGAAGAACAAGTGTCCAGACAGTGCCTCCAGATTCTCATTGATGGTCTAACATTGATCGGTTCATAATTTCTTTGAAATTCAACAATCATTACATCATATTAATATGTTTCTTCAGAAGTAGGTAAAATGTACCATAGACTCTACAGTTACTTATAAGTAGTGTAAGACAAATTGAAAAAATGTTGGTAGATAGTATACATCTCGATCTACGTCACTGGAAAACAATAGTTACTGCATTTCTATGAGAGACAGAATGCCAACTTACACAACATTGGTGGGCTTCAACTGCTAGGAAATATTTATGTTGAAAACTTTTCACGATACTAAATGTAGCATCAAAAGTCTTGTACACATTTTGAAAATAGTTTGCTAGCGAGCTATAAAGGCTGAGGTAAATTATGGTGAGGATATGCAAAAATGCCAGTAAAAAAATAATAATGTATGATGTGTATTGGTCAGATTGATAAATAATAGTTTGCATGGATGTGAAGTCAGAAATACGTTTATTAATTCTCGTAATAATTGTAACTTTTAATAAACATTCAGCAGCTCAGTGCTTGTTTTCGATTATCAAGGATTCCATCCATAATTTTCTGAAGGCATTTTGGTGACTCCCATATTAATTATGCGGAATATTCAAGATAATGTATTTCGATTCCGCTTATGTCTTGATGAAAATCTAGCGTTTATTTCATATATCATCATCATTACAATTGGTCGAGAATGTAGATATAAGCATTATCAGATTCGGGGATACTACTTAAAATAACAGAAGTAGGGATTAAACCAATTCAAGAAGAATTATTCCTGAACTTTCCTATGTCATTCATGTTTGTTATTTAGAGACGGTTTAGAAAATGAACTGGTAAAGGAAGCATAATATATTCAGGTGATATGTTTTATTTATGAGTAATCTTTCTTTATAAGACATTAGAAAATTCCATGAAATGAGTAAATGAATTAACAAAACTTTAATTTAAATGGATTGAGGTCATTCATGGAGTGCTACCAATAATTACACTATAAATCTATTCAGTAGTTATCATTATAACGCTGTAGTTATCTAGTTAATTTGTCTAGTTTAAGTAAACCGCGTGATTAGAGGAAGGATTGTTTCATCTTTGCTAGCTAGATCAGAAATGTCAAAAGAGATATTACTGTGTAATTATTTTATGAAGTTCCTGTTTCACGTTTGACTGCACCCACATTATTATACACTGTTACGCACATAAAACAACGTCAATGTAAAGTTAACAGAGATATTATTTAGTATTCAAGACGCTATGAGTATTTTTTCTCACTGTTAGTCTAAAGCACTCTCAACACTGCTGACGGTCTTACACATTTTCTTTATAGAACTTATATTTTTAATAAAATAAATAAGGAACTTGCATGTACATGTCATATTCACTTTTCCTTCAGAATGGCATTCGATTTTCGAGACTCAACACAAAACATCAGTAGATTGTGTCACCTAGATATCTTGAGCTCTTTAATTTTCTGTAACTAATGAATCGCTATTTCATCTGTTATGTTGACAGACAAAATAAGGTAATCTGAATCTGGATTCGTGTAAGCCTAAAAGAAGAGTACGAACATTTTCACCGATATCGATAGATATGTCTTCGAAATCAGAGAATAACTTACAGATTAAATAGTTTACTGTGAGTAAAAACAGAATGAATCCGTCTTGAATATATCTATTAAAACTGTTAAAATAGTAAATGTACAAAACACCGGGAAAAGGAAATATGACTATTAATGTAGTTTGAATATGCGATGATGTAACTTTGAACGTATCGTGAAACGAGAAACACAAATTATTATGATGATTGTTATTAATATCACTAGCTATTGAATGATCATTTAATCTTTTACAGATGCTTCTGATAAAAAGCTATTGTTCACCAATTTTGAAATGAAAAGTACGGTATTCACTTAAAGATTAATAATCAGTGTAAGGTTTTCATTATAAGACCTGAAAACTGACCAATGGGTTTTGTGACTTTTATCAATATGTGGGTAAAACTTCTATACGTAGAATCAGTGAATATTTCAAGGTTATTTTGATGTAATACTGCATTTTAACCATTCTAAAATGCTAAAAAGTATAAAGAGGTAATACACTTGAAATATAATGCTGAATGGATAAAAACTCAATAAAAAACAAAATATCAAAATAAGATTTATCCAAGTTTCAATCAGATTAATTCTTTAAAAATGCATATCTTTAAACGAGAAATAAATCTTATTTAAGCTTAATCTTTTAAACTACTACAGGGAAATGAGATAACTTTCTTTAAACTATGTGAACATGAAGACATCAAATAGTTCAAAAATGATGCGTGAAATGATGAGACCTTTGGAAAACCTAAAAACAAGTTTTCTCGTTTTATTAAAATAGGATACCAGCAGATTATAAATTAGATTATACGACCTTGTTAAATGCACTTAATCATAAATCAAATCTTACTGTACAAAGAAAGTAAAAAAATTTTAGGAATGGGTTAATTAGTGTAAAGTAACTTTTATGGCTATACATAAGGATTCACAATAATATTTGTATTAGGTATATTTAAATATTGCTTACTATGGATCGTAGAATATTGAAATAATACTGTAGTGAATCTGAATATGATGTACTGAGTTTAGACAAGATTCTTATGACCAGTTTTCTTACACGAGTTCTCTCATTAGGTTACTAATCCACCGTGTTTTTTTCTGCGGATATAATAAGGATGACATTTCCCCTTTTAACTTTACATTATTTCAAATAAATCAGGGTATTTTAGAAAACTGCACTGTTTTATTCATGTTTCAAAAAGACCTAAGCTATTTACTAGATTTCAGTGCCTCAATTTTGCTCGGATAATTAGTCGATCTCTCTTCATGAGAATGAATGAACACTTGTGATCTATGTGGCATGATGGTTGTTAGAAATGTGTGTACGAACTTTATATGCTTGGTGTTAAAAAAAACCTCAATTCATAAGCAGTTTAGTTAAATGATAAATAGTTATTTTGTTAAAAATTAATATCAAATGGGAAAATATTATGTACAAATTAGTTCGTTAGACAAAAGTATTCTTCAGTGATAATTCCTGCTAAGATATTGACTAGTTATCTACTTCGTAAAACACACTTTATTCAAACATTGTTTATATAACACCATTATTGTTATTGTTATATCCTAGTGAAGATTAAATTCCGATTAACTTCTGAGAACTATTAATGGACTAATATTATATTCCTATTGTATAACTGTTCAGTAACTAGATTGTATTTATCTATATTATCCTTATTATAAGCTTCATTTTGACTTATAGATTATCATTACACGATTTACTGTTCTTAAGTTATGTTCAGTTTATTGGTTACAGTCTCCCATAATCACAGTCACTTTTTGACTTGATGTTGCACAAATGTTAGTTCCTATTTTATGGTGTGATGTGGTCTGTTTGGCTTGTATATAAACTAAGTATGTTTGAAATAAGTGATTCACATAGTGGAAGCTGTTATTGGCGTACTGGACTCGATTGGACGGGCTAGGTGAACGAAGGACCAATAAGGACTTTAAGCTGTTCATACCGGTTGAACGTCACTGGTTTGGCACAGTGCCAAGATTGAGTTAATCGTATTTCGATTGGCGAATAAATCATGTGATAACTAGCCGGGCTTAAAGTCATAATAGCTATTTCATTAGGTCAGTTTCAGTGAGAAGATCCACAGACTAATGAAATGAATAAAAAATTTTCTAGAAACCCTGTAGTACACTTTCATGACATTCTCATACAACACTATTAAATACAGATTCTGTTTAAGGAGAATTATTATTGGAATTAACTTAGATCACAAACTGTTAATAATGGTTCAGTTACACATTAACATAAACAATTTTCAAACAACTTTATGACATATAGGAAATTGTGAGCCGTCTATTTTTTACCAAACTTTTCTTCATTTATCTAATATAGTATTAATTGAGCATATGTGTCTTGTGACTTACTCATTGTCACTTACTTATTGTTGAATCCAAAATTTAACTGTTTTGATTCAATGTCTAATCAAGATTAAATACAATTTTAGATGAATTCAAATTTAAAAACAGTATTTTAATGTTTGACAGGTTACATATTAACTGGAAAAACAACTTTTGCAAATAAAATTGATTAATGATTTTTTCTGTTATTTTATTGATGTCACTCCCAAATGCCATAGAGATAATTAAAAATAAGATCTACATGTGAGTCATGTTAAGGTGAAATGGTAATTTTAAGAAATTACACTTATTTGTGATGAAATTAAGAATTTACAATTTTTATTAAAGGTATGTATTTCAATAACTATGACGGAACTTAGTTATTTGATAGTAGGATTTAGGTGTTTCGATGATTAATTAAATGATCATCTCTTCAACATCTTTTGCAAGAACACCAACATATATCTTACAATCTCACTTCTTAACAAGAAATGAAATAACGAGTTTATCAATAAAAGTGAATAGATACTCCATTTTTCACTGAGCAATACACGTAAACAATTCATGTCTAACTGATTTTCAATCGTTCAAAAAATAATTTAAAAAGCATTCTCTTGGAATATATATATATCCTTTTACCATTTAGAAAACATTTTTTTATGAAGAATTCGGCTGAATTAACTGTTGTATTACATGTTTGTTAAGATGCGATATTTCTAATTATAATTCAGAAAACAGTTCTATGTGTCTGACAAATGAGAAGAGAATCACAACAGTAGTAGTAGTAGTAGATTAAAAACGTTTATGTTTTACTATTATTCGTATCACGTTATATATAGTATTCAATCATCGATGAATACAGGTTTTGCGATATCCTCTATAACGGTTAAAATGTTCATACTAATGACTGAAGAAATGTTCAATGATTCATTCATAAATAAGAGCATTACTTTCAGATCAAGATCATCTAAATACTTCATATTTTCAAAGATTTCATGGAATATATATTCATTTTCTTTAAAACCATTAGTCCCTTTGATAAATTTCGATAATGCAATGAGAAGACGAAGTTTATCAGAATTATGTGATGTATTTACTCAATACATTTCGAACAATATAATCACACATATACTTGTTAAGAACATTTATATATGAAAATGAAAAGGTCAACTAGACAGGTTAAGGGTAAGTCATAACAAAGTAAAAATAATCAAGTACACAAAAAAAAAAAATGTGATTACCACTCTGGATAATAAATCAGTATTACCAGGGTAGATTAAGTGTGAGGACAAATTGTTTTTGAACACATTAAGGGGGTTTCGATTTCCGTATAGCCAAGGCTTCAATAAACCTTAATATACGTCCTTGAAGGTTTTTGTATAACACGGCAAATGCTGATTTGATGTGAACCTTATGACCCATCTCAATCAAATGTTTTGCAATGGAGGATAATGTTTGTCTATCCTGTTATCTTATTTGACCATTGGAATCCATCGCTTTCTATGGATAATACACATTATTTTGAATTTATCGGAGATAGTGATTTTGTTATTAATCTTAGCAGCTATTTTGATTGTTTATTCATAGATATTCATTTAGAAGAACTATATTCGAATAATTTGAGCATTCGTAATAGTGACAGAATTTTTATCGCAGGAGAAGTTTATTAGCCGTATGTACTTCTATAAAACTGAGTATTTTTTTAATTAATGGCATAATTTACGATGTATTAACTTTCATTGATTGCTTTTTCTATGATGATTTCGCAATATTTAAAAGTTTGCTTTCAGTTGTTCTTTTTATTGTACTTCTAAGTGATTTTTATTTCTAATTTCTCTATGAGGTAATGTAATGCGAATGTCATTATTTTCATATGTATGTGAAATAAGTATACGTTGTTATACAGATGTGAATAAAAATATTCATAGAGATTACGAAGCAAAATTGTTTTTAAATACAAAAAACAAGTTGTCAACTGTAAGGTTTATTGTTTCAAATTTTCTATAATATGAATAGTTTATATTGTTACTAGAGATTTTCAATTACATTTATTCTACATTTTTACTTGGTAAGAACATGGAGATCATATTGTGATGTATGGCAGTTCTAACTAGTATGTAACACCAACCAGAAGTGGAATGTCTGGCAACAGAAGATTGAGGAGATCAAATTGAAGAGAACACGAATGTCAAAAAAGACTAATTGTAATAAATATAAAGCTGAAGAAATCATGAAGCATGTAAAGGACAACTGAAGAAACGTGTATAAATAATGTATTTAATGTACAGTTTCATATTTTATGAAGGTACTCTGCAATGCTGCATTAAATAATAAATGGGTTATCCTGACCAACCCTTCGTTCACTGCAATATGTTTACATTATTGCCTAGAAAAGATCATTCGATTGTCACATTTCTTTTTTGTGCATATCCAATAAAGTACTAATGTAATTCCTCGTAGCCGAGTTATACACTGTTTATTATCTGTACATAAAACTGTCTACTTAGCTTATAATAATTTGACTAGTTCCGGAATAATGGACTGTTCTTATGGGCTCTAAGTCTGCATTCTTGAGACGCATATAAGTGGTTCGCATTCACATCAAACATTTATTGTACTGTTCAAGGTTCATTCAATAACTCTCGGGTATTCTGATTGCTCTATTTGCAGAAATACATTTGAGAATGCCTTCATTTTGTTTCATCGGTGAAGTTACTATTTTTAGAAACATCGTAAGTAAACAAAATTTATTCTACCATATATGAGCGATCCTTGCAAATTCATATGTTCTTAAATTGAAGACATCATGTTTTTTATTCATTCAATTAAGTATGAACTAGATTGTAGAAATGAAGATAATCAAATTTCATTATACCATTCGTGTTGAATTACTAATACTTCTATAATTATTCTTTAAAATTTTTGATTTTCGAAACCGTACTTGTAGTCATGATTGGCATCAAGTTGTAGCTTCAAGGTTACGTTGTATGTATGCACTTATTAGAAGTTCCATAAGATTTAGGATGTATTTATGTTTGTATTATTCAAAAACCTTATTGTGTGATTATTCAGTCACTCAGAATTAAGGTAACAACTGTTTTTTACATGTCTTAGAATGATACATCGAGTTTAGTTGAAAACTAATTTAAATGCATTGTTTTAAAAGTGTACACTTAAAAAAATATACATTTTAGAAATGGAGCCGGATACAAGTGTTTTTACTTATTGTTTAGTATACAATCTCACTAACAAAAGTATTTTCTCTTTGTTACGGTTGAGAGTATAGTACAAGGCACCATTCCAATGTAAAATATTTGTTGAATGAATCTCTATCCAGCCTTCTGATTGAGTGACAATGTCACCAGTCACTTTAATCTCTTGGTTTCTTCAACTATTTTGTGTTCAGTGGTTATCCTTGTAATCATTATTGAAATACGGTCATAGTTGCAACAAATAAATTTGAATAATACGATAAGTTATTAAAAAGTGTGTTTAATTGCATCACTAAACGCTGCCGATTTGCAGTCCCATTTGTGCAGCTTTTCGAATGGAAGACGTATATGAGGGTTTTCACAAAACCTACTGAAGTATTTTTTCAACAGACGATCATATTGGTCTGCTTAATGTAATTTAAAGTAATTCTACCGAAACTCAGTACACTATCCTTTTGTCAATAAGTTATAGACAAATATATATTAGATCTAACCTCAAATATAAAAATCTTCAATTCACTATGCATAAGTACTCAAAGATTATTGTGTACTCCCATTTTATCTAGTTTACAAGGAACAGAGTAAATTCATTTTAAGTCGATACATTTCTCTTCTTATCTAATGAGATCACCAAGAGTAATGAAATTCAATTCTTTAATCTGTCAAATACTTGAAATGGTTAATGCCTAATTTAAACTCCTTTACCTTCGTATGTTTAAGAGTAAAGGACAGAAACGGGGTGTTCGAGTGCATTCATTTGAGCAGCTTCAAGTTAAAACAAAACAACAGTTCAAAGATTCTTGATTTTCATAAATTCACAGGGTGATAATAGTTCACTACAAAACTATCTCTTTATTACTTAAAATACCTATGAAAGACCTCAGTGGATTACTTAATTACCTCCAGGATTTTAGATGATGAAATAAAGAATGGCTCTGAATTCTTTAATGTTGAATTTATTATTAGAAACAAAGTAAGATGTTTTATCTTACACTTAGTGATTTACCAAAGAATATTAGTAACATACTGGAGAATATGGCGAGACTATAATTTATAGACGAACTTATCACGTATAAGATAACAGGTCTCAGATTTTGGCGCGAAATTCACTCAACCATTTCGCTAAATAAAGTCTTGACATTATAGCTGATGTCAGTTTGTGATGAAAACCCTAAATCTAATTTCTAACCTTAACCATAATGTGAAAATCGTAATTAGAAATCCTCACACTAATTTATAACCCTCATTTGGTCCTAGTTATCAGGTAGACACTCTCAAGGTCAGTCTAGCGTCGCTCAAATTTTGTCCATAAATAATAGTCTCACAGAAAATATCTTAAACTTCATCTCCAAACTAATGTATAAACTAAATTGTAAAAAAAGCTTAATTCAAATTCTCGAAGTATTTTATTTCTAGTAATTTTATTCATTCATTCATTCCTAATCTCTCATGTTATTCATTATTTATTATTTCTGTTTATATATTATTACTCCTGAGTTCCTACTGATATCGAAAAACTAACATAAAAAAGGGAATATAACTGCAAAATAAACACATTGAAATGATTAATTATTTTTTCAATAGTTGAAATCATGAGTCAATTGAAGCTAGACCACCATGGAAAACCTGGAACCACGAGACGGCCGTTTCGTCCTAGTATGGGACCCTTTCTGATAATAATCATCTGCTCACTAGTGACTGACTTCAAGAGATACTCCTGGAGTTCTAATGAGAAGCCCTGACCAGTGAAGTTCAACCAGATCTGTTGTGAGATATCAGCTCATTGAGGACAATGGTGACGGTGGCGTAACCTCGTGGATTGGTTGAAGTTAGACATTAACACCGTCGGATGCCGACTCAGTGGTCAAGTTAGTTAAGCGCCTGGCGCGAGACTGGTAGGTCCTGTGTTTGAATCTCGCGGAGGGCGGGGTCGTGGATGCGCACTGCTGAGGAGTCCCATACCAGGATGAAACGGCCGTCTCGTGGTTCCAGGTTTTCCATTGTGGTCTAGCTTCAACTGACTCACGATTTAACTATTGACTTTACTAATATCTCTACAAACCCCTTCTGATATTATTTTTTGTCTTTTAGCTTCTGTAATATTCATAATAATCATCTATAGGATCGATCACTACTTTAAAATCTCAGATGTAACTAGGTGGTCCATTTTCTGGTTTCATTTTCTATTTTAAAATTACTGTATCCAAAAAAATATTAATCATTACATTTTTTATTTTAACATGATAGTGTGATTTCTTAATATGTATGTGATATGTTAACAAATTTCAATCATAATTTATTGTTTTCCTGTTTGTGTATTGGAAGACATAAATATTGATCCTTTCCATTTGATTCTATATATCTAAATTTATATAAAATATTTGGCAAAGGACTTGTCAAACTTTATGATTTGTTTAATTCATTTGATGAATTACAGTTTCGTTTATTTGCTTAGTAGTCTAAGATTAACTTTTGTTATTATTAATATTGTAATGTTCAATTTTTAGTCAGCGGAATGGTTAGTATGTTTGGAGGCTGAACATTGATGATTAATGATTGTGAGTCATTAACCAGTACTATTATTATAATGATAAAAATCCACCCATACGTGTGCAGCCAAATATTCGTAGACACAATAAAGCAGGCATTATAAGAAAACACTAGATCAATCCTAATGTATTATATGTAGTTTTAATATTCACAGAACAACCACCTTGTAAGACATGTAACAGTATCAGCTCTCTGGATTTTTGTAGATTCAAAATATTTTTACAGCTGTAGTTGATATATTTATCATGGATACTAGATTTCAAGTATCATGTTATTGAATTATATAACATTTGTGATTGCACCATTTTCATGCAAAACACTGCTGTTATACATTCGAGAAAAAGAAATGTCTTCGTTACTTACACCTAAACTGTTTCCATTAAAATTGAAGAACTGGTTACTATCTTATACTGACTGAATATTATTTCGCTATAAATACAAGCATTCAACAACAGTTTCATAGTGATTTATCATTTACTAGTAAAATTATTTATCAGAAGCGAATAATGTGATAAAATGAATCTAATGAATTCTTTATTTATTAATTCACACTACATCGTTTCTACAATAACTCCAAAACAAAGAATACATTGTTATAAGACTTTATACGTTACATAAAGGAAAACAAAAAGTATTGAAATTTGATATCAATTTGTATTATTTCAAATTAACCATTGTCGTTCAATTTCTTAATCGCTATAAAACTTATATATATAACAATCTGGTTCATAGCGAAAACAAAAGGTTGATTTCGGTTTCGTTAAGGTACTTATACGGCCAACTTTAATTGGATTAGTAACTCGTTCAAATTTCCATCCTCTACCGTAGTCTCTTTCTAATTCATTCAAAAATGGTGACATACTAACAAATGGATCGTCTCGATCCCATCTTCTTACAACATACAGTATACATTTCCTTTCTAGATCACATTCCATATCAGAAAAATATATTGTAATGCATGGATATTCCGGTGGAAGTTGTCTTTCGAATTGTTTTATGCAATCAATTTCTTTTTGTGCACTGCAAAATAAGACAATAAGCATAATGAAAATAACATGTAGCTATAAAATATATAAAGAATAATGTCGAAGGATACTAGGATATATTATATCTAAACTGTCTATATATAGTTTGAATACAAGTAATTTTACAGATTTAATGAGATATCATTAACTCATATTAAATATGTTATACGCTAAAAGATCACTACGTAGAAAACAATAGAAAACATTAATAGTTTAGGTAAAACAGTGTAGTGATTCTTTCTTTTTCTAATATCGAGTCAATCGGTTGAGTCATAAATAAATTCGTTCATAAATTAATCTGCAATAAATATAACATGATGTTTATTGGTATACTTGCTATATGTAAAACCAACAAACCTATCCTTTATTAAATATAGTTTTTGAAATATATTTTCAATGTATTACTTCATAAGAAGATATATGCATATTTGAGATATTTGAAATTAACATCCCCTTTGAAAAATCTTTCAATTTCATTATAAATCCATTGAAATCTGTTACTACCAGATAGATTGATTGGTTTTGTTAAAAGTTATAAAGTATCATACGTAAATATTATTATTTTACAAAAAAATTAAAATTAATGTTTGCGTAGGGTTATTCTCAATAAAATGATTTTAATTATTGTAAGTGTTAAAGTTGAAAGATAATACAAAAATTGCCGAAGAATGTTGGTTCATTCATGTAAATATATTATATCTCTATATCGTACACTTCGTCATTTAGTTTCTAATGTAAAAATACTTGTTTTTCTTATTTTTCATTTTATACTGATTAACTGAAATGATAATAGTGCAATCGAAGAAATTTATTGAAATAGGTTTTCATCACAAATGGTAAGTGTTAAAGTCTATAAGTCATTTTCATTATTATAAAGTAATAATGAACATCTTTTATGTATTACAATATATGTTTCTATATCAGATAAAAGTTCATTGTATGTTTACTGAACCCTTGAATCTTATAGACACGGCAACTATAAACACTAATCATATAAGTATAAATTCAACTAAATTTATGAAAATCACAGTTGGTTATAAATATTCATAAGTGATTTTTTTAGAAAATAACAGTGTAATACGTAGATATTAATAAATGTTATTAAATGATTAGGTATACAAATAATTTATTTTACATAATGTAAAGATAATAATGAAGCAACTTACATTGTCTGACTATTTAAATTTGTTGATGGTTTATCATGAATTCTTGTAGCATATCCATTTGGCATGTTTAAGTTTGGATTTAATAAATGCATAGATTTCTAAAACAAAATTATTTAGATGCATCTTACTTAAATTAAACATAGTTTTCATGTGATTTTAGATTTACAAATTATACGTTTTGTATAGCATGAAATATGAATAAGAATTTATAATAATAGTAAGAGTAGTATGAAATTTTACATACCAAACTTATTTATCATTAATTTGTTAGGATGTAAATTAAGGCGGACAATACTATATGTACTGGATACAGTGGATATAGCACACATTGCGTGAATCATAAAACTGAATCACGAGAGAAGCCTTAACTTGGAATTCCAAAGGAAATGGTAAAATAGTTAGACCAGAACACATATTGAGTTGGGAACGGGAGGCAGACATCAAAGGAATGTATAGCACTTGAGAACAACTAGAAAGGAGAGTGCATAGTTAGAGTTGGTTGGAGATATCTGGTCGATATTCTATGTTCCACGAGGGGAAACAGGTGTAAGTACGTGAGTAATATAACATCAGTTCCTTATAATCTTATGAAAGTATTTATTCACGAATCTGATGAGTTTTATTATTTTTTGGTGTATACAAATTTTCACTGGTGCTCATGAATATATCTTTACAAGTTATTCAGTATATCCGTAGAAAAATGAAATTTAAAAGAATTTAGCTTTAAATGACCAGCCATAAAACTTATCATTTTATTAGTAATTTGATTAGAACATGAGCTAATTGCACAGACGATAATATATAATACTAGGGTTATGTGGTTAAAATTTAGATTTCGTAAACGCTGTCATCAGTAGAAAATATATAAGATGTTGTGAAAATCAACGTTGCCCTTACTGTTTTAAACCTCATCATTCAAAGTTACAATTGGAAACATTACCAGTACGTTATTCAGTTTATAATCTCTGTAGAACAGTAATGTCAACATCAACTGAACACTTAGTTTTAACTGACATCGTGTTATTTGATTTTAAATATTGATATAATGTAATGAAATAAGTTACAGATTTTTACTAATCCTCGACTGAATATGGCAGTGGAATTTGTTTCGGTAATTATCAATAATTTACGCAAAGCTTTAGACCAACCTGAGAGATAAGCATTTAATACTAACAATGTCTATCATTCAGTAATCGATCACTTTATCTTTGTTTGAATTAACGCATTATGGATAAATTTGGCTATAAACATTTGGAAAACTGAATTAAAAATAATAATTGGAGACTGAAGTTTGCTGTAGTAAATCTCACTCCTAGTTGTTTATACAAACGTTGTTATTAAATTTTCATTATAATTACCAGTCAAATCAAACAATCCTGTGCCTTAACCCAAATGTTCGACATCTAACGCGATAGATATGAAATAAAGTGAATACTTATAATTATCATAAAGTATGGTATGCAGATGCCCTGGACAGTTTTTGTCAATAGACACGAAACGATCCATCAGCCAGTCATAAACAACGTAGAATGTGATCGTTATTTATATCTATTCGATTTGCCACACTACATGTACATAACAAGATGAAATTATTAAGATAAATTCTAAAGGAGTAGGATTATTAACGGTGTCATTGGTAGCTGAGAAGAGCAGATATTGACAGTTTGGTTCAGAAAGCAAGGGTGAACTCAAGACATTCTAAATTATAAAATATGTTCGGAACTGAAGTTCTATGCAAAAACATTAAAATGGATCTATCGCACCATGAAAGACTTAAGTTTATGTCAGCGATTGTATCCAACCATTAGTTACGATAATCATGTAGACCTCAACCACGTAGTCTATACTAACCAACACGGTTCAGACCAATAATTAGTGGCTTCACGGAACAACAAACATCTTTGCAAAAATGTGTGATGGTAGTTTCTGCATTTTGAAATTCAAGTGAATTTCGTCTAAATAATGGCGGATCGACTAACCTATTTACAAATGATAATAAAAAATAATTTTCCAATGAAAATAGTTTTATCCACCTTTGTTTGTACATTCCCTTTGTTAATATTAAGATTCGTATTTTTATATTCACTTTCAGCAAATATGAACTGACACCTCGATATTTGAAGGAGCTGAAAATCGGCAATTTTTTAGGTCTGACTGAAATCTAAATTCATCACACGAAAGTTAATCATTGATTAGCTGATAGCATTATCAACTCACTCATCCAAAGAGTTTATGTGCCAACGAAGAATCAATTATTGCAGTCCACAATGAACAAATAAATCACTAAACTTTCAACTGTTTATACTAATAATTAAGTGAAGAGATGTAAAAATGGGCAGTATAATAAACTTCCAATTTTGTAAGGTGAACTTACTTCCAGAAACGTGTTAACCAGCACTTGCCTATGATGGCATTTTTCAAAATCCTCAACTTCCGGGGGTCTTTTAATTGCTCTTGGCATAGTAGGTTCAACTGTTTATTTGGATTGATTTATTATTTTAAAAAAATAAAGAGAATTAGTCAATATTTATTGCCAAGAGACTTTAATTGTTTACGTAAAGAATCTTTAAAGAGTTTCCAGTATACAAAACAAAATTGATTAATCCTATATATATACTCTCAACATATTGTATGTGACAGTGTTTCTGCTTTCACTAACACATGCACAAATGCTGTAAAAGTAGAATCCGAAGCACGAATGCACACATGATCATATTTATGTTAACTTATTATTGTGTAATATAGTTACAGAGTGTAATTGATGAGTGTGTTTGTTTTTTAATATAATTATGGCTTTCGATACCATTTATAAGCATAATAAATTTACGTCTATTAGTAAAATAAGTTAAACGACATGACAGGCATGGTATTATGATCAATTATTTCAATTATTTACCAAGATTCATATCGACCAACCTATGTATAATTGTTTTTATTGAAATAAAAATCCAACAACTATCGCCGTCGATGCATCGTCGAGAACGGAATGTTTTAGTATATATTTAAGTAATATGACCGTAAATTATAATCAAATCATTTATAATATATTTATCAATAGGGAGAATATGTAGACCTATATATATATGCATATAAAATAATAGACATTTATAATTGTACTTATCAAACTACCTGACGATAACTGAGTTCTGTGTAAAGAACAATTATTTGGCTTGCTGCTCTATGTGACTTTATTGCTAACCACTCACAATTCTATTTAAAATACATATGAAAAAATAGATCAGATTTCTTATTTCTTTATTTCAGTATTACTTAAGAAACTGTAGGAAACGATTGAGGAGTATTCCTTTTCAGGATTACTTACAAACCAAAACAAGGTTATTTTGGCAACTGCTTTGATCACAAACATTATTTATTTGACTATTTTAGTTACAACTATGTCACACAGCTGTTATTGTTGTAATGCATCTCAAATTAAAAAACAAAAAAATACATTTTAAACAAATAAGTTATTGGGTAATAAATTTGTAAATTGTATCTTTAGAAACTGTTGTTTTAAATTTAATAAACTTTTGTAAGTTGTTTTATTAAACGATTTATCCTATATTATAATGTATTTATATATTCATTAAAATGCCATTATAAGACACAAAGATTACTGAAAATTCATAATCATCGTCACCGCTTGTTAGACAAATATCACTTTCATAGAAGGGAAGTATAAATGTCGTGTAAATGCATGCATGCATATGTCAGATATATCATATTATTGAATATCCTTTAAGAAAACAGTATAATTTACATGCACTAAAGCATTTGTGTTTTCCATTTAATTTAAAATTCTATAATATTAATACCGTCTTGGTTGTGTTTTTTTTACATTAAACGATGAATCAAAATATTTTTTACACAGGATTGATAAAAATATAATAAGTTTATACTCTATCATTAGTATTGAGTTACATTATCTATTGGGAGGTACTTTAATTACGATAGCGTAATAAGAAGACGAAGATTATTATTCTTATTACACTTTAGAAATTTATCAAAGAGACCAATTACTTTAGAGACTTTAATATCAGATCAGTTTATCGGTCATATATTTCACATTTCAGTAATGAAACTTAAGTTTTTACAAGAAATTTAAACAAAATTGTAAAATACAGATTTATTATTAAAGCGAAAAAAATTAAAGACTTTGTTCGCTTAGCAAATGAGATTTATTTTGAAAGAGAAAATTAAAATTAGTAAGTTTAGTTAGGTGACTAAAGTTGAAAGTGTACACATGCGTAACTCTAAAAAACTACTGGATAGTCTACTAGTCTATAATTATTAAGGCTAAAATAAAAACATTTCAATTATTCAAGTCAATTCAAATGTGAAATAATCTCAGTATTTAGATGAAGAAAGGTGAAAAGAGTTAATCAATTATTACCAGCTCTATCTGTTAGCATTTATACTCACTTCTGCGAAAGCTGATAAATTTAACATAAGATGAATACATCTCATGAAAATTAATCAAAGTACCAAAGTCTACTACTTACTTATTTACTCCTGTTACATCTCGTGGAGGAGCATAGACCACCCGTTAACATACTTCATCGAGCTCTGTACTGTACAGTTCATTCCAGTTGCCATTCATCCTTTTTCATGGCTGCTTCAAATCGCTGACTTGATGTGTTCTTTAGTCTTCTTATTCTTTTCCATTCAGGATTCCATGTTAAGGCTTGCCTCGTGATGCAGTTTGATGATTTTCACAATTAATGTCTTATCCGTCTTTAAAATCCTTTCCTAATTCTCTCTTCTGTTGAAGGTTTGCTTATTCTCTCTAACAGTAGACTGTTATTGATTGCATTTGACCAACGGATCTGGAGTATCTTGCATAAATAACTGTGTATAAACATTCGTACATTTGATTATGGTTGGTGTTGTTCTCAACGTTTCAGCTCCGAGCAGTAGAACTGTCGTCACGTTCGTGTTGAAGATTGTGACTTTGGTGTTTGTTGGCAGTTAGGTTTCAGTTCCATATGTTCCTCAACTGTAAGAATGACGCCCTTAATTTATCAATCCGTGCCTTCAAATCTTCATCAGAACTCTTTTGCTTATCAGTGATACTTCACGGGTACATAGATTTTAACACCCCTTCCAAAGTTTCGCCATCAAGTGACATTGTGTTGGTGTTCACCGTGTTGTAATTTCTGCCCTATATGTGTTGAAGCCCATTGATGTAGAGGCTGCTGCTTCACTCGTTGTCTTCATCTGCATTTGTTGGTGTGTATGGGATAGAAGAGCTAGCTCATTTACAAAGTTCAAATCGTCTTATTGCATCCATGCTGTCCGTTGTATTCCGTGATTTCCATCAGTTGTGGAGGTTTTCACAATCCCGTCAACCATTAGAAGAAAGAGGAAAAAGAAGAGTGAACGGCCTTGTTTTACGCCGGTCCTCACTTGGAATGATTTTGTCAGCTGTCCACCATGCATGACTTTGCAGTATAGTCCATCGTAGGAATTCCGGATGATGTTGACGATCTTCTCAGTACAACATAGTGTTGAAGATGTTTTCATTATGTTCTCCTATCCACTCCGTCAAACACTTTCTCAAAGTCAATGAAGTTGATGTATAGTGACTAATTCCATTCAATTGATTGTTCAGCGATAATCCGTAGTGTCACAATTTGGTCTTTGCACGACCAATCCTTACGGAATCCTGTCTGTTGATCCTGAAGTTAGGCATCTACTGAATCCTCCATTATGTTCAACAATCCTCTGTTGAAAACATTTCTTAGTACCAATAGAAGTGTGATGAATCTGTAGTTCTCACGTTTGCTCAGATCTCCTCCATTTATTATCTTGATATCTATGGTATTCTTCTTCTCAGTCTGATATCACTTGCGTTTCCCTCCACCAAATTTTCTTGAATAGAATGTGGAGCATGTTTGCAGGTACTACTATGTCTGAACTCAGTGCTTCAGCTGCTATGTCGTCAGGTCATGCTACTTTTTTCTACTCTTCAGTTGTATAATGACCATCCTTATTTTATGGATCACTGAAGGAGTACGATCTATAAGGAGGCCCTTAGGTGTTGAATCTACTCCCAGTGGGTTGAATATGGCTGGTTTATTCAACACTTCCCCAAAGTACTCTATCAAACTGTTCCACTCTTCCTGAATCTCATTCATTCTACATAGACGGTCCCTCTGGTCTACAATAATTCACTACCGGTTTATTCGTTGTGTCATTTAGTTGCTTCATATTTCTCTCTCTAGCAGGATTTTCCCTTGTCGTTGAGATGTCTACCACGTATTTTCAATTGTTGACTTCAATGTCCCTCTTCACTCGCTTGATTGCTTCACTGTAATCAGCTTGTGCCTTGACTGTCTAAGCTCTTGTTCGACTGTTGTTTATTACCGTCTTCTTCTTCTTCTTCTTCTTCTCAAACCTTTCTTAAATCTTACAAATGGTTTCGTCAGAGATGCATTCCTTATGATGATGCTTGTTGCGACCAAGAACCTCCTGAAACGTTGAAATTAGTGTTCCTTCGATCCATTTACTCTTCTTCCAATAGATCGTGTAAGGCTTGGAACCTGTTGTTGAGAGCTATCTTGAATTGGTTCAGTTTGTCAGTATGTCGAATGAAGGCTGTGTGGAATCTATTGATGCTGTTTCTGAAGTTCTCCAGTGATTCTCCAGTTTCATGTTCATCTTGTCAACCGTCTGGTAGATGGTGATCTGAAGCTACCTCAGATCCTCTCCTCTCGTCATTCTCGTTTGTATCTCCTAGTTAGTTCATGTGATCCCATGATATCTTCATATCGATTGTTGTTCATTCCAACTTTGACGATTGGGTCTGCCATCAGCATGATTAGTTCCTTCCTTGACACTTCGCTATGACGGATTGCAGCCTGTCGTGAAACTGGTCATTATTGTCTTCATTACTATCATTAATGGGTGTTAATAAAATTGGATAGCATTCATTGTGATCCCGTCCTTCTTTGTTCTGAAGGATGTTTTGATGATTCTGGATCCATGGAATTCCCATCTTATAGGTGCTTTACGTGCTTTTTTGACAACATCAGGAAACCTTTTATGGATGTGTAGAGCATTTTCTTCTTCATGACTTGAGTACAGCAGAATCTCTCTAGAATCTAACACTTTTTGTTCAGCTGTTAGATAAGGCATCAGCTTCGTGACTTCCGAAGATTCTTTACTTTCCCTGTGAGGCGTCATAATTCTTCTGAATATCTTTCAACTAGGGGAGCAGAGTTTAAACAGTTTAGTTTGTTTATTCTGGTTGGCGCTTTATTGCAAGGTTTTTTTACGGGATGGGGTTTATGACCCCATGCTCAACCCTCTTTCTTAGTGTGGGCTTGTAGCCGGCAGTAACTACAGGCGGAGTCATGCGTTGAGCTGGATGAATTTATTTCAGACTCTCGATTACCGAATTACATCAAAACGAGAATAGGAAAACCGAAGGAAAACAAAGCACAGAAGGCAAGCGTACCAACTTCATTTAATCAAACGGGACTTGTCATTTATAGCTAAACAAGAGTAAGCTCAAGGCATGTGATCAACAATGCAAATGATACATACACATACGCTCATATAGGAATAGTCAAGGTTAATACGTGAATGATTGATAAGATCAAATGTCTCAAAAAGGATAAATTAACTGGTCTATCTGGAAGTTAGAATAACCCATATGGGTTTAACATAGTACTACACACAACAAATTCTCGCTCTCATTTTGGACTACACTCAACAAAAACTGAGGAAGAATAACAATTGTTACTTTGTTGGTATCTTAAAGTTTTTCAAAGTAATCAGTCATGAATCAACTTCGGATTTTTCTCGTTAAACTAAGGTCATCTCTGTTAAAATGTTGAAAGCAAACTTATTTATTTTAAAGGAACAGTTGTAAATCTTTTGCTATCCTAATGACTTCTTCCTTACTTCAGTTAGTCATGATATATATTATTTCATATTTTCAATTACAAATAACTTTCTGCTATTCTTGGGTAGTTTTGAGCTTTACTCATGTTTATCTGTTATTCTATCTAATTTTATGGTTGTTATTACGCAACTTTAACATCACTGTTTATTTCCTATAATCGTGCTACTATGTGTTTTAAAGTTCTTCTTCTAGAGTTTTCACACTAAATGACATAAATATTCACGAGACTGTGGTTGCAATTCCAGTGAAGGCTGATGAATGGGTGCAAATCGAAAACAGAGAACGACCTAATGTTGCTAAAGAAAACCAGTTATCCAAACAGTAGTTGAGGAATTGGAGGCTGAACATAATGACACGTCAGTTGTCTTTATAGAGTCAACAAAAATAAAAGCTCAGAACTCGCACTGAGGATAATATCGGGTTGATGAAAATCCTATCTAACCAGCTTACACCTCAAGATATCGTGGGACCACCTTTCTGAGGGTTTATAGACTAGGTAACCAAACGGATTTGGAACAAAATCAAACCAAGCTGCTAAAAGTGGTATTAGATTTTCCAATAAATGGAGTTAGTAGTACATAATCGACCAAAACTAAAATGGTCAGTAGATTTTATCCTTAAAGATTTTCAGCTGATGGACTGTTAACAAGAAGAGATGAAGCTGAAAAATAACTGAAACCAAAGTTAGATACTGGCAAAGATCTTTGAATTGTAAGTTTTCGAGTGGTGAAGCTTCGATGGAGAATGATGCCAAAACCACTATGCATGCAGTGCAAAGCCATTTAATTGGTCTTCGGGTATGTAATACAAAATCGCGGAGCCCGCTCAACAAACGATCGTACCCAGGTGTACAGATCAACTGTACCAAAACGGATCTAATCACTGTCAAATAAACTTAGCTGACGCAGTCTGTGGATAATGGTGGTCGATGTTTAATATTGAGAAACTTTAATGCACTTACGGCAGACCAGAAAAATCGAAGGACTGAATTGTCAGAAATGACGATAGACTGGTTAAACTTAATCTATTTGCTTTGCCACATAGTACAACCAGAGGTGACTTGATTATAGTTTTTTAAGTTACTTAATGATAAAGTTGCATCGAACATGCCCTCATTTTCCTCATCTTCCAAACCAGAGAATTTAGGAAGACATTAAAAACTTCCACAAACTCAGAACAAACTACTTGTCAGCTGACTATCGACTTTTCAATCGAATTCATTACCTCAACACTTGATTGAAGCTACATCTAAAAGCGCATTCATGAAAACGTTAGGTCAACTGACAGACCACCATTACCAGGGCCACCTCAGGCCATCCAACATCCCATCCTTCCCAGACTGAAACCGAAACTCAATAGCTTTAGTTTGAACATTAGGTTGTTTTATGCTGAATCACACACTGAATTTGCACAATACTAAAACGGTGTATTGGATATACCATTTGCACATTTTCCTTAAGTTGTCATTTGCAAACTCCATCATTCTTTCATTCCTGTTGCCACTCTGACTACTTATGTCTCTCTTTCTTACTCCTCATTCTTCTCTACTGTCAGTAAGTATTCTACTTCCAGTTTCTGCAACACACTATTTATATCAGTTCGTATAAGTAGTACACACCACACTTGCTTAAATATTATTGAATAAATATCAGTTTAGGGTTGTGAAGATAGTTGAGTTTTCTTTTGATTTTTCGTTGAGATCATGAACCGGTCAATGTTAGACCACCATTAAAAACATGGAAGCAACGGACGGCCGTTTCAACTTCAACCAATCCACGATATTGCGCAACTGTCTTTCATTGTCTTCAGTGGGTAACTGCCTCAGTCTCGACAAGATTGACTTTTCACTAGTACTCTACCTCTTGAAGCTAGTCACTGTTGGATCCCGGCTCAGTGGTCTAGAGACTAAGCCTTCGCTCATGGCTGAGGGTCCTAGTTTCGAGTCCCGCCTGTGGGATCGTGGACGCTGACTAATGGACAAAGTTAAACAATACTTATCACTTATCGTTTTTACTTAAACATTCATCTTTATTGTAATACATTTACAGCATATTCTCAACTGTCTGATTAACAAATCTTTGTACATTTTTTTGTATTTCCAGTATAATCTGGTACCTAATCATTTTATCTTGTCTCATAAAACAAAAGTGATCTAATTGATTTTCTGTAATTTATAATAAGATCTAAGTCTAACATTACCACATAATGATGTGACATGAAATAAGTAGTAACACGTTTATCGTATACAAAATGTATCATGTGACAATAAGAAAATGTAATTATAACTAAAAAACAAGGAAAATCGTTGAGATATCTGAAGCTAGTCAATCATATCTATTACACTAGTAAATCTATTATAAAGAGGCAAATACTTTCACATAAAATATGTCACGCTGAGCAAACGAAAAATGTATTTACTCTAGGCTGACTAACAGGAATGCTACTAAGTTTACCTAATATATATATAAACAATCAGGTGCACAATATAATTTGTCAGTAACGATGTAAAGAATTCTATTGTTAGTCCTTTAAATGTTGCCATTAATAAAATTTAAAAAATGCTTATAATAAACTTTTACGGACATCTCCTTATAGCCTGTCTAAGAGTGAATTAATTATAAAAATAAATACTTGGATATTACATTGCTTTCAAAAAAAGTCTCTTATTCAGTATCTTTAATAAAACCTAGTGGTGGCCAAGAGAATATAAAGTTGTCTCACATGGAACATTTGTTAAATAAAGTTCAAATATTTGATAAGCTATAATTCTTCTTCAAGACTTGTTTAAGTATAATTAATGTTAGATTAAAGTTAGTTTGCTTGCATAAACATCAATTACATTCTTTAATATTTCCATTAAGATAAAAATTTATTTTAGTTATATTTTTTGAAGGAAAAAAAAACACTAATTACTACTGCTTTGATTTGTATGTTTATTAATGTTAACTGGAGTATATTTTATTCTTCCTTCTATGATTTCAAGAGTATAGAGTGATTCACTATTATTTTATCAGAGAATCTGCTGTTATAAAGTATTTTATTTATATTACATCATTATAAACAATATAGAGTTTTGTTTGTAGTTGTATCAAACTTTGAAGGTTCACAGATTGTATAAAATCATACAGAACAGAATTATAATCTTCTAAAGACCTGTATAGAAATACCACTATAAAGTTTGCTTACTTCAGGAATTAAGTAAATAAAATATTCCACCATATGCCCTGGTACGTCTGAGAGCGGGGAGAGTAAGTTTTCTCTCTCGAAATGCTCTCACATGGCTACATGCATACAACCAATCCGAAGTTGATTCATGACTGATTACTTTGAAAAACTTTAAGATACCAACAAAGTAACAATTGTTATTCTTCCTCAGTTTTTGTTGAGTGTAGTCCAAAATGAGAGCGAGAATTTGTTGTGTGTAGTACTATGTTAAACCCATATGGGTTATTCTAACTTCCAGATAGACCAGTTAATTTATCCTTTTTGAGACATTTGATCTTATCAATCATTCACGTATTAACCTTGACTATTCCTATATGAGCGTATGTGTATGTATCATTTGCATTGTTGATCACATGCCTTGAGCTTACTCTTGTTTAGCTATAAATGACAAGTCCCGTTTGATTAAATGAAGTTGGTACGCTTGCCTTCTGTGCTTTGTTTTCCTTCGGTTTTCCTATTCTCGTTTTGATGTAATTCGGTAATCGAGAGTCTGAAATAAATTCATCCAGCTCAACGCATGACTCCGCCTGTAGTTACTGCCGGCTACAAGCCCACACTAAGAAAGAGGGTTGAGCATGGGGTCATAAACCCCATCCCGTAAAAAAACCTTGCAATAAAGCGCCAACCAGAATAAACAAACTAAACTGTTTAAACTCTGCTCCCCTAGTTGAAAGATATTCAGAAGAATTATGACGCCTCACAGGGAAAGTAAAGAATCTTCGGAAGTCACGAAGCTGATGCCTTATCTAACAGCTGAACAAAAAGTGTTAGATTCTAGAGAGATTCTGCTGTACTCAAGTCATGAAGAAGAAAATGCTCTACACATCCATAAAAGGTTTCCTGATGTTGTCAAAAAAGCACGTAAAGCACCTATAAGATGGGAATTCCATGGATCCAGAATCATCAAAACATCCTTCAGAACAAAGAAGGACGGGATCACAATGAATGCTATCCAATTTTATTAACACCCATTAATGATAGTAATGAAGACAATAATGACCAGTTTCACGACAGGCTGCAATCCGTCATAGCGAAGTGTCAAGGAAGGAACTAATCATGCTGATGGCAGACCCAATCGTCAAAGTTGGAATGAACAACAATCGATATGAAGATATCATGGGATCACATGAACTAACTAGGAGATACAAACGAGAATGACGAGAGGAGAGGATCTGAGGTAGCTTCAGATCACCATCTACCAGACGGTTGACAAGATGAACATGAAACTGGAGAATCACTGGAGAACTTCAGAAACAGCATCAATAGATTCCACACAGCCTTCATTCGACATACTGACAAACTGAACCAATTCAAGATAGCTCTCAACAACAGGTTCCAAGCCTTACACGATCTATTGGAAGAAGAGTAAATGGATCGAAGGAACACTAATTTCAACGTTTCAGGAGGTTCTTGGTCGCAACAAGCATCATCATAAGGAATGCATCTCTGACGAAACCATTTGTAAGATTTAAGAAAGGTTTGAGAAGAAGAAGAAGAAGAAGAAGACGGTAATAAACAACAGTCGAACAAGAGCTTAGACAGTCAAGGCACAAGCTGATTACAGTGAAGCAATCAAGCGAGTGAAGAGGGACATTGAAGTCAACAATTGAAAATACGTGGTAGACATCTCAACGACAAGGGAAAATCCTGCTAGAGAGAGAAATATGAAACAACAAAATGACTTGAAGGCGCTGATAGGCCAAACAAGGGCAACATATTAACAACTAAAGATCATCTGGAACTCAAAACAACTGTCAACCAACACCAATGTTAGAATTTTCAATACAAATATCAAAACAGTTATGCTGTATGAGGCGAAAACATGTAGAACTTTTAAAGCCATCATCCAGAAGATACAAGTGTTTACTAATAGCTGTCTACCCAAAATACTTCGGATCCGCTGATCAGACATTATCAGCAGCAATCTATTGTAGGAGAGAACAGACCAGATCCCATCAGAAAACGAAATCAGGAAGAAGCGCTGGAAGTGGATAGGACACACATTGATGAAAACACACAACTGCGTCAAAAGGCAAGCCCTCACATGGAATCGTCAAGACTGAAGGAGATGAGGGAGTCCAATGAACACATTACTCTGAGAAAGCGAGACAGACATGCGAAGAATGTACAACGATTGGATAAAACTAGAAACAAAGGTCCATGACAGAGTGGGTTGCAGAGTGCTGGTCGGCGGCCTATGCTCCATTGGAAGTAACAGGCATAAGTAAATAAGTTTGTGACACTACGATGAAATTTGTAATGAAATATAGTAAACCAGAGAGACCAGTTAAGTACAAATGAGGCAAGCCAATATCTGAGATTCAAGAAGAGAGGAACTGTTTGTTAGAACATTTTGAATCCACGGGAAATCTGAGCATCAAGTACGGACATCACTATATATTTCTCTCCATAAACGATCCACGAAATCAGCATGGCTACATTTTGTATTTGTCTTCTCATTACAGCTGTCGCATAAACAGGGTTATCCAAGATATAATGTACGTAGATAAGTGAAAGATTTTTGTTCATAGTATATTTATTTGGTTTTTTTTGGATTAAAGTGAGATTAAGAGGCAATAAAAATTCACGTTTCTATTATTCCATTGCAAGTGCTTTGGCGCGAAATTGTAGACTGCGAAATGCAATTAGAAATAACTTGAGGTGGGAACTCGATAACTTTCGTCTGTCTAAATGAGAAGTTTTTTCCATATAATGAGACTGGCTTGGTCGCTTAGCACGTCACTTTCAATGAAACACTTAGTTTAGAAATAATCGTTCCAGCTTTTTAATTTTCTAGATATATTTAATCTTTTCAATAACGTGGACCTTTGTAAACGTTATAATGGAACGTGAATATGATGCTTGTCAAACTGACAATATAAGTGTATTTTCGTTGAGTCTGAATTACAAAACCTGGATATTTATTAACAGAACCGTTCGTTATAAAACTCTAAACAGCTTATTTGAGTGATAATTTTACCCTTCCAATGAAAATTTTGGAATACCAACAAACACTGGATTCTGATTTTATCATGATTGATTGCCTGCCTGTACATCTGTTATTCCAAAGATGACAAAATTCTTTTCAACTTCAAGCAACCAGCCATAGTTATGGTCTGCTCATACTGAACTATTTCCAATAAATTACGGGAATTTATTGAATAATTAATTGATTTATGTTCATAACGGTACTGCCGATGAAACGCAGTATTTTCTAATTCGATACTTTTTTTTATTTATGGCTTTATTCAATATTATATTTTGGTACAATATAGAATTCTCAGCACAAAAATATTTCAACAAGTTTCTTTTACAGAACAAAAGAAAAAAAAACGGTTTAAAAAAAAATCTGAAAAAAAAACTGTACAACTTTTCAATTAGAGTCATGTTAAGAATGCAGATTATTGACTAGGTTAACTCTAACAACCTGTTCGTCACAGAGTACATTTGCTAGGTAAGGTATTATAGAACGTTTATACTTTTGCTTGCGTGCTTGGATTTTAATGTAATTTCGTCTCGTTCTACCAGAAGATATACAAGGAGAAAGATATGAGTGAAGGGGATGGTTAGTATCTGATAAAATAACATCTGCCAGGAGTTTGCATGACTTTAGATGTCTATCCACAATCATATTAATTATGGTCTCGAAAGATTCACCACATAACTTGCTAACTGCCTTTAGCGCTCTCCGCAGTACAGCAAAGTCCTTTCTCAAAAGCCCGGGAAAGAATAACGGAGAACAGTACAGAATAATAGGTAATATGAAAGAATTGACAAATTGTAGGAGTAAATGACGAGTGATCCCAAAGGCATGCAACCTCTTAATGTAGTATGTCAGACGGAAAACCTTCTTCGATAACAATAAAACGTGAGAAGACCAAGAGAGATCAGAGGAAAAGGTAACACCAAGATAATTCACCGTCGACACTGTGTTTATCAAAGAGTCGCCAATGGCACAAGCATTATGAGATCTCAAAAAGGTGTTTAAATGCCGATCATGTCTCATGATAAAGTTAACAGCTTGACATTTAGACGGATTAAGTAGGAGACCATTAACGACAGACCAGCTATCAATGCGAGATAAAAACTCGTTCATTTCTATAGGATGTAAAGAGGAAGAGATAGGCATACAAACAGTGAGATCGTCTGCATATTTCACGAAAGTGTTTACTGTGGAAGATGGCAGATCATGCAGAAAAAAAAGAGAAAAGAAGAGGTGAAAGAACAGCTCCTTGTGGTATACCTTCATAAGACACTAGAGACTCTGAACACTTTCCTCCAAACACCGTGTACTGTTCCCTTCCAGAGAGGTAGGAACATAGCCAGTTGGTTATCCAGCTGTCAGTGTTGACGCTGATTAACTTGTTAAGTAAACGTTGCCTTGATATAGAATCAAAAGCAGAAGTATAGTCCAGGAAAGCGCATCGAACATACTTCTTACCCTTTTCTAGGTTGAACACTATATTATGATGCAGAACAGCAACAGCATCGAGGGTGCTTCTTTTGCATCTGTAAGCAAACTGATACTGGTCAATGTGCTCTTTCATCGCAGGCTGAAGTGAAAGTGTCAATAATTTTTCCATTGCTTTGAGGAAGGGTGAAGTTATTGCAATGGGTCTGAATTTCACATTCTTATCACTAGATGATTTCTTGGGTATAGGGATTATTTTCATCTTTCTCCACATTTTCGGTATGAGATTAGAAGAGAAGGATCTATTAAAGATAGTGGTGAATGGATAGCATAGGACGTCAGCACACTTTTTGAAATGGAGGTTTGGGATACCATCAGGTCCCAAACATCGGGATGAATTTAGTGACTGGAGACATTTTTGGACATCAGTTTCGGTGAAACTAGGAACACAGCTATTTTTTAAACCCGTGAATAAAGGGAGTATCACATCAGATGATTGACGTAAAAAAGACTTATTTAAGTCACAAACATCCAGCTGGTTATCGGTCCTAATCTGTCTGTCACCTGTAAGTTCTTTAAAGAGTTTCCACATACTTGAAGAGTTTTTACAAGACAAGAGTTTTTGAGCAAACATAGTGTTGAGACGACTAATCTCGAGGTTTATCAGGCCATTTAGCTTACGAACTTCACTAGAGTTTTTCTTTTTGTACATTATTTCTTTCAACCTCCGTAGTCGTTTTAGTTGTGAAGATGTAAGTCGATCAAAACTTACAAAAATAGTTTCAGTGGGACAACAAATATCAAAACAGAATTCAAGGTAGCAAGTGATAACATCAGTAGTGATTTCCAGTGAGTCATCTGTAAATAATTCCCAGTTGGTCGTATGAAACATGTCTTTCAGGTTTCGGATATTTACTTCTGAGTAATTCCTATATTTGACTTTCTTGCTTTGATTTAAGAGTGCACTCTTTCCATGCTTTCCATATACTTTATGTAGAACACGAATTATACAGTGATCCGAGCTAGACAATGGAGCACGTTTACGAGTCACATATATACCTACATCATTAATGAAAACGAAGTCTAAATGAGCATCCAACCGAGTAGGAAAATCTAATACATTTTGGTGATCTAGCGATGTAAGGAAGCTACAGTCACATGAATTAAAATCACCACATACAACTGAAAGTGAATCACTGAAGGCAGTAACAGCGAACTCAGTGAATTCATCAGCGAAGACAGATAGAGCAGATGATGTGCAGTCTGGGGTCACATAGATATTGGTAACATAAACATATTTGTATTTATTTAGATGTTTTGGACGGCATCTTAGAGTTAGACAGTCGATAAAGTCATTTGAAAACTTGAAACACGCAAACGTAGATCGACACCAGTTCACGTTTACAAAAGTAGCTACACCGCCGCCACACCTCTTTTTATCGTTTGATCGATCCTGACGATAAATTTTGAAATCATGTAGGGATACTAGGCAGTCGTCCTGTAAATCGTCTAACCAAGATTCTTGAATTGTGATGACACCACAATTACGATACATATTTTGACTTAGTAGGGATTGAAGATAGTCTATCTTGTTAATTAATGATCGGCAGTTAGAATTGAGCAATTCGGGAATCGACATACGATTAATGTTCATTCTCTTCAACGCATATTGCCAACCACCACGATGTCTTTTATTGTAGGTTTTTGTAACTTGTGCAGCGAAAGGTCGTAGGCTTTTCATAAACGCGCCTGTATATGTTATGCGATTAATGGACATAATGAGAGGTTAAAACAAAATGAAAAAACAGATAACTTGTTGAAATAACTAGATGGCAGAAACAGGTAGCCCAGATATTCAAGCAGGCCGCCAGGTCATTTTGGAGCTTGATTGGCGATTTTTTAACATTCGAATAACGATACTAAATCTTCTACTGTTCAACATTCTATAATTAGGTCACTTTAAAGATATCTTAGCGAAATCTATTATTTAATTTCTTACTTTAAGATAAAAATATCAGTAACTCATCCAACCACAGACATTTTTAGAAAGCTATTCTTTCTACTTAAATATTTAAAAAGTAGTTCACTTTCAAAGCGTAAATTTGATTGAAAAGTCTTACGTAATTTAATGATCATTATTCCCTCAGAGAATGAATCCAAATACTGTGTGTTGGTTTACAAAACATGTTAGACAATGTGGGGATGTCAGAGTGTGATCTAAATGTTCTAAGGATCTAATCGAAAACAATATTTTTCATTTGTATATGTTGTTCTAATTGATTTTTGATAATTTAAAGCAATCATAAATCTATCCTCAACTAAAAATACACATATACTTAAAAGATCACTACTGATAAATATTAAAAAACATGCCTAAATTTAAGTGAATATACACTAACAATTCATTGACGTTTTCCCCAGTTTTCATTAGTAAACTATGCTGTCAAGGTCATTTATTCTTTGTAAAAGTAGAATTTGGAAAGTCCCAAAATGTCCTAAAATCTCCGTTATACTCACTAAGGTTTTACCAACATTTTTTCGTAATAAGCAAAAATTACAATTCTCGATTTATTAAACAGTTATCAGGTGACATTTGTGGAGTACTTTACTTTTATCCTGAAATCACTGACATGGTCTATGAGAACGTAAATCACTGTGTAAATTCACGAAATTTCTTTCAGACTAAACTGAGAATATTTCACCCTTTCCTACAAATGTCCTTCATTAGTAGACGTTTTTCAATAGTTGATTATGCCCAACTCATATACCATTGGTAGGCTCACTAGCAGAGAATTATGTTCTCCCAAAATCTTCAGTCTCATACCATTTAACCAAACGTATCTGTATCACATTTTACTTTATACTTTGATTTCATCGAAATTAACACTTACACAAAGCGCACATTCTTCAAAATTATTACTTCAAGTAGATTTTCAGTCCCTATTACGTCATTGGTAAGAAATATGTAAATTTATGACATCAAGCTGACTAGCCAGAAGCTTAGTTATGTTTAAGATTTTCAGATGAACGTTTGGAACACTTTTGTTTATAATTACGAACTCTATATTTCTTTTAGATACATATCTAAGAATACAGAAAGTTTCTATAATCTTCTATCTGTCTTAACGCCCGACATTTAAAACTATAAAGCTTTCATCACTTTGTTTTATATGTTGATATAAAATTTACGAAACCGTTGGTCTTAATCGAAAGCACCAACTAACACCACCTTTTGTCTTCATGTTAAACACTATCCAAATGTCATGTTAACTTCGGACTTCATTTTGACTGATGGTTATAAATGGCTTTTAGGATGAAGGATAAATCAATGAAGGTGTCTCACGATCATAGGTTGGAACAATACAAGATTCGTTTCTGTTATGAATAATGTTCCATGTTTTAATAAAAAAATGCATTGTTGCTCACGTATCAGGAAAAATTCAACTTTTCATAACAACACTAGAAATAAAAACATCCAAATCGAATGTTCACTATATCGAAATTTTTTATTGTCCGACGGAAGGTTACTGTAATAAGTGTACAGAATAGTATGTAGAGATATTCGTGTGTCTGGGTAGCTGCATAAGTACAGGTTTTGGTGTGAGTGGGGAAATCAATTTACGTATAATGAAAGCCAAAACGTGTTTATGCTGATCATGGCCATCATGGGCGTCTTTGTAATGTTAGTCTGGTTACAAACGTTCGGATCAATAATGCATCGGTGAGAGTAGTGTTGATCTATGCTTGTGAAACCTGGCCTTTCCGAGTTGAGGATGTTAGACAACTTTCTGTGTTTGACCATCGTTTACTTTGACAGATTTCTAACTTCAATTAACAACGCCATTTTAGTAATACGAAAGTTTGGCAACGTATATTCAAGTACAGCGATGATAATTCAATTAGCTTTACCGTCTTGAAACACCGACTTCGGTTGCTTGGACAGGTACTATAAATGTCGTACCACGTTGTGCATTATTCTCTAACGCTGAGACTAGTTGGGAAATGCGTAGAGGTGGTCAGTGCATGATATGGTGTTGTAGTATGAAAGAAAGGTATGCAGGACTGCCTTTTGTTTGTCCTTCACGATTCCCTGGTTGAGATCCTGGAGATAGCGTAATACAGTGTTTTGTAACGTTATCACACATGGCTCAGAATCCAAACCCATGGAGATCATGCTGTAACTTTCTCTTCATAAGAGCTAAAATATTGACAGATTCCTTTCTGGTTGCATTTTTTCTAACTGATCTGCTCCATCCATCCATCTATCCACTATTGTTATTATTATTTCACTCTCATACACCAATTTCTATTCACAATTTTGTTTTCTTTTTATGCTAACTTTCGTTTCCCTGTTACTTCATAACCTCATTTTTGTTATGTGGAGAATATATATTTCGGTGGCCCTTTGTACTAAAGTTTATATGTTTAAATAATAGGTTTGTAAGGGAAGATTATCAATGTACCAAAAATAATAACAAAATCTTTATATATCTCACTATAGGTTTTGAATCAATATTTTTAAGCTAGCAACATAATGAACTCTACTTGACAAAGAAAATATTTAATCTGGAAGTATTCCTGAAAAATTGTAATGATCTGTTAAAATGGTTTGTTTTAAACCTTTATTGGCCACTTGTTGAGCACATTAATGTGTTAATAATATTTCAGTGATAATTGTCAATAAACTATATTCTAAAGTATTTGGCTATAGCCTTTACATCATGTGAATGTGTAATTCTTTATTATCTATGTATTAAAACTTTTCTCTTAAGTAAATGATACATAAGGTTCATGAATAGATAAATGTATTTTTAAAGATATGAGTTCTTTTATGAAGGTGCATAGTATACAATTTATGATATTCTTATTTGAAATTTAATTGGAATATATATTAAGCTTGCTATTTAATTTAGCTAGTGATCCTTTCACTATTTCACACAGAGAAAAAATCTCATTTAAATCGTCTACGCTAGGAATATCATTTAATAGTTATGTAGTTACTTACAAGAAAATATTATCATAGTTAAAACAGTTTGTATTTTTCAGAATGATTCAATGAAAACTAATATGTTATCGTTAGTGAGTCAAGAGTAAAAATTTCAACTTTTTCTAAACAATTTCATATGAAAATTGTTTCTATGTGATATTAAAGTCATTTCGTGTTTACTTTTTTTTCAAACGAAATGAGATTCTTGATGTAATTTATAACGAAAGTATTCAGTAAACCTAAACATGTTATACACTGATGATCAGCCAACTGACTCTATAAAGTGTCATTGATTAATTAGTAAAATAGTCCTTTATTATGATCAATATGATTCTTAAAAATAAAAAAATGACACAATTTATTTTAACTAGTAGTAAATGATTTATAACATGGTCATTTTTTGGTTCATGATGTTACTTTAGTGGCATTATTATCTGTGAATACAACTTTTTATTACGTAAGAGCTGAAGTTAACACAAAAGTATAACAATAGTGCAAGATAATTAAATAGAACAAGAATGGAGTATTTTTAAAATTACAACGAACTAACAGCAACAACATCCCACAGATCTGTCTTTTTCGTCATTTTCTAACCAAAGGCACCACATGGTTTTTCCATTATCACAACTGAACACTAGATATTTTCCTCTAGCTGCTTCTTTTGTTGGCTGTGTATTGTTTATAATACGTCCTCTCCAACGTGAACCAAACTCACGATCACATCGTACAGTTATTTCATATAAATTGGAATGATCATTTTGTTTATTCCATCCATATTTTATAATTCTCAATATTTTCTGCTGCATCTCTAGATTTAGGTTGCTTGAGTAGACGATTGGTGTAGGTATTGAATCAGGAATTACTATGTTTCTTTCTTTAAGTATTTCGCTGTAACGGAATTATGAACACCGTAAGTTATAATTTTATACGTAATTTTGTGTACAAGCTGGTAATGACAACTGAAAATACATATTTAGTAATTTATTAGATCTAAACAAGAAATATGAGCCAGTTTCAGGTAAATGAATACAGAGTCTGAGAATAGAATGTTCAAGGGGAACAGTTCTTTCCAATCTATTCCCTGTCGGACGCAATATAGTTATCCACTACAGGCGATTAATGAAGAGTTGTGGAAGCTCATAGTCTGGATAAAGTTAGACATTGACATTGTTGGGTGCCTATTCAGTGGCCTAGATGTTCCATTGTGGTGAACAAGAACACCAATGGGGTTAATCGAATGTATTTGACAACAAATTACAGTACTTGTTAATAAAATCTAATAAAACATATATTAAATGCTCAATTCGCAAAATTTCCATCAATTGTCTGAAAATGACTCAGAGTTCATTGTTCTTGCATTTTCATACAAATCGCATTCTGTTTCCATTCTTTACAGTTCGATCCTCTTGTTTTTCTGTTGCCAGACATTCTGTTCCTGACTAACGTCATATACTACTTATGTCTACATAAGTAGCACACACCACACCATGTTCGCCCAAGAGACCGGTCACATGTTCGGTTCCCACATACAGGGTTGTGGATGAGCACTGCTGAAGAGTCACATTCGTAAAAGTATCAAAGTTTGGAACTAGTACTTTTTACAAATGGAACACTATACAGCCAAATGAATTTAAAATATAATCCTACCATATTAGTATTTTTAAGTCTAACAGTAAAATTAATTTTAGTTTCATACCTTCAATTAGAGCGATTTATTTACAAAATGATTTCAATACGTAATCAGTTAACATTTGTTACCTTCGTGTACTCTATTCACCTGACTGCTTTAAAAGTATCTCAGTTATCTATAAATTCTTATATAACATTATTTCTTGAATGAGAAACATCTAAACTAGGTAATGATCCTACAGTCTACGATATATAATCAGTGAATCAAAAACAATCTTCACAAAATCTATGAAGGCGAGGTTAAGATCTAAGGCTAGTAAAGATAATAACAGCTTCTTATCGTTGGCATTTTTGAATGATCAAATTTATCAGTTACTAAAAGCATTTAAGGGACTCCTAACAAAATACCTGAGGTCTTGTATTGGATTTATTACTATTCATCAAATGGTAATCGGACTGTTAAGCTAATAGTACTTTAAGAAACAGCAACAAGTAAAAAAGCCTTACATATTGGTAAACTCTAGTAACTACTTTTACAGTCTAATGATATTAAGTGAATCTTTAAACTGAACGTTTACTGCAAAAAATAATAATACATTTGAAAAAAAATAATGTAGGGCTAAGACCTTGGTATATCTATTTTATTCTAATGTCAAATCACGCTCTTCATCCCTTCAATACCGTAAATGTTTTCTTATTTTAGTGGATTAAAAACCCAGCATCATAAAATTCAAAGAAAATACATGAAATCATCAATCTCTAGATATGTCATGTAATGATATTGTAGAAATTAGTATACTTGATCAATAATTTACACCTTTTTCAGAATTCGGTCTAATTATTACTGCCTATATCTAGTTATGTTGACTGTTTGTAATTACTTACAATTAAAAAAATGATATATGTAATACATTATTTTAGTTCATTATTTCTACATACCATGAATGTGAGAAAAAATTGAAATGGTTTCACGAACACAGCAAGTCAGCTGATGAGTTTAGAAAGATCGTATAGATCGTTTTTATGCCAGCATCTACGATTTACCTATGAAATTATGAGACTAATATTTGAAATTAAATGCCTTGTAATTGAGTATTATTTAAAACAACGCATGGACTACTCAATAAAATTACCTCCATATAGAATAATCACAAAATCAGACTTCCAATTTTTGAAGCACTGTAGTAGAAAACTTACAAGTCATTAAGAAAAAACTAAAAGGTATTTGGATATGTTCGTCAAACTACACATTTTTCAACATAAAAATGTCTGAGAAAAGACTTTGTTGTTCCTCCGTCTCCATACCAATTATTCTGTTCTCGTTCTCCTCTCTTCGATTTTCTCAACCTTCTGTCGCCAGGCATTGCGCTTTCGATTGGTGACACATACTACCTATATCTATCGACATAGGTAGCACACACCACAATACCATCCACTTTGCCGTCGTAGACAGTGAACATGATATTAAAATAGAGGGAGCTTTTCCAGCTTTATATTATGTAATAATTTTGTAAAACAACACGATTAGTTCTCTATTACATGTTGGAAGCCATTTAAATCACTTAATTATGCTAAACCTGTGTATGAAGAAGATATACACTCATCTACATCATTCCTATTCTACAATCTGAAAACTCTTATTTCCAACCATTTATAGACCTATCTCTGAACTGTCTTTTTTTATGAAACATTTGTAGCCATGTACTTATCTTCCTCAATCATTATGGAGCCTATAAGAGAAGTTACTAAAATTAATTGCTTTCTCACATGTTTATTTTTAATTGAGAATGAGGTAATATTTCAATGATCATATGTTAAATTAACAATTTAATTGGTTAAATTATGTTTACGTATATTCTCCAAATAATTTACCTAGAAACCAAAATATCAATGTAAGTTTACTAAGTATTTTGCATTTTTCAAGCTAATTACTTTTTGAAAGAATTAGTCAGAATTTCGGAGACAGTTTTGTTTAAAAAAATTTACCATAAGCACATGACAAGTCAAATGAACTAGTTGATTGATTTTCTGTCCATTGATAGAAGAAACATTTTCCGTCAATATTTTTAAAACTAGTAATGAAGAATGACTTTGAGATGATGGAGAAGATTTGTAGCTCAGGTGGATGTTTTTGGTGGAGTTTTGTTCTCCGAGCTGGATGGTTTTGTTGTGGATCTTTCATCGTTCTTCTAAATGACATCATCAGCAAAAACTTCAGGTAGTTTGAAGTTTGTGCTGATGATGTCATTTAGAAGAACGATGAAAGATCCACAACCAAACCATCCAGCTCAGAGAACGAAACCCCACAAAAACATCCACCTGAGCTACAAATCTTCTCCATCATCTCAAAGTCATTCTTCATTACTAGTTTTAAAAATATTGACGGAAAATGTTTCTTCTATCAATGGACAGAAAATCAATCAACTAGTTCATTTGACTTGTCATGTGCTTATGGTAAATTTTTTTAAACAAAACTGTCTCCGAAATTCTGACTAATTCTTTCAAAAAGTAATTAGCTTGAAAAATGCAAAATACTTAGTAAACTTACATTGATATTTTGGTTTCTAGGTAAATTATTTGGAGAATATACGTAAACATAATTTAACCAATTAAATTGTTAATTTAACATATGATCATTGAAATATTACCTCATTCTCAATTAAAAATAAACATGTGAGAAAGCAATTAATTTTAGTAACTTCTCTTATAGGCTCCATAATGATTGAGGAAGATAAGTACATGGCTACAAATGTTTCATAAAAAAAGACAGTTCAGAGATAGGTCTATAAATGGTTGGAAATAAGAGTTTTCAGATTGTAGAATAGGAATGATGTAGATGAGTGTATATCTTCTTCATACACAGGTTTAGCATAATTAAGTGATTTAAATGGCTTCCAACATGTAATAGAGAACTAATCGTGTTGTTTTACAAAATTATTACATAATATAAAGCTGGAAAAGCTCCCTCTATTTTAATATCATGTTCACTGTCTACGACGGCAAAGTGGATGGTATTGTGGTGTGTGCTACCTATGTCGATAGATATAGGTAGTATGTGTCACCAATCGAAAGCGCAATGCCTGGCGACAGAAGGTTGAGAAAATCGAAGAGAGGAGAACGAGAACAGAATAATTGGTATGGAGACGGAGGAACAACAAAGTCTTTTCTCAGACATTTTTATGTTGAAAAATGTGTAGTTTGACGAACATATCCAAATACCTTTTAGTTTTTTCTTAATGACTTGTAAGTTTTCTACTACAGTGCTTCAAAAATTGGAAGTCTGATTTTGTGATTATTCTATATGGAGGTAATTTTATTGAGTAGTCCATGCGTTGTTTTAAATAATACTCAATTACAAGGCATTTAATTTCAAATATTAGTCTCATAATTTCATAGGTAAATCGTAGATGCTGGCATAAAAACGATCTATACGATCTTTCTAAACTCATCAGCTGACTTGCTGTGTTCGTGAAACCATTTCAATTTTTTCTCACATTCATGGTATGTAGAAATAATGAACTAAAATAATGTATTACATATATCATTTTTTTAATTGTAAGTAATTACAAACAGTCAACATAACTAGATATAGGCAGTAATAATTAGACCGAATTCTGAAAAAGGTGTAAATTATTGATCAAGTATACTAATTTCTACAATATCATTACATGACATATCTAGAGATTGATGATTTCATGTATTTTCTTTGAATTTTATGATGCTGGGTTTTTAATCCACTAAAATAAGAAAACATTTACGGTATTGAAGGGATGAAGAGCGTGATTTGACATTAGAATAAAATAGATATACCAAGGTCTTAGCCCTACATTATTTTTTTTCAAATGTATTATTATTTTTTGCAGTAAACGTTCAGTTTAAAGATTCACTTAATATCATTAGACTGTAAAAGTAGTTACTAGAGTTTACCAATATGTAAGGCTTTTTTACTTGTTGCTGTTTCTTAAAGTACTATTAGCTTAACAGTCCGATTACCATTTGATGAATAGTAATAAATCCAATACAAGACCTCAGGTATTTTGTTAGGAGTCCCTTAAATGCTTTTAGTAACTGATAAATTTGATCATTCAAAAATGCCAACGATAAGAAGCTGTTATTATCTTTACTAGCCTTAGATCTTAACCTCGCCTTCATAGATTTTGTGAAGATTGTTTTTGATTCACTGATTATATATCGTAGACTGTAGGATCATTACCTAGTTTAGATGTTTCTCATTCAAGAAATAATGTTATATAAGAATTTATAGATAACTGAGATACTTTTAAAGCAGTCAGGTGAATAGAGTACACGAAGGTAACAAATGTTAACTGATTACGTATTGAAATCATTTTGTAAATAAATCGCTCTAATTGAAGGTATGAAACTAAAATTAATTTTACTGTTAGACTTAAAAATACTAATATGGTAGGATTATATTTTAAATTCATTTGGCTGTATAGTGTTCCATTTGTAAAAAGTACTAGTTCCAAACTTTGATACTTTTACGAATGTGACTCTTCAGCAGTGCTCATCCACAACCCTGTATGTGGGAACCGAACATGTGACCGGTCTCTTGGGCGAACATGGTGTGGTGTGTGCTACTTATGTAGACATAAGTAGTATATGACGTTAGTCAGGAACAGAATGTCTGGCAACAGAAAAACAAGAGGATCGAACTGTAAAGAATGGAAACAGAATGCGATTTGTATGAAAATGCAAGAACAATGAACTCTGAGTCATTTTCAGACAATTGATGGAAATTTTGCGAATTGAGCATTTAATATATGTTTTATTAGATTTTATTAACAAGTACTGTAATTTGTTGTCAAATACATTCGATTAAACCCATTGGTGTTCTTGTTCACCACAATGGAACATCTAGGCCACTGAATAGGCACCCAACAATGTCAATGTCTAACTTTATCCAGACTATGAGCTTCCACAACTCTTCATTAATCGCCTGTAGTGGATAACTATATTGCGTCCGACAAGGAGTAGATTGGAAAGAACTGTTCCCCTTGAACATTCTATTCTCAGACTCTGTATTCATTTACCTGAAACTGGCTCATATTTCTTGTTTAGATCTAATAAATTACTAAATATGTATTTTCAGTTGTCATTACCAGCTTGTACACAAAATTACGTATAAAATTATAACTTACGGTGTTCATAATTCCGTTACAGCGAAATACTTAAAGAAAGAAACATAGTAATTCCTGATTCAATACCTACACCAATCGTCTACTCAAGCAACCTAAATCTAGAGATGCAGCAGAAAATATTGAGAATTATAAAATATGGATGGAATAAACAAAATGATCATTCCAATTTATATGAAATAACTGTACGATGTGATCGTGAGTTTGGTTCACGTTGGAGAGGACGTATTATAAACAATACACAGCCAACAAAAGAAGCAGCTAGAGGAAAATATCTAGTGTTCAGTTGTGATAATGGAAAAACCATGTGGTGCCTTTGGTTAGAAAATGACGAAAAAGACAGATCTGTGGGATGTTGTTGCTGTTAGTTCGTTGTAATTTTAAAAATACTCCATTCTTGTTCTATTTAATTATCTTGCACTATTGTTATACTTTTGTGTTAACTTCAGCTCTTACGTAATAAAAAGTTGTATTCACAGATAATAATGCCACTAAAGTAACATCATGAACCAAAAAATGACCATGTTATAAATCATTTACTACTAGTTAAAATAAATTGTGTCATTTTTTTATTTTTAAGAATCATATTGATCATAATAAAGGACTATTTTACTAATTAATCAATGACACTTTATAGAGTCAGTTGGCTGATCATCAGTGTATAACATGTTTAGGTTTACTGAATACTTTCGTTATAAATTACATCAAGAATCTCATTTCGTTTGAAAAAAAAGTAAACACGAAATGACTTTAATATCACATAGAAACAATTTCATATGAAATTGTTTAGAAAAAGTTGAAATTTTTACTCTTGACTCACTAACGATAACATATTAGTTTTCATTGAATCATTCTGAAAAATACAAACTGTTTTAACTATGATAATATTTTCTTGTAAGTAACTACATAACTATTAAATGATATTCCTAGCGTAGACGATTTAAATGAGATTTTTTCTCTGTGTGAAATAGTGAAAGGATCACTAGCTAAATTAAATAGCAAGCTTAATATATATTCCAATTAAATTTCAAATAAGAATATCATAAATTGTATACTATGCACCATCATAAAAGAACTCATATCTTTAAAAATACATTTATCTATTCATGAACCTTATGTATCATTACTTAAGAGAAAAGTTTTAATACATAGATAATAAAGAATTACACATTCACATGATGTAAAGGCTATAGCCAAATACTTTAGAATATAGTTTATTGACAATTATCACTGAAATATTATTAACACATTAAAGTGCTCAACAAGTGGCCAATAAAGGTTTAAAACAAACCATTTTAACAGATCATTACAAATTTTCAGGAATACTTCCAGATTAAATATTTTCTTTGTCAAGTAGAGTTCATTATGTTGCTAGCTTAAAAATATTGATTCAAAACCTATAGTGAGATATATAAAGATTTTGTTATTATTTTTGGTACATTGATAATCTTCCCTTACAAACCTATTATTTAAACATATAAACTTTAGTACAAAGGGCCAACGAAATATATATTCTCCACATAACAAAAATGAGGTTATGAAGTAACAGGGAAACGAAAGTTAGCATAAAAAAGAAAACAAAATTGTGAATAGAAATTGGTGTATGAGAGTGAAATAATAATAACAATAGTGGATAGATGGATGGATGGACCAGATCAGTTAGAAAAAATGCAACCAGAAAGGAATCTGTCAATATTTTAGCTCTATGAAGAGAAAGTTACAGCATGATCTCCATGGGTTTGGATTCTGAGCCATGTGTGATACGTTACAAAACACTGTATTACGCTATCTCCAGGATCTCAACCAGGGAATCGTGAAGGGACAAACAAAAGGCAGTCCTGCATACCTTTCTTTCATTACTACAACACCATATCATGCACTGACCACCTCTACGCATTTCCCAACTAGTCTCAGCGTTAGAGAATAATGCACAACGTTCCCTTCTTTTGAATAGAAAACATTTTGCAGTGCAGACTTGTTTCATTTTCTGATTTCGGTATTTAAATGACAGGTTTCAGATTAAAAACACTTATAAATACAAATAACTTGATTTAAAAAAGTTGGATAAATGGACATAGTATGTCATATCATGAAGCTTATTCAAAGGTGTGTTACTTTATGAAAATGAATTCTATTATTTCTATCCTCACAGTAATTTTTCTGGTTAGTGTTATTTTAGCGAGTTAGTTTTTTAGGGGATGGGGTTGCTAACCCTATGCCCAACCCTCCCCCTTTATCCGAGCTTGGAACCGGCAGTAGCCCCAGAGGGGCTCCAGGCGAAGTTAAGGGGGTTAACTCTCAGAAATATTTTCCAGTTTGAGTACATACCATAAAAATAAAGTGTTGTCTCTATGTTAACGGTTTTTGTATTTGAATAACCTTCTTGTTTTTTTTACTGTTCATGGGTTATCAAGCTTTTCGTGCTCTTTATCTTTGTTTTAACACAAACTTTAACATTTATTACTTCTGATCAGTTTTTTAATATTATACACATTTGGGATTTATGCTAATTTCTTTTTTTGGTTAATGTAAAATTTGTTTAATCTGGTTAGCGTTTTTTTTAGCAAGATTTTTTTCTACGGTATAGAGTTGCCGACTCAGTGACCAACCGTCATTTTCACCCAGGCTTGAGACTGGCAGTAACTCTAGAAGAGTTGCAGGCAGACGTCGAGACAGTTCTATTGTACGGAGCTGAAGCTTGGAGAACTATTACAACCATCATCAAGAAGGTACAAGTATTTATAAATAGTTGTCTACACATGACACTCAATATCCGTTGGCCGGATACTATCAGCGATAGCCTTCTGTGAGAGAGGACAAACCAGCTTCCAGCTGAAGATGAAATTAGGAAAAGACGTTGGAAGTGGATAGGACATACATTGAGGAAATCACCAAACTGCATCACAAGGCAAGCTCTAACTTGAAATTCTGAAGGGAGGCGGAAAAAAGGAAGGCCAAAGAACACATTACGTCGGGAAATGGAAGCAGATATGAAAAGAATGAATAGCAACTGGGAAGAACTAGGAAGGATTGCCCGTGAGAGGGTTGGATTCAGAGTGCTGGTGATCGGTGGCCTATGCTCCTATGTGAGGAGTAACAGACGTAAGTATGTAAATAAGTAAATGTAAAATACACTGAAATCAATTATGTTGATTTATAAAACCTGTGGAATGTAATGATAATGAATATGTTATATGACATCTTTCTTAATAACATTTAAAATTTTTAGTTGTTTTACGTCATCTAATCAATTCTAAAGTTTTCAAAGTGAGATGTCAGCTTTAATATCTTACAAATTTTCAGAATTTTATGAAATGTAATTCATCTACAGATTTACATTCACTTATAGACTATTCAGTTTCAGTAGAAATGATCTAATTCAAGATAAAGAAACATATTTAAATATAAGACTCATAAACCAATTACTTTGAACTGTCGCTGATATTTTTCAAAAATAATTTTGGTGTATTATATGTTAAATGTGCTCGAAGACCGATTTCTGTCAAAATTATTTCGAACTGTAACGAATGTTCATATAAATTACAATATTTGTTAGTGTTATTTTTTATTTTGAATTTAACTTGTATTTGTATTACCTTTCTCTTTTCAGTGAATCACTTCATCATTCCTTTATTCAACTTAGAAACATATTAATCAATAAATGTCCAACAATAAAGTACAAAATTGTAAATTGTTTAGTAATTTGAGTAACAAAGTAATAAATTTAGGTGGATATTACTGTTTTTATGATAATATATGAATTAGTAAACTTTCTTCTGAAAGATAGATGCTTTCAAATCTACCTCCAAAACCTTGAGTAACTTTGTTCAAGGGGGGTGATTCTATATTTTAAGTGCTCGAGGGCAGTTGAGAGTATGTAAGCTTTCATGTGTGTATGGACTTAGCATAATTAATTGGTCGACTGACGTCGGTAAACCTAAAAACTTCGTATAAAGCCATTTCATGAACATTATTTTTCTTTTATAGTACAAATATTCAATTTTCTGAGTACTTGTCCATTGAAAAGCCGCCGATATATTCACTAGGTTGGTGATCGTAATAAATTCCAAAAATAACCGAATATCAGTAAATACAATAAAATGCAATTCTAAAAACTATTTGCTTAAATTGGTAGGAAAATCTGGTAGCGGCAAATAAATCCCCAAAATGAATAGCTCTGTAAGTTTTCGACATTGGATGCTGACCACATTAGTTTTAATGGACTCATCTAGCTGAAGGCGCTTGGTCATACATCGAAACCAGATCACGTGTGGGAAATCCGTGCTCAACATCTAATGCAATTGCTAGCCAGATTATATCGGACGATCCTCGATATATTGATAGCTTATCAAATATATCTTCGAACCTCCTCGCTTCTGTCTTTTCACTAGGTGGGTGCGCTTCATATTAAAAGGTGTTACTGGTTAAAGCGTTGTTAAACTCCAAATACCTGTGGCATCTTCTATCTCTAGGACCAATATCAACCTTCTAGTTCCCGAAATTTTTCAGTTGACATAAGCGAACGTTCCAAACTTCTGATCCCGAATAAACTTTTTTTGTTTTGTTATGAGTTTTAAAAGGCTTTAAACGCGTAAGATAAGCGATACATATAGACATACCACAAGTATTAGTAGTTCCACAATACTCTAAATCAGTAACACCTTTTATAATGGAAACGTGCGATTAATTGTTCGACTAATCTCATTCTGAACCATGTCCCCTCAAATTGTGGCTATTATAATTTGTTAAATAATATGTGATTATTGCTTGGTATTATATCGTATTCCAATCAATGACAACCTGGGCTCTCAATTAACAATCAGCATGCATACATTTTGTAACGAATATTTATTTTCAACCACATTATAGTTGCGGCAGTATAGGTATGTTGATTGCATTGTAAAGGTAAATAAATTCCGAAGCCCGAAATGATTTGATACACTAAACAATAAACTGTAGGTCTGCTTCTTGTTTTAACGTTATATATCATATTTTTAGTTTATATTTTCGCATATAGTGATGTACGTTTTGTATTTGTGAACTTTTTTCACACATATGCATATTTTATCCTCATTATGACAGAATGGACACCCAGACTGATCAAGATTATGACTCATTCGCCTGCCACTTTTGAACTCACGACATTCTGACCAAACAATATAGAAGCTTGATTCTGCTAAGCAGAAGCTTACTTCCACGAGCACACGTGTCAGACCAACATGTACAATTCCTCGCAGTAGAGAAGGTTTCGTGCCTTGTGGTAACCCTCGCGTTATTAATAGAAGAAACCAGACTCGTAGGAAAATAGGTCTTTATTTTTATCTTCGCGCAGTCACAGTGGAGCGTGGGATTCCTTACCCAGACAAATGAAACCTCTCAACATACAATATAGGATAGTTAGAAATATAACGCCTAAACAAAATAAAGTAAATAAATATCTGAACTATGCTGTTTTGATATATGCTTAGTTGCTTGAGATCAACTGTTAACCAATCAACATAAGCTGTTACATTAGCTTCCCCCTAGAGTCGACTTCTGTAGGAACGTCGGTTCGATAACCTATATATCAAAAGCATTTAAGTTCTGTTTCCGCCGCCCAAGGAAGAATTATCAACTCCTTATGACTTCAAATCAATGACAACTCCATCGGTAATCGACGATAGTCCGTGAATGTCTCTTCATTTTCCGGCTTGCTATCTTATTTTGTAGCATGGCATTTTTACTACACTATAGCTGACGGTTTGCTACGTGCTCGCAAGAGAAAGAGTTTGAGAAAATGGAACAAGAATGTCTGAGGAAGTGCCGCGAGCGGGCTACCCAACACCATGTTGGTGAGGTACGATTTTTCCATGCTCTGTTCGGCTATCAGGTGTTTACTCACCTGCCGCTTGAGTCGCCCTCAAGTAAAAAGTAAAGAAGGGTCTACTTCAAAGGTAATGATGAAAATCAATAAAACCTCAAGAACTGCTCCACTGCCTGCATAAAATAATAAGGTACAAGATGTAAATACATAAATATAGTTGATAATTATTCGGTTTCACGTGTTTTGCCTCGAGAAAAGATTGGTCGTCTGGAAGGAAATAGACATAGTGTAGGCATCTTGTGTACGAAAAAGTATAAACACAAAACAAGAAAAAAACTCTTTTTGGATGAATATATGTAAATGTGTGAAGTTGCCAGAAGTTGAATTCCTTATTAAACCTAACCCAATGTATGACCTTGAGTCTATGGTGACCGCCTATTATAACCCGATACGTTGTAACAGTGTCAAAATCATTATGTATATTGTGTTAATGGATTCTGTTTTCCTTCTATTGCAGGACGATCGAGAGTAAATGCTTTAGAAGAGGAAGAACAAGCCTTGCATGCACTGAGCCTGCAGAATGACGCATAAGACTGTTTGGTAAACTAACCCCCCTTTTTCTGTACATTCCCGCGAATTTTGATTTTAAAATAAATCACTGGTGGTTCCATTCCGTGTTTTCCCTGTGTTGTGAAGTGCTCAGTTAACATTGTGTGTTTGTGGTTTTAGATCATCCCGCTCGCTTCAGTGACTGCTGAAAACACGAGTTACAACTGGTGATGGAGGTGTCTATTGAAAAACTCAAATCAAAACCAGATGAACCCCCGGTGCTGCCAGTCAAGGCAACAACCACCGCAAGTCCTCGACAACCGCCACTGTTGGAAACGTCGTCAGATTATGCTGTCTGGAAACTTAGAGTAGAAGCATATCTGCGCAAGGTGCCAGTTTTCGAACACTTCGACTACATTGTATCGTTCCTCAGTGACGAGGCTGTAAAAAGAGCAACAGCTTATGGATTCTCAACAAATAATTCTCTATCTAAAAACTGGAATATACTAGATGATTGTTTCTCATTACCTGTGGACAATCAACAGCTGACTATCCAATTTTTGTCACGTCAGCAAGAAGCCGGTGAAAACCCTATCGAATACTTGGATTCCTTACAAAAAATTGCGGTCAAAGCATTCCGTGAACTGGATGTCGGAAAAAGAGACGAGTTGGTACGCTCCCGCTTCGTCGAAGGGCTCGTGCACAACCCCCTAAGAGAACAACTACTTCGAATGCCAGCAGCAAATACCACGGAACTGAAGAAGACCGTCCTCAGATTTATGACAGCAGATAGATTGTCCCGCCCACCAGAAGCTCCACAACATTCACTGATGACAGTAGGGCATAACATAGAACCGGGACAGGTAGGTAACCATCCGAAAGCAACAGCGATCTCACACACTCCCAGCCAGACTATTAGCCGTGGGGCATCAAACTCGACATGGAACAAACGACCACTATATAATAGTTACCACAGTAGTCAACCAAGATGTATGTATTGCAGGCGGTTTGGTAGGCGTGCCTGGAGATGTGGACACAACCGACCTCGTAATCCAGGTGAGCCACATATTTATCACTTATCTTCATGTCACGTTAATCACATCAGCCCCACCACCCTCAAAGGTAGAGTACAAGGTGTGGAGATTGACATATTGCTAGACACTGGAGCCTCCGTATCCCTGATTAAGGAAGCGTTCTTAAAAAGACTACACCATAGAGTACAGCAAAAACGATGCTCCTCAGCATTAATAACAGCTAGTGGGGACCCTCTTAAAGTGTGTTATAAGACAGAGTTAGACTTAACAATGGAGAGATGTTCGGTTCGCCATGAGTTTTTAGTTTGCCCTACATTAACCTGGGACATGATATTGGGCGTAGATTTTATGTTAAAACACCAAGTATCTATATTTATGGATAGATCAGAAGCGAAAATCGGCGAGGCTACAGTGCACCTGCACCACCATGAGAGGACGACAAAATCTATATCCCTTGTGGGGATTTCAGACCTCGTACGTCAGATACATAACAATCAAGTAATCACAGAGAATGATCGTCGCACAACGATTGCCGTGCTCCAACAGTTTAGTTCTGTGTTTGAAGAAGGCATTTCCGGAAATCGGACCACTACAGTGCAACACTCCATCTTCACAGGCGACCATATGCCACTTCGACAGCCACCTCGTAAGGTACCAGTGCACTACCAACCGCAACTGGACGCAATGATAAAAGATATGCTAGATAAAAAGATCATAGTTCCTTCGTCATCTCCATGGGCATCACCTATTGTCTTAGTGAAAAAGAAAGACTCCTCTCTACGACTCTGCGTGGACTATCGACGCCTTAATGCTATCACTAAACGTGACTCTTTTCCACTCCCACGGATCGATACCACGCTAGATGCCTTGAAGGGCGCATGTTGGTTTTCGACTTTGGATCTAGCATCTGGGTATTGGCAAGTAGAGGTCCGACCGCAAGATAAAAAAAACGGCATTTATAGTACCAAATGGTCTATATGAATTCCAAGTGATGCCCTTTGGTTTAACGAATGCCCCGGCTACCTTCCAAAGACTAATGCAAGCAGTGTTACAGACATAGTACCCAACAAATGCCTGATATATCTCGATGACATTATTGTGTATGGCAGCACGCCCGAACAACACAATATCAATTTGAAAGCAGTTTTTCAACGCCTTCAACAACACAATTTAAAAGTAAAACCGTCCAAATGTCGCCTGCTGCAGAAAGAAGTAATCTTCCTGGGACACCGTATCACTGCAGATGGGGTAGGCACAGATAAAGAAAAGACACGTGTGATTGTTAATTGGCCGCAACCACAATCACCCGAAGACGTTCGTAGCTTCCTTGGGCTAGCTTCTTATTATAGACGCTTTGTTCGCGACTTTGCATCATTAGCAACACCTTTGCATCGATTAACACACAAGGGACGAAAATTCTTATGGACTAGCGAGTGTCAACAAGCGTTCGATGCTTTGAAAGCACGATTAACCTCCCCACCTATATTAGCCTTTCCGGATACTTCAGCAGACGGGGGTGAATTTATACTCGATACGGATGCTAGTTCCTCGGCCATTGGAGAAGTTCTATCGCAAGTAGATCGAGATGGACACGAAAGAGTCATCGCGTATGCTAGTCGACGATTAGATAAGAGTGAAGCACGGTATTCTACAACACGTCGAGAGATGTTAGCACTAGTAAAATTCTTACAACACTTTCGCCATTATTTACTGGGCAAACCCTTTCGTGTGCGCACGGATCACCGTGCATTACAGTGGCTCCGCTCTTTCCGCGAACCAGAAGGGCAAGTAGCACGCTGGCAAGAACGGCTAAAAGAGTTCGATTTCACATGCGAGTATCGACCAGAAAACCGACATACAAACGCGGATGCCCTTTCCCGAATACCCCAGACCACAAATAATGTTAACACAATTCTGAGTACAGCGCTAGAGACTGATTGGCCCTCCCTACAAGCAACAGATCCAGACCTGCAGATTATTTACCAAAGACAGTTACACGGGAACAATAAGCCATCCTGGAAGGAGTTAAAAGATCAAACCCTAACAACGCGTCGTATTTGCACCAAATGGAGTAACCTAAAACTATATGGGGACACGTTATTTCTAATTAATGAATCGAAACAACCCCTGCTGATAGTACCGCGAGTCAAAGTCGAGAGCATTGTGGAGCAGGTACATCGCGAACTTGGTCATGCGGGAGAACGAAGGACGGAACACGCTGTCCGTCAACGCTTTTGGTGGCCATCTATACATGAAGATGTAGCGCGATTTTGCAAGAATTGTAACAAGTGTTGCCGTTTTAAATCACCTCAGCAGACACCCCGTGCACCAATGACACCGATGGTGACAACAGGACCACATCAGAGGGTCGGCATAGATATCATGGGACCATTGACAACGACAAAGAATGGGAATCGCTACATACTGGTTATGGTGGATTATTTCACTAAATGGTGTGAAGCAGTACCCACTCCACAGCAAGACGCCCTTACTGTCGCCCGAGCTTTTATCGATCATTGGGTCTCTCGTTATGGTGCACCAGTCTCACTTCATTCCGATCAAGGTCCAGCCTTTGAAAGTCAACTCATCGCTGAGATATGCCGGCTATTGGGAATCAGGAAGACACGCACTACTGCGTATTACCCAGAGGGTAACGGCCTCGTGGAAAGAACGAACAGGACTATTAAAGCCATCTTACAGTCGTTTGTCAGCAGATCGTCACCTGAGTTATGGGATAATGTGCTCCCTCAATGCCTTTTAGCGTATCGTACGTCGGTACACGGTTCCACGGGATTCTCACCTGCTATGTTACTGTTCGGGCACGAATTACGCTTACCAGTAGAGATACAGTCGCCCCTATTACCTTACGAGGAACAAGAGCATGTACCGTACATACGTACTCTCCGCAACCGCTTAGCTGATGCATACCGCCTGGTCAGTATCAACTCGCGTAAGGCTAGCGAACACCAAAAAGACATGTACGATCGTCAGGTGAAAGGGCCGAGGTATACGGTCGGAGATCGCGTCTGGTTACGCCGCCCCATGACATCGTTAGGGAGTTGCAGTAAATTCCACCAGCCCTGGCAAGGTCCTTTTGAAATTATCCTCATCCGATCTCCCACGACGTTTGTATTGCGTAACATACAACGACCTAAAGACGACGTAATAACGGTACACTACAACCAAATTAAACCGGATCGAATGACAGTTTCCTTCGATGCTCAGTCCGCCGACCCACCGCTGGCCACTAGATTTTATGAAGTACCACCAGAAGGAGGAACAGCATACCCGTGCCCAAGACCGGGCACTGAGGACAGTGCCCTATTAGGAGAGGGGGCGATGTAACAGTTTCAAAATCATTATGTATATTGTGTTAATGGATTCTGTTTTCTTTCTATTGCAGGACGATCGAGAGTAAATGCTTTAGAAGAGGAAGAACAAGCCTTGCATGCACTGAGCCTGCAGAATGACGCATAAGACTGTTTGGTAAACTAACCCCCCTTTTTCTGTACATTCCCGCGAATTTTGATTTTAAAATAAATCACTGGTGGTTCCATTCCGTGTTTTCCCTGTGTTGTGAAGTGCTCAGTTAACATTGTGTGTTTGTGGTTTTAGATCATCCCGCTCGCTTCAGTGACTGCTGAAGACACGTGTTACAACGTAACCAAGGATGCTGAGAGTATTCCACAAGACGGAAAATAAACGGTGAAAGAGGGAAAACAATTGTGAAGAGTACGAGAACCAAATACATTTGTGTCAAATACCCTTTTGTGGGTTTGATGTAGGCATGTATGATATAGTGAAGCTGTATTTCGTCAATTCACCTAAGCAACGAATTGGTCTGCACCTTAGAAGTGTGTAAGTCTTATTATTCATAAGTATTATGATTAATTAATCAGTGTAAAGAAATATTGAAGTCATTTTCCCCCACGGTCTGATGTGGTTTATTGGCTAAACTCGTGGTCTAGCATTCAGGAGGGCAGAAGTACGACTGTATATGGTGCCGGTGTTTTTGTTCATAAAACCGTCCTTACATACGATGTTTGTTGACCGTAAGTCGCTCAAATATGAAGAAAACTGACAAAAGAACAGATTGATATGTCAAAGTGCAAGTTCTTTGTTCATACTAATAATAATACTATAGAAATGCTACAAGTGTGTTATATTTACGTATTACGTTAAAATTACGCAACAAATATATTAGCTATTGGCATTACATGTTTCCTTTCTTTTATAACGCTAGTGTTAAGTTCCAGAATTTTGTATGGACCACTAATAACAATTGGTTGAACATGAGCATTGCTGTGATGGTCATATATTTAGCCCAATGTTATGATTACTTAACAGTTCCTTTATAAGTTACGTTTAAAATTAGGTATGTAGAATCAATGCCGCTAATACAGTAACCCAAAAGGTAACGTACTGTACTATATCCTCGCGGTTATTGCTTCGGAAATACCAGAAAAAAAATAATTGTATGGCGCTAATAAACTGGGTTATATGATTATATTTAAAAGCATGCTACAGGAAAACTGGTCAACTTATTGCATAAATTACGTAAACATGAAAAAAATGATAATGAGAACCTTAATAAGTACTTGACCATGGTTTGATCTAAATGTTTTGTTTAAAAAAACTTATTAATAGTACTATCGATCGTATCGAGCTACTAAACGTCTCCAACCGAAAACGTTTTAGGATTAGTTCATATGGTCTATATCGAGTCTAAGTGAATATATGTATAAAAAGTTTTATTTATTTATTATTTATTTGAACACATAAATATTGGTGCAGGGGGGCACCAAATATATATGCGCCACACAAAACAGTGATAATTAGAAGAGAAGGAGAAAAGAGAAGAAGAAAAAAAAAAGTAATGAACGTGGGGAATTATAAAAAAAAGAAGAGAGAGAGAACAATGGTGGGGGAAACGGAAAGGTACAATCAGAACAGATCTTTCAGTTAAGGAAGAATACGACCACCTTTTTACGAAGAAAGTAAAAGAAGGTTACAGCAGGATCGCCACTGGCTTCTATTCTGAGCCATATCTGATAACGTCTCTAGCCACTGCGTTACACCATCTCTCGGACCCCAACAAGGGAGTCGTGAAGGACCAACATAAGCTAGCCCTTTGCAGCTTTCTTTCATACCACGACACCATGTCATATACTGACCACCTCTCCGCTTTTTCCAACCAGTCCCAGAGTCGGCAAATAATGCACGACGTGGAATTCTCTGGGACGACATTCGTAGAACATGTCCAAGCCACCGAAGTCGGTGTTTCAAGATGGTGACACCAATTTCATTATCGTCTCTGTGACCGAACACTCGATGCCGAACCTCTGCATTACTGACATGGTGTTGCCACTGGATGCCAGCAATCCTTCGGAGACAACGATGATCGAACACAGAGAGTCGTCTAACATCCTCAACTCGGAGAGGCCAGGTTTCACAAGCATAGAGCAAAACTGCTTTCACCGTCGCGTTGTAGATCCGACCTTTTACAGCCAGACTAACATCACGAAGGCGCCAAAGATGGCCCAGATTGGCATAAGCCGCTCTGGCTTTCACTATACGTGCATTGATCTCATCACTCACGCCACCACCAGCACTTATGCAGCTACCTAGATACACGAACTTCTCGACTACTTCTATCTGCTCACCATCCAGAGTGAGTACAGGATTAGAATCCTGCCAGTCTTGTAGAAGTACTTTGCACTTCGAAGGTGCAAAGCACATACCATACCTACGGACACTGATTGCCAACTGATTAAGTGCGGATTGCATGGCTTGGGCATTCTCGCACAGTAAGACAATATCATCCGCATATTCAAGGTCGAGAAGTCTTTCTCCAGGCAACAGATCCACACCACCATTACTTACATCCGTCAGAGCTGTTTCCAGAATGTCATCGATGGCAAAGTTGAAGAGGAATGGTGAGATTGGGCAACCCTGCCTAACTCCACTGCTTGAATGGAATAGTGGAGAAAGGAGGTTGTATGCCCTCACTCTGCCTGAGGTGTTTGTATATAAGGCTTTTTGGATGTTAATAAACTTCTCAGACACACCCTTCTTCAATAGACAATCCCAGAGAACAGTTCTGTCCAACGAATCGAAAGCAGCCTTGATATCAAGAAACACTACGATTGTTGGCCTTTGATAAGTATGACGGTGTTCTAACACTTGGCGGGGGGTGAAGATATGATCAATACATCCTCGGCCAGAACGAAACCCAGCCTGCTCCTTGCGAGTCAATCCTTCTCGGGTTCTGAACAACCTACGAAGTATGACGGAAGCCAATAGCTTGGACGCAATCGGAAGTAGACTTATCCCCCGATAGTTGTTACAGGAACAACGTGAACCCTTTTTTAAAGATAGGGACAACTATCGACTCATTCCATGACGTTGGTACACTCTCTAGTTCCCAGATCTTTGTAAACAACGTCGTCAGTCCTTTAGTCAGAAAGTCACCACCATCTTTAAAAAGAGCCGGAGGTAAGTCGTCCGGGCCCGGTGATTTGTAACGTTTGAAGAGTTGGAGTTCCTTGCGGACTTCCGCCTCATTTGGTGGATCAGTCGTCACCGGCCAAGGAGGGCAGGACAGTCTGACCGATGTTGCCGGAGCAGCAGGCCAGTTGAACTGCCTTTCAAAGAATTCTGCCCATCGTCCAAGACGTCGATGGATGTTAGTGATTGGCGTTCCGTCATCCTCGCAGATTGTTTCGCTCACACCAGACTTCTTGCTGCCGGTGGCTCGGATGAGTTGGAAGAGCTTCCGGTAATTACCAGATGCAGCTGCTGCTTCCAACTCACTGGCACGCTCCGACCACCAGGTTTCTCGGTCCTTACGCAAGCTTTGCCCGATTTCATTACGTAACAACCTTCGTCTGTGGTCAAACTCACGATCGCTCGGAGTAGACCGACGGGCTTCAATGAGTTGTAAGGAACCAGAAGAAACCCAGTGCTTGTAAGCGGGACGTTTCGCGAACCCACAACAGACTGTACCCGCCATTTTCATGGCGTAATGAAGTTGCAACCAATGCTCACCTATGCTTTTCGGTGGAATGGTAGCTAGCCTAGAAGCTAGCTCGGTTCGGTACATACTAGCAACAGAAGTTGCAACCAGCTTGCTAACATCAATCCTGTGGTGGCGGTCACTTCGTTGTCCACTGAAAAGTAAGGTAAGATTGGCGCAGACCAGAGCATGGTCAGATTCCAGATAGGTACTCCAAAAGGAGCGGCAGTCTTGTACACAACCGCGCCAGCGGTAGCTGATCGCGATGTGATCAATCTGAGTCCAGGCTTGAGATGCAGAAGGGGGACGCCAGGTGGCACATCGGCGATGACTGTGCCGAAAGTTAGTGCTAGCCAGAAACAGGTTGTGGTCTGTGCATAGTTGCAGTAGACGTTCCCCGTTATCTGTCCTGCGACCAACGAGTCCCCATCGGCCACCTAAACGACTCTCTTCTGTGCCTAGACGCCCGACCTGAGCATTCAAGTCTCCAGCTAGTACTACAATATCTGTCGAACGCACTTTCTGGAGAAGAACAGTTAACTGGTGATAGAACTCATCCTTGATTGCATCCGGGCTGCAATCTGTCGGGGCATAGGCGGAGATGACGAAAAGACATCGTTTCTCACGCCGATTTCTTCTCACTCTGATGGTACTTTCTAATCTAACAGCACATAACCGACTGTTAATGGGGATCCAGTCGACTAGTGCTGCCTCAGCTCTTGCGCTTAGTGCGACACCAACGCCAGCAAGACCAGACGAAGATGCCACAGGGTCCCCGGATAAACGCACGTAAAACAAGCTTTTTGGAGCGACAGATGGAGAGCGAACTTGTAGTACTTCACCAGAGTCTTGAATACGGGTCTCGGATAGACAACACACATCAATATTAAGACTTTCCAAAGACATTGCCAGCCCTATCTGTTGTCCGACCTGCATAAGTGTGCGAACGTTGAAGGTAGCCAGTTTGAATGGTGCACGTGGTTTCAGAAAGACTGCTTCAGTACTCTTATTCGATGGTAACATACAATTTTCAAACCAGGCAGTGACTCGAGAACGTTTAGATAAAGCTGAATTTTTACCATAGGCGAGCTGCTGTCTGAGTCGAAACGGATACAAAAAGTAGAAATAGGAGATAGTGAGTAAATGACGTAGTAAATAATAATAATAATAATAACAATAATAATAATAATAATAATAGTATCAGTCATTTCAATGTTAGTCAGAGAAGAACGAATATTTTCCGTAAGCGAATATTTCATCATGTTTTGGTGTGTGTGCTGAGATACTGCCCGGGTGCCCAAACCGAAGCAGGTGGTTTTCTTAGGGGGCCACACCCCGAGCCTTTGACCTAAAGGTCTAGTCCACAAGGCAGTGGAGCATCGTGAGGAGATGCAGTCCCATGGAAGCCGGTGACCAAAAGTTGGTTCATACGCCATTTGTTCCTTCAGGATACTGGAGCCCATGTGCACCATAGAATTGGGATCCGGTTATAGCGCCGGACGTTCGCTTTTCGTCCTCTCATTTTCGTAAACAACACCCCCGCCACGAGAAGGCAGTGAGTAGGACTTCCCTGGCAGAGGTTGTATACGCGTGGCCGTGTGAGAGTATTTCGAGAGGGGGGGCGACCCCCCCCCGCTCTCGGCCATACCAGGGCATTTGGGGCTTCTCGGCTCTCTGAGCTAAGATCATGTGTATAAAAAGTACTACAAACACAGTCAATTAACCGAAAAAAAATAATAAGACTCGCCTGGGTTGCTTTTTTTTTGAATTCGCCTTTACTGATAGGGCTAGTTGTGTGGTTTCATAGTACATGCTTACGGGGAATTCGTTCAACGTTTGCCTCCAGCTTTTTAATTGTTTACTATTATTGGTAAAATCAAAGAAATTGTTTAGTTAAACAGGCGCAGCTTGTTTACATCACTCACCTTATTTGGAGATTTGTCGTTCTGTGATGTGACTTACCCCTTTTTATGAATTCGACTATTGTCACTCAGAAATTGTTTAGGAATACCTAGCTTATGTATCCAGTATTTTTTTAATAAAAATTTTAACACACACTCATATATCAAAAGTAAAAGATCTGGGGAGTTGTGGATAGTATGACATCGAAAAGTAATTTTTTTTAGTCAAATAAAATAGGTGGGACGTTATGAGAAAAAAATTTTTTTTTAATAAACGCAGGATCCTACAAGATACGTGATTAGATTTTATTCTGCAGCCAAAACTGTCAATATTCTTGACTGACTAATTGGATGTGCCTATCTAACCGTTTTAGTCACTTGTAAAGATTTACCGTTTTTACATGTCGATTCCGCTATTGTTTTGTCAGGTAAGCGGTCTAACAACACGTACGGTGGTTCATGATCGAGATAAGCTGGTTTTAACCTATCAATACTTACGGAGTCCGTGTTTCCATGTCTTTCTATCATGAAATATTTATTTTTTCTTGAGACGACTTTGAAAGGACCTTCAAATGGAGGGCTAAGCGGTGCTTTTATTTTGTCACACCTTATCCAGACGTGCGTGCAATTGCTTAGATCTTTAGGTATATATATAGCTCGCGATTGTTCACGAGTATTAATTGGCTTAAGTTTGGACATGTGGTCCCGTAGTTGATCTACGTAATTTTTTAAATTAAGTTTTCGACTATCAGTATTAGGGTTAATAAATTCACCTGGTAGTCTCAGAGTTGTTCCGAAAACCATTTTCGCTGCTGAACACTGTGCGTCAGTTTTGACAGATGTTCGTATTCTCAACATAACTAATGGTAGGAATTCTGTCCACTGATTGGAGTTTGAGTGAGATATAAGAGCGGTCTTTAGCTGACGGTGGAAACGTTCTACCATCCCATTAGCCTGAGGATGATATGCCGTACAGCGTATCCTATTGGAGCCTAGAAGTTTAGCCAAGTTGTTGAATAGTTCGGATTCAAATTGCGCTCCTCTATCCGTCGTTATTGTTATGGGTGTGCCGAAAATGGTTACCCAGTTCTGCATGAAAACCTTGGCTACTGTTTCCGCTGTGATGTCCGCTATTGGGATAGCTATAGGGAATCTGGTAAATCGATCTATGCATGTAAAAAGATAATTAAAACCGTAAAGGGCCAACCAAGTCGATATGCACATGGGCAAAACGTGCATCTGGTTGCGAGAAAACACCTATGGGTGAATTTGTGTGACGAATAACCTTTGATTGTTGACATGCCGAACACTCTCTGACCCATTTGTGTACATCCTTCTGTAAATTCAGCCATATATATATGGCGTTAAATAGTTTAGTTGAAGCTTTTGCGCCAGGATGAGACAAAGTATGGAAGTTATTGTATATCAACTTTCGCATACTTTTGGGAACGAAAGGTCGAGGCAATGCCTTGGTCCTGTCACAGTATATTAGAATACAGTCGATAGGCGAAGATAAATGTTTTAATTTAAGACTTGAATTATTTGTTTTAAGTAGATTTTGTAATTCTGGATCCTTTTCTTGTTCGTGCTTCAGCGTCTCGAAGTCTACTGTAGACTGCTGTAGCACGTTCATTTCTAATCTAGATAAAGCGTCTGCAGCCTGATTGTCCCGACCTTTGACATGTCGGATATCACTTGTGAACTGTGATATATAGTCAAGGTGTCGAACTTCTCGCGGTGAGTATTTCTCGGCTCTCGCTTTTAATGCATTCGTTAGTGGTTTGTGATCTGTCAAGACTATAAATTCCCTGCCTTCTAACAAGTGTCGGAAGTGCTTAATGGTCAGTTAGATTGCCAGAAGCTCTCGCCCGAAGGTAGAATACCTTGTCTCTGCTGGAGCGAGTCTTTTCGAGAAGAAAGCAATTGGTTTCCAGGCGTTTTCAACCACCTACTGCTTTATCTGAAGCATTCACCATTAAAGCAAGTGGGGAAAGAGAATTCAGATACATCAACGTAGATGCCTGAGCCAGTTTATCTTTTAGCTGTTTAATCGCTTCGACGGCGTCAGAAGACAGTTTGTATTCTTTTGGTTTTCCCTTAAGTGAATCTGTCAAGGGTTGCATTAGTTGTTTTATGTGCTTCTGAAATAGCAGAAGTTTGTCGCGTTAAAGAATCCGAGCAACCTAATTATATTATAAATCGCAATTTAAAAACCTTCGTTTTATATAGTGTTAATTTTAGTAGTAGGCTCAGGAGTTTTAATTCTAAATATTTGCTAGGCCAACAACTATCTGGTAGTTTAGTTATTATACTAAGGCAGTATGCTAGTACTCAATTTTTTAACTTTATTATCTAAACTTTGTTCGTGTTTCTAGGCTACTAATATGATAGACCAATCCATAAACCCGAAACCGTATAGCAATAATGACTACGAGGGGTTTATTGAAGATGTTACAGGAGATTCAAATGATTTTTAAATTTAAAAAGCATAGATATAATGCAACGCATGTGCGGGTCAGATTAACATGCAGGTTGTTGAGATATATGGCAAATTAAAAATAATAAACATGGCCAAAATGAAAATTTTTTTAAATTAAGACGACTTATGGAATTTCAGTTAGGAATATGGTGAGTTATAAACCCTACATAAGACAGTTCCTGCATTTAGCATAGTGGCACTTACAAATATGTAGCAAAAGCAACTGGAAAATATACACATGTTTAGTACAAAAAGAACATCCAGTAAAATAGATAAACTCGCCTCGATTATTTTTGAAAATTGGATTATTCAGTAGACGACATATGTAACGCCATTCGTGAGTAGTATTGATCAAAAAGCATCCAAAATAAAACACGCAGTATGGTAGTTAATTCCAGGGTGCTTGGTGCCACTGACGTTTTTGTCACTCGCTTGAATCAGAACAAGTGAATGGATCCAGATAACTGTGTGGTTGCCACTAAACAAGCCATCTAAAATGACCTTATGATTGCAGAAAACTTATAGCTGAAACTCACCGTGTTTTTGTAGTAGTGTCATCCTTGTTGTTTGGCAATGGAACTCGAGAATTGGAAATTAGGCAGGCAGTGGTCGGAAGAAAAAAATATGACAAAATAGTGCATAGTTTAAGACATAATATGTTAAGTGAAGGAACACTAAGAATTAGATCCAGATAACTATTTACTCCTTGATTGCATGGTTAGTCAATGTATATTGAGGTTGTCTGCAGGTCATATTTGCGAGAGCTTGATGTTAAAACAAGTTTATTTCGCTGAAGCATGTAAATGCTACCAAAGCTTGTTAACGAACCATCAAAAGCTGCACGATTTTAACAAGCACGTCACACCTAGCTTGTCTACAAGTGATATTTCTAAACTTTACATCACTGTGAATAAGACTTTCAGCAAACGTGTTGACCTTACTGACCGACAAAGTTTAAAACAGCTCTTCTAAAACGTGCAGTTGCAACGTGGTCTAGTAACGTCAGTGCTGCTATATATGCGAGAGTTCCTTGTTCAACGGACTTTTGACAAAAGCCTTTTAGGATAGCTCTTCTTATCTAAGCTTTACTAACAGGTTCAGGCAGTTATTATCTCATTTCAAAATAACTTCGCGGACAAACTGGCTGCATCACCAAAAAGAATTATGAAGATCACTAAATTCCCCAGCATTGAGGTATGTTCTGTCAAAGGAAATTCTAAGTACAACACAAAATGGCACTACGGATTTCTTTCACACTCTTACTAGTTATTTTAATATTCATCATAATCACACGCTCCAAAAAGCCCATCACGAATAGGATCTGTCTCTATAACATGATAAGTATGGTACGTCAAATATACGTCGCAGAAAACCCTGCAGTTTCACAACCTTCAAACCATTCGGAACGAAAATCCTTTGGAAAAATTCCTCCTTTTGTTACACAATAAAAGTAACTTTATCTGTTGAACGAGGCCATTTGTAATAAACCACTGACGTGATGGAAAAGGTTCGCCATCTCGTTGACATTAACGCGGAAGTTATAATTATTCACAAACAACATGTTGGTATATAAGTGTTGTAAATATACCATTTAAGGTTTTCTTCAGAAATGCAGTCAAACACAATTTTTAGTGAGGTTTGCATAATATTTGCTGTAACAAAAACAGAACGACGAAAATCCATCCGCAGCCTTTTTGTTGGACAGTACTATCATTTATTTGTTTCTTCTCCCTGTCATGTATTTTAACCTTTGTTCAAATCTCGTTTAATCACACCTTTTATTCTTCAGTCTTTTTCTTCTGAGCTTTTATTACATGATTTTGATTAAAGACTTATCTTTTGTTACCTAATATTTTATTGCATGTTGCCGGACTATTGACAGTGAGGTCGTGTTTGACTAAGCTCAAGGTCACGACGTGATTCAGTGTGTGACTGCTAAGCTTTAACTGTCTGCTTAAGAGGGTTGCAAGAATCCCTGCAGATAGATTTTTATTGATTCTCAGGTATCGGACCCTTTGGTATTAACTGTTTCTTTTACTGTTTAGCGCGCTACTTTGCGTTAGAGAAACATCTGACTGTATAACACAAGCTGTACCGTTTGAGTTATTTAGTATTTTTGATATAATTTCTTCAATTTCCTAAATTAGAAACGGTTAAAATAAGCTCAGAGTTTGTTTTTACATAACTTAATATGAGTGTCTCAAAAGGCTTGGTAAACTATAAAGAAGAGCGTAGTCTGGCCTATTAGAATAAAATTTTGGTTCGTCAGTCGTGCTTACAAACCGAATACTGGCATTTCGGTCGTTACATTTGCCATATATATATATATATATATATATATATATATATATATGATTAGATGGTAGAATAAGAGTTTGTGCAACAATAGTTTGGAATGTTGCTGTTAAACTCTCATTTAATTGCAACAGACAATCAAATAACAATTTGTATGGGTCATATACACATGGTGAAGATACAATGAATTCGAAAAGTTCAAGTGTTACACAAAGTAAGCCCTACAAGATATACTCGAAGAAGCGGATCTCTGTCAAAATTGTTGGCAAGATATAAGAGAGGAAGGACAGAAACAAATTGTAGCGGTAAATAAATCCCCAAAATAAATAACTCTGTAAGTTTTCGACATTGGATGCTGACCACAGTTTTGGTGGACTCATCTAGCTGAAAGCGCTCTGTCAAGCATCCGCATCAGAACACGTGTGGGAACGCCGTGCTCAACTGTGGTGTTTGAATGAACTAATGACTCCTTTGTACTTGTTGAATGTTTGATTTCGAATTCTAAATACAGTACATTCGTTAGTGCTTGTGTAGTACTTCTTGATTCAATTGCGTTATCCCTGGGACTCTTAATTCATACTATAATTCAATTACTTCTAATTATCATATTGGCGTCGCGATGGGGCCTGCGATGGAACAGTTAGATATTCATTCAACTTCTGAAGCTTTTGAGGACTATTTGGAAAGGTTTGAAATCTGGAGCATGACCAAGAAAGATGATGAGGATATTAATATTGTGGCACATTTTCTCACATTCATTGGAAAAGAAGCATATGGCTTATTAAAAATTTTGGCTTCACCGGAAAAGCCCATTTCTCTTCCTTATACAACTCTCAAGGAACTACTTCTAGACTATGCTAAGTATACAAATTTCGAATGCGGTGAAGGGAGACTTCGTAAAATGATTTATCAGGATATAAAAAATTCCACTATATTACGTCACCCCATCCCAGTGCATACACAAGGTTTTGCAGTTCACGAAGACGGGCACAAGTTTAGTCAATGTTTTTCTTGTGGCAAGTTCCACCCTTTTAATTCATGTAAATTTCGTAATTGTAAGTGCTTTAAATGTGGTGATGTCGGACATATTCAGTCAGTTTGTAATACTACTGTTCATCTTGCTGCAACTAATATTAAGTCTTGTGATTCTGATTCTATTAATTTAAATATTTATAATGATCATTTATCTTTATCGACGATTTCAAAAGACAGTTTAGAGTCATGTAGCAGTTCAGAGTTAATTGAAACTCAGGATTCTTGTGAGACAACAATTTCTAATGAATCAACCTATCAGATTTCTCATGTTATTGTACCAGATATGATTTTTCCTAATGATTCACATATTTCTGATGAAATTTCTTACAAATCTGATGAGAATATTTCGGATGAATTTAATCATGATCGAAAATCTGATGTAGTTTTGATTGATGCTGATTTTTCTAATGATCCTTTACTCTGCAATGACATTCTTAATAAATTTGAGGAAACTATTTCAGAAGAATCAAATCTTGATGTCGTATCAAATATTATTTGTTCTCATGATGCATTTGTTTCTTGTGAGAAACTTGTTCAATGCGAAGCACGATTATTAAATGAGTTAGAGTTTGATTACAATTCAGATAATTCCATATCAACTGTTGTTTGTCCTTATCATAAATTCACTTCCAATGTTTACTCTAGTCAAATTGAGAAAGATGTTTTAAATGAAGCCACATTATTCATAACTTGGGGATATGATGATCCGACATTATTTCGTGGGGGAGGATAGTCTATGGTTCATATCTTAGGTAGTAGTTCCAGTATTCAACCGGCATGGTGATTGTTCACAATCCCAGAAATCAAGTGAGTCTGTTCCGATTTCAGTTGTTAATTCTAATACTAATGAGTGCATTCTAGATAATAAAGAGTCTTTATCCAATACATTGTCGGACAGACACAGTATGAACTTGAAAAGAAGACGTTCAATTGATTACAGACACTTAGACTCTAATTTAAGCTGTGGCGGATGTGGTGTTTGAATGAACTAATGACTCCTTCGTACTTGTTGAATGTTTGATTTCGAATTCTAAATACAGTACATTCGTTAGTGCTTGTGTAGTACTTCTTGATTCAATTGCGTTATCCCTGGGACTCTTAATTCATACTATAATTCAATTACTTCTAATTATCATATTGGCGTCGCGATGGGGCCTGCGATGGAACAGTTAGATATTCATTCAACTTCTGAAGCTTTTGAGGACTATTTGGAAAGGTTTGAAATCTGGAGCATGACCAAGAAAGATGATGAGGATATTAATATTGTGGCACATTTTCTCACATTCATTGGAAAAGAAGCATATGGCTTATTAAAAATTTTGGCTTCACCGGAAAAGCCCATTTCTCTTCCTTATACAACTCTCAAGGAACTACTTCTAGACTATGCTAAGTATACAAATTTCGAATGCGGTGAAGGGAGACTTCGTAAAATGATTTATCAGGATATAAAAAATTCCACTATATTACGTCACCCCATCCCAGTGCATACACAAGGTTTTGCAGTTCACGAAGACGGGCACAAGTTTAGTCAATGTTTTTCTTGTGGCAAGTTCCACCCTTTTAATTCATGTAAATTTCGTAATTGTAAGTGCTTTAAATGTGGTGATGTCGGACATATTCAGTCAGTTTGTAATACTACTGTTCATCTTGCTGCAACTAATATTAAGTCTTGTGATTCTGATTCTATTAATTTAAATATTTATAATGATCATTTATCTTTATCGACGATTTCAAAAGACAGTTTAGAGTCATGTAGCAGTTCAGAGTTAATTGAAACTCAGGATTCTTGTGAGACAACAATTTCTAATGAATCAACCTATCAGATTTCTCATGTTATTGTACCAGATATGATTTTTCCTAATGATTCACATATTTCTGATGAAATTTCTTACAAATCTGATGAGAATATTTCGGATGAATTTAATCATGATCGAAAATCTGATGTAGTTTTGATTGATGCTGATTTTTCTAATGATCCTTTACTCTGCAATGACATTCTTAATAAATTTGAGGAAACTATTTCAGAAGAATCAAATCTTGATGTCGTATCAAATATTATTTGTTCTCATGATGCATTTGTTTCTTGTGAGAAACTTGTTCAATGCGAAGCACGATTATTAAATGAGTTAGAGTTTGATTACAATTCAGATAATTCCATATCAACTGTTGTTTGTCCTTATCATAAATTCACTTCCAATGTTTACTCTAGTCAAATTGAGAAAGATGTTTTAAATGAAGCCACATTATTCATAACTTGGGGATATGATGATCCGACATTATTTCGTGGGGGAGGATAGTCTATGGTTCATATCTTAGGTAGTAGTTCCAGTATTCAACCGGCATGGTGATTGTTCACAATCCCAGAAATCAAGTGAGTCTGTTCCGATTTCAGTTGTTAATTCTAATACTAATGAGTGCATTCTAGATAATAAAGAGTCTTTATCCAATACATTGTCGGACAGACACAGTATGAACTTGAAAAGAAGACGTTCAATTGATTACAGACACTTAGACTCTAATTTAAGCTGTGGCGGATGTGGTGTTTGAATGAACTAATGACTCCTTCGTACTTGTTGAATGTTTGATTTCGAATTCTAAATACAGTACATTCGTTAGTGCTTGTGTAGTACTTCTTGATTCAATTGCGTTATCCCTGGGACTCTTAATTCATACTATAATTCAATTACTTTTAATTATCATATCAACATCTGTCTCAATCACTAGCCAGATTAGTGCAAACGACCCTCGATATATTGATAGCTTATCAAATATATCTCCGATCTCCTCGCTTCTGTCTTTTGATTTTACTTGGTGGGTGTGCTTCATATTAAAAGGTGTTACTGGTTAAAGCGTTGTCAAACTCCAAATACCTGTGGCATCTTCATTGGTGAGCCCGATGTGATCTGGTACACCATATTGTAAACTGTGAGTCTGTTCCTTTTTGTGATTCTATATATCATTGTCTTATTTTAATCTTTTTTTAACATTGTGATATTTTTCCCGTGTTTTTGGATATATATATATATATATTTCCCACTCGTTCACTTTTCGTACTTGATATATTGATATGACTGAACAGACAGTTAAAGAGTGTGTCCCCACCTTCCTTCCAACTATACCCTTCTGGCCAGACAACATCGAAGCCTGGGTTCGCTACGCAGAAGCCGACTTCTTCGAGCACGGTGTGAACGACACACGTAATAAGATTACGAGCGACAAGGTGTTCTTTACCAAATAGATCATATAAAATTTGTTTAGCTCTATCGTAACCCAAATGACTGGGCAAAGAAATACAAGCTTCAATAGCCGTTCTGGCCTTTCCTTTACAATGGTATGACAAATATGACAACAACTGGCACTTGTCAGACAGTTTACTCTCGATAATGCTTGTAAACTGACTAATAAATCGGTGGTACTGGCTCGGTTGTCCATCAAAAAACATCATATCAATCTTAGGCATGACCGTACTATTAACCGTATTACGTAACGTATCCTTTACTTCATCAATCCAATCGCATTTTGAGTTGTTAAATACCTCCCCGGAATGCTTATTACACGCAGTGTCACCATCCAAGTACCTTTCCACCTTAGCATTTATCTCAGACCTGTCTACTGGCAGTCTGTTATCGTTTTCTATGACCTTACATTCCAGTTCAGCCATATCAACCTCCTCTTGAAGCTCTAACATCTTAAGCTGCCTTTCTAACTCAAGCCTCTTTTCCAAAATTTTCTTCTTTAGTAATGCCTTATCTAACCTCAATCTAGAAGTACTAAACTGAGCTGAGGACATACTATTAACACTAATATCATCACGTTTATCATCATTAAATTCAGACATACCACAGACAGCTTTAGAAATTTTACCATCCATTTCGTCATTTTCCTTCGGTTTTTTGCTTCTCGTTTCCATCGTATGCCTTTGTTCGGAAGAATCGGTTACCAAAACAAATAAGAATTAATCCAAGCGAATTCGACCAATATGACCAGAAATTGGACCCAAAATGTCCAGACGAATCCAATGTATTACAACAGAACCAAAATTGAAGAACTGTAATGTTACGTCCAAGTTTTTGCTCCTTCCCGTTATTGAAGTACGGTATGTCGATCTATTTGTAATTTACGAACCCAAATTAACAACAGAACCAAAAACCAAATTAGGTACCAAGTTTATTCGCAATTCACAAATAGTCGACCAAGTGTCGTTCTTCAATTTTATAGGTTCCCGGAGCAAAAACCTTCCAATTACCAAGCCAAAGACAAACAGAAACCAAAAAATGTCCGAAATAATGATATAAACAAACAAGTTCAGAAGTTAAGTAAAACAAATACATCCAAAAACCAGTGAAATTAATGATATTTAATATAAAGTTTTAAATCAGCCAAATGTCTTCAGTTCTCCCGTAACACTTCCGACCAAAACAACCTTGGTTCTTTTCACAGACAAAATAGGTAACAGCGATCCAAGTGTGTGTATCGCAAGCAATCAACAACAAACATTCAATATACCGACAATCTCGTGATCCCTAGGACTTACACCAGTACGCCTAGGGATCCGATTAACTACCCACCATCTACCGCTTCGAGAAGACACAGTTTACGTATATCTCTCACTAGAATACCCTTTCTCGTCCTCAGCTCTACCTGTCTTACTAGTCTATCCTTACTTGGTATCACTCTCTGTACTAGACCTAAGGGCCACTTGTTTTTCTCGGAAAAGTCAGAACATATCATTACTACGCCACCCTCCCGTATATTCCTCTCTAGTTGTGTCCACTTGTATCGACGCTGCAATAGTGATACATATTCCTTAGACCAACGTCTCCAAAATACTTGTGCCAAATAGTTCGCTTGCTTCCATCTCTTAGAATACCTGTCATTAGATAGAGTGTTATCGAATTCTGCAACATTCTCTCGCAATAGTAATAGTTTCGCTGGTGTTATTGCATCAAGATCCTTCGGGTCATCTGTAACGGGAACCAAAGGTCAATTGTTAATTATACGTTCAGCCTCTGTCATGAAAGTTTCAAAACATTCATCTGTTAAAGGTTGTTCCTTTACAAGAGTACTCAATACCCTACGTACAGAGCGAATCATGCGCTCCCACACTCCTCCCCAATGACTAGCAGCCGGAGGATTGAAATGTCAGTCAATCCCCTTTTTTAGCAAATCAGAGTGTATACGTTCCTGTACCCAACCCTGAAGACATTTTCTTAGTTCATGTTCAGCACCCACTAGATTTGATCCATTATCACTGTAGATCTCCTTTGGATAACCTCTCCTGCTGACAAATCTAATTAGTGCCATGATAAATGAGTCGGTGGTAAAACTATATGCCACCTCCAGATGCACGGCTCTCAATTTTAAACAAGTGAATACACAACCATACCGCTTCTCATTATTTCTACCATGTTTAACCATAAGGGGTCCAAAATAATCTACCCCAACTGATAAGAACGGATAGTCACCTCCTTCTATCCTGATCGGAGGTAATGGCGCCATTAGTTGCTGAATGGGACGAGCGTTCCTTCTTTTACAATAAACACAATCCTTTATCACTCTCCTCATGGCCACACCGCCCCTCAGCACCTAAAATCTTTCTCGGACCGTCGCCATTACCTGTGTAGCTCCGACATGTCCCTCCAAAACATGATAATACCGTAGAATCAAATTTGTAATTGTGTGCTTCGATGGTAATATTATGGGATGCTTCCTCGACTCGGACCAGGAACTAATTTGAAGTCGACCACCGACACACAATAATCCGTCTATGATCATTGGATTTAAGATTCGTACGGGTGAATTCGTTATTTTCACCTTGCTAATGTTATCAGACGACAACATTTCAATCTCTTTCCGAAATACTATGCTTTGGACATATCGAATTAAATCTAAACAAGCTAAATTTAGTTCATCAACTCTGAGCATACCCACCTGTAGGGATAGATCACCTCTGCCAGAATACATTATTAACAAATATTGCTTAAATCGGATCAACCATGCAACAGCCTTAAGTAATCTAGTCCAATCTGAATAATAATTAATAAGTAGATCAACAGTGGATTCTCCAACCATTACATGCATGGACGTTGCCTTCTTTAATTCCAAGAGATGGGGTTTAGGATCTTGTATATTTGCATCAGGCCAACACTCCTTCGGCTTCTTCAAAAAGTGAGGTCCTTCCTCCCATACCTTGACATGATCGATGTTGAACCTTACCCCTCTGGATGCAAAGTCTGCTACGTTTTCCTTAGAAGGTACGAATCTCCATTGGTCCATCTTAGTAAGACTGTGAATAGTCGAAATCCGGTTTGCTATGAATGTTTTAAACTGGCTTTTCTCATTTCTAATATAATGTAAGACAATCATGGAATCCGTCCAAAACTTAACTTCTGCAAACTTAATATCTAACTCGGACTGCAGCTGGGACCCCATACGCGCTGCTAACACTGCTGCCGTAAGTTCCAAGCGCGGTATAGTTTGAACCTTCAAGGGGGTTACTCTTGCCTTAGCCGTAATAAGACGGGAACATATTCCAGTGTCAAGGATGCAAGATCGGATGTATGCCACTGCACCATATCCAATTTCCGAGGCGTCACAGAAAATATGAAGTTCCAGAAGCGAGCGATCTGATTGTGGAAACAATACACAACGTGGAAAACTAACGTTCCCAACCCTCTGAAGTTCACTTAGAATCTCTAACCAGCGTTTGCATTCCTCACTTGGAATCTCTTCGTCCCATCCTAGTCCCAACTTACCTAAGCGCTGAAGTAACTGCTTCATAGGAAGTATAAATGGTGCTAACAATCCCAAGGGATCGTAAAGTGAGGCTACACTCGACAATATACCTCGCCTAGTGAGGGGGCGTTTCGGTACGCGAACTTTAAATTCAAACGCATCAACCATAGTATTCCAAAATAATCCCAATGTGCGTTCCGTAGGAAGTCTCTCAAAGTCAATTTCTCTTACGGCTTCTGCTTTCTCATCTGGATCAATTGATTCGAGAACCTGTTGACAGTTACTTATCCACTTGGTAAGTCTGAATCCACCTTTTCTGAGGAGTAAACCTAGGGCTTTCGGAAGCTCGATTGCATCCTGCACATTATCAATTGAGGCTAAATAGTCGTCGACATAGAAACTCTTATCTACGACTTCTTAAACATTTTTATTCAATTCTTTACCGAATATATCTACCGTTTTCCTACGAGCGAAATTAGCGCAAAAATGAGAGGACACGGCTCCAAACGGATGGACTGTTAAACAGTATTCCTTAGCCCTTTGTCTTATATCACCGACTTCCCACCACAATAGTCGAAACGCTCCTCTATCTTGTCTCGGGATCTTTACTTGAAGAAACATCTCCTCGATGTCAGCGGCTAATGCTACGTTACCTAATCTGAATCGTAGAAGTATACCAATTAAACTATTTACAGTATTTGGTCCTCTCAAAAGCTGATCATTTGGAGAGCAACCTTGATAGACAGCTGCACAATCAAAAACAATTCTCAATTTTCCAGGCTTTTTAGGGTTGATAACAGGATGATGAGGAATATACCAACAAACAGCATCACGATCAAATCCCTCCTTACTAGCTTCAATGATGTAGCCCTTAATTAAATGCTTATTCATTACAGCTTGATATTTCTCCAGAAGACTATTATCCTTCATAAACCTCTTCCTTAAACACTCTAGTCTGCGTTCCGCTAGCTCCAAATTATTCGGTAGTCTTGGCTTATCATACTTCCACGGTAGACCAACTTGGAAATGGCCACCCTCCAGTTTTAGGGAACTATTAACTATTTCCAGAGCTCTTTTATCTTCGACAGAATATCCATTACGAAACACATCTGCATCCTCAAACTCATGATTATATAATCTTTCTATATCTCGCAAAATATCATTAGTAGAACAATGACACCACTGAACTTGATGTAGAGACCTCGATACTCCTTTAGGACCTAAAATCATCCAACCGAGATGAGTACGCACACCAAACGGATGCTTCCTATCACCCAGGCGTTGTTCAAGGACCCAATGTGCACCAGGAGCATCACACCCGATCAATATTCCTACCAGATTACTTTGCAACCTCGGAAGGGTTATGTCCTTTAAATGTTTCCACCTTCTCAGTTGGAGTTCGGTAAAGGTTCTGCATAATCGATCGGAAGTTTCTTGGTCGTATAAGCCTTGTTGATCCTTATAGAACCCCGTTCATCTAACGAAAATACCTCTAAATTTACTTCCAAACACTCACAAGTAGAAGTTCCATTCTCAGTCGTCACCCTTATCGAAGTCTCCTTACCTTCGATACCCAACCGATTAATTAACTCTTCAAATACAATAGAGGTATCTAAACCACTATCTAGAAGGGCGTATGTTTCCAAACATCCTTTGGGGCCGTATAGTCTAACCGGAATAATACCCAAACAAACCTTTGAGGAGTTCAAATCCTTAGCAAAGTTCACCATATGTTTATTATTAGCATCAATATGTAATAATGGATTATGCCGAATCTTACAATTATCAACGTCAAACTTTATGTCTGAGTTACACGACTTGGCTATGTGACCCTTCCTTAAACACAGGTAACATAGACCCCGTCTTCTCACTTCCAGTCTCCTTTCTGTAACATTCATTTTCGATAACTTCATACAATCTTTCTCTTTGTGATCACCAAAGCAAATTTCGCAACTTTAAGTCTTGAGTAAAGTGCTTGGCTCCCGCTTAACTACATTGAGGCGTGATCTTTTATCAACGTGGCCTTCATAATTACCTTTACGGAACTTTGAGTTACAATGTACCAATCTACCAAAACGTGATCGAGCAATCCTGGCTCTTTCTTCTACAAACATTACTAATTCTTCAAAGATCGGCTTCCTACCAGCCATCATGATCCTATCGGCAGCTTCCACCCATTTATTCTGCAATTCTAGAGGTAAACGTGACACAGTTATTTCCAGATTAGCCGTAGAATTCACATCAGACATATATCCCATTTCCTTCAACGTTATGCATACATTACGTAGCCTAATTGCGAAGTCAGTTAAACCATCGGCGGATCCTTCAACAGATTTGTGGTTGAGTAATTCAGTAATAAGATTACGAGCGACAAGGTGTTCTTTACCAAATAGATCATATAAAATTTGTTTAGCTCTATCGTAACCCAAATGACTGGGCAAAGAAATACAAGCTTCAATAGCCGTTCTGGCCTTTCCTTTACAATGGTATGACAAATATGACAACAACTGGCACTTGTCAGACAGTTTACTCTCGATAATGCTTGTAAACTGACTAATAAATCGGTGGTACTGGCTCGGTTGTCCATCAAAAAACATCATATCAATCTTAGGCATGACCGTACTATTAACCGTATTACGTAACGTATCCTTTACTTCATCAATCCAATCGCATTTTGAGTTGTTAAATACCTCCCCGGAATGCTTATTACACGCAGTGTCACCATCCAAGTACCTTTCCACCTTAGCATTTATCTCAGACCTGTCTACTGGCAGTCTGTTATCGTTTTCTATGACCTTACATTCCAGTTCAGCCATATCAACCTCCTCTTGAAGCTCTAACATCTTAAGCTGCCTTTCTAACTCAAGCCTCTTTTCCAAAATTTTCTTCTTTAGTAATGCCTTATCTAACCTCAATCTAGAAGTACTAAACTGAGCTGAGGACATACTATTAACACTAATATCATCACGTTTATCATCATTAAATTCAGACATACCACAGACAGCTTTAGAAATTTTACCATCCATTTCGTCATTTTCCTTCGGTTTTTTGCTTCTCGTTTCCATCGTATGCCTTTGTTCGGAAGAATCGGTTACCAAAACAAATAAGAATTAATCCAAGCGAATTCGACCAATATGACCAGAAATTGGACCCAAAATGTCCAGACGAATCCAATGTATTACAACAGAACCAAAATTGAAGAACTGTAATGTTACGTCCAAGTTTTTGCTCCTTCCCGTTATTGAAGTACGGTATGTCGATCTATTTGTAATTTACGAACCCAAATTAACAACAGAACCAAAAACCAAATTAGGTACCAAGTTTATTCGCAATTCACAAATAGTCGACCAAGTGTCGTTCTTCAATTTTATAGGTTCCCGGAGCAAAAACCTTCCAATTACCAAGCCAAAGACAAACAGAAACCAAAAAATGTCCGAAATAATGATATAAACAAACAAGTTCAGAAGTTAAGTAAAACAAATACATCCAAAAACCAGTGAAATTAATGATATTTAATATAAAGTTTTAAATCAGCCAAATGTCTTCAGTTCTCCCGTAACAACACGGCTCTGCCACAGATATGTTGCAAAGAATGAGAGAAGTTATTGGCCAAAGAACCTTCGATGACGGCCTATTCAAACAACTTTTCTTATCCAAACTTCCTCAGAAGGTGCAAGCTGTTCTGGTACCGTTCCAAAACATCGCCGTAGACGAGCTGGCTGCATCTGCCGACCGCATCTTCGAGACACTAGATCTTCTAACGCCGAGGAATTTTCAGTCAAAGAAATGCCTCAAACCACCCAGAATGACATAACACATTTATGTCATACACTTACTTGTTATCTCAAACTCCGTAACAACCGTAAACGGTCACACACCCCGCGAAGAAGCACATCACGTAGGCGGTCTGTATCTAGAACTCGAGAGACGAATAATCCTGACTAGTGCTGGTATCATAACCAGTATGGAAAGTCCGCCAGAAATTGCTAAAAACCCTGCAATTTTCCGAACGCGAAATCGGTCGAAGCGAAAAATGTTTCGGGAAACTTCCAAGCCGGCAAGCGTCAACGGCAACCGCAGCCGGTGAACACAGCCGTCTTTTATATGTCACTGGTGTGATAACGAGAGTTCGTTACCTCGTCGATACTGGTGCAGAAGTTAGCGTTTTTCCAGCGAATTCCAACGACCGGCTTCACGAGTCGGTTTTTAATCTACAGGCGGCAAACGGAAAGCCCATCTCTACGTATGGCAAAAGGTACGTTTACCTCAACGTGGGTTTATGCAAACCCATTCACTGGATCTTTGTTGTTGCGGATGTTTCTATGCCAATCGTTGGTATTGATCTTCTTCAGCAACACAACTTAATTATCGATACGCGCAAACGGAGGCTAGTAGATGGAAATACTAATTTATTGGTTTGCCTGACTTCTTTTTCTGGTTTCAGGTTATCTCCCGTCACTATTAAGCACACGATAGATCTCTTCTACCAACCAATACTCGATAAGTATTCTGGCATTTACCAATCGCAACCGAAATTGCCGTGTGTAACCAGTAACGTTACGCATCACACCACGACTACAGGACCACCTGTATTCTCTAAAGAACGCGGACTGGCACCCGAGAAGTTAAGGTTGGCGAAAAACGAATCCGACCATATGATAGACTTAAGAATCATACGACCTTCAAATAGCCCATGGGCATCTCCGTTGCACATGGCCCCTAAAAAGGACAGCAACGATTGGCGTCCAACTGGTGACTATCGGATATTGAATACAAAAACCATTCTCGATCGTTACCCGTTGCCCCACATTCACGATTTGACAGCTACCATAAAAAGTACAACTGTCTTTTCGAAAATCGACTTGGTTAAAGCGTATAACCAAGTTCCTATGGCCACTGAAGACAATCCGAAAACCGCAATTATAACTCCCTTCGGACTCTATGAATTTTCGCGAATGCCTTTCGGTCTGAGAAACGCGGCACAGACTTTCCAAAGGTTCATAGATGACGTTTTTCGAGGTCTCAACTTCGTACATGCATACGTTGATGACTGTCTAATAGCAAGTCCGGACAGAAAATCACATCTCCAGCATCTGGTCCTTGTTTTCGACCGACTACAAAAACATGGCATTACTGTAAACATTCAGAAATGCCGAATTGGAACCGACTCCTTAGATTTCTTAGGACACACTATTGATGCGCAAGGTGTCCGACCCCTTAGGACAAAAGTGGCGGCCATTCTGGATTACCCAGAACCGACCACCATCAAGCAATTGCGCACGTTTAACGGTCTGGTGAGTTTTTATAGACGATTCATACCGAAATGCGCGTTACTTATGAAACCTCTCACCGACCAAATTCGTGGAAATGCGAAATCCATCAATCTGGATGACACCACACGAAAAGCATCTCTACGGTTAAGGAACGTATCGCTCAAGCGACCATGCTTGCTCATCAGGACCCTGGAGCTCCCATTAGTATCGAAGTAGACTCATCCGACTCGGCAATCGGAGCAGTCCTACAACAATGGGCTAACCACTCCTGAACTTTTCCGTTGTCTGACCGCAAAATTAGGAATCACTCGCTTCCGAACGACGGCCTATCACCCACAAGCAAACGGGTTGATAGAACGTTTTCACCGACAACTAAAAGCTTCACTATCAGCCTCAAACATTTCTCAGTAGACTGACGCTCTTCCACTCGTCTTACTAGGTATTCGCAATGCAGTGAAAGGTGACATTGTATACACTGCGTCTCAACTCGTTTGTGGTACAACCCTTCGACTTCCAGGAGAATTCGTGGATCCTTCATCCTCTTCGATGGACATGGATCTAACCTCCTACGCGAACAGGCTTACAAACGCAATGTGTTCAGTTAAAGCTGTTTCCACTCGACCACAATCAACTGATGTTTTCAACCTGTCTTACGACATAGTACACACGTTTTCGCGCGTCGAGACTCGCATCGACGACCTCTAGAATCAACATATGAAGGACCTTTCAAAGTTCTTCAACGCGAATCTAAGTACTATATAGTCGATAAGAACGTAACCAACGATAGCTTCAGCACCGATCGCCTCAAAGCAGTGTATTTAGAAGGAAATCCTATTCATGTCGATTTTCTTTCCCCAAAATAAATAGCCCTGTAAGTTTTCGACATTGGATGCTGACCACAGTTTTGGTGGACTCATCTCGCTGAAGGCTCTCGGTCTTTTGATTTTACTTGGTGGGTGCGCTTCATATTAAAAGGTGTTACTGGTTAAAGCGTTGTCAAACTCCGAATACCTGTGGCATCTTCAACATCAATCAACAACAGTCGAACAAGGGCAGTGAAAGACAAAGTGTAGATCGAATACACAGAAACAAGCAAGCGAGTGAAGTAGATTATTAAAGGCGACAAGTAGAAATACATGACGTAGCTAGCCACGGGCACTGAAAGTGCTGTAAGACAAGGAACTTCGAAAGAACTATTTGACACAACGAAGAAACCGGCAGTGAAATATAATGAAACAGAGAAACCAATCAAGAACAACGAAGTAAGTCAATCACTGAGACTCAAGAGTGGAGGAACATGTGATTAAACACTTTGGAGGACTCTAAAATAGTTCATCTCTATTGAATCCACCGGACATTGATGTAGCACACACAGACCTTTCCAGAGTTGTCACTTAACCAACGATTCTTGAAATCGAGTTGTCCATCAAACAAATGAAGAGTGAAAAAGCAGTAGAGCCTGACAATATACGGCTAAAGAACTGCAATCAGACATAGAACAAACTTCAAAGATTCTTTGTACTTTTTTCAGGAAGACTTTCGATACAGGAAAAACGTCAGACTCTTTCGAAGCTGACAGTCGTTTCTCCCCAAAGGACGGCCTGAATAGAGACAATCATTCCGTATTTCACTTGTCGTATCTGCGTAACGACCTGACTGTACAAGTAAATCGCGTCGCTACGGACAATCGTCGAACGAACAATTGAATGGAGTTCAACACCATACATCAACACCTTTGATTATAGGAGTGAGGTTCAAATGGTTCAAATGGTTGTAGACGGAATAAACGAAGCTTTCGCTTAACAGGCTTCTGTGTCAAGTAGCAGGGGATCACCAATACCTCCAGGCAAGAACCTACGTATATTAACGATAAAAGAGAAAAAAAATGAATTGGTAAATCATAGTAAGATACTATCCTTAATCCTTAAGAACAGATCAAGTCGCCTCTTAAAGGACTCCTGGGAAGTTGCTTGGACTAGCTCAGCTGGCAGCGAATTCCAGCATTTGACAACTCTTAAGGAGTAGAAGTTGTGTCTGCAGTCCGTTCTATTATGTTGTATCTCTAATTTCTGTGTGTTACCCCTTAGGTTAGTGTTGGGACTAAGCTTAAGTAGGTGTTTAAGAGGATGTCCAGGAGTGTTAAGGATTCTCTAAGCCATTAGAAGGTCATTGTAGATAGGGAGATTTTATGAAGCCTGATAGATTCGGTTTCAGAAATACCCTAATATAAAGCTTGCGCTGTTGATTGTTGTCTATTACTGTCCCTGCTAATTGAGTGCATTTACTAAGACTTCGACTTAACTTTTCTTTCATTCTCTTTTCCAGTTCTACTCACTCACGCTACTCTACATGCTCCTCTGTCATATAAAGTACCCTCTAGCTAGACGTGAATTGCTACATGAAGATACTTCATATCCATTATTAAGTAGTTATCAAAGAATAGTAGTCAGTCAACATTGTTTTAATTTCTTCATATTGGCGGTCCACCGACCTCGCTAATTACAGGTGGAAATTCAAAATGCCTGCAGGCAAGCCGTCCGGTCTGAAGACTGCCCGCAAACTTCGAGACCATCGCCGAACCCAGAAATGGTCAGATAAAGCATACAAAAAGGCTCATATTGGAACGAGGTGGAAAGCGAATCCTTTCAAGGGTGCCTCACACGCTAAGGGTGTTGTACTAGAGAAGGTATGTCACATGGTACAAGACATTGTATCTTAGGTTGGCGTTGAAGCTAAACAACCAAATTCTGCCATTCGTAAATGTGTGAGAGTTCAGCTTCTGAAGAATGGAAAGAAAATCACTGCTTTCGTACCTAATGATGGATGTTTAAATTTCATTGAGGAAAATGATGAAGTCTTAGTGTCTGGTTTCGGGCGAAAGGGACATGCAGTCGGCGATATACCTGGTGTAAGGTTCAAGATTGTTAAAGTTGCAGGTGTATCACTTAAGGCTTTGTACACACATAAGAAGGAAAGACCCAGGGCTTAGTATTTTTCATAATATATTTTGGTTTTTGGATGTAGCTTGTTAGTTACTTATAACATGTTTTATAGTATAATAAGATCGGTTTCTTCATCCACTGAAGTGGCCGGTACCTGCTTATCACGTTGTCGTTCCTTGAGTTGCTACCTGTTCAGATCACTGTCGAATAAATATTTTCGCGTTAGTCAGTCTGTCTGTATCTGAATACTATCCGACTACTTATGAAAGCTGCTTCTCAGTGCTGTGAGAATGTATTTTGTCATTCGTATGTTAGTTTGTTAATTCACGAAATAATCTTACCATTAGTATATCAACGTGAAGTAATTTTGCTTGATTCATATAGCTCGTAGTTGTTTATTTGAAAACTTATCTTTTTCCACCAAGTCCATCCAGATTGAAGTTGTGCTTATTGATGTGAATCCATTGCGAAAAGAAGCTTGTCCAATGTGACCACTATTGTGTTAAATTATACTTGTTAACAACTGGTTAAGAGTACGCCGATATTGTCATGACCGATAATGATTATATTCATTCAGGCTAAATACAAAAAGTTTGTAAGGATCTCCTACGGCTAGTTACCATCCTCTTTATTTCATGATTCAAAAAAAATGTCTGGTGGACATAATCACAGTAGCTTGTATGATAAAACAGTTTGTGAACGGCCAGCCTATGTAAAGATTGATGAAGAGATTTAAATGCTCTTTCTTCATATTTCGAAGTCTGGACCGTCGAATAAACGTGTTGAGTCTTGTCATTACACAATAGGCGTAAATAAGCTATAGATTTCATATTTTCCTCGAAAAATTTGATCCGTTTCAGTGAAGCGTACACTGACTGTTTTTATGTCGTATTCAAATATTCATTGCTGTTATTTTCACCTCAGGTGGGGATTTGCTGTTAGGTCGTTCACTCGAATTTTTAAGGTAATTGTGTTTACGACCACTGAACATCGTGCTTATCGGTATTCTGTCCCTGTACGCCCTATGACTCAGTGGAGCATGTTAGCCTGATCTAGAATATCGTATAATGTTACGCTTAGGTCTCTAAGACACCATTTAGTGAAGCAGCAGCTAACTCAGAGTATCCGAAAACGAACTACAAGAAGTAAGCAAGAGATCTCTTAAAGTAATATTCAGACATATTTTGTGACTAAAGGAAGCTGTCGTCTTTAGAACAAGTTGACGGTACTGACATGAATAGTATGTGTTTTATCTGTATCCCATGGGAAGACAGTAGGTCCATTTAATAGTAAATAGCTATCTGTAGTATTGTGCATCAGCTTACTAAAGTTCGCTGAAAATTGTAGATTGAGTTTGTGAACATGAATTCTTCGGACGGTTAGTGAATTGCAAGCGTTCAGACCCTTGGAATGCATTTAAAGTGCTAATTTGATATAAGTTTATGTTGTGTATCACATCGTTGACTTCGAATATTTGTGGTCATTAGATTTATGTTATACAGTACACTACTCAATATGATGATTCACTGTTATTCCTATAACTATTAGGAATGTTGGCGTCATACCCCGCGATCTTTCTCTTGGAAAACAAATGAAGAACCTGAAATAGTATATATTTACTTGAATTATCATAATACTCTTCCAGTTTCAGAGTCAAGTTAACTTCAAGAAGCTAATATTCGCAAGCAATATTCAACAAGTTTCTGCTAGGTATGTAAGGTAAAGCATTTGGATACAGTATTTTAATTGTTTAGCGATGTTACTTCCACAAACATCGATACGAAAAGCTTGTAATATAGATAAGGCGTAGATTCTACATAGCTGCCAAACGTCCGGTTCGTTTACTCTCTAAACCAACAGTTATATCGGAAAATTCAAGCGAGTATGTTGAAGGTGGTTTGTAGTTGCCGTAAGCTGACTCCTCAAAGACGTATTTATAAGCCAGTGGTAAAGATACATTAAATTTTCTTTTTCCTTCTAAACCTTCACAGTTATACTGTGTTATTAGTGAATAGTCCTAAGATGGTAGGGGAAGCGTAATTTCTTCGTTCCAATTTACCTGTAGCGAACAGTTCCTCAACTCTGACGGTAACAATTTATAGAATTGTGGGCTTTTCAACAAATGATAGATTTCCATTGCCTCTAAATTTTGAGTCACTTTCAGCTAGAAGTAATAAAAGATATGTTTATACTATTAAAAGAGACAACATACATTATCCATGACGTATCTAGACTCGGTGTTGTTTTCACAAGGCGAGATCCTTAAATAGTGAATCTTTCCAACGTTTCCTCGCTCAATCTGAAATATTTTTGGTTAGAGATTTATCAAAATAGCACTATTAAATGGCATTACTGAATTCCTCACTGCGATTAAATATTAGCTAGGAAAGCATTAAATAGTACGTGCATTCAGTCTCACATTACCTCCGAAAAATATGGGAAAGTGGTCAGTTTATAGAATGGGCAGTGGTATTAAGGAAAGCTACATTGGACTAGTTTCGGTTTGTCTGCCGCGAATCTCCGTCTGGGTTCTTGGGAATTGTTCGACCCACTGGCATAAGACAGCTTGAAACAGAGGTCGGTGGCGGTACAAGCGTGAGGTACTTCGGCTAAAACTGACTGTTCTTACTGTACTGTACCTCCTTTTATTAATTATAATCACCCTTTATCCTGAATTTTATATTCTTGTTATGTGGCGCATATTTAGTTATACTTTTACTATGTGCTTTCAATTAAACCTCCTTAAGCACTCATGTAGACTTTGCACCTGTGACAAGGCTGTCTAATAGTATCACATATTTTCATTTTTAGTTTTCAACAGATGTCTATTATTTTTGTGCTTTGTAGTTATTAACCAGATACAGAGGATTAGTATATTTCACACCGTATGACCAGAACAAGAACTGCAGCTTCCATGTTTTTCTGTTGGTATTCATAATCAATAAGTACATGGTGGTGAAGTCATCCTCCTTCCAACAACACAAATTAGAGTAGAACGCTACCCATATGTGCATATATTATGATTAGTTATTAGTCTTTATGACTTTAGGAATGGTAATTTCACTATCGAAGTAGTTACTGCTACAGAATTAGTACAAGTACTTATATTAGTCATAAGCAGTTGTCGTTTGGCTCAAACAAAATAAGGAATTGGGTATGGTGTAATTAGTTTTTCTGAATGAGCCTGCTTGATATTTAGATAATGGGTAGGATTTCTGAATTCTAATTGTGTTATTCATTGTAAATCTAGCCAGTTCTAAGCTGATGACAGATTGAATATATTATACTAAGCACATCTCTTTGTGATTAGTTCACATTATGAGCATTATGTTGAAGATATTAGAAAATAATACAGACGAAACTGCTTCGTAGTACTCGCTCCTGCTAATAGATGAAGAGATATATTGAATTCATAATAGCTGGTTCAAACTGGGCAAAGCTTTTATAAATTTACAGAATCTCATTGGTCATCAACACGAAAGAATAAGGACTTAGGATTTCATCGTTTTATTTGGTAAAAATAATTGCTGATGAAGAATAGTAAGTTAGCCTTTTGCATTTCGAGGGAGAGAAGCCCATCGGACGTTTTTTAACTTCTCTCTCGGAGTTTAATGAACTCCAACTCTTTTAGCTTCCTATAAAACTTGAGTCAGTTTGGGAGTCATTAAGTGGAAGACTAAGGTAAAATAGCGATATACAACCAGTTAATATTGATGACCATATTTCAGTCTGAAAGTTTATAAAATTCATGTCAATTAAGTTGTAAGAACTGAAAAGTTCTAACAACGACCTGGGCATCTGCATTGTGAATATATTATTATCCTGAACTATAGCCAGTGTGTCCACCAGATACGAGGTCCTTTTTACAACAAAATGTACGTTTTTTAATATCTAATAAACAGCCCAAACCTTTCCAAGAGATGATTGTAAATCAGCAAGATTTTCAGTGAACTTGAAATTTGCAGACCATTTATTTTGGGATCCAATAACATCCAAATAAAATTCGTTGGGATCATTTAAGTGAATCAATGGAGGTCTTATTTCTAAAGTATACTGAACCTTGACTGACTGGTCTTCAGGTTTTGTTTTTAGACGAATCTCCTTACGGGGTGTCACTAAAGTAAAATCAATGATACAATCGAGTGTTACACGAAACAGCTCTTATCAGTATTAAGGAAAATAACTACAACATAAGAGCAAGAGGATTATCAAAAAATGAAGTCATGTTATACCACATACATAGTATATTAGACTGGTTTCGCATTTAATAAAATAGTATTCCTTTATCAAAGAAGCGTAGTACCTGGTAGGATACCACGTAAGTAGTCCACATAAAAGCTGACTTTGCGAAGTTTGGCGTAACCATATTTCGAAATTATTGGTAGAATAAGTATTCGCATGACATTGAGAACAGTAATTTATTCTTATCATCTCAAAAGTTGTGGATTAACGGTGATATTCCGACAAGTGAACATCTTGAGCACGCGCTTATCCTTGATAACACAATTTAAGAAGCAGTTCAAGAGTACGTGTGACGGTTGGTGTGCAGATATAATCAGTTCATATATAACAAAAACCATAGTATAGTGATTACTAAGAACTTTGTTGAATAATAACCCAACTTCCCAAGTTTGAAAAAAACTTCCAAAGTCAAATGACCACCAAGGTTAGATGGAAATATTGGGGAATTTCCGGGGTTTTGGTACCATTCCCCGAAAATCGGGAGCTCGGGAATAATAATCATTTACTAAATTTACAAATAGGTGTAACAGTAGAAACTTGGCGAGATGATAATAAGCCGTGTACATTGCTTTTTGCCTAAAAAGAGACTTTGGGACATAAATGTATCAGTAAACCACAAAATAACTGAGGTCTTCAAAACGATCGTAAGGTGTATCTACCAGATTTGGTAGATCGACTATTAATAGTCGATCTCGAAATGATTTATTGTAGAGGGGCTTATAAATATGAATTCTACCTGAAAATGACGAAGTTTCTGAAAAAGTATTAATTCAAATGTACTCAGAATATTGAATTTTATAACTTGTCTCGGAAAAACTTGGTACACGAATAAAAAACCCATAAATCCGATGGGGTATAAATTATATTCTATCTGGTAATAAGTTTGTCTTCAAACTATCTAAACTAAACCAAAGATATTATTATTGTATAATCCAGAACAACAATAATATCCTGTTAACCGAACAGTGGAGAAATGCTTAATCATAGAAACGAAGATGAATGAATATGGAGCTTTATGATTTAAATGTACTTTAAACGTAACGAACAGAACATTTTATGATTAGGAGCAAGTAAGCTTTCATATTACGATAACTGTCTGTTGATTGACGTAACAGTAATAAAATCTATGATGACTAAAAAACACTATGCATTTAACTGATTACCTTCAGGTTTATGTTTGATAAAACATCTCTTCAAAAATATTCTCTCTAATTCCATTGTCGAGTAAAATATTAAGATGTGATGTGGTTCACAATTACGAACTGGTTAAGGTCATTTGATAGAACCAATCACAGCCGTCATACTTAAACTGAAATTATTAAAATTTTGTTTTATAAGGGCAATCAACAATTCGATTTGTTTAAAAAGTGGATCTAAACTTCGTTGGATGATAAAAATGACACACATATAGAGAGTTGATGCTGGATGAAAAAATGATACATTTTCAAGTAAACGAAATCATATATGTCTAAAATACGTAAAAAAGAGATAATTATGTATCTAACTAACTTGGGGATAGTTTTCGAGTCTGCATCGACCACATATTCACCATTCGTCAGGTTCTAGAACACAGGCATACTCATCGGCGTCCGTTAATGGTGGTCTTTCTTGACTTAGAAGCAGCGTTTGACTCTGTAGACCGAGAGGTTCTGTGGCAGTGTCTGTCATTGAAAGGCGTACCTCAGAAGTACATAAACCTTGTGAAGGCTCTTTACTCGAACACTACTAGTCGAGTCAGAGCCCATGGCGAACTGTCATCTGCTTTTGCAACCTCAAGTGGTGTCCGCCAAGGCTGTCCACTTTCTCCATTTTTGTTCAACTTCATCATAGATCTACTGATGGAAATAACGTTCTCGTCGACTGAATTCTCGGGTATTGATCTCCTTCCAGGAGGTCCACTTATCGACTTAGAATACGCAGATGACATAGTCCTGTTTGGTGAAGACACCGATACAATGCAGAGTCCTCTGGTAGCACTAAGAAACAATGCCAGGATGTTTGGAATGCGCTTCTCTGCCTCTAAATGCAAGTTGCTGCATCAACACCTGAACTAAGGATAGGGAGTGAAGTAGTCGAACGCGTTGACAACTTCACTTATCTTGGAAGTTTGATCAGCCCTAATGGGTTGGTGTATGACGAAATCTCGTCACCTATGGCGAAGGCGAGATATCCGTCTATCAATCAAAGAATGAGTATACTTTGCGGAAGTTCGTTCTGTTTTATTTTACGGCTGAGAAACGTGGCCACTAAGAGTAGAAGATATTCGTAAGTTACCAGTATTTGATCACAGATGCCTTAGAAATATCGCTCGTCTCTGCTAGGATCACCAGGTAAGTAATAGTGAGGTTAGACGCAGGGTATTAGGGAATGATGGTGAATCAGTTGATGAGGTTCTGAATCTTCATCGACTGAGATGGTTGGGCTACGTGTTACGTATGCACGACCACCGATTACCACAACGCGCAGTGCTGACTAGTGTTGGAAATGGATGGAAGAGGGCAGCCAAACAAAAACATGGCATCAATCCATAAGGTCACTAACTTCTGGTCTGAGCCATGTTGGTAGATGCAGACTACTTGGTTGGTATCCGCGCGACTATCGTAACCAATGGTTGGAGACTCTGGGTGACATGGCTCAGAACCGGTTACAATGGCATCGGTGTATACACTCTCTGTCTTCCCTTAAACTATGAGATTAAAATCACTTCATATCTTTCTTTCTACGAACTGATTCTTCCTTTCTGTACTATGTCCTTATATGCAATCTCTCTTTTATATATTACCATCACTGAATTAACCACTTTTATGAATCTGGTGTTCATCTTGTTGTGCTAATAAGGTATGGCAACTTGGACCGATGCACATATGTGCCTGGTCCTACGTGGAAGCTGACTGACTTTCGAGTCTGCAGAAAATGCTAAATTACTTGAACTAAGACGACGATCAACAAGGTTAATTTACATTTCGATCATTTAAGTTGTGGCGAAGGAGATACTCTTACAAAACACTTATTTGGATCCCACTTTTAATAACGTTATTAGACTAACCACAGAACAATTTATCTAACTCGAGAATGTTACTTTTAACTAAGTCATTTCAACAATTAGTCTAACTGATATTATGTTTATACTGGGTAACTATGTTTTTAAGACTAAAACTACCTTATGAATGAACAAGGTTCTTTTCACTGACTTATCATCAGATGGAGAACTATAAATTAACTACCGAACATATTCAGTACTTTTGCAACTAGCTTTAAAAACATCAGTCACTTGTCTAAAACCTAATAATCCACTTAACTGAACACCTTCAACTTGCTGCGAGCATCATTCAATATCACGGGTGAGTAATCAACCTCCTTTGAGATTAAGTTAATCTATTTACTTATCTCTATTCCCCTATGGAATAATCAAGATTACTCTACCAAATTATCTACTCTCATTCAACTGAAAATCGAGCAAAGCTAAAGACAGAAATATCTATATAAAAATATACATATGCAATACATTTTCTTATTATGTACTTGCGGCTTTGTACACGTGCAGTGACAGAAACACACATAAATTACTCATACTCTATCATGATTTCTGTCAATGGAGACGATAAAAGTTTTGTTGAATTATTTATCCTAATACCTTAAACTATACATATTCAATGTAAAACTGAACTTTATCAAGAAGTAAACAAGGATGTTTTGCTAAAATTAAATATACAAATGAATATACATGAGCAGGAGAGGTGTTTCAACGTAGTAACAGTAATATACAAGCGATAAAAGAATAATCTATTTTTGAAAAACCTAAGCATTCAGATAAGTTTATAAGAATGGCATCCATCCTTTATACATTTGACAGAGTCGATCAACATCGGTAGCTTCTTTAATTAAAGTATCCACCTACAAGGTGAAATATGTATATTACAATTCAGAAATTATATATATATATATATATATATATATATATATATATATATATATATATATATATATATATATAAATCGAGGTAAATCATTGGTTCTAGAAGCTAGTGATTGTTAGGGAAACTACGTCAGAAATGGAGCCTTCCTGATAAGCGGTTGCATAGACGACTTAATATACCTCAAGAACTTAATGATTCATGAGTGCTTAAGTTGTCAATTTAGTTTTAAATATAAATTGAGGTACGAGAGGTAATACGGGATCATGATTAACACGAAGAACAGAAATATCGGGAGACATTTCAGAAGATTTTGTTAACACTACTGCGTAAATGGGAGATAAAAAGAAGGCATGTAACGATTGTGTCTGAGGTCTTGAGCAATACCTGACAACACATTAAAGAAGTAAGTCATAAATTGTTCATGACCTTAGTCAACGGGATAAAAAAGTATTATTTTCAACAATATACCACTAAAGATGACTATAGTCAGCTTTCCTAAAGCAATATGCATAGTGTTGGTGGTTAGTAGACGTATCTATAAACCGTCATCACACGATAAAACGATGTAATTGATATACTTATGATTAAGAAGTCTATTTGGATCATATATATAAAATACTATCACGGATTATTTATTAGAGCTGTGTACATAATCCAATCAACAACAGTGTAAAATAAAGATTATGAAGTAAATTATGACATCAGAAATCATTAATTAAACCCAATGTTTTTATAAGAAATTCTAGAATGACAACAAACATTTCGAGTTAAAAATATCGCTTAGTAGACCGGTCAATAATCCTAAATTTTAGTCTTTGTGCTTGTTATCGTCCACGATTGGGATATATATGAGCCTTATATGAAGCATGCGCCTCCTTGCTTTTAAAGAAAGGTATGAATGTGAATACTGAAAAGCTCAGTAAAATGTTGGGGTCTTCATATTAATTGCCAATAACTATTTAATGATGGGTAGAATTCACAGTGAAAATCAGTGACTAATTTATCCAACTTGTCCGCTTTGTATAGGTATAGGCGTTGAGCATAAAAACAATACAGTCGGACAATATCACATAGTGACTGGATTTGTAAAAATGAAATACTCTACTTTTTATAACACATGTACTCAGAAGCTATAAATAATCAAAAATTATCACATATAAATGAAAGATATCTATATCACTTATGACAAATTTAACTGTGAAGATGTATTCATAAACGAATTCATTTTATGTCCACAAAACCCTTTCTAATCAAATAGATCAAAAGTATAGTTCATTTAGTTTGTGAACTTACTTGTCCTTCAACAGACATAGGTAAAATCTGGCTGAATCCATCATGTTCTGTAATTTTACCTTTAAGACGATCTTCCATACGTGCTAATTTTTCTGTAGCTGCTCTGGTTGCACGTTCTGTCAAGTCCAAGTCGGATGATGCGCTTCCATCTGATGTAGAGCCACCACGGCGAGTTCGTCCAGCTATAAAAAGAATTGTAAACATAACAGTTATTTTTACCTATATGGTTTTGCTAAAATTTTGTCTTTTCTGAGTCTATCAGTCAGTTATTGAAAACTAGATGTCTTGTTCTAGTTAATGACTCTTCAGTTGAGTGGGATCATGGCCACACACAGTATATACTTTTAAAATTCCATTTAATTTTCGGTTTACAGTCGTCATAAAATGATTCCTCGTATTGTGTTAGGCCTTTGTGAAAATGATTTCAATGGAGGGGCACTGTGTGCATTGATAAAACTACAAACTAAAAAGTCAAAACATGTTTCATACTTGGGTACGCTCGAATAGATTACTATATCACCTAAAAGTGGAGAAAGGAACGAAAGTCAGCAACACAACAACAGGACAAACTAAACTATTTCACTGTGCCTCAGCCCTGCTAACTAGAGGGAGAAAACCAGATTCACCTGATGGAAATATATATTCCATAGGCAGTCTGGAGCATGAACGAATAAGCACACAACTCATGCGCATAAATACAGTACAAAAATGTCCTTGAAAAGCGTCACAAAATAGAGAATTAAAAGCGGAAACGAATCAATGACATTTAAGGTTATTTCCAAGTGCGGAATACATACCGAGAGTAAACGTGGGCGCTTTTAGTGCAAAAAAGAGGAACTTCCAAAATAAAATTACAAAAATGAGACGTTTACCAAGTGATTTGGGGGGGATCAAGCATCCTCAACAGACTTACTACTTTCACCACCAGGGAATGCGTTGCTTCGTACGTTTCCAGTTTGTTCAACAACAGCATCAAAATAAATTGGACGGAACACTGCCAAGAGTGGATCGATTTCGTGACGTAGTAAACGCATAACTGCTTCTGAACAACGTCTGAATGTACCTTCGTAACCTGTTGGACCCATAGCATGAACCATATTGCGAGTTAAACGGAATGGAACACGTTCAGGCCAAGGTAAAGTAAGACCATTATTGAATACACACGAAAAATCAACATGAACAAGATCACCAGATATAGAGTCGAACAATATATTCTCTGTATGCCTATCACCAAGACCGAGAACATAGCCAACCATGCTCATAACTGCGCAAGTACGTGCATAACATTCCCTTCCTGAATACCTTAAGTAAAAATAAACCCAATAATAATAGATTATAAAAAAGGAACGTATGGGTATGGTAATAGGCAATCATTTCTAGAATTTGCTAACAATATGTTTTCATCACATGTTATCGGGCTTTATTCAAGCATTTTTAAAATAAAGCTCATGACGAAATGACATATCGACTATTGTTATCACCAAAGCTGAAGCCGATTTGAAACATCCACATTACCACAAAAGCCTACGAAACCTATCCTACAATCACTCAAGGATTAGCATCAAAATTCGTTTGTCACGTCATAACCTCTTGTCAGCTTAAGAATGACTGAAACCGACATAAGAGTGATAAAATACAGCTATTTTTGGAAATTAAATTAGAAATAAAAGAACAAAAGCTACTCATTAAAATAACCACAAGTAAACACCTAAAATATTGGATTTCGAGACTGTGATTTAACGTTGTACACTGAATGTTCATTACTCATCAAAAACAACCAAGAATAAATTGTACAATAAATTTGAAATGAACAGCCGAATTTAATTAGTTGGCATAAACTACGTGTAGGTCACCAATATATATATATATATATATATATATATATATATATATATATATATATATAAACTATTCTTTAAAATGAGTAACACTAACCAGGAACTTGGATTGCTAAACGTGCTTAGAAACCAATTATAGAAGACAAGTGGGAACATAGGTAACCATTTATTCAAGTATTTATCACGTTTCACTCTGGAAATCAAGAAACATGGTTTATTATAACATGAAATAAACATGTACATATTAAAAAAGAATATCTTCTCATTTCAATTAATGTTTGTACTTTTAAACACTACATACCAACAGTTTCAAAGGAACCAAACATTTAATCAGTTTTGTAACTAGTGTGTAAAAAACCCTAATCAATCACGCGAATAACCATCAACTGACTCATTTTGGACAGGTATGTAATTCTCAGTTTTCCTCAAAAAGTGAATATCTGTAAGGAACACTGAAAAAGTTGTTTTTTTTTTTTCATTAAACAGATGAAAGTGAAATGTGTCTAGTAACATGTGCGATCAAATCAAGATTGTCTGGAGTGGAAACTTGAAGAATTAAGCGTATTTATTATTTGAGAGTGACTATTGAAATTACCAATTCTCCACAAAACCCATTCTAGTAATAATCATCTGCTCACTAGTGACTGACTTCAAGAGATACTCCTGGAGTTCTAGTGAGAAGCCGTGACCAGTGGAGTTCAACCAGGTCTGTTGTGAGATATTAACTCACTGAAGACAATGGTGACGGTGGCGCAACTTCGTGGATTAGTTGAAGTTAGGCATTAACACCGTTGGATGCCGGCTCAGTGGTCTAGTTGGTTAAGCGCCTGGCGCGAGACTGATAGGTCCTGGGTTCGAATCCCGCGGGGTGCGGGATCGTGGATGCGCACTGCTGAGGAGTCCCATACTAGGACGAAACGGCCGTCCAGTGCTTCCAGGTTTTCCATGGTGGTCTAGCTTCAATTGATTCATGATTTCAACTATTGAAATTACCAATTCTCCACAAAACCCATTCTAGTAATAATCATCTGCTCACTAGTGACTGACTTCAAGAGATACTCCTGGAGTTCTAGTGAGAAGCCGTGACCAGTGGAGTTCAACCAGGTCTGTTGTGAGATATCAGCTCACTGAAGACAATGGTGACGGTGGCGCAACTTCGTGGATTAGTTGAAGTTAGGCATTAACACCGTTGGATGCCGGCTCAGTGGTCTAGTTGGTTAAGCGCCTGGCGCGAGACTGATAGGTCCTGGGTTCGAATCCCGCGGGGTGCGGGATCGTGGATGCGCACTGCTGAGGAGTCCCATACTAGGACGAAACGGCCGTCCAGTGCTTCCAGGTTTTCCATGGTGGTCTAGCTTCAATTGATTCATGATTTCAACTATTGAAATTACCAATTCTCCACAAAACCCATTCTAGTAATAATCATCTGCTCACTAGTGACTGACTTCAAGAGATACTCCTGGAGTTCTAGTGAGAAGCCGTGACCAGTGGAGTTCAACCAGGTCTGTTGTGAGATATTAGCTCACTGAAGACAATGGTGACGGTGGCGCAACTTCGTGGATTAGTTGAAGTTAGGCATTAACACCGTTGGATGCCGGCTCAGTGGTCTAGTTGGTTAAGCGCCTGGCGCGAGACTGATAGGTCCTGGGTTCGAATCCCGCGGGGTGCGGGATCGTGGATGCGCACTGCTGAGGAGTCCCATACTAGGACGAAACGGCCGTCCAGTGCTTCCAGGTTTTCCATGGTGGTCTAGCTTCAATTGATTCATGATTTCAACTATTGAAATTACCAATTCTCCACAAAACCCATTCTAGTAATAATCATCTGCTCACTAGTGACTGACTTCAAGAGATACTCCTGGAGTTCTAGTGAGAAGCCGTGACCAGTGGAGTTCAACCAGGTCTGTTGTGAGATATTAACTCACTGAAGACAATGGTGACGGTGGCGCAACTTCGTGGATTAGTTGAAGTTAGGCATTAACACCGTTGGATGCCGGCTCAGTGGTCTAGTTGGTTAAGCGCCTGGCGCGAGACTGATAGGTCCTGGGTTCGAATCCCGCGGGGTGCGGGATCGTGGATGCGCACTGCTGAGGAGTCCCATACTAGGACGAAACGGCCGTCCAGTGCTTCCAGGTTTTCCATGGTGGTCTAGCTTCAATTGATTCATGATTTCAACTATTGAAATTACCAATTCTCCACAAAACCCATTCTAGTAATAATCATCTGCTCACTAGTGACTGACTTCAAGAGATACTCCTGGAGTTCTAGTGAGAAGCCGTGACCAGTGGAGTTCAACCAGGTCTGTTGTGAGATATTAACTCACTGAAGACAATGGTGACGGTGGCGCAACTTCGTGGATTAGTTGAAGTTAGGCATTAACACCGTTGGATGCCGGCTCAGTGGTCTAGTTGGTTAAGCGCCTGGCGCGAGACTGATAGGTCCTGGGTTCGAATCCCGCGGGGTGCGGGATCGTGGATGCGCACTGCTGAGGAGTCCCATACTAGGACGAAACGGCCGTCCAGTGCTTCCAGGTTTTCCATGGTGGTCTAGCTTCAATTGATTCATGATTTCAACTATTGAAATTACCAATTCTCCACAAAACCCATTCTAGTAATAATCATCTGCTCACTAGTGACTGACTTCAAGAGATACTCCTGGAGTTCTAGTGAGAAGCCGTGACCAGTGGAGTTCAACCAGGTCTGTTGTGAGATATTAGCTCACTGAAGACAATGGTGACGGTGGCGCAACTTCGTGGATTAGTTGAAGTTAGGCATTAACACCGTTGGATGCCGGCTCAGTGGTCTAGTTGGTTAAGCGCCTGGCGCGAGACTGATAGGTCCTGGGTTCGAATCCCGCGGGGTGCGGGATCGTGGATGCGCACTGCTGAGGAGTCCCATACTAGGACGAAACGGCCGTCCAGTGCTTCCAGGTTTTCCATGGTGGTCTAGCTTCAATTGATTCATGATTTCAACTATTGAAATTACCAATTCTCCACAAAACCCATTCTAGTAATAATCATCTGCTCACTAGTGACTGACTTCAAGAGATACTCCTGGAGTTCTAGTGAGAAGCCGTGACCAGTGGAGTTCAACCAGGTCTGTTGTGAGATATTAACTCACTGAAGACAATGGTGACGGTGGCGCAACTTCGTGGATTAGTTGAAGTTAGGCATTAACACCGTTGGATGCCGGCTCAGTGGTCTAGTTGGTTAAGCGCCTGGCGCGAGACTGATAGGTCCTGGGTTCGAATCCCGCGGGGTGCGGGATCGTGGATGCGCACTGCTGAGGAGTCCCATACTAGGACGAAACGGCCGTCCAGTGCTTCCAGGTTTTCCATGGTGGTCTAGCTTCAATTGATTCATGATTTCAACTATTGAAATTACCAATTCTCCACAAAACCCATTCTAGTAATAATCATCTGCTCACTAGTGACTGACTTCAAGAGATACTCCTGGAGTTCTAGTGAGAAGCCGTGACCAGTGGAGTTCAACCAGGTCTGTTGTGAGATATTAACTCACTGAAGACAATGGTGACGGTGGCGCAACTTCGTGGATTAGTTGAAGTTAGGCATTAACACCGTTGGATGCCGGCTCAGTGGTCTAGTTGGTTAAGCGCCTGGCGCGAGACTGATAGGTCCTGGGTTCGAATCCCGCGGGGTGCGGGATCGTGGATGCGCACTGTTGAGCAGTCCCATATTAGGACGAAACGGCCGTCCAGTGCTTCCAGGTTTTCCATGCTGCTCTAGCTTCAATTGATTCATGATTTCAACTATTGAAATTACCAATTCTCCACAAAACCCATTCTAGTAATAATCATCTGCTCACTAGTGACTGACTTCAAGAGATACTCCTGGAGTTCTAGTGAGAAGCCGTGACCAGTGGAGTTCAACCAGGTCTGTTGTGAGATATTAACTCACTGAAGACAATGGTGACGGTGGCGCAACTTCGTGGATTAGTTGAAGTTAGGCATTAACACCGTTGGATGCCGGCTCAGTGGTCTAGTTGGTTAAGCGCCTGGCGCGAGACTGATAGGTCCTGGGTTCGAATCCCGCGGGGTGCGGGATCGTGGATGCGCACTGCTGAGGAGTCCCATACTAGGACGAAACGGCCGTCCAGTGCTTCCAGGTTTTCCATGGTGGTCTAGCTTCAATTGATTCATGATTTCAACTATTGAAATTACCAATTCTCCACAAAACCCATTCTAGTAATAATCATCTGCTCACTAGTGACTGACTTCAAGAGATACTCCTGGAGTTCTAGTGAGAAGCCGTGACCAGTGGAGTTCAACCAGGTCTGTTGTGAGATATTAGCTCACTGAAGACAATGGTGACGGTGGCGCAACTTCGTGGATTAGTTGAAGTTAGGCATTAACACCGTTGGATGCCGGCTCAGTGGTCTAGTTGGTTAAGCGCCTGGCGCGAGACTGATAGGTCCTGGGTTCGAATCCCGCGGGGTGCGGGATCGTGGATGCGCACTGCTGAGGAGTCCCATACTAGGACGAAACGGCCGTCCAGTGCTTCCAGGTTTTCCATGGTGGTCTAGCTTCAATTGATTCATGATTTCAACTATTGAAATTACCAATTCTCCACAAAACCCATTCTAGTAATAATAATCTGCTCACTAGTGACTGACTTCAAGAGATACTCCTGGAGTTCTAGTGAGAAGCCGTGACCAGTGGAGTTCAACCAGGTCTGTTGTGAGATATTAACTCACTGAAGACAATGGTGACGGTGGCGCAACTTCGTGGATTAGTTGAAGTTAGGCATTAACACCGTTGGATGCCGGCTCAGTGGTCTAGTTGGTTAAGCGCCTGGCGCGAGACTGATAGGTCCTGGGTTCGAATCCCGCGGGGTGCGGGATCGTGGATGCGCACTGCTGAGGAGTCCCATACTAGGACGAAACGGCCGTCCAGTGCTTCCAGGTTTTCCATGGTGGTCTAGCTTCAATTGATTCATGATTTCAACTATTGAAATTACCAATTCTCCACAAAACCCATTCTAGTAATAATCATCTGCTCACTAGTGACTGACTTCAAGAGATACTCCTGGAGTTCTAGTGAGAAGCCGTGACCAGTGGAGTTCAACCAGGTCTGTTGTGAGATATTAGCTCACTGAAGACAATGGTGACGGTGGCGCAACTTCGTGGATTAGTTGAAGTTAGGCATTAACACCGTTGGATGCCGGCTCAGTGGTCTAGTTGGTTAAGCGCCTGGCGCGAGACTGATAGGTCCTGGGTTCGAATCCCGCGGGGTGCGGGATCGTGGATGCGCACTGCTGAGGAGTCCCATACTAGGACGAAACGGCCGTCCAGTGCTTCCAGGTTTTCCATGGTGGTCTAGCTTCAATTGATTCATGATTTCAACTATTGAAATTACAAGTGATACTGTTTTTACATGCATCAGATTTTTCAGTGATTATTTAATTTGCACAGGTTCGTGGCGAATAGCATTTTGTGGATTAGTTCGGTTATGTATTTATATAAACACATACTATAAAACACTACACCAAGCTTATAACTGCATAAAAGAACTTACGATAAAGGATCTTCAAGCAAAGGTGCTACACGACTCATATTAGCCCAATTGATAGGTTTACCAATCTCATTATACAGACGTGTGATGATAGATCGAAATGGCTGTGTATTACGAACCCATTCAATTAATCCACCTTTTTCACTTAAAGGAATTACTGCCTGAAATTAGAGAAGTACATACCCAAATAAATGATTCATTAAATCAAGCAACTAAAATTACGCATATTCTTATTTTCAGAATCACTCAAATAAACCGAACATCTCTTAAACATACAGTGTAAGATAAATTTAATGAGCGAAAAATTAATATGAAAATAATTTTATGTTGCAAAGTCGAAAGTATCGGTGATCTTTGACAAGATGTAAGTTCAATACAATATCAACAAATAGAAAACACAAGTGCAGTAATATATATTGCATGCCATGAACGTCGAATCGAATTTTCATGCATACTGACAACATAAATATTTACAACAGTTTAGTTACGAACTATATAGTATAAGACTCTTAAAGACGACAATAAAAGTATTTAAGACAGTATATTAGTAAAAGGTTGTTTTAAGCTATAATCACTCTAAATACTAGGGCAAAAAATCGAAAGTGCATTTTTTTTTTTGATGGAGTTTTGTTCTCTGGGTTGGATGGTTTTGTGGTGCGCGCTACTTATATTGAGATAATAAGTAGTATATAACGCGAGTTTCAAACGTAATGGCTGGCTGCAGAAGATGGGGAAAAATCAAGAGAGGAAGAGCGGCAACACAATGGAATTTGTATGAAAAAACATGAACAATGAAATGTCAGTCAATGGATTGATATTTGAAACAGGAACAGTTCAGTTTAATATGAAGGATTAATATTTTGCAAATTAACGATTTAATATATAGTTTTTCTATTTTACCAATTAACTCTGTAATTTGAGCTAAATACAATTCGGTTGTCCTCATCAGTGTTCTGCCTCACTACAGTTTGGTCGTGGAGCTTTCATCGTTCTTCTGAACGACATCATCAGCACAAACTTCAGATAGAAGTGAAGTGTTCGAATTTCTTCATATGCGTTTCACAGCTTGTTCTGTGCACCTCGATGTTGGTTGGTTCTTATTGACCTTAAATTTGTCATTGTTTACCTTTTTGTCTTGGTTTTATCTCCTATTGGTTTGATTCTTGTTCCTATATTTGTGCATAAGTTTCCTGATTGGTTGATAAATCGGATCGATTCAAAAAATACCAACTACATGCAGCATCAGAGCACAAATCAAGCACAAAAATCAACAAACGGATCACCCTACCATACATACATGGCATATCAGAAACCGCAACAAGACTGCTAAAAACCTTCGGGATAGGTGTGGCACACAAACCGACAAAATCAATACAGTCAATCCTATGCAAACCAAAGGATGAAACAACAAAAGAAGATAAATCGAACATCATCTACAAAATAAATTGTGTCAACTGCGACAAAGCGGACGCCCCCTTCACATGCGCTTACGTGAACATCAATTAGCAGTCAAGCGGCATGATATCTCCTCACTTATATCAATACACGTGGACAACTGCGGACACACATTCGATTGGAAAAATGTGGAAATCGTGGACAGAGGAAATTCTAAAAACACAAGAGAATTTTTAGAAGCCTGGCACTCAGGTCAATCAGCAATCAACAAACATATTGAAATCGATCCGATTTATCAACCAATCAGGAAACTTATGCACAAATATAGGAACAAGAATCAAACCAATAGGAGATAAAACCAAGACAAAAAGGTAAACAATGACAAATTTAAGGTCAATAAGAACCAACCAACATCGAGGTGCACAGAACAAGCTGTGAAACGCATATGGAGAAATTCGAACACTTCACTTCTATCTGAAGTTTGTGCTGATGATGTCGTTCAGAAGAACGATGAAAGCTCCACGACCAAACCATCCAGCTCAGAGAACAAAACTCCATCAAAATCATCCACCTGAGCTACAAATCTTCTCCACCATCTCAAAGTGCATTTTTCTTGTAATGTAGTTGGTAGATCAGAAGTGAATAATACAGAAATGGAGTTAATCAATCTTCTCTTTAGTCGTCATAGTACCTAACAACTAGATGTTCTAAAAAAACGGCTTATTTATTAATGAATCTTGTAAAAAAAGCAACAAATCGTTCGTCTAAAATGAAATAAAGAAGTGTATTTACCACTTTTGAAAATTTCGTGGTTTGCTAAGAAAATTACACATAGAGTAAAAGAAACCAGTTGAATTAAAACAATCGATTGATTTCCTGACGGATAAGACATATAAATCGCTCAAAAAATGTAAATACAAAGTTCAGCTAATTGCAATAACATTTCCACCTATGTACAACGACTTGTCATAGTTTGGGTACATGTTCACTCACCCTAATGTTAAGATTACGATTGCTCCTCCCTATGTATGTGTGACCGCACACACATTTAAATTGGCTGCAAAAACAAATACAATCAAGTGACCCAATAAGAGCAGAGGATAAACATCCATCATCCTCTATTGCTAAACATATAATTGAAACAGGGCACAAGATTGATCTAAACTCGGCTTTTGTGGTATTAAATAAAAGTATACTAAGGTTTATTGAAGCCTTAGCCATACGAAAATTCAAACCCCCTTTATGTATTCAAAAACAGTTTGTTCTTATCTTAAACCTACCCTGGTAATATTGACTTATTATCCAGAGTGATTAGGTTTTGAATAGTGTTCAGATTATTATTATTATTATTATTATTATTATTATTATTATTATTATTATTATTATTATTATCTCCTCTTACCTCATTTCCAGTCTAGTTGACCTTTATTTTTATATATAAATGCTCTTAACAAGTATATGTGTGATCAGATTGTTCGAAATGTATTGCGCTAATATATCACATAGTTCTGATAATCTCCGTCTTCTTATTACATTATCGAAATAGTTTATTGTGTGAATAAAGGTTGACCAACGCCTCGTACAGTTACGTAAACATAAATATCAATGAAAATTAAATATTTAAGATCAGAAAAGATGTATTATGGAGGAAAAAAATGATTTTCTAAAATAATGAAGTAGTTGAAGTTATAGACACGATCAATCCTCAAATCTTATACGGGTAAAACATAGAACAACTAGCTGGTTCGGTGTGCATGTGAACATATAATAAAAAATTAGTTATTATTTACGTACAAAATGTTCAGTCAATCTTCCAGTTGACAAATGGATGATCAAGAATTATAAATAACGGCAAAAAAATAACCAATAATTATACACATTTAATTGTAATTTATACTTACATAAGTACGAATTTGCAAGGCACGTCGTCGAGTATTTTCATTGATAACTAAAAATTTATTGATCATTCCATTTAATTCCATCAATCGAGAATCTTTACGAAGGTCATCCTGTTGCAATTAATTTATTAGGAAACAGCTGAATGGAACCACAGTATTTGAAAATATTAACTAAATACTGAAACTGAAATAATGCGCACTGTTGAGAAGTCCCAATACTAGGACGAAATGGCCGTCCAGTGCTTCCAGGTTTTTAACGGTGGTTTAGCTTAGATCGTCTAGTGATTTTAGGTGTGAAATAATAAACAACTTTCTTGATGTAGGTGTTTATATTCAAAGATATATGTAGTTATCAATTAGTCTAATTAATTTTAATTTAATAGTTGTTTATCTAAAATCGAATACGCTGAAAAGCCTTGACGAAACAGTCTGACACCAGAATTCGGGTAGGATCAGTCGCGAAATGATTGATTCCTATAATACAGGGTTATAGATTCTTGATCCGAATCGTCTAATGGTAGCATCTTTAAGTGCAACATAAAACCATAATTTTACACCCTAGATAAATTATAGCTGAACTCCTTTATGGCTATTTGAGATATTAGTCTAAATGATATGCAATTAAATGGAAACGGAGAAATCAAATCCTTTATGGAATTCAAAATTGTTTTTTTATCAACTATTCTCCACATATAGAAAGTAGCCTGATAGTGAGAAATAATCTTTCCAGGGCTGTTAATACATGTTTTACGGTTGACAGAACTAATTTACGAGAGTTAAGTATCAAGTAGAATGGAGAAAATTGTGTGAAACGAATACATAAAAACTGCTTACTTATTCGGTTGAAATAAGTAAGAAATAAACATTTTCAGCAGAAGAGTCAGACACCTAATAAGACATATTTATAATATTACTACAAAAAATTGTGTTTTCATACTTCACATAAACTAGGAAATGATAGTGTTATTATGGTTTGATATATTATTAGTGTGATATATCTTCGGTTAATTTTGAGATACAAAAGTGAAAAATAACTTACATTAGGTTTGGCAACAATAATATACTCCCTACCATCTGATCCAACCCACGTCATTTTCTTCGGTCTAGTCTGTGATCCCAGTATTTCTACAGAATCTTCTATATGTGTAAGACAAACTAATCTATCTGGTTGTTCAGCAAATGGCCAATGATGAGCGATTTGTTCAGAAGTAGCGTTGGGTAGTAAATGATTAGGAACTAGTTGACGATGAATTGGTATAAGAATACGTGAGAATTCACTTGTATAAAAAGAAATGTAAGAAACATTCAAAGGAGGGAAATTTTATTTAAAACAATGAAAGTGAGCAATTTATGGAAAATAAAAACACAGTGTAAATAGTTTGTCAAGTATGAATGCCTACCTGCTTTCAATAAGACGTGTAATTGGACGCACAGTTTGACGTAAACTAAAATTACGAAGTTCGCGTCGGTCAGCCGTCATGAATAATCCACATACTGTTTTCAGATGATTGCATAAGGCAATAGAATCCTGTTCGAAAAACATAAACATACAGTTAAGAAATGTAATGTTATGGAAAAAGTAACGAGAATCACAATGACGAAATGTATAAACTTACAGCAATAAATTTCGACAAGTGCGATTGTTTTGTTCTGAAAATGAAGTAAACTAACAAAGTAATATGAGTCAACCAAATAACAATGAATAAATAGTTTAGTGAAGTTTCAACATAAAAAAGCAATGAAAAGAAGTATATGCATTTAAACAAAAACTAAACAACTTATAAGCAAATCATTGCCTCAACGAGCGATTTTTGCTGGTGTAGGAGTAGGTTGGAAGGAAACTTGGGGCGGACAAATCAAGGCCGTAAAGTCATCGACTGTTGAACTGCATCGTGCAGAAGCATGAACACTATCCAGGGTTCTTGTAATGATCGTAAGCAATAATTAGATAAATTAAGTGAGATGACCAAGAATTTTTCGCAACGGCGCATATGTATTCACCCTTTGTCTTTTCTTAAATCGTTAGTTTCCAATTCATCTTTTAAAAAACTTATCATGCGAATCCATATTTTTTTCTCGAATCAAATCTTCAAAGCCAAATTTTTCCTACTTCCAAGAATATTGTTATTACATATTGTTATATCCTTTTATTTTATTTATTATTTGAACACATAAATACTGGTACAAGGGGGCACTAGATACATATGCACCATACCATCAAATTCGTGTGAGGGCTGTGATACTGCCCGGGTGCCCAAACCAAAGGTGGTTTTCTTAGGGGGCCACACCCCGAGTTTTCGACCTAAAGGTCTGATCCACAAGGCAGTGGAGCATCGTAAGGAGATGCAGTCCCATGGTAGCCGGTGACCAACGATTGGTACATACGCCATTTGTCTACTCAGGATCCTAGAGCCCATGTATACCATTGGTTTGAAGTCAGGGTTTTCTAACTCCACTAGGTGGATTCTTCGTATCCATCAACCCGGTTAAAGCACCGGACATTCGTTTTTCGCCCTCTCAATTTCGTAAACACCGCCGCGAGAAGGCAATGAGTAGAACTTCCCTGATATAGGCTATATACGCGTAACCATGTGAGAGCATTTGGAGAGAAAGATAGCGGATTCTCCTCACTCTAGACAGTACCAGGGCATTGTTATATTCTAGTGATGAAATTGCGGATAACTTCTGAGAACTATTAATGAACTGATATATATATTCTTATTGCACAACTATTTAACAAATAGATTTTGTATACCTAGACTCCTTTTATTATAAGCTTTATTTTAACTTACGGATTATTATTATTATTATTACTGTTATTATTATTATTATTATTACTACTATACGATTTACTATCCTTATGTTATACCGAGTTTATTAATTACAATATCGCACAGTTACAGCCACTTCTGCACTTGATCTTGTACAAATGTTATTTTTCATTTCATAGCGTGATGTGGTCTGTTTGGTTTGTATATAAATCAGGTATGTTTGAAATAAATGATTCGTATAATAGAAGCTGGTATTGGTGTTCTGGACTCAACTGGCAGAGCTAGCAGGAAAAAAGACCAATAAGAACGCTAGGCTACTCATACCGGTCGAACATCATTGGTTTGGCACAGTGTTAAAGTTGTATAAGTCGTATTCAGATTGGTGAATAAGTCACGTGATAATTAGCCGGGCTTAAAGTCACAACATTTATAATACGTTGACATGTCGCTGCGCAGAATTGACGTAGTGAATAGAACCGATGGGAATGTAGGCCAGGTTCTATGTTGAGCAAGACTGACTGAAAAAGATTACTTTTAGTTAAAGAAAACAGTAAGCATCATTACTTTACAATCCAAAAGCGAAAGTGTAAATATCACCTTATGCCCAAAGCATAGAAGTAGACAGTTGGAAAGAGCAAGATCAATTTCTTGGGAGAAACCCAAGAATGGAATTCTGTATTGAAATGCATAAATCTTGCAGGCTTATACCAGATGTAGCAGAGCAATATGACAGTATGTATCAGACTTCAAGCAAGGATTATTGGATGCATAGGTTATCGAAGAACTAAATCATCGCTTGTATTATACGTCAAACTCAAAAACACTGATATTCTACAACTAATGAAACAGTAAGAGGTAACATTTTTAGAGGATAAGGAGCATAAGGATAGAAGCTAGCATACATTTCAATAGCGAACAAAATTATGATGATCCTAGGGAAAATCAAGTAGGAAGGATTCAATAAATATTGACTAGAAAATAATCAATACGATTTCATGCTATTTATGATGACGTACTTAATCATGTTGAAAATTTGTTGACAACGATCTCTTCGTTGGCGGACAGTAGACTGTAAAACGAAACAGGAATAAACAAATTAATAAAATAAACTAAGGAAATGAAAACACAGCTATTTATTTAAGTAATACAAAGGAAAGTCATACAATTTAGGGAAATAAAACAATAACAAGTTATTAGCTATTTTCGTATTCACTGAATCCTTTTACGATCTTAATCGATGGTCTTTTTGAAACGACGTCAGCTGTCACACAAATTAATGAAAATAAATTAATCTTATTGGTAAAAAGTTTTTCTAATCTTTATCAAGCTCTGTTACAACTTATTTGATGAAAGCTAACTTTTTAGCATTATATTTTCTAAAGATTAGTTTACAAACATTAGTGGTCATTATTGATTTGGAATGTGAGGACGGAATAGTTCTATCAGTCAAACAAATAAATTAAAAAGGCGTCTTTTGGTAATCTAAGAGGAATGATTGCTACACTTTGCTGCTGGTGAGGGCTATAAGTTTTAGCACTAGACGTCTTACCGCAGATCACAGATTTGTACACTAATTCTATGACTTAAGTAGTTTCACATGTTATAAACCTAACTTTATCGAGGATATGAACCAAGATTTATGTATGAAGTTACAATGGATACTGAAATAAATATGACTTATAGTTCAAAGGAAACCATTTAATTGCTACAAGCCATTTTTACCTATATTAGGATATTTATATACAAAAAAGTGCCACCACACACTAATTATGTTAGAAGTACCTGTTCGTCGAAAATTCAGACTAAAGCATAGCTTATTACTGACTTCAACAAGGCAGAAAGTTACTGAAGATGAAAGTGGCTAGCGTGAGAAATGATAAGACAATAGTTATACATTTATTCTAAGGATAACGATAAATTGTGAATCAGTGGTTAGAGATCTAAGAAAATAACCCATCCCAAAATGGTTTTGGGATTTGTTACTTTGTTTTTATTACTGATTTTCTTTGACTATTATTTTTGCCATTAAAGCTAAAATTAATGTATCAATTTGTAAACCCACCAGTATATTTTACCGGAGGTAAGTGGCGAATATCTCCTATTTTTCAAAGCCTCGTTTGACAGTTTTTAAGAAGAACAGGACAAACAACTGTGCAGCATACTCGTCCTTTCGGTAGGCGCACACATTTTGTACGCCAGTTGCAGCGCAAGTTGGCAAAACACAAAGGAGCTTTCTGAATATGTGCCAAGATTTTGTCAAACACCAACCCCCAGTATTCATGAAACTACTAAGATAGGTGAAGTGTTCATGGCGCCCAACTATTTCAGTTCCTATAGTTAGTTTAGACCAGTTATGAAGCACCAAGAAAAGGTGCATCCTTTAGAATATTTTATGTTGGTGATAACAACATAACATAAAAAAAGCAAAAATACAACTCGACAATCGAAATGCTTACGTCATTCAGTGGAATCAAAAACCACATGGTCTGTAACGGATAAGCTTCAAAAATGCGGACTATTAGTTCGATTAAAGTAGTAACTACAGCTGGATTTTCATGGCACACACGCGATAAAAGTTGACTGAGAGCAGTGTAAAACTGATAAACAGGAATTCGCTGACAATTAATGCGCATAAGCTAAAATGAAGGGGAAATAACTACAGTATGAGTACTTGTACGACGATCGATATTGGAAACTTAAAATGTAAATAACAGTAAAACTTATCGATAAGCAATAGGTTTATCTTTTGGGCTTAAGGTAACATTGGAGCCTAATTCTTGAGTACTTAGCTAGAACTTGAAGGCTTATACTTTGTGTTTAAAAGGTTGTTTCTCAGCTACATATCACGAACGTTGACTGCAGCTTCTACCTTGAAACAGTAACCGAACTTGTTAACAAAAACTACCCCGTCAAAAGATGTTGAACATAAAATTTACATATAACTGACGAACAGACGAAAGCTAGATTGCACTGTATTGATGTTTTTTAGTGACTTCGTATAACACTTGAATGATACAACATAATCCAAGTTGATATTCATAAGCAAGGATGATTAGTAGAATAGTACTCTCTATCATGAGTAAACTATTTCCAAACAATAATGACAAACTCTAAGAATTAAAACAAGAAAAGAATTCGTCAACAGTCCAGTATTTATTACATGGTAAACTTACCTCTTGAACTTCATTGAAGACTTTTTGTTCTGAATGTAGATTATTTTCTTCAGTATGTTTTTGAGACTTATTTGATTCATGAAAATTACGAACAGAATCTTGACCATAATCCAACCATAATGTTAATAATCTTGGCATTGACTGATAAATGAATTGACTGCCATAACTTAAAGCTAAACCGTATTGTTTCAAAGCTACTTTGATTAGTGCACTGTAAAAATAAAAGTCAATACACAGTAAGTGAATGAAAATTATTTTTAAGTGTATACTTTGCGTCTTAAGTGACTAGGATAATTTCTACCAAGACTCAAACTTAATATTCATAACACAGATCAAGATAAATTTCACTATCATCAAAAAAAGTCTACTTGAATAAGTCATCATAATTGTGTATTATTGAGGTGAAACCTATGGTTGATTTGAAACAGAAATTGAGTTTAGATATATATAAGAATTTTTGAACAAGAGAATTTCTATCACAGTACAGATGAATACAAAAGAATTTGACAGTTATTAAGAAATAGGTTGTTTACTGATTCATCAATAGCCAAGTAAAGATTGAAAGCATTACAAATGTCTTTTGTTTCAACAGACTAGATCAGTAGGTCAGAATTCCCAGTCTGAGTTACATGTAAGAACCAAGTTCACATCCGTTGTAAAAGAATCTGATGAATAAGACTGAATACTTAACTCCCATTATTTATTCATATTTCTTCTTTACTACTCGTTTATTTATACTTTAATTACTGGTGCACCTCGTTCTTTTCTACTACGTAACTTGATAAGTATTTTAACAAATCTGTTTCTCACAATTTTCTTTGAACTACGAACTGATCTTGGGTAGATCACTACTGTAAACCAGGTAGTACTAGACAACTCTTTTGTTCAAGCATAGGACTCCTCGTCAGTGTGCAATCACAACCTCTATACTAAGAAAAAACAAATGTATATTCCTTCCTGGTTCCCACTGGTAATCTACCTAAGATCAGTTCGTAGTTTCAAAAAATCTATGAAAAAACCTATTTTGGTGTAATTCAAGTGTTCAGATATTTGATTTGATAATCAATAAATCACAAGATTATTGAATTTCAGACAGAAAGAACATAACTTTAAGGCAACCAGAGAATAACCGGAAAGTATGTTCAAATGATAGGAAAAATTATCAACTGACAGATAACGATTTTCAGATCGTTGTTTTGGGGTAAGTATCATTCATTTTATTACGAACTACACAGCTACACGAGATTTAAGGGCTACTCTATAGCACTTCGACCAAATTGACTTACCATTGATATAAATAAAATTGTTGATAATATTCACGAAAACTGGTTAGAAATGAATTATATTATTGATTCCTTAGATAAGAACTATGAATTACATCTGAGAAACAACAATTAGGAGGTCAATATAGATAAATTATAATTATTTCAATTACAAAATCACCAGATTCACACGTAGTTTTATTTCGCCTTTAGAATATGATAAAAGTGTTTCATGATTGCGTAAACTACCGAAGTGCTGGAATTCAACATCAAAAACATTAAAACAGACGTAAAAAGCCAATAATTAAACAACAAACGTTAGTGAAAAAATAATCACTAGATTCCCGAACATGAAATCTTACATACTTTTGTTGTTTACAGCCGACTGCTTGAGTTCGAGCCCGATCCACATAGCGTGCAAGACGAAAATGAGCCTCTTCATAACCGGAATTAAAACCACAAACTTGTTCATAGAGTTTTCCGGTAGTTTCAAAATCATATCTGTTCGTTTCTTCACAATAACGCGTGCGTAGAAGTAAAGCCTGATTAATTAGAATGAAATGAACAAAGATTGGATAGTCATTTCTATACAGGAAAAAGGAAAACTACGTGAAAAAATGAATTAGTTTGAGTTTCTGGGTTACTTAGAAGTATACTTAAAAGAAAACCAAGTACATTTTGAAACATACTATACATGATAGTGAACTATTATCGCCATTCCTCAGTATTTTAAAACTTTACAAAGTCAGTAAATTAAGACATAATTGCTTACGTATGTTTAAGCTTCCTTCATCTGATTTCAAATTGTAGTGAACTTTGAAGTATGCTGTAATTAGCTACTAGAAAAAAGCATATTACTAACAACATAAACGCCAACTCCTACTTTTAGTTAGTTATCCTATTGGACAGTGAGGTATTCAATAAGCAAACGTGTCATACACTACTGATATTTAAATTGACACTAGAAAGACGTTTAGTTAAAGTATAATGTACAGTGAATCTTGACAAATAAGCCTATACATATTCGAAATGCTTCGTCCAAAACTAAAATCAAGATATTTACCCTAAGTATTGTGAATAATAATGTAACGGTAACAATTATAACTAATCAACAAGATGAAATGGTTCCCTTACAAGCCCTTGTTAGAATCGTTCAAGAAAGTACATACGGAGTTGGTATGTGTAACTTGACATAACTTCTACCTCGAAGTGTACATTGAGAAGTTCAATCTCTTTAATTTTTCGAGATAAACATATATGCTTCCCAAAAATCGTGTGTTGCTGAAACAATTTGTGCCTTTTTGTACATGAATATGTTAGAAGAGTAACTTCAAGAAAAACGACCATCAGTTCACAAGTTTACAATTATATCTATCAACGTACATTAGTATATTTTACTAAGATCGTTTACGTAATCTATTGTATTATGAATTAGTTTCAATTAGCGACTAAACTTTATTTCATTTATTTTTTTAAAAGTGAATTTGTTTTGTCGAAAAGATTTTGTAATGCAATTTATTCAATTTATGTACACGTTTACCTGTTGTGCAGAAATAGTTCTATATTCTGTAGAAACTTCAATATTCTCATTGCATTGTTTGTTACGGATATTGAAAATACTACAACCAAAAACGTCTGGTATACCCTTATCCAAACATGCTTGAGCAGCTTCTCTTTTATCAGTCTGCCATAATAGTTTAGCCCTTTCAAGTAGAGCATCTGGAATTCCAAAATCTTCAGCACGAAGAACACAAGTATAAGCTGCCATAAATTGTCCAGATCTTATATGGAAATCAAAGTGTAAAGTATGTTTACCATGTGAACGTGCATTCAAATACTCAATAAAAAATGAATTAAATTTTAGGTATCTTGGAATTGATATATAAAAGTAGACGTCACAATTACGGATCTAATGAAAATGAATGAGTATTGGTCGGCTTATGTTTCATTGAAGAAATAAGCACAGATGATCAAGCATTCGAAAAGGATGAATACGCTAACAAATTTATGTCCTCTTAAAAATATAAAATCCGGATCTTTTTTCTTAGTGTCTGCATTCAAATTAAGTAGTGTGATAAAGTTGTTGGAAGAAATAAATAGTATTTATCCCACACTATCGAAAATTTACTACTGAGGGTTTTATTAAAGTTGCACTTTTGTAATCAGGTTCATATGAACACTTATGGTGTCTTATATTTCCTAAAATATAGAAAACTGTAATCATGCAGATTAGTTATGCATAAGAAATCCCTTTGAAGGCATATATCCTAAATAATTTTGAAACTACGTAATCTCCTTTCTCATCATTCAAAATTGAACGTAGACTAATATATTGGAAATTTATAACAGTATTAATTTAGGACTTGACAATAAATTTTCAATTCCATTTTGCTGATCAACCGAATAAAATCAATCAGTTTTTATACTACATATTTTTATTAACCTGCTGTGGACATATTACCGAATAAGCTGAATATGTTGTTAGAAGAAAAGAGAAATGTTCAAGAATACCAATTTTCTTATGTTCAGCTAGGTACTGGTCAAAGTAACTAGGCAGTTTCCATAAGAGATCATCTACTTTGGACTGGGCTGGACGTAAAATTTTAATTTTTACAACATGATTATGAACGGAAAATTATTGGAAATCACAATTAAACGATAAATACACCTTTCTGTCTATTTGAACTTTATAATTTGCAAAACTAAAAAAAACTGTTCCATTCAAAGTTTAGCATTTGTTGATTTGATCACATAACAACTTCATAACGAAAAGTGATATACTCTGCCAAATGGTCGGTTAGCATTCAACTATCTAAATCAAATATATTAATATGATAATAGATACATAAATTTTGAAAATTAAAATCAGTAGTTACAACTTACTTTCTAGCTAGTTTAGCACGTTCTAGCCAATTATAGCCTAAAGCAGTACGTAGTCTCAATATTGTAGAATTCAATACTTCTCGATTAGATATTTGATATGTATCGCTGTTCAATGAGCTTAGAGCTGAAGTGACAAGTTGTAAAGCTGCATGTTGAATAGCTAAAACCGGTTCTAAAGTATGAAAAGTTGGTCGACTAACACGTATTCGAGTTTCTAATAACTTTAAAGATGTCTCAACGATATTCTAAAAGGATTTAACAAACAGCATACATAAATTTGCAGTAAAGGATTTAGGTTATATTACTTACGAAATATCAATATGGTTCTAATTAGTATATCAGTTAGCTTATCACTAATAGCTTACTACATATCAATTTCGTCACTAAAAACAAGATGCCAACTGGAAGTTGAATGAGATAATACAGGTTTCAAACATGTATTACCTTAAAGTACAATTTCTAATTCAAATATACTTTTTTCAGATGGACATACAGCACCTTTATATTTGAGAACAATTCGTTACTAGTATAACATACACTATCCACTACAAAAACTGTTATAGATGAAATGTCATGCAATAAAATATGTGCTCAAAATTTTTATGATAACAAAGACAATAGGACTTTTGACCCGAAAATAGATTTCATATTGATATTATTCAAAACGCAACTTGTAATTAATTCATCATCAACCATAGTAATAAGCATTTGTGATACACTGAAATGAATTTACTATAGGTGAATAGTCAACATCATTTTATCCATGAAATATGTGAACGATCAATCTTACTCAGGGCTGATGTGACATGAATCACATTGAAAAAAGTACTAAACATTTACACTGAACAAGACCGGTGAAAAAGAAGTATCGAGAAAAATAAACGTTGATAAACTTGATATTAAAATAATTACTAGAAAAAAATGCAAGACATATAAATACAAAATAATAAACTTACTGAAAGGTTATTTTCCGATGATCGAGAATTTGTTGGATTTCGAATTTCATTCATGATAACATCACCCAAAGAACTGATCAATTCGATGTCAGATAAAGAGCTTAAACGAACTATTGTATCATATGCGCGTATATAACCACCAGGACCTTCAAGTGCAGCAGCGCCTAGTTCAGTCACTTGATCTATTCTTAAACGGGCTAAGATTTTTGACCAATCAGATGTTCGCTTTGAGAAAGTAACAATCAAACAAATGATCTAATTCAGTACACATACAAATTATGAATAAACAAAACCAAGTAAATAATTCAGGGACGACAATCTTTCCGCAAATACTTCAATAATTTAAAAGATAATTAATTAAGGGAATGAATCAATACTTTGCTGTCGCTAAAGTGAAAATCACATTCATACAAAATTACCTAAACAACCATTGCAACCTCATGTAATATCGAGAATGACACACTGAAACAACCATCCAATTTCATCTGTAACGATTCTAAATGATTATCATTTTTCTGGAAACATAAGTCCCTGAGGTTACAATACATAAAAACTAAGCCCCATTAGAAATGAGGCTTTGGAGTAGGAGAAATGTAAAACACTAAAATGGTGAAAACGTTCAGTAAAAGTTAGTGCGATCATTTTAAGCATTTTATCTTAACATGTTTAAAAAAGAAAACAGTGAAAAATAAACAAAGTGAATTACTAGATGGAAGCTGATTCTTAACGAAGACATTCGTTCGAAGAGATACGAAACACTAATCACTAATCAGACCGCTGAAATATTAACATGTTGGAATTATATAATAGATATTAGGGTAAATCCAAGCATCTAAATAAATATTTCATGATCACATGAATAGTTTTTTAAAACTGATGTTATTTGATATACCATTAGTTAAGTCGAAATAAGTGAATGAAGGTGAAAGACCAGATTTTAGACCTTAGTTATATCTCTCATAGAAGTACTCAGGTAAGTTAGTTAAAATTATTCAATGACAATATTTCTCAAGTGTTTCGATCATAATTAAGGAGACAATATCATGTAGCGCCATGGCTTCGAGATAATTTTTTAGGTTCCGTTTATCGATCACCTTGATAACCGTTATCATATAAATCCAAACGATGTAAGAACTCAGAAGGCAATAAGAAATGGCGACTACAGCTATTTATTGGACAGCACATATAACAAAGTTACACGTACATAGAGCGAATTGGAAAGGAATGGAAAATGATAATTTAAGCGACTAACATTTAAGGTAAAGTGAGGAATAGGTGCGTAGGCTGTCACATGTGCTGAAGCATACACATTTAAACAAACAAGATAGTCATTATAATAATACAAAGAAATATACGAATTGTTACTGTTCGAAAAACACTACCTGTTAAATACGTTAATAAAACGGCTCAACAAAATTAACCGTAATCAAAATTAATCGTAAGAGTTGCTGTAAGCAAAATCATATACTTTAAACTACCCAAGATATATCAAAATGAAAAATAAAACGTGTTTATTAGCAATAAACTTCATCGTGTTGGCGCAATTAATTTATTCAGTTCATAATGGAAAATTATATCAAATACTGTTCAAATTTCACAAACAGAATATTAAAACTAACCTTATCTTTCATTGCTAAAAATAGCCGACCTAGTCCAACCGACCAAGAACATTCAAAGAGGTTCTATGGAAATATAAAGAATGTAATAATTTGAATAAAATGACATGTATAAAACAAATATTTATCACTGTTAAGATAAACTAAGTCCTGACGAAACGGAAATCAGACTAGAACTTTAGTGAAGTAAAGATATTTACGACTAGAATTATGTATTAAAAGGTTTCATTATATGCATCTGCACAAAAAACAACTACCTAGAAAGCCGAAAAAACCATCAGAAATAACAATCTATGGCAATCAACTTCATAGGATCAAATAGTTATTTATTATTAAGATACAGTATTAGTCAAAGAACACTTCATGCGAATGTGAGAAAGATTGATTTAATGAGTGCAATAGACCATCATGGAAATCAGTTATATGGAATATTTAATTCAAGATTATACATAGGATGTCTAGAAAAGATTCGGAGAAAAATAAATTAAAAGACCAAAGAAATTCAGTAGGAATCATTTACGAAAAAAATAGTAGAAGTACCTAGTTTTATTAGGTGGTACACATCATATACGTAATTCTTTAAACAATTTGTTTGACTACAATCAAGAGAATTATTATCACAGAAACTATACACATTCAAGGAATATGTGTATGGTTTTGTTAAAAACGTTCTAAAAAATATATGTATGAAGAACTAAAATACTAAATATTTTGCATGAAACATATTTCTTATTGTCAATAAAATTTAGTGTGATTTTGATGCTCAAGATTTACATGTAAAGTTCAGTCAGTCAGTCAGAGAATCGCATGTAAAGTTAACCTTATTTGGTCAGGTAATCAAAGAAAATATAAAGTTGTGCAGAAAACATACCATATTAGTAGTTTCCTGTAGAGTTTCCCAGTCGCCTAAACGCCAAGCTGCTTCCGCTCGATGAGCGTTCAGACAATCTACCCAAACAGTAGAATTGCCGAAACTATTCGAATAGGATTTGGATTTTCTCACAAGAGCACCTGCTCGTTCAACTAGACCATGTAATCGGGCTGGATCAGGAAGTTCACAACGAAACAGACCACTGTACATCAGTAAATGCTGGTTATCTCGAATTTGTTTCGATGGCTGTTGACATTGTGAAGAACGGTAGTTAGATTCAGAAGTAGCCAAGCTATGTTCGTAGGCAGCAGCAGCCATATCTAGCTGTCCTTCGTTTTCTAGTTCCAAAGCACGAAGTAATGAAAAGCGCTGTGTTGTATCGCTTGACGATTCCATATTTTTATTACATGACATTGATTCATGTTGCTTTTCCTTATTAAATTCATGGCTAAAAGCAGTAAACGCTAACTGAGTAGCTGATAAGACACCTGCTAAACCTGAAATTTAATAAAGCATGAATAGAATGTTACAGACGCATAGTTGAATGAAAGAAGAAAAAACTGATAGCTAGATAAATACATTTAGCTATTAACTGACTACAACACCAAGCTGAATTATATATGTGAAATGTTGATGCTTGAAACTAACCTGTTGAAAATGATAAACAAGTAGAATTTGAACAATAAAAGAAACTTACTGATCCTTTGAAAAAGAATATAAATTAAAGCAAATGGATTTTTCTTTTCGATTACATCACTTTTTTAAGCTGTACAATCCTACTGATAAGTTTTCTTTACATTGAGTAGTTCATAGTAAAATAGAAGTGTTATAAAATTATCAAAGATAATCGAATATAAAAGTCTATCCAGATGGAGTGGTGTTGTACAGTTTAATGGAGTCATCAGGGATTATCAAAATATTTCAAATATTAAAATACGACAGTCTCTAAATAGAAGGGTGCTATTCCAAAGTAATTAAGGTCATAGAATGGATGTTGCGTCATTTCGCAAAGAAATAAAAAACTATCAACAAATAAAATTAATTAAGTCCCAGAAGTAATAGGAAACACAATTAACACAACAAATACAAGAAAACTGAATTATTATTTTAGATTGGCATCAACTGTCATGAATACATATTTTTACAGTTAAGTGAAAACGATTAGCAGTTGCCTAATGTTCACAAATACAAATGAACCAAGAAAAACCCAATATAAAAAATAGTCCTAGATTTACAACAAAATGAATATACGGATGACTCTTTGGGACGAACAATTAAATGGTCAAACGGCTAAAGAAAGAAAATAGCGTATGGTACGAAAAATGTATGATTAGAATAAGATAACAGTATCAGTTAAAGAAAATCTGAATAAGCAATTACGCTCTGACTATAAAGTCACTTGAATATTAGTGTTATTAGAGAAGCCAGAGAACGATGTCACGGATACACGGACTGACGAATCAACAAAGAGGAAGAGAATTAATACAAAGTTATAGGTAAATCATATCGGATCTCTTCACTAAAAGTGGGGAAACTCGTTATAATTAGCACGCAAATAATGCATAGTACATAAGGATACTGAGAAACGAGCCGGAAGTATATAAGCATCGATTAACTCATAGAAAAATTAAGATAAATTGAATCCTTTTGAGAACTAGGACTTACTTAATATTAAGAGTAGAATGATTTCTGGAACCTCAATAACAGACATGTTTTAAAAACACAGCTATACTTAGTGTCACATGGACTAATTACATACGAGCTAACAAAATATTAAAAATAAAATGACTGGTAGGTTAGTTTATTAAAACATAATACTGGCATAATATCATCAAAAAATAGAGTTGAAATAATCTCTTACCATCTGAATCGTGTAGAGATGCATATGTATTCAGTAAGCCAATGAGTATTGTGAAACCTGTTTTACCAAGTCCATTAGAGAACTTCAGAGTAGATTGTATATCAGAGGATAAAACAGAATTCGTTCCAACTTGATCTGAAACTGTTTTCGTAAATCCAAGAGTATGATCAGTATTAGATCGACATATAGCAGTGCCAGTGACAAACGCTGATTGTTGGGCTACTGTGTCCTCACCGTATGCTAACTCCCAATGTAATAATGCCCTAGCAAAGCTGCCACATCGTAGACTGGCTTTGGCTTGTAATAAATTGGGAATGTTTGAAAGAAATGAAGAGACACGTTCGACACCTAAAATGTGAAAAGTGATACGCAACAAAAGTAATATATCTAAACTGTGCAACTTTTGGAATTAAGCACAATATTATACTCACCCTCCAACGGTGCTACAGCATGTTGAAGAATATTCACATCCTTAGGGACATTCTGAACAGCTGTGGCAGATTTTACAGTCGACTTTGTCGCTTGATATTCCTGTTGAATCCTTAACCAATGCCTTAAGTAATCCAATAAACTGAAAATTGTTTGGACTGACAATGGGAACCACGGCTGCCACGGTCGATTACTTGCAGAATGAACCTGAGTTACCATTGAACAAAAATTAATAGAATTTAAGACTGAATAAACCGAGATCACGAACAATGACAAGCAATAAGGACAGTAAATGTTTTGTATGGTTAGGACAGTTTGAAACAGAAAACTGTGAACTTCTCATTTGTAAGGGAGTCTTTCTAGTAAATATATACGGACACTTCGCTTGAGTAACAATAAGGGTGGACGATTATCATTAATAAGCAAATCAGACGGATTCTTAAGTTGCAGAACAAGGGGTTTGATCTGCAATCCAGGGGAAAATCTATGATATATTGTGTGCAGTACAAGTATATGGAGAATATACCAGTACAGCACTCAACTACAGCTGGGAATTATAATATTTTATTTCTAAGTATTATTATCATTAAAAATGTTTGAAAACGATTAGCTATTCACACATTTGAGCAACATTATTTTTCTTGAACACGGTATTTTAGATTTATTATTCATCTGACAATAGGTTAATTATTATGCTATTTTAAAAAAGAATATAATTTCCTGAACAGTTTAAATTCTAAGAACAGTGATTTTTAAAATCTGTGATCCATGTGGTGTTTTCCAGTAGAACTTTCATTCCGATAAATGAACTCTGCCGAGGTAAACATTTTAACGAAATAAAAGTATACGGAAGTTAAACACATACTTTTGTACTACTATTAGAAATTGGCTTAATTAAAAAAAAATCAACATCTAAGTATGTAGGTGAGATAAAAGTTTCCCAACTTCCGGTTCTTCTTTATGCTGTTCGACCACATTCTAAATGTAAGTTAGTTAAAAATGTACGAAAATAATGAGTCACCCAAGTCACGGATAAGTTACCATATTTTGATATCCCTGCGATTCAGTGAGACACATGATAATGAAGGATATCGTCACACTTGTTTATTTGTATTGTTTACTGTAAGACAGTCTTCCTTATTAAATCAAACTATATGGTAATTTTATTTATAATTACTTCAGTCATTGGAAGTGAGATAATGAAATGGTGATAATTCTAAATATTCAAGCTAAGTATTACACTGATTATTAATTGTCTTATTTTCACATGTAATCTAGAAGACTGATACACAGTATCACTCAACGTTTCTAGAATAAATGAAAAATATTAAATTAATTAACAAAATTAAATTCGTCAGGCAAAACAGTAATTTATAATATGAACTAACTTAAGCATGAAGGAATACATTCTAATTAATCTGTTTTACTTATAATCACTAGCTGGGTATTAGCCTTAGTAAGTAATAATGCACAATAGATTGTCGCTTCAAAAGTTGTAAGTAATTAAATGGAATATTAAAAATAATTTGAAATTTTAATAGCGTACTTCCTGAAGATTGACATTTTTTGAAAGATAGTCAAATTCAATATGACTTCCATTCTCATGAATCGGTTCAGTTACTTCTGTGAAAACAGCTAGAATTTCAGAAATTAGCTAGAAAATAAAAGAACACAAAGAGATTTTTCAAAATAAAATTTATTTATTCTTTTAAAAAAAAAAAAAAGTAGATAACTTCAAAATATGAGAAAAATTCATCCACCTGCATACTTATAGCCAGATCATGGAACACATTGCATCGTACATCGTAAGATACTTATAGTCGAGTGAAGTAAGTGCTTAGATTTTCCTTAATAACTAGTCTAAAGTTCTTAACTATTATGAATCAAAGTATGATATGTTCTTTAACTACCTACTGGTTTAAACTAGGAGAAAATCCAATTTCGTATTACAAATGAATATTTATTAGAAATTTCAAAACTAAATTATATGTTTTTGGTTACAAGCGTATTTGGTTGCGTGAGTTTTAATATCAAACACAGAAATTTAACGAAGAATCCGGTAGAAATGTGTATAAGTTCAAGTAACCAACAACAACAAGAATATATAATTGGAAATAATTATATTAACACGAGTATAGAACTAAATAGAAAAAAATAGGAAAATGGGAATAGAATATGACTGATAAATAAATAAGTATAAGGTAGCTACATTCAAAACATTAGAAAACAAAGAATAAATACATTTAAGTCAGTGCTGTCATATTTCAACATAATTATTTAATTCTTCCAATCGCTTATTATGACGATTTCACAAAGTATAACAAAGAAGTCTGATTCTATCAAAAGGATGAGTATGAATAGTTAATGATTATAAAAGTTGCCATTATTTCTGTCCCAATGTAACCCAGCCTTTTTCGACAAGCTAGCCAGAGTAGGGCATTGAAGTAAATAATGACTGTCATATATGTAAAGTATGTTTCGAACACTTAAGTAGATCAGGGTTAAGGACCCCAAACGATTAACTCCTCTCCTCACTTACGTAAAGTCTTATTTCTAACGCTAACAAAGTTCACTCATTTGCTATAACATAAGTGCATAAAGAAATCAATCATTTACGGCTAGCCCGGTTTACAGCAGCTTTGGCTTGTTTATGTATGACTATATTTTCTTTTGTTTTGCCGTGTAAAGTGGTCCAGTATGTCTGTTTATGAACCCAAGTGTGCTTGAAATAAATAGCAATAAACATAGAAGCTTAACTGAATATTTCTCTTTGATCTTAAAGCTGGGTATAAATAAAACATTGTGCATAAGTGACCAATGGGAATGTAGTTTGCATAAACTCAAATTCAACTGTGCCGACCAGAATGCATTTTTGCTCAAGGCTAAAAATACAAGACTATAACTGGGATAGCAGATGGGGATCATAAGGATTATAATCAGAAATTCTGACTGATGAATTCAGCACATCTCAAAACATACGAGGAACCCATTCCATATACTCAGAATGTTACTCATAGTTTAGTTCACCGCGTGTTCGTAAAAGCAGAATCTGCGAAAAGCAACAGAAAAATCCTCTCGGCAGCTAACAAAGAAAGTTTCACTACGAGGAACATATCCATGACATATTGAGTAGATGATTTCATAAATGATTTATAAAGCAGAAAAGAAAATTTCTCTGAAAATTTCAAATGAATAAAATTTAGTGAAATAATTTAGCTTCAAAACTAATAGACTACTATTGTTTTATGGTTCTTATCACATAAAAATTAAAATAATTTAAAGAAGTTTAAGCCTTGCTTCAGCACGATGCGGAAAAAATATTAGTGATCTATTATTTAAACACAAAAGCATTGGTACATCAAAAATATCTATGCGTCACACAAATAACTGAATTTGTGTTTGGACTGAGATACTGTCCGGTCGCCCAAACCGAAACGGACGCTTTTCATAGGAAGTCATAGGAAGCCTTTGACATAAAAGTCTAATCCACACTGCAGCGGAGCAATGTTGGGAGATGCAGTTCCATGGTAGCCGGTGACTAACAAAAGGTACATACGCCATTTATTCTTTCAGGATCCAGAAGTCCATGTGCACAACTGGTTTTGAACCCGAGTTTTTCAACGTCTCTAGATGGGCCCTCCGTACCAAACAACCTATTTTAAGCGCCAGGCATTTCTTGTTCTCTCCACCACCTCTAGAATGCAGTGAGCAGGAGGAGTTATAATAGTGATAAGAATCTACGAGTATGTGAAACATGTACGTAATCACTTACTGCAGATATTCCATTTTGTGAATCATCTAGTAAGACTTGTAAGGCAGAATGTTCTAGCATTAATCTAGCAAATGTTGCATCAGCTTTTACAACAGGTTCACAAACTTGGAAAATATTAAAAACAATAGGAGATTTGATCTAGAAAAAAAGTGAAGACGAAAAGTGCAAACAAATAATTTTGTGCTTTGAACGACAAGTAAACTTACAAAAGATTCATGAAAAGAAATTATCATGAAGAATAAAATTCCATAGAAAATACAGAAAAAATAAAACCCAAACTAAAGCTTACGTGACTACCCAAAGAACCAGACCATAGACGTATCCATGCTTCATAAGTTAAATCAACTTCATTTGTAATTATTGGTATACGTATAGCTGACCAGTTGATAAACGATTCTACAACATATCTGAAAATAATAATAATAATCCAATACTCAAAAAACACAATTTAAATCGGTGAAAAGTTTCCTGGAAACAAATAAATAAAAGAGAAAATACCTTTCAAAGCGAATATGATAACACTCGTAAACAGTAGCAGTAAAAAATCACTAGCATATTAAGTAAAGATTTAATGCAGTAAAATCTGTTCATATTAAAGTTTGCAAAGGATTTAAGCTCATCAATGAATTTGAGGCTAAATAAATGCCATAAGTACAATACAAAAATTACAACAATTGTATAAATAAAAAGGTAGAAATACAGAAAATAAGCCTAGTTGCTGGAAAAAAGAATTAGTAAACAAGAACCAAAAATTTAGCATATGAATAAGTGGTAATCGTTAGTTCCTGAAACAGGGACGTAACAATGAATTATCCATGAATCCCCCTTATGAGATCAACTCTTCAATGCCTGGTGGTAATTAGATGAAATTATATTCGTGAAAATTAAAATTCAGCTAAGTTCTGAATACCTCATACATGCCAAGGTTTGAATTCCGTTTATCAATGTTGTTTATTATAGTTCAAAACAGATCACGGATGCAAAAATCATAACAATCAATTTAAATTTCAAAATATGCAAAGTTCAAAGTATACTGACGTTTAATGGATCTAATATTTGTCACCACGTAAATAACAACTTAGTTCAGATCTATTGATTGTGTAGTTTTTCTACGCAATCTTAATTTACTATACAAGTAATCGGAAAAGTTTTGATAACCGTAAATTAACTAAAGCAACTGTTAAAAATACATATAATACATAAAAGTAAACACAAAAGACACACTAATAACTGCAACAGCAGAGAACGGAAATAAATGAGAGTAGCAGGATCTTACGAGAAATAACAGTTTGGATAGACAAGGGAAATTAATGAAAGGGTAATAGAATGTTGACTGATTTAGCTCATAAATAAGTTTGATATCTAATACTAACATAATTAGTTTATGCAGAAATTTAGGTTAAGTAATAAAACTTGCAGAAAATTAGTACGATAAATGGGGAATCAAAGCACAAATAGTTTAAAAGAAAGATCCTGGAATCAAGAATGACCAAAGATTACTCAAAACTCACACTTCACCGGTTTAAAATTAATACCATGTCACTTTTCCGTTATAAAGATTTTTCAATGAATCATGTCGTTGGACAGACACTGGATATTTGCATATTCAGTCACAAAAAGCCTTCTTTTAAAAACTACTCACTTACCTAGAAGTAAGAAGTGGAGCAAAAAGGTCACGTAAATGTTCAGGGAACAAATTCCATAATTCGGAACCCCAAAAAAATGAGCTGAGTGAATTATCCGCAGAATCTTGTGTTGTTAAAGACGATGAATTGTTTGACTTTCCAACGTCTGGTACTTTGAATAACTTTAACAACTCCTGAACAGCTAAAGCTGCTGAATCCTAGAAATAGGATATGTTCAACATATTATTGTGGAGCAAGAACAGATAGAAAAGTTATTTTACTCATCTATAAAAGTAGTAATATTTGCCAGAAAAATTCGAAAATCTACTTGTGATTAAGTAATTCGTGTTCCTGTGTTCCTAATGGACAATGAGTGAATTATTTCATACATTAATGATTTAAACACAAATTATTGTAAATTCAAAGAATTTGGGTAATTTACAACTCTAGTTTCATAATATTATATATATAAGATACTTACTAATTGCCTGGGACTAGCAGCACGTAAATATATTTTTGCTAATTCACATAAAATATGAAATGGAAAACGACGATCATTTACAAATATGACTGGTTCTTTTTCGATCTGACCAGTTTTTACTTCTCCATTAGACAAATATAGCCTGATACAATAATGTAATGTAAACAAAGTGAGAAGTGCAGTTTGATGAACAATAATAAATAATTGAATAGAACTTTGGTAGATGATTTTAGTTAAATTGATAATATAATTAATAATCAAAACTGATATATAATTTGCCCTATTCAGTTTACACATGTAAATGTCTGAGTGAATTAATAAACTGGTGTGTTAATGTTTAAATTTTAGGAATGAGATTGACATCGATTCACGTCTACTGGCTGAATAGACAATGTTAAACTATGGATAATAATATCAGATATATAATTATTGTGAACAAGAATTAAATTGTAAATTATAAAAGTTTATTTGATTTCAATAGTTAAATCGTTCAATTATCAGATAATTTCCCTCTCCTTTATTCTTCTTATAATGCTGCTAATCTTTAATACTCTAGGTGCCTATATTTAGTTAGGTTTGCAATTAAACAAATAGGCTTTGTTCACCATTACAAATATTAACTACTTACTTACGTCCATTAACCCTCGTGGAGGAGCATAAGTCACCCACGACCCTCCTCCATCCAACCCCGTCATGGAAAATCCTTTCCAGTTGATATTCCTCATTTTGTTGTCTGCTTCCGATTCTCAACGCAATGTATCCTTTGGCCTTCCACATTTCTGTTTCTATTCAGGATTCCAAGTTATTGCTTGCCTCGTGATGCAGCATGATGACTTCCACAATGTATGTCCTATCCATCTTAAAAAACTTCTCTTAATTTCTTCTTCAGTCGGAGGTTGGTTTGTTCTCTTTCACAGTAGAACTTTGCTATTGATATCGGGTCAACGGACATTAAGTATCATGGGTAAATAAATAAATATAAATAAAACAATATACATGTAATATTCCGATGTGTAGAAAAAAGATTTTCTTACATTTCGTTCCTCAGTGTAAGACACTTCTTCAGAGAACAAATAACCAAAACAAATTTAATCTTAGTTTATATAATATATAGGATCAACTAAATCATACTGACCGGAATGACATGACACTGACTCGGTCGGACATGTTACTGAATGATCACACCTAATATTCTTGCTTTGTTCCTTTGTATTATATAAACGGGTTAATTTAATTTGGTTATTTATTCTCTGAAAAAGTGGCTAACATTGAGTGACGAAACGTAACCAAATCTAATTTTTCTACCCATTGGGATATTACAAATATATTATTTTATTCATAACAATCCACCGAATGCTCAACTTATTCGAAATTATTACATCAAACCTTGTTAATGAAAGCTACAAACAATTACTCATATTGAAAATTCTAACTTTGATGTTGGTTGACAGTTGTTTTGAGTCCCATATGCTCTTCAACTGTAAAAATGCTGCCCTTGCTTTGTCAATCCTTGCATTTACGTCTGCATCAGATTCTCCACGTTCATCAATGACGCTGTCCAGGCACGTGAACGTTTCCACTTCTTCCAAAGATTATCCATCATGTGTAATTGCGTTGGTGTTCTCTGTGTAGTATTTCAGAATTTAGCTTTTCCCCTTATGTATGTTGAGACCTACCGATGCACAAGCTCCTGCTACACTGGCTGTCTTCACCTGTATTTGTTCGTGTGTATGGGATAGAATGGCCAAGTCATCTGCGAATCGACTAGCTGCATCCAAGCTGTCCATTGTACTCCGTGCTTTCCCTCAGATGTCGAGGTCTTCATAATCCAGTCAACCACCAGAACAAAGAGGAAGGGGGAGAGTAAGCAGTCTTGTCTGACTCCGTTCCCCAATTGGAATGCACATATCAGTTGTCCCTCGTGTACCACTTTGCAGTGTAGTCCATTGTATGAATTCCGGATGATGTTGACGATCTTCTCAAGTACAACGGTGTCTAAGAAGTCCCCATAATGTTCTCCTATCCACATTGACAATTACTTTCTCATAGTCAAGGAAGTTGATATGATCGATCCGGTTCTCTGTAGTGTGATCCGGTCAGACCCATGTAGCTTTGTGTATGCATTTAGGGGAGAATAATGTATCGCCTATAACCATTTTGTTGAATGCACATAAATTTGCAAATCTCTCATCACTCTCGTTCTTTTACTCCCAGTCAGTCCATGTCGTTCCACAGTATCTTCATACCTAGTGCTGTTCATTCCGACTTTGATGTTCAGGTCACCCATCAGGAAGGTCATTGTAATTCCCTCCTTTTTAGAAGCATGCCTTGATGACCCTGAATCCATGGAGTTCCCATCCTATAAGTGCTCTTCATGCTTCTTTGAACAGCATCAGAGCAACACCCTGATTAGGCGGAACATTTTCTTCTTCGTCACCAGAGTACAATAGTACCTATCCTGAATCTAATCTTTCCTGTACAGCTAGGGTCCAATGCGTTTCGCTGGTTCCGAGAACCAACAAGTTGTATCTCTTCATCTCCGTAGCTATTTGACTGGTCCTTCCAGTTTCCCACATTGTCCGGAAATCTGATGTGTCTATATTGATTATTGCTCTGGTTGTTAGAAGGGTCATCGGTCTCATGACTTCCGAAGAATTTGGACTTTCATCCTGAGGTGTCATAATTGTTCCTTCAACTCGGAGGGAAGAATTCAAATGGTTTGATTTGTTTATGCCGGATAGTGTCTTTTAAGCAAGGTTGTTTTCTACGGTATGTTGTCGCTGACCCCATCTACAACCCTCCTCCTTAATCCGGGCTTAGGAGCGGCAGTAACCCGGTGTTAAACAGTATTAACTAATCCAATTTTATCGTCATTCTATATTAGCATAATTATTAACTTCAGAAAACAAGTAATTTTGAGGCAAACATTTATTGGGTAAAAGTATTTGGAAAGTCGCTGAGAGAAGATCTATATAGAAGTTTGATCATTTGACCATAAAAGGAAGATATTATATACCGTTCGCTTCCGTAATTATAAATATCTTACGTTAAGCACATTTGAATTTTAGAGATCGAGGATCAAAAGTCGGACGACTAGTTATTAATTTCATATTTATAACAGTTGAGCGAATACGTTGAGAAGTAAAATGAGATTTTGTTAGCACAAAAGGTAAACTAAGTCGAATTAATACGGTATTAGAGATACACAAATACACATGTTGCGACTATAAGAAATTCCATTTGTGCTTTGAAAGAATAAAAAACTTAATCGATACCGAGACTGAAAAAATAAAAACATTTGTACTGAAATGAATTAAAAGCTCACTGGTCAAAGAAGATTATATTAAAACTGAAGAAAACTGAGTTGATATTTCAGAGAAAATTAATGTAAGAGAAGGAAATATAACAAATAATCCACAGTGAACAAATACAACAGTTAGTGACACAGTAAGGATAATTGAAACAAAAAAGTATGAATTCATAACGTACTTGCAAGGATCAACAGCCCCCAGGTTTCCAAGCCACTGTGCGTACAACAGTCTCATTTTCTCATCAGTGTCTCTAGTAAGACCCTCCAGTAATGAAGCCACAATATCAGCCAACAACGTCGTATTTCCACGAAACGAAATCCCGCTTACAGAATCTACAGAGTGTGTTGTATCTGAAGACATGCTTCGGATTTCACCTCCTTTTGTTGAAGAAATCGAACGGTCAAGTAAACTTGGCAAACCCCAAAGTCGAGATTGTAGAATTTTGCTGTGTTGATCATTTGCTCCTAAATTTACTTCTGATGTCAAGGTAAGTCTTCGTACAGACCTACTAGAATGTGTTAAAGCTGATAACCATGCTGTAAGAGGCTGATGGAATTCCGCTTCTGTATGGTTAACACCATTTATGAAACACGTTACACGCCTAGGATAAAACAAAGTATAAGGTACTTAAAAAACCAAATGTGCATTATATACTCGTAGAAGATCCAATATTTACATAAAGCATATTGGATCTTCAAAGTAATAGTTTCCTTTATTATCATGAGGAGAATAAGTTTAAAGATTTTAACAAAAATAACATGAATTTGTTTTATTTTGTTCGTTTTACGTCAAATGCTTATAATTTATACGAGTGCAGTTGGTTAAAAGTGGATGTGTATTATCTTTCTTTCTTTTCACACATAGATATTGGTACAAGGAGGCATCGAATACATATGCGTCACACGGATCTCATTTGACATGTGTGAAGGCTGTGATACTGCCCGGGTGCCCAGACCGAAGCATTATCATGGTGGAGCGAATATTCCAACTAAGTTAATGAACAAAGTCCAGTTTATTACTTAAATTTAATCATTAACTTTATTAAAATTTTCGCTCCACTGTAATAATGCACATTCACTTCTAACCAACTTTACCTCTATAGATTATATGCAGTTGACGCGAATTGAACAAAATAAAATGAATTCATATCATCCTGCTAAAATCTGTGACTTAATGAAAGATACAACTAATAACTAACTTACCATGGACATAAATCATCCAGAATTTGTTGACATGTCAATAGAGCAGGTAGTCGAGGCAAAAAGAATAAACACGATAATCGATCTCCAATTTGTTCTCTGAAGTTTGAAATAATTTTCGATAACAAAAATCACATTTTCATATTTTATTAGAAACAGTAAACTAGCACATGCAAATGTTAATAAACATAAAAATCGGTTTTTGTGACGAAGTCACTTAATTATTTTTTGTATTGCACATAACAAATACATTATAATCTCAAACATAGTGATCTCGAGTTTTAAATTTTCTTTTTATTTATCGAACATTCGTTAACACTAAAATTGATATCAATATCTTTAATTTCTTCTTCGTTGTGAAGAACGTAAAAATTTGACTAATATATAACAGGACTCTAGATTGTACATTATCTATACATATCGATCAGGTATTTTTTGTTCATAATTAGACTAAACGAAGTATTGTTTAATCTACAGGTCATCAAATTCTTAAATGATAGTTGGAGCTGTTTTGCAAATTATTTATTGCTTGAATTCACATTTCGTGGGAAACAACTTTGTACGAATTAAAATGCATAATCTGAATAAAGCCAAAACAACCATCAGAGCAGAATAATCTGAATTTATTTAGGCGTTGGTGGCATCATTCAAATTTATAGGGAACTAATTGTGTACGATACATAACCTTGGAAATATTTACAGACTGATAAAAAAAGAGAGTAAAAATAGTACTGGATTTTCAGACATCCTTATCTTTGCAGTTGATATTGGCGACTCAGAAACTCAGTTCTATCGTGTAACACTCCGAATTCTATATTGAAACGGTAAGTATTAAAAAGTATACAAGAAATGTCATATAAAGGAGTATTCGGAACAGCAGAAACCCATCACAATACAGCAGATAATAGAATGTTTATAGGGAATATTTGTTCAAATTATTCCGGTTTAAAAGATATATGAAGGATTGTAAGAAGTATTAACACGAACAGCTAACAAAATACAATTTATTACTGATATACAGAAGAGTTGTACTTTCTTCCATAAGATGGTATCACGAATAAGCCACAACTTACCAACTCCGGTTCCGGTAAAATTTGCAGGTCGAAATTGAGCAAACTATTTTGTATTTGGGTACTGAATTATGCTATATATTTAATGAATGTTAGACTAGTGAGCACTACGTTTCAAACTCAAAATAATTTCCGCTATATTCATGAAGAACTTCCCTATAAAATCTACAAACAACTTATAATGTCTTTATGACTTCAGACTGGAAAACTGAGATGTACTTGGTTAGCCTTTCTAACTACAGATAAAATTACACGACTTACACTTCAATGAAGCAACATGTAACTGTAAATTGAATCGTTAAGACAGGGAAAAATACTTATGAGGATTAGTGAACTAAGCGTTCAAAGTTCAAAAATATGTTCGACTAACCTTTTTTCTAGAAATAGATAATGAAATAAATCTATTACTTGATCAGGGTCACTGGACAAGAGCCCAACAAGAGTAGCACCTAAGTCAGGAAGTAATTCTTCTAATGATTCTGGTTCTAACCTAAAAAGAAAACACTTGAATAACAGATTAAAGGAACTGGTCAGGGGCTGTGGAATGGTCGAAATGTTAAATTGAATCTGTGAATAAGTAAGAAATTATGAAATATATGGATAGGACTTTATTCAACTCATAGTAGGACTTACATGCGTATAAAACTACGCCATGCTTTAACAACAACTTTTCCAAATGGTGATATGTTATAACGCATGCATATTCTAAAGGAAGAAAAAATATTCCATAATAATAATAATAATAATAATAATAATAATAATAATAATAATAATAATAATAATAATAATAATAATAGAAACAATTAATCAGTATACAATGAAAAGTTTAATTATACAACAGTTGTTATCACAACACGTACTTATTTATAAGTAACAACGTTTTTAAGAACGTTTATTTTATTCAAAATAGATTGTTTGTCATGAGAGTTATGAAAATAAGTTGTACTCTCATTATCAATAAAATGCTCTGATAAGAATACGAAAAATCAAAGGACTGGTATTACATATCTCATAACTTAGAATATGGAGAAAAATACCACCGTTAACATGTTAATAACTTTACGACATTCATTACACATAAAGAGAATTAAGAACAATCATTTTAAACAAGTCCAAAGCCCGCTTGCTAGACAAACTATCGCTTTATCAAACTACAGTATTTGAATTAAAATTAGAGTTTACCTGTGGAGCTAAATACATAAAAAAATATAGGTTGTAAAGTAAAATGAATTTAAAATCATGGATTTACAGTAGTTTTAACGCTGATCAAATATTGAAAATGAACAATCACGTTATATTGTAATTTATAAACCTTATACCCACGAAAACGCAAATTAAACTCAACTACAATCACAAATAAAAACGAGATTAACCAAAGAGAATTAATGTTTATGTATAACTTACTTGAGGTTAGCCAAAAATTTCGCACGCATACGAGTAACATGATTTGAACCAAGAAGTTTTATGAACACAACTAAACTTCGTAAAGCTGACCAACGATGTTCAAGTATAACATCATCATTTAACAGCATATTATCAAAAAATGCCAATATCCCACAGACATAGTGTCCTAGAAAATCAGCCTATGGGGAATACAAAAGTTCAAAATGCAAATCAGTTATGATATTAGTTAACTGAAATACGAATCAACATAAAAATCTGAACTACCTGAGTAATTATACGTGAAAAATGAATTTAACTAAGAAAGATCTCAGCAGTAATTTTGTGTGACTAACGAAAATTTGCTGGAATAAAGTAGTGAATGACTCTACAAACAGTAACTACATTGCACGAAAATTTCGAGGAGCACTAATAACGTGATTATCAACAACGACTTTAAACGGCTACATAATTGAAGTATTTTTAAGCGCGTCCCATGGTCATGTAGATCAAACATTAAAAGTGAAATTATAATTATCAAAACTATGGCTAATATATTAATAACACTTAAATTAAAACAGATAGCACTATAAAACATAATTTAGAAGATGGATATTTGTTAAACTTGAGCTTGAATTGAATCACTAGTACACAACGAATGAAAATCTTAGTTTAACTGATCTGACTACATGTCAAAAACCTTACTCAACGACAAAAAAACCACGCCAATGTGTTAGAGGTTTAAAACTACTTGTGTGAAGTCCAAATCGTATATTACGTATGTAAATACGAATTCCGATGTACTGAGTATCTTGTTGGATGAAAGACTGAACACGCATACATCAAAAGCACAGGATCCTATGAGACAGAATCTGTTTTTTAAAACTGACCTTCATACGACAAATACCAACAATAATTTTGTGCAACAATCGTCATAACAATGATATCTAAATATTCGAATATAAAATATGTTATATTTACATGATAGATCTTTAGAGATACACAGTCAAGAACAAAATGCTAAACTATAAATAGTTAAATTTACCAGAACAAAGTTCCTTCCACTAACTAGTGTACGATTAATTTGTGTTCCACACTGTGGAAGAATGATTGAAGAGATCCATCGTAGTCCCAAGCAAGCCCCAACACGATAAGGATAAAGTCGAAGGATAAACTGATGCATAAGACGGGAAATATCATTCAGACGGGCTATTCGTTCGACGGACATATTAAGATGAGCCTGAACGAAAATAATACATGTAAACAAAACTTTAACTAATAACGGTTCCACAAGATTTCGCATCCTGGTAATATAAATGAATGGTTACTAGATTTCCTCTACACGTAGGTAGGTCTTTTGCATTAAATATTACTTTATAAGTAAAAAAACAGTTGAGACGGGAGTAAATTGTACATATGACAAAACAATGTTTTACATGAATAAGAATTTAAACAAGAGGCTAAATATTAGCTAAGTAACTTGTGTGTTAGATATTTAACGAGAATTTTTAAAAAATTCACCGAACAGTGTTTAATCCACAGTCAGCTTAGAAATACAGACGTTATTACTGAAGTTAATTCATGATAAGCGTTTCCCTATTTTATTTACAACGCGAAGGATACCTCGATGGTTTAATACTAATTTCTGAATTTGTTTTTTTTACCCGGTTAACAGAAACTAATCCTCACTCTTATTCAAGCAAACTTTTACCATAAAAAGAGTAATCGAGTTTTAGCTTAGTGGTTACAACATTCGGTATTCAACCAGTAGGTCGTCCATGCAAGTCCTATCTAGTCTGATTTACTCAGTCGATAAGTATTATTAACTATCCTAACCAAATTGTGGTTCAAGGGCGAGTATATAAACGTCTACTTGGTGAGTTATATTCCAACAAATTATGGAGAACAAATATACATTCTATATACAATGGACACAATAATTCATGGACCAAATAATTATGTTTATATTTGTCTCTAAAATGTAGGTTCATTCACTGAAATCTAAGTAGTAATCAACAAAGTAAAATAGAGATAAAAATGTGCTAATTATATAAGGCAAGAAAGTTTGCTTACTTCGAGAAAGGCCAAATGGACCGCTTGATCATCTTTTGACGTACGAGTGAAAATGTACACCAAAGTTTCCGGTAGAATACATAGCTGAACGATTTTACCAATATAATCCTACAGTGAAGAAAATGTAATCGAAATCAATAACTTAATCTACAGTTTTATCCATTCGATTGGAATCTTCATAGACATTAGTTGATTAGGGATTTACAAATAAACATAGAAAGACTTTCTAGTAACTCTTCTCGAATTAACTTTTACGACAAAATATCTTTAGAAAATCATAATACATTATCAAAAAATATGATACATTTGGAAGTATGTATAAACTTATGGTAATATCTTTCAAAATATTATAACTGAAATAATAATCACCACTTTAAAAATGGGGGGGTCTTTATATATTGAATGAAGATATTAACTCATGATCAATGACGCATCGAAAAGCCGTTTAACGGGCTCATTTAAATTATTGATACCAACAGACAGAACGATATGCATAGATTAAACGTCAATTAAGTTTACCCAAATGGACGAAAACGACGTACATATGTTCCTGACAGTATGAATGAGTTCCAATTTTCTCTAATCCACAGCTTTCAAACACTAAACTCCGACGATGTCATGTTTCACAAAAAAAAACGTAACATGAATTCAAGTGTTAGTAACTTCGTTTATTAAAGCTGTACTCCTGGAGAACCCAATGATGGGCGAAAATGAAAGCAAAAATTTAGGGTTTCGCTCCTAAAACGCTTTTAAAAAGGTATACAGTACATCTGAATAAAAACAATGTACCTAATTAAATTTAATGAAGAACGTAGACTAATTTATTTAATTAGCAATATGAATGATATGTTACTGTCTTCTTAGCAGTTTTAAAATAACTACTTTTCAATGCTGAAATAAGAATATGTAGTTGAATTACAAAAATTTTGTGATAATTGATAGAGAGAATGAACGACAGAATACTACAACTCGGATATATGCCAACCTTTTAAAAGATATCACAAGGCAGTAGTACTATACCATGAAGTTCAGTTAATTACCTATATCCAATATCGTTATATCATCCTAAAACAAACGAGAAAACATAAAATACTGTAATAACTAGGCACGAGCGCGTTTGAAAATACGGAGAAAATATATTAACATACGAAACGTCTAAAAATCATACTTGTTGATTATCTAGGTAGGGTACTTCTGAAATAAGTTGCCTAATTCGTAAATGGCTCTCTTGATTCCCACGTATTACCAAGGTGATAAATAAAGCTGCGATGAGTTCCTATAAAAAGAAACCAAGATGGATGTATGGCGAATAATACAGTAGTCAACAACAAAATATAATTAAAATTAGGTGCCAAATATTACTTAGAACCAAAACCATACACTTGGGACGTATCTATATCTTCCACAGAGCCACAACTGATAAAACGAACAAAGTATAAAGATAGGATTAAGCTCTATGTTTAAGTAAGTAGGTAGAGAGACTAACTAAACAGCTCGACATCAAAATAACTGGGAACATGATAGACAGAAAAAATTTGTCAAGAGTAGCTTACTTTGAATAAAATCTTTTTATCAATCCGAAAAAGTCTTGAAAGACTCTCCATTGCTTGGCATAAAGATTGGTCCATGTGTTCGACTATAATCTAAAACAAAAATTTTATTATAATAAATTGAAGGACAGAACGAAACAAAGATGTGTTGTTATACACTAAAATGTAAGTTTTGAAAACCGTCGAGTTTGAATATCTCAATTTGGAAATGACAAGACAGTCCAATAAATAACACTCATAATTGATTGTAAACATGAAATATTAGGTTTACTTTGTAGAGAGACTTAAAATAAAAACTATAAAAAATGATAGTGTTAAGTGGTCAATATTGATATTACGTGTGAATTTTCCAACAAACAGTTAATCAGTCAATGTAATTCTGCACTTCTGTTGATTATTGTGATTGTGTTATATTGAGTAAACTTGGTGTTCTCAATTTAGGTATAAACTGTAAGACGAACTTTTAGTAGGAGAAAAAAGTTAAAATCTTTCCTTTTTCCCACTATTGTCTATTTGACAGTTTTATTATCATTATTATTATTAATTTATATACATTCATATCATTAAGTCATCTCACCTAGTATCTCTTATTCTTATCACCAATACAACCTTCTCTTATTTTAAACAAAATTGTAAAAACCCGAGTCCTGTAAATTTATTTTATATTATTGTAAACTATCCACACTGTATACAAGGCAAACATACATCGTTAACCATCTTATATTTAAAGGAATGGTGGCAGGAATAAATCTCACAAAAAAATAATAAAGTAACGCATTTTAGTTACTGTAGTACAGTTCATTCAAGAATTATAAGGTTTGTTAACATTAATATTCAAACATGATAAACACAAAAATAATACTCAACCTGTGCTAACTGGTGATCACTAAGACGGATTACTTGCGCAGATGGTAGATGTAGTAGTAATATAAGTTCTTGAATCTGCAATTAAAATAAGTAATCAATGACTTTCTCATACAAAAGATACATATACAGTTGATAAACAGATACACACAAACAATTAACTCATAAGCAGTGATAAAGTTAAGGGCTCTTATGTTACACATACACATTACATATGCCAGTCCATTTCAAAAATCCAAAATGATCAGGGGTCTAACGGTGATTGTAAGAGTTGAGAAAGACACAGACTGTTGATTCGAATCACGTGAAGAAATAAGGCGTTTCTAGAGTCCCTAGAATTACAAATATTGGTGATTTGAATCATCAAAAGGACTGATCAGTAAGCTATCCAACTAAAAGATTTCACCTTACATCCTAAAACTATAACTACTTGTCCGGAGTTTTGTTTTATTTTTGATCTCTGTTTCTGTATTTTATCATACAACAGAATCTCAAAACTAAATTTCAACTAACAAGTTAAGTAATAAGTATAATGATATCGAAAAATAAACCATTAAAGGAAACATAGAATAAAGATAAAAATACAGTTTGTATAGAAAACAAATTTACAATTACAAAAGTGATGGAAACTGGCAGAAAAAACTTGAAAGAATAAGGAAATATAATTCATCAACCTTATAATTAATCCGGGTTGGTAGCTAAAAATGTTATAAAAAAAAGTGAACATCAACTCTGAGATGCAGGTGCATCCAGCTGATGAGTCCCAAATAGGACGAAACGCACGTCCTGAATTCCACTGCTAGCCACTATCCATCTTTGTTTATAATGCTTGTAAATTAAGGCAATATCGAGGCAATACGCACAGTATGCACATATGCCAATATGAGAGACTGATCAATTGCAGTCCTAAACATCAATGGGAAGATTCAAGTAAAACAATATCAAGTGAATCAAAAGAATTTAGTTTGCAAAAAATAGAAGATGAAAAATCACCCGTCTTTTTCATGACAAAATACTCCTACTTCCTTCCTTCCTTCCCAAAATGAATATCAGATTACAACGTAAACTATAACTTGTGAGTTGTATACAAGACTTTATTCTATATTCAGTGAAAACAGTACATTGTTAGATTTAATGAACAATCCAAACGCAATGTAAATGAGATATAATCTGAATCGTACAATCTCCAATTTTTATCCCGCAGAAATGTTAGTATTCTGCAAAGAGTAACATTGATCTTATTTTTTGAGTTATGTTATAATTGAGAGTATCAGACACTATATTCTCGCCGACCAACACAATAAACCTGTCTCAAGATCGAGTAGTATTATTCATCTAACACAAGTATATTTTTTAGTCAGATTGATTTATGAGGGCTTAGCACTTTTACATGGTGCATTTCCATAAGCAAATAGATCAATCTTCTCTCATATCGAATGAAAAGAACGTCCAAATGACGACACGTAAATATCATTAAAAGTGAATCCCTTGATATACTTCTAACAACATCCAATTACAATTACGAATCATATTTTTAAGAAATTGTAAAATATAGGTAGAAAAAGGATTTACAGTATAATAAGTAAACTGCTGGTTTGAAAAAATCTATTATCTAACCTGTGTATAAACTGTACCAAAAAGTCCATGGGAATATTGATGCACTAAACCCAATCGACATAAAATCGATAGAATAGCGACAACTAAATCAATTACTTGAGTAGATGTAACACATGATGAACCATTAATTGCAAGTGTTTCACTAGACATACGTCCACAGAAAAATTCATATTTATTCATCTGTAATTTTTGATTAAACATAAAATCAGCATAACAACTGGCTAGACAACATCCTAAAGCACCATATATCATGATATGATATTCAACTGTTGTAGCGATAGATATATCAATTGACTTTTCGTTGGACTGATTGTCTAACAGTTCCATTATAGATTTATGCATACTTATCCATGAATTTAAATTTGTTTTCGACAAATTATTTGATGTATCACTAAAAATCTTACTACATACAGCAGAGAAGTTAGAAAAGAAAGAAGAAAAACAGGACAAGTTAATAAATCTTTTGAAACCCTAAATTATGTAAACACTAGATTGGTATTACACTTTAAACGTTACAATGTGTTACATTTTATTTCACAGCTTAAGAATCCAATAAATTGTTTTTTCTTAACCTAGGGTCAGCATACCCAATAACTGGATGCTTTTAGGGATTCATGAAAGAAAATGAAGATAATGATCGTTTTTTCCTAACGTTTAGTGTTAAACCAATACGCTTGGGATGATATCGACAAGACTGAAAATGGGTTGGAGTCAGTCAGTAGTGTTGTAGTGATCCAGAAAATTCCTCGCAAAAGACAAGCAAGGATCAGGAAGAACTAAGACGCATTTTATCCAATCAGCGTTTACTAAGCGTTTTAGCCAGAAACATCAAGAAAGTGAAACGTCACATGCAGAGGTTCTGGTTGGCTGATTGTTATACTGCTACTATGTTTAGTAGCATTCCAGAATCTTCGAGCAACCCAAGGACATTTAAAATATAAAAACTCTATCTTTTCTGTATTAGAATGAACCTTGGAGTAAAGTACTTTTCGCATACTTTGCGCCTTCTCTCTCGTGTTCAGGTCGCTGTATAGTCCTAGCTTGGGGGTTTCAAGAATAGCTTAGGAACCGAGTATAGCGTTCAAATTGCAAGGTTTATCAAGTAGAATGTACAACCCAACACATGTGTGCACCTGTTTAAGCTGCCGAACCATATTTGCAAATCGATATGAAAATGTTAAGATAAATATCGGAGTGATACAAGTAACAACAGTTTCAGTAGCAACAGAAAAAATTGTGCGTAGAATATATAATTCGGTAACAAGAAATGTATTAGTCAAATAGAAAAAATCGAAGTAATTTTCGAACTCAAGATCTGGAAGACGATAAATAGTGGACACATTTGTGTACTGTGACTGATTCAGAGCGATGTAATCCGACGTCTCTAAACACTGGTTACGATACTCCGTCGAACCCCAACCAGGTAGTCTACATCTATTAACATGGCTCAGACCAACAGACGGCGATTTAATAGACTGACCCCATGGTTTCTTTTGGTCATTCCTAACTTTCTTCCAGCCTACTCCCACATCAGACAACACCGTTCATCGAAGTAGATGGTAGTTGGACATACGTGATACATATTCCAACCGTCTCAATTGATTAAGATTTACCACCTCATCAATCGATTTGCCATCTTTACCAAGTACACTATTCGTTCCTTAATCGGTAGTCACGAAATACAGGATTGATTCTTAGGAGATATCCATGATCGAATACTAGTTACCTTAGAATATTATCTATTTTTAATGTCCATGGTTTAAACCCCGAAAAAGAACGGAATGTACGGCTGAACAGTAAAATCGTCTTTTGCATAGCTGACGGATAGCTCACCTACATCATAGGTGACACAAAATCGGCAAAGCCGAATGAGGTTTCCAAATCTGTGCTGAGATTCTATCAAGATGCAACTCACTATGATTGATCAGACTTCCAAGATAAGTGAAGTGGTTACCTACTGCACTCCCTGTTATTAGTATCAGAGTTGACACAGACAAATCCTGAATTTTTGCATTTAGAGAGAGTGTAGCATATCCCAAACATGATTGTATTGTTAAAGTAGTCATAAGATTGCATTTTGTAAGTAGAGGCATCAATACTTTGTTTTTGCCAAGATTGTAAATCCCGAAGGTTATTCCTATCCACTAAAAACTGAGATTGAAAAACCTTAAAATCCAACCTATGTATACTCATTGTAAGATCCAACCTTATTACAAAGAGGGGAGGTTTTGTCTATCACTAACAAAAAGTAGTTAGTGAGTAGACATTTCTGCTTAAGACAACCAAACTATAAGCTCAATATCTATAATATACTTTTTATAGGAGTACTCAACTATACGGCTTCATCTTAGAACATTGGGAAGCAAAACACTTAAAGTTGGTTTAACAGCAACTACCGTAACAGATTGAACAAGTTTTAAATGTGGTTAGAAGGAGGAATTACGTAACTTGAAGACTAGGTGACTCAAGGAATACAAGTAGATTATATCTTCCCAAAAATAATTAATTTTATTGGCTGATTAGTGGCTGAGTTTCTATTTTAAAAAAAGTTATTTACAAACGTATGTTGCTATAAAACAAAAATAATAGAAAATTTACCGGACAATGGATGGTGTAAATCCACATAAATTCTTTATGATAAGCTCAAAATATATCCGCATTTGATCAATTGATAGGAAACTCCATTTTATGTGAGAGGCCAAATAAACAGCGAAATCATTTATCAAAGCTAAAAAATAAAAAGCAAATTAATAGGGAACGTGAATAATTATCATCATTATGAACAATATTATGTTAACGGAAAAACCCTGAACTTACCATCAATAGTTTCAACCATTTTGCTTTGGTTGAACATGAAAGACAAAAATTCAATATACTCGAATAAAGATAAATTCTCCAAATTTTCTGCATTGTTTTCAGTTAATGAATTTGAAAAGTCAAATCTGTTGTGTATACTATGTGTACAGTATAACGAAGGGCCAGTAGGGCAGTTATTAACACTGCATAGAATGCTGGCTGATAAACGGCACAGTAATATTATCATTGATTTTGTCATGGATTGATTAATCTTTAATTGCCTAAAAAAATTTTGAATAATAATTAAATTTAGTACTGAGAAAGCAGGAAATACAGTTAATTATTGAATACTGGTAATTGTTATTAATGTTATTCATTGAAGGAGCGGATAATTCAAGACTAAATATGCGCATCCAGAAACAATCATAGTAATAATAATTACTTTATCAACTCACTAATCAAAGGTTTATTAGTTAAACAAACTTATTAAGAAGGATTGATACAGAGTATGAGACGGCCTTTAGCTTTACGATTCGGTGTTTTCTCATTGACTTATTTTCTAAAAACAAATTGGATGAAACTTTTGATGTCTATTACGTTTACTTATAGTTAAACGATACTTGATGGTGCATTTTTACAGACCAAAACACATAAGATTAAAAGTGACAGAAACAGTATCGGTAAATTTTTAGGTTAAAAGAAACTAGCACTGTTGTACTACACGCAATCACGATACAATATTAACAAAATATTCCATTATCAAAGCCAACATTTCGGCGTTTATAGTTGAAGGGTAATAATAAATAAGATTAACTAAAGACAAAATCGGAATTTCAACTACAACTTTCATTATATTATCACACAATAGAACTTAAAACTGTGTACCATGTGTCTATCATCTATTTGTCACTTACTCACACATTCATATTATTTATTTGAAACTTGACAGATATATTCAAACAACACAAAGAAATGATTTATACATATAAGAGAACAAGAAAATGAAACCAATCAAATAATTTACTTGAATAATTTGAGAAATAGACATTGCTTAACTGCTAGTTCAAAATTTCCATCCGATGAGGATTTTGACATTTTATCAAGTAGATAATGTAGCCATATAGTGATGTGATCTTTATCCAGTGTTATGTAACTCATGATGTAGTCAACCAAAATGTCTGACAGCTCCTCTGCAGGCATTACATTCGCAGTTGAAAACCAAAATATTAACGAACATAATAATGATATTGTAGGTCCACAAATATAAATCCAATGCCTTTCATCACATTTTACTTGGGACTTAGAAAAAAAAGTAGGAATTCTTAATAAAATATACAGATGCTGAACTATTAGAAAAGTGACCATACAAATAAAACATGACACTTTTATAATCCCTAAAAATAAGTACTTAGCTTAAACAGAGGCCGTTAACCTACTAACAATATGCACATTTAAAATATTAAAAACGGATCAATAAGCTTTATCGAAACACTTGAACTGGATAATAACAAGGTTAAATGAGATCTGGTCTAGAGTAAGTATTAATAATATAAACTAAAGCAATCTGACCACTTTCAATTAATGTTTGTTTTAAAACACTTCAATAATTCGTTTTCTCGTGTATTATTCAGGATGAATGCTGGAACATTAGATTAAAAGATATATATTAGTGTACCAAATGTTGAATTTATGATTCAGAAAGGACACATCAATATATAAGTTTGTATAATTCATAAGTAAGAGTAGCATTCTTGAGATGCATCTTATTTCACAATTATCTACTATTGATAGATTCAGGGATAAGTACAACAATACAGAATCTTACACAAAAGCAAATGAACTCAATATCTCACAATGTGCGAATTGATTTCAATAGCTTGATGATCTTAAGAAAAACGTACACACTACGTCAAAAAACGATTACTGACTTCATAGACTATTCTTAATCCCACCTGATTATACGAGTTGTTTCAGTAAAGATTATACTGAGTGGTTTACGAGTAACATCGGAAACGATAAATCAGTAGGTTGTACTATCAACCAACGATACGAAGAAATACATAGGTGAATATCCATAACTGATAAATGAACCCAAATTTTAACTGCTGTATTTTAGAGTTGTAGGACGGAGCAGAATAAGCTTTTATACAGCATCTCAAAAATAAAGTCAATTAAATAACGAAACTTCAAGAATAAATCCAGTAAAATACACCTTATGAATGATGAATTACAGTAACAAAATACAACCTCATAGCTTCGTTAACATTTATTTCCGATACCTATTATTCATAGCTCCGTTAATGGATTAAAAGTAGATTTACAAAAAATGTGAATTACCTTCATATTCTTCAACCATGTGATTAACGACTGTAACACAGATGTGTCATAAAGACTGAAATCTGGAGATTAAGAAACAGAATATAAAACAATAAGTTACAAAGAGAACATGGTAGATGATAATATCGTGTTGGTTTGAAATTAGTTCAAAAAACGTATCAGAAAAATTTGTTAGTCTTCCCATCAATTACTGCTAGTTCACAACAAATTATCTAGTTTCTGTTAACCTTCAAGGCCTCTAAGTTAAACCGATTATACGATTCAGCCACTATGGTTTATTAGAACATGTGATCACAATTAACGGTTCGAGACTTTGAACAATACGGTACAAAATGCTTGGTAACGGCCTAGGTTAATTCTCACTTCTCATTCTGAACTATAAATAAATCTTTTTTGCATTACTACTTCATAATTCTTATGGAATTGTATCTTTGACGTCTAAACTGTTTCACTAGTAATACTAGTGTTACTACCTCTAATATCATAGGATTCGCTCCTGAAAACTTCGTCTCGTCGTGCCGAAGGAGTATCTCTCAAACGACATAAACCACGCTAAACTTCACTACCACAAATGAATACGACTCCGCGTATCTCGTCTCCGCAGTCACTATTCTGCTCCTCTGGTCAATCTACTAATATGAACTCAACGATAACTCGATGCATATGTTTATGACGAGAACAACAACGTACAATGACTTTTAATTTTATTGCAGTACAGCAACGAATCTCATGAATCAATGCATTTGTAATTTTACGGGCAGATTATTTTATCCAACATAAATTCCATCGCTAATCGATGCTAGTTACTCTACTGCGGCTTATTAGAACATTTTTCTGTTTCACGATCTTTTGTCCTCATATTCAGTCAGCATCACAGACCGATTTCTGTTATATTCTACCTTACTTATTTTCGCCCTTTACTCCGCTGTCATACCCACAAACGAATTATTACTATTTTTAAGATATTTCGAATCGCTCATACGAACATGCCATTTTATCGTTCACACAGTCGCAACATAAATGCATGTTAAATTTTTGTACACTTATTAATTTACTCAATCGCATGCTAACATTTCCATTTTTGTTCGTGTCTTTACGACATGCATGTACTTTTTTTTTTACATAAATATAGCATTTGCGTATAATACACTCACTTATCCCCGACCGTCATTGCTACCTTGACGTGGTGTCTGGAACAGTCGTTCCTCAAGGTCCTACCATGCCAGACAGGTCGGTTGAAGTGAAGTACGACTAAAAGCAGCAAACCAAAGGTGTGAGGGCCAAGTCGTACTGCTGACTGTACAGAGAGGTGGCAACAGTAAGGTGTTTCCTTCAGAAAACCAGCATAACAGTGATGCTGCCTTCCAACAAGGAGGGACAAGATTATAAAATGACCTTAGAAATGCACACCTTGCCCTATCCCACGGATATCCGTCTCCGGCAGTAGGGTCTCAACAAGTATGGAGCTAACAAAAACGTTACCCACAAAAAGGTTGTGTGTGACCGACCTCAAGCAGCTGTCCCTTGGGCACTGCGGTCACGCTCTCAGGTCTCTAAGACAACCTCTAATCTAATTTCCTTTTCAGGTACCTCCAGAAGAACCCTTCCACGGTGTGGGCAACCGAGAAGTGATAACCGCCCTCATACCTCTAACAGCACTCAAGACCACTGTATTCATAATCAACCTCCCTCTTCAATTCCTATTATTCCTCCTACATCAACTTTCAACTCTAAACTTCCTCTTTTGGCTTCCTCCTCAAGTGTCACCATAGCTAACGATTTCAGTGAGCAAGACACTGTCCCAGATCTATTGACACCTCGCTCTAAACTACACATTGGAGCCTTCAACGTTCCCACACTATGTCAAATCGGCCAGTAGGTCTCCTCGACTGAAACTCTAGAATCTCGTACCACTGGTGTATGCTATATCTCCGAAACACGCATACAGGATCCTAGTGTTGTCATTCACTTGACCTCACCTCGCCAAAACAGAGAGCCGACGAGATACACCCTCCGTGGACTGGCAGATGTAGGTGTAGCACTAAGTACGAGGGCGGAACTAACACGATTAGGATGAATCCCCGTTGACAGTCGTCTATGTGCTGTCAGGTTAAACGTCTACGTAAGAACTCGGAAAACAAGTCGTTGCCTTTTTGTCGTTTCCGCCTACGCTCCCACTGACTGCAGTACGGATGAACTTAAAGATGACTTCTACAGAAAGCTTTCTGAACTTCTTCAGAAAGCTAAAGGTCAGACATATTACTCGTAGCAGGCAACTTTAATACCCAAAATGAAAGACATTTAGGTGGGTATTTTAGTATTCCGGCACAGCGAACAGATAATGGTGATCGTCTGCTGCAACTGTGCTCAGACAATCGTTTATTTTTAGCAAATACTAATTTTAAGCATAAGGAGAGACATCGTCTAACATGGCGACCCCCTGCACCAAACCAACGATGGACTCAAATAGACCATATTGCCATCAGTCATCGTTGGAGAGGGTCGATAGAAGATTGTCGGTCATTCTGGAGTACCTGCTTGGACCCCGACCATGCCCTAATACGGACACGCATCTGCTTGCGCCTCATTGGACGCAGGAAAGCCACATTGAGAAGACCCATTAGAACTGAACTGAGTAGCGAGAAAATCAAAAGTAGGTTCCAAGAACAACTGAGGTCACACTTAGGTCGTTCTGAAAGCGAGGCTGACCCAGATGTTGCTTGGAAAGATATACAATCAGCTGTGGAAACAGCAGTGACATCTACTAGTGATTTAAACCAAAGGGTTACACAGAACCAAAGGATTTCTTCAAGGTCTATTGCACTGATGGATTCGCGTAAACTCATCCCATCAGGCTACGAACACGATGAACAGCGGAAACAAATCAGATCTAGGCTAACCAAAAGTATAAGGAACGACCGTGAGCAGTGGTGGGCAACGAAAGCAAAAGAGATGAAAAAGGCAGCGGCTATAGGTAACACCAGACAGCTCTTCAGACTAATAAAAGAAACTGGTATTAATAAAACAAGTGTAAGTGAGACCATTTCGGAAAAAGACGAAAATCTTATCTGCTACCAGTCCAGATGTTTAGAACGATGGGAGGAACATTTTAGGGAACAGTTCGACTGGTCTTCAGCTAATCTACTACTACCCATATTTCTCAGACAGCTTGAATGGAACATTAAAGTAGGTCCCCCAACCCTATCTGAAGTTCAGAAAGCTATTGCTTACTTACGCCTGCTACTCCTTGTAAAGGAGCATAAGCCGTTCACCAGAATTCTCCATCCAACCCTGTCCTGGACAATACTTTCCAGCTCTTTCCAGTTGTTATTCATCCTTTTCATATCTGATTCTATTTCCCGACGTAATGTGTTCTTTGGCCTTCCTCTTTTCCGCTTCCCTTCAGCATTCCAAGTTAGGGCTTGCCTCGTGATGCAGTTTGATGATTTGCGTAATGAATGTCCTATCCATTTGAAACGTCTTTTCCTAATTTCATCTTCAGCTGGAAGCTGGTTTGTTCTCTCCCATAGTAGGCTGTTACTGATAGAATCCGGCCAATGCATGTTGAGTATCTTGCGTAGACAGCTACTTATAAATACTTGTACCTTCTTGATGATGGTTGTAGTAGTTCTCCAAGTTTCAGCTCCGTACAATAGAACTGCCTTGACGTTGGTATTGAAGATTCTGACTTTGATATTGGTTGAAAGTTGTTTTGAGTTCCATATGTTCCTCAATTGTATGAATACGGACCTTGCTTTGCCAATCCAACCTGTTGATCTCGAAGTTGTGCGTCTACTGCATCTTTCATCCGGTTCAGCAACATTCTGCTAAAGACTTTCCCTGTTACTGACAGTAGCGTATTGCCTCTGCAGTTTTCACATTTGCTCAGATCTCCTTTCCTTTGAAGATGTGTACTTCTTTCCAGTCTATCGACACTTGTTCCTCCTCCCAAATCTTCTTGAATAGAAGGTGAAGCATGTTTGTAGTTACTTCGATGTCTGACTTCAGTGCTTCAGATGGTATATTGTCGGGTCCTGTTACTTTCAACAAGTTACGGCTAATCTGAAACAGTGAAGGGCAGCAGGACCAGATGGATTAGCTCCAGCGGTCTTTAAGGATGGTGGTACAGATTACCAATTAGAATGACTAATATTTTAGCTAAAATCTGGGAGTTGGACGTAATCCCCTCTGATTGGTCATAATCACTGATCGTCCCAATATTTAAGAAAGGGTCAAAATCATCCTGTGACAACCACAAAGGGATTAGTTTAACTAATATAATATCTAAAATACTAGCTACGATAATTATCGGACGCCTAACTAAGACTCGTGGACTGCAAACACGTGAAAATCAGGCTGGCTTCAGACCTGGTCGTGGATGCATCGACCACATATTCACCATTCGTCAGGTTCTAGAACACAGGCATACTTATCGGCGTCCGTTAATGGTGGTCTTTCTTGACTTAGAAGCAGCGTTTGACTCTGTAGACCGAGAGGTTCTGTGGCAGTGTCTGTCATTGAAAGGCGTACCTCAGAAGTACATAAACCTTGTGAAGGCTCTTTACTCGAACACTACTAGTCGAGTCAGAGCTTATGGCGAACTGTCATCTCCTTTCGCAACCTCAAGTGGCGTCCGCCAAGGCTGTCCACTTTCTCCATTTTTGTTCAACTTCATCATAGATCTACTGATGGAAATAACGTTCTCGTCGACTGAATTCTCGGGTATTGATCTCCTACCAGGAGGTCCACTTATTGACTTAGAATACGCAGATGACATAGTCCTGTTTGGTGAAGACACTGATGAAATGCAGAGTCTTTTGGTAGCACTGAGCAACAATGCTAGAATGTTCGGGATGCGCTTTTCTCCCTCTAAATGCAAGTTGTTGCTTCAGGACTGGTCTGCATCAACACCTGAACTAAGGATAGGGAGTGAAGTAGTCGAACGCGTTGACAACTTCACTTATCTTGGAAGTTTGATCAGCCCTAATGGGTTGGTGTATGACGAAATCTCGTCACCTATGGCGAAGGCGAGATATCCGTCTATCAATCAAAGAATGAGTATACTTTGCGGAAGTTCGTTCTGTTTTATTTTACGGCTGAGAAACGTGGCCACTAAGAGTAGAAGATATTCGTAAGTTACCAGTATTTGATCACAGATGCCTTAGAAATATCGCTCGTCTCTGCTAGGATCACCAGGTAAGTAATAGTGAGGTTAGACGCAGGGTATTAGGGAATGATGGTGAATCAGTTGATGAGGTTCTGAATCTTCATCGATTGAGATGGTTGGGCTACGTGTTACGTATGCACGACCACCGATTACCACAACGCGCAGTGCTGACTAGTGTTGGAAATGGATGGAAGAGGGAGGCCAAACAAAAACATGGCATCAATCCATAAGGTCACTAACTTCTGGTCTGAGGCATGTTGGTAGATGCAGACTGCCTGGTTGGGGTCCGCGTGACTCTCGTAACCAATGGTTGGAGACTCTGGGTGACATGGCTCAGAATCGGTTACAATGGCATCGGTGTATACACTCTCTGTCTTCCCTTAAACTATGAGATTAAAATCGCTTCATATCTTTCTTTCTACGAACTGATTCTTCCTTTCTGTACTATGTCCTTATATGCAATCTCTCTTTTATATATTACCATCGCTGAATTAACCACTTTTATGAATCTGGTGTTCATCTTGTTGTGCTAATGAGGTATGGCAACTTGGACCGATGCACATATGTGCCTGGTCCCACGTTGTAGCTGATTGACTGACCCCTCACGTGACACTGTACTTTATCGAGTATAGCGCAATTTCTTCCTCTATTTATTGTTGACGTTAACTATATGCCACTTGTGTGTTATTTTCAAAAACAGATATTTTATCAAATAAATGTGCTATTTTCTACGAGGGGCTACGTAGTGTCAGTTGCTATGTTAAACCCATATAGCTTATTCTGACTTCTGGATAAGCCAATTCATCGATTTTTCCTAAATCACATTTTGACCTTCTCAATTATTTGCTTATCAACCTTGACTGCTTTCATATGAGCGTATTATCCTATTCATCACATGTCTGTAGCTTACTTTTGTGTGACTATAAATATCGACTAACGCTTGATTAGATTGAGTTGGCTTACATGCCTTCATGTCAATTCGCTCTTTTCTCTTCGTCGTTCCGATCGTTTGTCTGGATCGATGGTTGTATGAAATATACGTGTTCGAAATCCATCCCGACCGTAGCTGCTACCTTGACGTGGTGGTCGGGCTTGCCTATCGTGATACCCAACCGAGCTATATTGGCTGGAACACATGTTCCTGCAGGTTCTACCATGCCAGGCAGGTCGATTGGAGAACGGTAAGGCTAAAAGCAGCAATTCAAGGTCTGAGGGCGAAGTCGTACTGCTGACTGTACAGAAGTGTGACAGCAGTAAGGTGTTTCCCTCGGACAACCAGCATCTGCAGCGATGATGTCTTCTCACGAGGAAGGAATGGGTTAGAAAAGGTTGACCCTAAAAATGTCACATCTCACCTTACCCCACGGATTTCCGTCTCCGGCGGTAAGGCCCTTTGAAAAACGGAGCTAACACATTAAAAACCTCCCACAAAAATGCTGTGCGCGACCGGCCTCAAGCAGTTGTCCCTTGGGCTCTGTGGTCACGCATCCAGGTCTTCAAGACCAACACTAATCCGATTTCCTTTTCAGGTTCCTCAAGAAATACCCTTCCACGGTGTGGGCAGCCGGGAAGTGATATCAGCCTTCATACCCGTAACAGCACACGAGACCAAGTCGGTCACATTCAAATCATTCCTACACCTCCTAATAACTCTCTTATCTCCACGACTAACCCTTCTTACGTCCCTTTATCACCTCGCCCCGCTAGTGCGAACGATTCGAGTACGCGGAACGTTATTCCTGGTCTCCTGAAACCACGCTCTAAACTACACGTAGGAGCTTTCAACGTCCGAACACTGTGCCAAATAGGACAACAGGCTTCCTTAGCTAAGACTTTAGAATCTCGCTCTATCGATGTGTGCTGCGTCTCCGAAACGCGCACAAAGGATCCGAGTAGTGTCATTCATTTGACCTCACCATATCAAAGTAACGAACCAACTGGATTTACGCTTCGTGTACCTGGAAGCCCTGATGCTGGTTCCCGTGGCCTCGCTGGCGTAGGCATAGCATTGAGTCCTAGGGCAGAACTACCTCTCTTAGACTGGATCCCAGTAGACAGTCGTTTGCGCGCTGTCCGACTAAACGGAACAGTACGGACTGGGAAAGATAGTGACACTCGTCGTTGCCTCTTCATCGTCTCTGCCTACTCTCCCACTAACCGCAGCTCAGATGATGTAAGAGATAAGTTTTACAGAAAGCTTTCCGACCTTCTCCGAAAAGCTAGGCGCTCTGATGTAGTGATAGTGTCTGGTGACTTTAATGCTCAAGTAGGTAAACTAAGCGAAAGGGAAAGACACCTGGGTGGATCTTATGGTGTCGCGGTTCAAAGAACAGATAACGGCGACCGTCTGTTGCAGCTATGCTCAGATAACCGCCTGTTTCTTGCAAACACTAACTTTAAGCATAAGGAAAAACATCTTTTAACATGGCGACCCCCTAATTCGTCCCAACGCTGGAACCAAATAGATCACATCGCTATCAGCCAACGATGGAGGGGCTCAATAGAAGACTGTCGCTCATTCTGGAGCACATGCTTAGACTCAGATCATGCTCTGGTGCGAGCGCGTATTTGTCTACGTCTTACTGGACGTAGGAAAGATGGTGCAAAGAAACCCCTTAGGGTCCTACGTAATGATAGTCAAACTAAGAGTATATTTCAGGAACAACTAGAAAAACAGGCAGCCATGTAAGTGAAGCCCACTCCGAGGCAGTGTGGAATGACATCCGAAAACCTGTAGAAACAGCAGTGATGTCTGCAAGTACGGCAAACCATAAGGTTAGGGAGAAACACTGGATCTCAGCAGCGTCTACCGCACTGATAGATGCTCGAGAACTCATTCCATCTGGCTCTGAACATAACGAAGAGCGGAGTCAGCTTAAGCGTAAACTGACTAGAAGCCTCCGCAATGATCGTGAACAGTGGTGGGTAGCGAAAGCAAGAGAGATGGAAAAGGCAGCGACAATAGGTAACAGCAGGCAACTGTTCAGACTTGTTAGGGAAACCGGTATTAGGAACCCAACTGTTAGCGAAACTATCTCCGAAAAAGATGGATATATTATTTATTCTCAATCCAGGAGATTGGATCGATGGGTATAACACTTTGGGGATCAGTTTAACTAGTCTTCAGCCACACATCGGTTTCCCACGATCTCCAATCTACCTGAATGACAAGTTAATGTGAATCCTCCGACTCTTTACGAAGTTGAAAAAGACTACAGGAAATCTGAAGCGTGGGAGAGCAGCAGGCCCTGACAGGTTTACCCCTGAGATTTTTAAGGATAGTGGTCCAGTATCAGCAGCGAGATTGACTGAGGTCATAGGTAGAATCTGGGAACTGGACGTAATCCAATCTGACTGGTCTCAATCACCGATTGTGCCAGTCTATAAAGAAAGGACAAAGTCCTCTTGTGACAATCACAGAAGAATAAGTTTGACTAATATATTGTCTAAAAGATTATCTTCAATAATACTTCGACACCTAACTAAAGCTCGTGAAGAGCAGACTAGAGAAAACCAGGCTGGTTTTCGACCTGGACGTGGTTGTATAGACCAGATATTCACACTACGTTAGGTCCTAGAACATAGACACACATTCAGACGCCCCACAATGGTAGTATTTCTCGACCTTAAGGCCGCATTTGACTCTGTTGATCGTGAGGTTCTATGGCAGTGTTTGTCACTGAAAGGAGTACCAAAGAAGTACATTAACCTTAGAAAGGCTCTCTACTCGAACACAACTAGTAGAGTGAGAGCTTATGGCGAACTGTCATCAGAACTGATTACCTCAAGTGGTGTTTGTCAGGGCTGTCCACTCTCTCTCTTCTTGTTTAGCTGTGTCATTGACGTGCCATTAGAGATAACACTTTCCACATCTGACTTTCCAAGGGTTGAACTTCTACTGAAAGATTCACTTGTTGACTTAGAATATGCCGATGACATAGTTCTATTTGGTGAAGACGCTGACAGAATGCAGAGTCTGCTGACCACTCTAAGCAACAATGCAGGCATGTTCGGCATGCGATTCTCTCCCTCGAAATGCAAAATGTTGCTTCAGGATTGGGTTGCATCGACACCCGAACTAGTGATAGGGAGTGAAGTAGATGAGCGTGTCAACCGCTTCAATTATCTTGGAAGTCTCATCAGACCTTGTGATCTGGTGTGTGACAAAATCTTAGCACGGATACAGAAGTCTCGACTAGCTTTTGCCAACTTGCGTCATTTGTGGCGTACCCGAGATATCCGTCTATCAACCAAATGACGTATTTACTGCGCAGCAGTTAGTTCCGTGCTACTTTATGGCAATGAAACATGGCCGGCAAGAGTAGAGGATATTCGTAGGTATATCCTGGGACCACCAAGTAAGTAATGAAGTTGTTAGGAAACGGGTACTAGGTAAGGATGGCAAATCAGTTGATGAAGTAGTGAAACTTCATCAGTTGAAATGGCTGGGACATGTGTTACGTATGCCCGATCACCGACTGCCCCGATGTGCGATGTTTAATAGTGTAGGAGTAGGTTGGAGGAAAGCTAGGGGCGGTCAGACCAAAACATGGCACAAATCTATGAAGTCACTAACAAGTGGACTGAGCCATGTTGTTAAGTGTAGACTACCTGGTTCGGGTCCGCGAGACGATAGCAACCGATGGTTAGAGATCTTGAATGACATGGCTCAAAATCGATTGCAATGGCACAGGTGCATCCACTCTTTGTGTTCTCCCATATTCAAATCTTCTGAATTCTTTATGTCCCTTTTTTCTCTTTCCAAATTTATTCCACTAGATTATACTCCTTAAATAACATCATCAAACCCTAATGCTCAAGATTACTACTTATACTTTCACTACATCTACCACTACGGGATTTGAATCGATAACTGAATCTCTGTGCTAATGTGGTATGGCAACTCAAACTGATGTACGTACGAGGTTCCACGTTGTTACTGACTCACTGTTCGAAATCCATTCTCGTATTTGACTTATTTAATCCGTTATTCACCAGCGCGATTCAAGACGATGATTATATACTAAGATTGGAGATATGTATATTTCAATAGCGATCAACATACGATCTAATTGAAGTCAGATTCAAGGCCACTAAATGATTTCCACAATGTATGTCCTATCCAATTCCAACTGCTTTTCCTTAAGTACTCTTCAGTTGAAGTTTGGTTTGTTCTCTTCCACAGTAAGATGTTGCTGTTGGTATCCAACTGACAAACATTCAATATCTTGCGTAGACAATTGTTTACAAACACCTGTACATTTTGAAGATGATTCTAGTAGTTCTCCAAGTATCATCTCAGTATAGTAAGACTATCTACATGTTACTATTGAAAATTCTAACTTTGATGTTGGTTGACAGTTGTTTTGAGTCCCATATGCTCTTCAACTGTAAAAATGCTGCCCTTGCTTTGTCAATCCTTGCATTTACGTCTGCATCAGATTCTCCACGTTCATCAATGACGCTGTCCAGGCACGTGAACGTTTCCACTTCTTCCAAAGATTATCCATCATGTGTAATTGCGTTGGTGTTCTCTGTGTAGTATTTCAGAATTTAGCTTTTCCCCTTATGTATGTTGAGACCTACCGATGCACAAGCTCCTGCTACACTGGCTGTCTTCACCTGTATTTGTTCGTGTGTATGGGATAGAATGGCCAAGTCATCTGCGAATCGACTAGCTGCATCCAAGCTGTCCATTGTACTCCGTGCTTTCCCTCAGATGTCGAGGTCTTCATAATCCAGTCAACCACCAGAACAAAGAGGAAGGGGGAGAGTAAGCAGTCTTGTCTGACTCCGTTCCCCAATTGGAATGCACATATCAGTTGTCCCTCGTGTACCACTTTGCAGTGTAGTCCATTGTATGAATTCCGGATGATGTTGACGATCTTCTCAAGTACAACGGTGTCTAAGAAGTCCCCATAATGTTCTCCTATCCACATTGACAATTACTTTCTCATAGTCAAGGAAGTTGATATGATCGATCCGGTTCTCTGTAGTGTGATCCGGTCAGACCCATGTAGCTTTGTGTATGCATTTAGGGGAGAATAATGTATCGCCTATAACCATTTTGTTGAATGCACATAAATTTGCAAATCTCTCATCACTCTCGTTCTTTTACTCCCAGTCAGTCCATGTCGTTCCACAGTATCTTCATACCTAGTGCTGTTCATTCCGACTTTGATGTTCAGGTCACCCATCAGGAAGGTCATTGTAATTCCCTCCTTTTTAGAAGCATGCCTTGATGACCCTGAATCCATGGAGTTCCCATCCTATAAGTGCTCTTCATGCTTCTTTGAACAGCATCAGAGCAACACCCTGATTAGGCGGAACATTTTCTTCTTCGTCACCAGAGTACAATAGTACCTATCCTGAATCTAATCTTTCCTGTACAGCTAGGGTCCAATGCGTTTCGCTGGTTCCGAGAACCAACAAGTTGTATCTCTTCATCTCCGTAGCTATTTGACTGGTCCTTCCAGTTTCCCACATTGTCCGGAAATCTGATGTGTCTATATTGATTATTGCTCTGGTTGTTAGAAGGGTCATCGGTCTCATGACTTCCGAAGAATTTGGACTTTCATCCTGAGGTGTCATAATTGTTCCTTCAACTCGGAGGGAAGAATTCAAATGGTTTGATTTGTTTATGCCGGATAGTGTCTTTTAAGCAAGGTTGTTTTCTACGGTATGTTGTCGCTGACCCCATCTACAACCCTCCTCCTTAATCCGGGCTTAGGAGCGGCAGTAACCCTGGAAGAGCTACAGGAAGAGTTATCTCAACGAGAGTAAATTAATGAAATGGAGAGCAAAAGAGAGGAAGCAACAGTACTAATGTTAATGAAAGTCTGAGGATAAATAAAATTAGTCAAAAGTGATAAGCATGATAAGCATGAATTTAGTGAAATACCAGGGACGAATGCGACGAAACTGAGTAGAAAATGATTTGTGTAAACATGCTGTTCAACTACATGAAATAAATTCTGTGTAATAGTAAATTACTGGGAGTTATGAATGTAATATTAATGCATTGATGCATCACGATAAAGCTATTCTCAATTTAACTTACCTTGAATAGTTATAACAGCGTTGGCTAATAGACGGAGACCAAAGTAAGTAGTTACAAACTTTTTAGAGTTGATAGGTTTCGTTGTTGGACTGAAGTGAATTGATTTGGTTAGATAATCGAATACACCATGAAATGATTGAGCTGATAATTTTTGAATTGGATCTTTTAACCTAAAAAAGTAAGTAGTTTGAGAAACCAATAATCTACACAAGCAATGTTTTATTCCACAGAAGTACTTATACATATATTAGCTACAGTAAGTCCTAAGTTATGAAGAAACTATTCATTAGATCGTAATTTTTTAGACGTCAAAAGCTAAGAGATAACATATCTAAAAGGTTTTTTAGAGTGTATTTCAAGTTAGTTCATAGTTTTCAAAAGATATCGATGCAAGAAATACAGCGAAAAGTATTTACTTCTGATTAAATCTTATTATACTGAAAGTAAATCTCAATTCCTGGATGGTAGGATCAATCTGGTTCACATAAAATAAATTTATACAATAGACGAAATCATTAAAACATCACCGGCGTTTGACCTGAATGATATGTGTTTACTTTTTTCTTGCATTTAACTGCCAAGAAAATAATGCATAACCTAAGAAAACCATACTTCCGTTTAAAATCTCTTACTGTAAAATAGTTTACTACATGTTTCCCTGTGTCGAAAATTAGCTGTTTTATGCCTAGTTCCGGGCATTTTCAGTGTCTTGATTTGACTTCTTTAGAAAATGAAACAGTAACGGTCATATTCTGCGTAACAAACACCAATTTTAATGGCAATGTAAAACAGTAAACTCTTGTTGGGATAGAGAAATTATACGAAAATAGATATACCAACTTGTCTTAGATAAATATATAACCTTTGTTTAAAACAAATTGAGATGGAAACAATGGTAAATAGTGTATTAGTGAGTAGTAACTTATTTACCCCATAAGGCTTTGAAGATTTGATAAGCCGCTCCAGATCCTTATGAAAACTATCCACTCTTTGATGGTTTCCTGTGAAATATCATCACAAACAGGATTTTTGACCACATGAGCTTCGAGGAACTCTTTAACATTAACGATATCGCAAGAAATAATAATTTTCGATATAATGGATTGGTACTAAAGAGAGAAGGGAAAGAGTGTACGTGAATTATAAGCATAACGTCAAAAATGTTTTCATTGAACACTTGGTGAGTTATACCGATGAATAAGATATTAGCAAACACAAACGAAAACCTTAATCATGACTATTAAAGTATATCAGCATGGTGAACTGAGAGAAAATGTATGGACAAGTGACGTAATTATCACAATCATCTTCATTCTTAAAAAGTTATCATGGTTATTACATTGTAGACAAATTAAGATGAAAAAATTATTTTTATCTGCCAACCATTGGTCTATTGATATTAGCTTTTATTATCAATTTCAAAATACATTTTAGAGAGCTTTTCACTTGATAAGTCAATTATTAAATCGTTAAATGAAGATTGCTACTTTATATAAATTTCGACCAAGACAACACTTAACTGTGTCCTTAAGAAAGGTGTGTCCTGTGGTATATAAAAAACGACATAATAAAATGGCTATGGTGTGACCATCGTAATTAACAAATCGTTCGAGTTCGAAGAAATATGAATTCCACAAAATTTCTTTTGTGCAAAGCAAGGCCATCTGGGCGAATTATATAAATCTGATAACCCAGTAATGAGTGATAATAATAATAATTCATTTTTGTATTGTTTGTTTAAATCTTCCTATTGATGTTTAGGACTGTAATTGATCAGTTTATTATTGGCATATATGCATCCCGTGTGGATTGTCTCGTTATTGCCTCAAGTCACAAGCATTATGAGCAAATATGGATAGTGGCTAACAGTGGAATCCAGGACGCGTGAACTAAAAATTCACCGCACTGCACAAACTAGTGGCTATTTGAACTCAGTAGCTAAGTGGATAACACGATGACGTTTGAAGCGGAGGGTACTGGGTTCGAGTCCCGAAGTGAACATCAACTCTAGGATGCAGGTATGTACAGCCGACAAGTCCCAAATAGAACAAAACACGCGTCCTGAATTCCACTGTTCGCCACTATCTGTCTTATGATAATAATTATTATTATTATTATAAACACTATACATGACAGTGAATGAGGCATGTTATATCTTCCAACCAGTTCCGGATTATGAAGCATCATTTCGACCACGAGACATTGAATGAAGATTCCAAAAGGATCATTTGAATATATTCTACCGAGAAATTTTGTATTTGTCGTTATGAACAATCCACAGATATGAAAACTTTCTCTAGCTCTCTGGATTGAGGATTGATAAAAAGAAAATATATAAAAAAATAATGGTACATTATTATTTACCTGTATACCAAACATTTCAATCGGTATAATAATCGAAAGTGGATTGAAAAGGTATTCATCTTCTTCGAAGCATTTGGTTACTTCCTCATCAACATTTGAAATAAAAGGTAGCATGCAGAGTAAATTCTTGCCATTAGACATAAGATATATGGATAAGAAGTGTAAATTGAAATCTATTATTGCATATTTAAGATCCCGATGGTTGGAGTTTCTTATCCAGTCACTTTTTAGGATTTGAAAACAAATCTAAAAAGGATGTATACATTAAGAAAAGGAAAGATAAGATCAATGATTTTTTAGAACGTGCAAAAGGTTTGTTCAACTAATCAGCGATCCCAAACAAAGTACGGTAGTAACGGATATCATAACTAAATATATTCAGCACAAAAGTTTTCAAACACTGAAATATAACTGTAAATAACTTGTTACCCAGTCACTTAAACCAAACTGTGAAGTAGTAGATGGAACGGCCAAAAACAGTACTTCATGATCGAATGTCAGATGGTGACTTTTGACCATCCAGTTTTATTCACAAGACTGTTATCACACATCTGTTCTAAATAAATTAGATGTAATGGGTTTCAGACCAATTTTTAAACCAGTAGTTTAAAGTCAAGTTAATAGACTAGTTACTTGCTTCTCTCTCTTGACAATACTCAAACTGACTACACTATCAGGATCGATTCCCCAAATATATAATCACAACCAGTACTCCTTTTCAGTATTTTTACTGATGGTAGAGTTAAAAAGCATTGAAACTTGCAAGTAATCAGATTAAGAAATTAATTGGTGAACCAGACAAATATGAAAGTTTATGTGACACCAATGTGACCATCTCTATTGTACCATCCGAAAAAAGTTAACATGGAAAACAAGTAAAAAGTTTTAAGTCCTTTGTGTAAAACTATGGACTGAAAAAGGTAATTTTTTAGCGCTATCATAAATCCGAATACACATGTGAGTCGAATTGCGAACGTGAAAACACTAATTCTTTTCAAACAATTGTCTATCTAAATTGCATATTTCTGAAGTAAACACGAGTTCAAACCTACTATAATCATTAATATATTTAACGAAATTATAGTTAATGTTCCTAACTACTGAACTAGAACTCGTTAATTTACTAAAAGATACTTTTAAATAACTATACTATACAAAAAAAAACAACCAAGAATCAAAGGTAGTGGAAAAACTCAAAAGCCATATATTACTCTACTGACAAATACTTATAAATATTACATTAAAGTAATGTAGAGTAAAAGCGAATTATGTTGGACTTTGTGGTTTTGATTAGGAAAAAGCAAATACGCGGTTTTGCCTAAGGCTTAAATCTTCCCCCACCCAAATTAAAGATAAGTGAATTCAGACATTTTCACTAAGTTGATTTTCCCCACTAAGTTTCAGTTTAAAATTGAGAAAGGAATAATTCATACCTTGTTTATTCAATAAACGACGCTTACAAACACATTAATATTATTTATATTAAAGTGTTATGGAGAACCTCACAAAATCATATAGATAAAAACTTACTCTATTTAATAACTTCTGATGATTAAAGCATTCATAACTAGGTTGGTTCAGTTTAACAATACGTTGCTCAATCATACTAAGCAAACGTAGACAAAGTACAGTTGTATTTTCTAAGTTTGTGCACTCATCTGTTATCAGTAAATCGGGTGGTAAGTTCACAGTTTCTTCGTGCCATGAACTCAGAAAAGTGAGTACTAGACCACTAGCAGTGTAAATATAATTAAATGTCGTAGATCCGTAAATTGGTTCATGAACTAAGTTTATTAATGCATCAGTGCCTTGATAAATTGCATCTAAGGCTTTCTGTAGGAAAAAAATTTAAAAAATATAGTTGGAAATACATAGCTTCTTTAACAATTTAAATGGAATTAAAATACAGGTCAATACATTTATCAGAATGAGAAAAATGCAAGCATTATGTAACAGACATTACAAAACTAACCTGTTTACCATGTACATCAGCTAGTTCCACAGCAATACAAAGAATACGAAATATATGCTGGACAACAGAAGGTAAGTAAGCGTGAAAACTAGCAATTAATGAGCCCAGAGTATAACTATGAAATAAGGTTAATAAGTAATATTTTCAAACTACCTTAGAATAGATACTAGTCGGTATGCCTCCCGTAAAGCTGATAACTCAATCGGCAAACAATGAAATTTAAGCTCATCTGACTACAGAAACAATAACTATAACACGAAAAAAGATAACTTATTACTTTACTATCTTCGGGATGAACAATGGCACTTTGTTTAGTAGGTGCCCTCAGTATCCAATTGAAATCACCAGAACCTCCTTGATCAAAAAGTTCCATTGTGTTCAATAAATCTACGGAAAAGCAACAATTCAAAAAGACTGACAAAAATAAACTGATTTATTGTGAATAGATTGCCTTTAAGGTATATATATTTTCATCTTCACTTGTGAAACTTCAGTAACTAATTTATAAATGACACTCGCTCATTCGACTAGTATATATGGTAATAACATGACATAAAAATAATTAAACTTGACCTCAGGAGTTGTATACGATGGGTAAAAACTTAACATCGAATTACTACATGCATATTATGAAAATATTAGGATGACTCACATCCACAGACCACAGGAATTTGTTTCATTTTAGTTTACTTTAAAACGAAACTAGACAAATGGTCAACAACATCCAGAGCGAATCACACAACTTCGTTGAGTGATGGTAGCACTATGTCGCCAACTGATCGAATTTTAAAAATACACTCCTGAATTTTAGCTCAATACAAAGAAAGCTACTGGACAGTGTCTAAAATAATCTGTCCAATTTTGACAAATAGAGACGCAGAACAGGAGATTGAACCTAATGATAAAAAAGAGATTTAAGTTCACCGAAAAAACTCATGGATAGGGTTAAATATATGGCTAGACATTAACATCAGTGGGTTTTTAAAATGTTAAATGGATACTCATCAGCGGGAATCTGAAGGCGCCAACACTACATTATGTATTGTATAATGTTTAAGGCCATTTACTCTGTGACTCATCAGTAAAACACTCACTACAGAATCAAATGCTTCGAAGTTCAATCCTTAAGCCATATCATATTGTACAATACTAACAAGATCCAAGCAATAAGGAAACAACCACATACAATCGTCAGGTTTGAGTTATATTAAAATTGGCATTGATAAGTATTGTAAATAAATACAAATAGCGATCAGAATGATACGGAAGTTACCGTTACCTAAAATTTTGTCTGTAGTGACTCACAATGATTTCAAAATACTAATGATTATTGTGGGAAAAAACAATATCGAAAGTGATGAGGTAACTTTTTGTACAGGTACCGACTCGTGACATGAACTAATGTGACACGTGAATTCTATCTGTTTCTTCCATTTCAAACTATGGAACTTGGTTTCATTCATCGGCTTTCATTAGTTTCAAAGCAATTCATTAAATTTTGATGCTCTCTTATCAATGTTCTGAATATTATCAACGCACTAACATGTAGTACTCTACATTATCATGTTCAATAAATGTTAAAATGATAGATTCAAAAATGTAAGGATTAAACAAAGACAGTAGTGAGAACATAGTTGCCAAAGGAACAACTAGTATTTATAGCGAATTAAATTTATCTGGATGAAAAGTAGAAATTTAAATAGTTAACCCTATTATGTAAACATACACGTACATATTGTGCACATATGCTAACTCTAAAGATATTTACCGTTAAAAACAGATACTAAATGTACAGCTTTCTTGAGATATATATTCAAATGATGCCTTTCAAGAAATAACATGAGTGATCTAATCAGATCTCCAACAACCTGCAGATGGTATGTGAATTGTGGACGACAAGCAATCACGACTAGACGATAAATACACCATGTGGAGAAATCTGTTATAAGTAAATAAGAAAAAGATAGTGCTGATTACAGATTCAGGTTAATAAACAACAGTATGCAAATTACTTCTAGTCTTGACTAACTATGCTAGACCGTTAAGTCATATCGCGTGAAAAAGTTCGCTAGTAAAAAAAAATAGCAAATGTAAGTAATTGAGGGGAAAAATGAAAATTTTCACTTTCTTATAATACCTCAGTTACCATAAGGCACACACCGGATGAGATTTCGTCCCACCACACTTCTGCTCTTTCCGCCAACTTCTTCAGATTGGAGAAAAAATTGGTTTACGTTGATGTGTTTTGTAGGTACTATAACGGAATATACCTGAGGTTAATGTGGTTTTGAGTATAGCTTGATATGAATATACATAAAATGCTGCTGATGATGCGAAGTTCGAAATTCGAGTATTAGTTCAATTATGAATTAACATAAAGGAGGAAAAGTATAAGATGCCTCATTGAACCAGTCAAATTATGAGACATAGATACCGATGAAACAAAATATAAATAATTACTAGTAACCGTTCAGCGCAAATGAATGTTTATATAACCGTATAACAGTTAGCATCTCATGATAACACTAATGCTTTGTGTTCTGTGACATGAAAAAGATATTCATTAAAGTAACTAATAGTCGAGACATATATGATAAGCTATGTGTCAACTATTAAACTGATGTCAGACGGTGAATATATACACCAAGTTTTTTTACATTACACACAGAGTATTTGAGATTAAAACTCCACAAAGATATGACCGACCAGCAATTAAGAACTAACGATATTATTTTGGTTGTAGAAAAAGCATCTAAATATAAAGCAATTTTATTATATTAAGATGTTTTTATTTTGTTGACTGTGACACTTAAGTGACTTGAGTAAATGGAAACATCAAATCATATATGAATCGACTAGTCAGTCAGTCAGCTGCAACGTAGGACCAGGCACGTATATGCATCGGTCCAAGTTGCCATACCGCATTAGCACAACAAGATGAACACCGGATTCATAGAAGTAGTTAATTCAGTGGTGGTAATATATAGAAGAAAGATTGTGTATAAGGAGATAGTAGAGGAAGATAGAATTAGTTCCTAGAAAGAAAGATTTGAAGTGATTTTAATCTCTTAGTTTAAAGGAAGACAGAGAGTGTATACACCGACGCCATTGTGATCGATTCTGAGCCATGTCACCAAGAGTCTCTAACCATTGGTTACGATAGTCACGCGGACCCCAACCAGGTAGTCTGCATCTACCAACATGCCTCAGACCAGAAGTTAGTGACTGATGCCACGTTTTGGTTTGGCCGCCCCTAACTTTCTTCCAATTATGCCTAACACCGGTTAGCATTGCGCGTCGTAGTAATCAGTGTTCAGGCATACGTAACACGTGGCCCAACCATCTCAGTCACTGAAGATTCACAACCCAATTAACTGAATTACCATCGTTCCCTAATACCCTAGGTCTAACCTCACTATTACTTACCCGGTGATCCCAGAAGATACCCGCAATATTTCTAAGGCACCTGTGGTCAAATACTAGTAACTTACGAATATCTTCTACTCTTAAAGGCCATGTTTCGCAGCCGTATAGTAGAACGGAACGAACTGCCGCGCAGTTTAATCGTCCCTTAATTGATAAACGGATATAGGTGACGTAAGTCAGCAAAAGCCAAACGAGCTTTTCGAATCCGTGCTGAGATTTTGTCAGACACCAACCCATTAGGGCTGATCAAACTTCCAAGATAAGTGAAGTTGTCAACGCGTTCGACTACTTCACCCCCTATCCTTAGTTCAGGTGTTGATGCAGACCAGTCCTGAAGCAACAACTTGCATTTAGAGGGAGAAAAGCGCATCCCGAACATTCTAGCATTGTTGCTCAGTGCTACCAAAAGACTCTGCATTTCATCAGTGTCTTCACCAAACAAGACTATGTCATCTGCGTATTCTAAGTCGATAAGTGGACCTCCTGGTAGGAGATCAATACCCGAGAATTCAGTCGATGAGAGCGTTATTTCCATCAGTAGATCTATGATGAAGTTGAACAAAAATGGAGAAAGTGGACAGCCTTGGCGGACACCACTTGAGGTTGCAAAAGCAGATGACAGTTCGCCATGGGCTCTGACTCGACTAGTAGTGTTCGAGTAAAGAGCCTTCACAAGGTTTATGTACTTCTGAGGTACGCCTTTCAATGACAGACACTGCCACAGAACCTCTCGGTCTACAGAGTCAAACGCTGCTTCTAAGTCAAGAAAGACCACCATTAACGGACGCCGATAAGTATGCCTGTGTTCTAGAACCTGACGAATGGTGAATATGTGGTCGATGCATCCACGACCAGGTCTGAAGCCAGCTTGATTCTCTCGTGTTTGCAGTCCACGAGTCTTAGTTAGGCGTCCGAAAATTATCGAGGCTAGTATTTTAGATATTATATTAGTTAAACTAATCCCTTTGTGGTTGTCACAGGATGATTTTGACCCTTTCTTAAATATTGGGACGATAAGTGATTGTGACCAGTTAGATGGGATAACGTCTAACTCCCAGATTTTAGCTAAAATATTAGTCAACCTAATAGCTAAAACTAGACCACCATCCTTAAAGACCTCTGGAACCAATCCATCTGAACCAGCTGCCCTTCCTCGTTTCAGATTAACTATAGCCTTTTGAACTTCAGTTAGAGATGGGGGACCTACTTCAATGTTCCATTCATACTGTCTGGGAATAGAGGGTAGTTGTAGAGTAGCTGAAGGCCAACTGAACTGCTCCTTAAAATGTTCCGCCCATCGTTCTAAACGTCTGGACTGGGAGCAGATGAGAGTGTCATCTTTTTCCGAAATAGTCTGACTTACACTTGATTTATTAATTTCAGTTTCTTTTATTAGTCTGTAGAGTTGTCTTGTGTTCCCTATAGCCGCCGCCTTTTCCATCTCTTTTGCTTTCGTTGCCCACCACTGCTCACGATCGTTCCTTAGACATTTGCTTAACCTAGATCTGATTTCTTTACGCTCTTCATCGTGTTCAGAACCTGATCGGACGAGTTTGCGAGAATCTATCAGTGCAATAGACCTTGAAGAAATCCTTTGGTTCTGTGTAACCCTTTGGTTTAAATCACTAGTAGATGTCACTGCTGTTTCCACAGCTGATTGTATATCTTTCCAAGCAACATCTGGGTCAGTCTCGTTTTCAGAACCACCTAAGTGTGACCTCAGTTGTTCCTGGAACCTAATTTTGGCTTTCTCATTACTCAATTCGGTTCTAATGAGTCTTTTTTGTGTGGCTCTTTTGCGTCCAGTGAGGCGCAAGCAGATGCGTGCTCGTACTAGGGTATGATCAGAGTCCAAGCAGGTACTCCAGAATGAGCGACAATCTTCTATTGACCCTCTCCAACGATGACTGATGGCAATATGGTCTATTTCAGTCCATCGTTGGTTTGGTGCAGGGGGTCGCCATGTTAGACGATGTCTCTCCTTATGCTTAAAATAAGTGTTTGCTAAAATAAACGATTGTCTGAGCACAGTTGCAGCAGACGATCACCATTATCTGTTCGCTGTGCCGGAATACTAAAATACCCACCTAAATGTCTTTCTGTTTCGTTTAAGCTACCTACCTGGGCATTAAAGTCACCTCCTACGAGTACTATGTCTGAACGTTTAGCTTTCTGAAGAAGTTCAGACAGCTTTCTGTAAAATTCATCTTTCACTTCATCCGTACTGCAGTCAGTGGGAGCGTAAGCAGAAACGACGAAAAGGTAACGACGTGTGTCCCTATCCTCCCGAGTTCTTACCGAGCCGTTTAACCGAACAGCGCATAGACAACTGTTTACGGGGATCCACTCTAATAGCGCTTGTTCCGCCCTCATGCTAAGTGCTATGCCTACACCTAACAGTCCACGAGAACTAGCCATCGGGTCGCCAGATACACGGAGGGTGTATCTCGTTGGCTCTCCGTTTTGCCGAGGTGAGGTCAAGTGAATGACAACACTAGGATCCTGTATGCGTGTTTCGGAGATATAGCATACACCAGTGGTACGAGATTCTAGAGTTTCAGTCGAGGAGACCTACTGGCCGATTTGACATAGTGTGCGAACGTTGAAGGCTCCAATGTGTAGTTTAGAGCGAGGTGTCAATAGATCTGGGACAGTGTCTTGCTCACTGAAATCGTTAGCTATGGTGACACTTGAGGAGGAAGCCAAAAGAGGAAGTTTAGAGTTGAAAGTTGATGTAGGAGGAATAATAGGAATTGAAGAGGGAGGTTGATTATGAATACAGTGGTCTTGAGTGCTGTTAGAGGTATGAGGGCGGTTATCACTTCTCGGTTGCCCACACCGTGGAAGGGTTCTTCTGGAGGTACCTGAAAAGGAAATTGGATTAGAGTCGGTCATAGTGACCTGAGAGCGTGACCGCAGTGCCCAAGGGACAGCTGCTTGAGGTCGGTCACACACGACCTTTTTATGAGTAATTTTTGTGTTAGCTCCGTACTTGTTGAGTCCTTACCGCCGGAGACGGATATCCGTGGGATAAGGCGAGGTGTGCATTTTAAGGGTTGAATTTTTCTAACCCCACCCCTCCTTGTTGGAAGGCAGCATCGCTGTCATGCTGGTTGTCTGAAGGAAACACCTTACTGCTGTCACACCTCTGTACAGTCAGCAGTACGACTTTGCCTTCGGACCTTGGTTTTGTTGCTTTTAGTCTTACCGCTCTTCAACCGACCTGTATGGCATGGTAGGACCTTGAGGAACGGTTGTTCCAGCCAGTATAGCTCAGTTGCTTCAACACGATAGGCAAGCCCGACCACCACGTCAAGGTAGCAACAACGGTCAGGATGAATCGACTAGGTATCGTATGATATATCTAGTTTGAGAGAATATCCGTTTCTTGATTTGGTACATAGCTAGAAGCACATTTCAAAAGACCGTTCAATGTCTGAATAAATTTTTAAAAAATAAAATCAACAAAACTTACCATCCATAAGAAAAGATGTCGAGGCCTGTGAGAGTTGGTAATGACGATACTTAAATGTACTTTCAACCCGAGAGAGAAGGGGTAATAGACCAGTAACCTGACATTCTCCTAAGTGATCTACACTTCCAGCTATTTCATCTAAAATGCAGTAGATAAATTTCACAGTATCCTGAGGATTGAAGCTGGAAGATAAAAATGAAAATGTAAAGTTAAACAAGTAGTAGAGAGATATACTAGAAAACAAGTATTTAAGATGTCTGAAATTTCTTATAAAATGATATTAGAGGAACTGTTAGATTTACGCTTTTATAAAAGACGGAAGCGGTTAATTAGAAAAACTAAGATTTTCAGACAATATGAAAATTATTAACTGATTTGTTAGAAAGTCCTTCAAGTCAAAGGCCCTTCAACCAAAAATTAACGGCAATCATCGGACTGTACGACTTAATAGTAGAATGAAGCGAATTTACTGCTGGCTAGAATCAAATTTGTAACTTGATGACAAAAATAATTGAAACGATGTAATGAAATTTACACAAAATACTACAGGGCTCAAAGTAATCCTCAAATTCTCTCCTATAGAAAGTGCTTCGCGTTAATAAAATACATCTATTAACTGAGAAACAAAATGTTACTGAGTGAAGATAATTTTCAGTCTAAACTCAAAATAACAAACTAAAGAAACATATGGTATGTACATCTGACATTAACAGATTCAGATTACTAAGAGTGAACCGTGAACGTCAAAATAGAATGTTGAACGGATTATTAAGTTTATATGAGCACTAGACGGTTTGTAAGAGTGGGGTAACGGCCTAGTGGTTACGACGTCCTAGATTCAGTCACTAGGTAACAGGTTTGAGACCCACTCCACTCACTTCAGTTTTGGTAACTGGGTATTATAACTAGCCTCCACACATAAATCGGCGCTCAAAGCCGAGCACACGAATCTATGCTTGGTAAATAAACAACAGCATCATAAATAGACAAGCGGTCACTTTCAATTTACTTTAGATGATTTTAAGTAAATTTCCTTGAGGAAAGCCTCTGTACGAAAGAATACAGCAGCATAGTCAATAAGCGTAAAAGCCAAGTTAGTAGACAAATTTAAAAACAGCAATTAAGATGTTAATAGTAGGTTTTCTGATGAAATCTATCGAATAATGTTTAAGTCTACCCGACCAATAAATTTCTATTTTATATTTTCCAATCGAATTTTTACTAATATTTATACTTTAGTTACTTTCGGTATCCATTTCTGGACGCATTTGTAACCAGTGCTAAAAAAATATGATTTTTAAGGTGAGAAAATCATCCATATCATACAGAATTTCATTTTATTACGGGTGATAGTTCTACGAGAATGAGATTAATGTACCTGTTATGTAAGAGCACAAAGGCAAAAGAAGACTAGTAAAGTCATTTGTAATACCCTGTTCTGTCGGTAGTGTTGAGAGCCAAGGTAAGGAGAGCAGTTACATAAATTTTTTATGGATCCATAAGTCTGGTTTGTTAAAATGGCTTCCGTGGTACCTAGAAGTCATGTGTAAACTAAGTGGAAAACTGGTCGAATATGATGAATTATTCGGAATGCCTTGCTTACATTCCATTTATTTCCTGTATCGGCTAAATGGGAGAGCGAAAAGTCCTTCATCAACCTCAATGATCCTTTTCCCAACTAGGAAAGATGGTGTTCGGAAATCGAGTGACAGACTTGCTTATTTGAGCGCCTAACATAACTAGCTCTATAAAAGTAGTTGAATGAGTAACTACAGATAGTTGAGGTGAGTTCGGGAAATCTGTCTATAATGAGGATGAAATGCCAACTGAATCACTAGAGTGGGTCACTTTAAATTTCGTCAGAAAAGTCCCCAAGTGTATTACTATCGCTGCATCGCCTTTAAGCAATTCTGACCGAAAGCAATAGCAAGAAAAGTAAGCAGAACCATTTAGGCAATGTCTTTATTAGGGACGCGAGTGCACCAAGTTTACAAACCAAAGCACACGAAACACATTTTAGCAACTAACCTTTCACTGTTCTTCATCGAAATCTTTTGTTACAATCTGAAAAGAATAAGTTGTTTGTAAGTACAAAAACAAAACGTTCGAGAAAAAAAACAATAAACCACTAAAATACGTCACCGGTTATGATAGGTTCGCTATTTGGTCAAATGCCTCGAGAACTAATAGATAATAGCTTGGTCAATCGCAAGTTTTGCAGTGGTCGGCTTACAATTATTTACATTACATAGTTTAAACACAAGGATGTGTTTATGTTTAGAAGGCGTTTGTTCGCACTGTATTTATGAAATACAAATCTTTGCTTTTATCACATGTCAATCCCGGACCCGAGAAAATGTGGGGAATGAACCCATAACCAGTAGAAACGTTTTGATTTCATATTAGCGAGTCACAGAATTTACACAACGCTCGTGAAAATTTCAAGGAAAATTTCTAAATCAAGATAAATTTGAGTAAATTCCGGGCAAAAAAGTTCGGATTATAGGAGATTTCCAGATTCCTGTTGTGTTTCCCTAAAATTTATCCCAAAATTGATTTTGTCTCAAAGTTGGGAGCATATGACTATACAAAGTGAATTTTGGAGTTGTACGAAAACATAGCCAGTGGCCCAAACTTCTTTTGTCAAAAACAAACAGGTTGTACAGACTTCACAACGTGAGCTTATTCCGAGCGATGTTAACTACCAAAACCCTAATCACGCGCACTGGCTAGACGTCAGAATAAATGATTTATAGTAACGCATCCAATGCAAATTCTGACTTCTACAATTTCGTATCAGCAGTTAAAATTTAGTACTTATTTATGATTTCTTTAGTCACTTCATGTGTATTTGGCCTTCTTTTGTCTTGGTTTCAGTCTCAGTTTGGTGGGGACAGGAAGCTGGGTAGCCTCCGTTAATCCCGGTGCTGGTGGTTTTTTTATTCGCCTCAATCCCTTAATGGAGTATTCACCTTTATTCGTTAATTATTAATTATGAGAAAGTCAAGAGTCAGCTGACATCAACTTGTTTCGGGTTCGTGAACGTTTTGGGAATGTTTTCGGTATATCTTTGTTTTGAAAGAAAAAGGTAACAGGTGGTCGATTTAAATTTACCATTAGGTATTATAAAGACTATGATCAAGTTATTACTGGTTTTTCTTAATGACAATAGATTTGGGTTTAGTTTAGCCAGCCGATCGTCATACGGTAATTCTGAGTATTAACTTAGTTGTAGTTCTTTGGACCTTTTCCGATAGCTCAACGTCTCCTTTAAAGCATATTCTAGCTCTTAGTGCAATACTCAAGTTTAGAACGAACACTAAACAAAGTCAAAGTTATGTAAAAGAGAAGTACCCAACAAGTACTTTACAGCTACACAAGCAAGTAATAAAAAAACAGCCTGTGACCAATCATTAAAGTATGACGCTCGATAGAGGTAGCGTCAGGTAAAACTCGGCAAAGTGTTATTCGTGTTGTACTTTGTCATCTAGCTTATTCTTTAGCGAATGCTGAGGCGTACTGCTACGTAGACTGTCACCACGGTGGTGATCCTTGTCCTCATTTGTTGTGTAACGTATATTAGTGATGTTTTTATTCAGTAATGTACATATGTTTAGTACAATTTTAAATCCTCGGAATACGATATTTTAATAGGTTTTTTACTCTTACTACACTAAAAAGCATAGGACTCAAAAGCACAGTAGTATACGCGCGATTTTTTAAGGTTTTAACTTTTTTTCACGTGGTATTATTTTATTTTCCTGTGGTGTTTGAATGAACTAATGACTCCTTTGTACTTGTTGAATGTTTGATTTCGAATTTCAAATACAGTACATTCGTTAGTGCTTGTGTAATACTTCTTGATTGAATTACATTATTTCTGGGATTCTTAGTTCGTACTATTATTCAAATACTTCTAATTATCATATTGGCGTAGCGGTGGAGCCTGCGATGGAACAGTTAGATATTCATTCAACTTCTGAAGCTTTTGAGGATTATTTGAAAGGGTTTGAAATCTGGAGCATGACCAAGAAAGACGTTCAAGATGATATGATTGTGGCACACTTCCTGACATTCATCGGGAGAGAAGCATACAGCTATTTAAAAACTTTGGCATATCCAGAAAAACCTATCTCATTTCCTTATGCAACTTTTAAGGAGCAATTATTAAATCCTGCAAAGTGCACTAGTTTTTAATGCCGTGAAAGGAAGAAATTTCATAAGATGATTCGTCAAAATGAACAAAAGGTTAGGGAATTCATCCTTGAATTGCAGAAACAAGCTGTCAAATGTAAGTTCGGTGATCAACTTCTTGTGCAACTGAGAGACCGATTAATCGTAGGTGTAGCGTTGTGTCGAGTTGAGCTTGACTATAAACACCGCTACAAGACTACGTGCCAATTAACCAATAAGATCCTCGTACAACAATATCAGAAGGCAGATAATAGTAGTAGTTGAAATATATTTGCTGGCAATCTCGTGGTATCGAAAGAATACCGAGATCGTGCCAAAGGAGTACAAATGCGATCAGCAAGGAAAGGTACGTGCGTAGTCACAAACCGCGTAGAAGTAGTGGAGTACAATGGATGACCAATATGGCTGTTATTAGCACAGTTAAACAAACGAGCACAGTAAAACAGTCACTGCTACAATTGGTTATAATAAAAATTGTTTTCATTGAACCAATCGAGTTCTGTTGACAAAAGTAGGTCACTACACAGGAATTAATATACCGGGTTTGGAAAGAGAGCTGTTAAGAAAGCCGAACTGTTCCTTTCAAGATGCTAAAACTGTGTGTATTAACTATGAGGCTGTGAATGAACTTGATATCCAGTCGGTGAAGATTTCTAATACTTTGATTAGTCGTCATGATGAAATGCAATCTCAGGGTCAATCAAACTTGCGTTCGTTTAACAATGATTCCTATTCTCGTGTAAATATGAAAGCTGTTTCAACAAGGAATTACGAAGCAAATCACAAATGTGAGATCAAGTTTAGTAAATGTTTATCATGTGGGAAGTTTCACTCTCGTAATTCATGTGCATTTCGTAATGCTAAATGTTTTAAATGTGGTAAGATAGAACACATTCAGTCAGTATGCAAAGCTACTGTTCATTTTACTTCAAGTAGTACTAAATCTTGTAATTTAGATCCCAATAATTTGGCTGTTCTTAATAATCATTTATCTTTGTCTACCATTTCGAAAGGTAATGCTCATATTCAAAAGCGATTATACACATAGCTTGGTTCATGTCATGACTTTATTGTGGACACAGGCATTAAAGAGTCCATTAGTTCATTCAAGAACTTGAAATCTTAAGATCCTAACGTTGTAGTACAACCCACTGAAGTATCAATATTGGGGATTACTGGACACAGACTGCCTCTACGAGGATGTTGTGAGTTGCTAATAAGAGATGATAATTCTTCGTACATACCTTGTGAATTTTTTGTTAGCGAAACAGGACTGTCAATACTGGGCTTAAGAAATTTGAAAAGGCCTTAAGTGGAGCTGTCTTTCCTAGTTTCTAAAGCAAATTCTGATGCTTTACTTAAAGAACTGATAGCCACATGTGCTAAGTGCAGTGGAGGTATGAAAATGCAGTCTATAAAACTTCAATTACAGGGTGAACCAGTCTTTCTTAAAAGACGAATAATTCCTTATGGTCTTCGAGATGCAGTACATAAGACATTAAACGATTTGTGTGCAAAAGGCATAATTGAACCGGTTCAGTCTTCAGCATGGGGCACTACTATTGTTACGCCACTGAAATCGGACTGCAAGACTCCTAGAATATGTGGTGATTATAGATTATTACTGAACTCCCGTTTGTTGAAGCAAACATGCATGACGGTAGAGGCTGAAGATATTCTAAATCGACTTCATGGTTCTAAAGTGTTCTCGAAAGTTGACCAAAAAGGTGCTTATCTTCAAATCCCTTTAGATCAATCCTCATCTATTTTGACGACAACTAAAACTCCTTTTGGTCTGTTCAAATACAGTTTTCTTCCGTTTGGTCTAAGCTGTTCTCTAGCTATATTTCAGGAAGTTATGAATAAAGTGGTTAGTGATCTTGAGGGCGTTGAAGTTTATCAAGATGATCTCATTGTTCATGGTTCTGATAAGGTAGTTCATGACCAGAGACTTATTGCCTTATTGCGTCGTTTAATTGAGAAGAATATTACAGTGAATCCAAATAAGTGTTCGTTTTGTGTAACTAGTTTTAATGTCTTGGATACCTAGTTGATGGTAATGGTTTGAGACCAGATATGAAACGACTAGCTCAACTGACAAATGCACCGTCTCCAAAAAACTTACGGAACTACGTTCACTAGTGGGTGCTCTTCAATACTATTTCCGTTTTATTCCTAATTTTTCTTGTCGTGCAAATTGTTTATTTAATATTTTGACATCCAATTCATTCAAATGTGGTGAGGAACAAGAGTCATACTTAAGTAGTCTACTAAAGTTTCTTCAAAGTGATGCTGTTCTTCAAACTTACTCCCCTAGTGTACAGTCTGTGCTTATCACTGATGCATCACCTGTGGGTATTGGCGCAGTTTTGGAACAGGAAGGTAGGCCAGTTATTTGTCTCACGCAAACTTACTGTTACTGAACAAGGTTATTCACAGACTCAGCTAGAAGCATTAGCTGTGTATTGGGCTGTTGAAAGACTTTATAAATATTTACTCGAAAAGAAATTCACTATTGTTACTGATCATGAGGCTTTAAAGTTTATTTATCATCCTGAAAAATTCTTAGCACGTTCCACAGCTGCTATGGTTCAACGATGGAGTATTGCTTTGTGTGCCTATGACTATACGGTTCAGCATAGGAGTGCCGAACGAATTCAACATGTTGACTACATTTCGCGACAGTCATTACAAGATAAACCTGTTAATACTTCAGACTGTTTGTTAGTGCAACTTTTACCAGTGAAACGTCCAGATCTCATTAGAGAAACTCGTAAATACTTTGGATTTATAATTAATGCTATACGGAAAGGCTGGAATGCTAATCTGAAACGTAGATTTCCTGTCTATTTTTCAAAGCGGGATGAGCTATCCACTACTCCTGATGGTATTTTGTGTTTAAATGATCGTGTTGTTATTCCTCTTTCATTGCGTAAATCTGTCCTTGAAGATCTTCGTACTGGACATTTAGGTGTTGAGAAAATGAAGTCATTGGCGAGGCTCACGTGTTGGTGGCCAGAGATAAATGCAGATATTTGTCGTACAGCAAACAATTGTGAAAAGTGTCATAAGCTGAAAAATCAACATTTGAAGTAGACTCCATGGTCAGTATCGTCTGAGGTCTGTCAGAGAATTCATGCAGACTATTGTGGTCCGTTTCTTGGTAAGTACTATGCGCTTGTAGTCATTGATTCTTTTCAAAGTGGCTTGAAGTTTTTTTCACAACTTCACCAATTTCTGACTTCAGGATTCAAGCATTAAGATAGGTGTTTAGTCGAGAAGGGGTTCCAATGGTGTTAGTGACTGATAACAGCTCTCATTTTGCTGCAGATGCAGTCACTACCTGGTTAAATGGTATAGGGTGCAAACATCTGTTTACTGCTCCCAGACATACCTGTTCCAATGCTCAGGCAGAAAATTTTGTCAGGACGTTAAAAACTGCTATTGATTCTATTGCCGCCTCAACATTTAATGAGCTGGAGAAAGGAGTAGATACCTTTCTACTTCAATATAGAAATGCCAATCATTCGGTGACGAAACAGAATCCATCAAAGTTATTAAAAGGAAGAATTATTCGGTCGAATATGAGATGTTTGGAGTCTGCAGATGTTACATGTTATCGTGGAAATGATCTTCGACCATCCACGAAGAATGTCGGGAAATCTATGGTGCAACTTCTAGATATCAGTGATTTAAGTACACACAAACGATATGTTGATCAAGTACAATTCCAGGAACCAGTTCAGTCTGTTCCAATTTCGGTTGTTAATTCTAATACTAATGAGTTCATTTTAGATAATACAGAGTCTTTATCCAATACATTGTCGGACAGACACAGCATGAACTTGAGGAGAAGACGTACAATTGATTACAGACGCTTAGACTCCAATTTAAGCTGTGGCAGGTGTGGTGTTTGAATGAACTAATGACTCCTTTGTACTTGTTGAATGTTTGATTTCGAATTTCAAATACAATACATTCGTTAGTGCTTGTGTAATACTTCTTGATCGAATTGTATTATTTCTGGGATTCTTAGTTCGTACTATAATTCGAATACTTCTAATTATCATATTTCATATTATGTTTTCCACTTAATTTAACATTTATTGGCGATAAATAACTCGTCGCTGATAGGGTTCTGTAAACGTCATACATTAATTTTGCTAGTTTTCACGTTTTCTACTTTCACTAATTAACGTTAATATATTTGCTCTTAACTAATACTGGATCTGATCCTACCATTAAACTTTACACGTGTATCATGTGAAATTATAACTGTCGCTGTTCACTTAATTAAACTTCATATTTACATTACTTGCAATAATGTTCCGGTCATCTAAAAAACATATAATCTCTCCTGGTTCCTATAGCGCTTGCGAAAATCTAAATCAGTCACTAAAGCATATAACGTGAAAACTGATTAGTCTGCATCCTACTCTGATCTTGCCTCAGCTACACTAAATGTGCACCGTTTACTTGGGCACGACCTATCACTACCTTGTATATCGCTTGTAGATATAAATAAGTGCAGTCATATGCCGTTAGAGTCGACACCATTTGTCAGTCCAAACAATAGCATCACATGTTGTGAGCAGTATTTAGACAGTGCGACTGACCCCAAACACTCAAATATTTTACGATCGGCCATCCTGAGTAGCAGTCCACGAAGTACATGTAAGCCTCCCTACAATAGCCAGCCCGATGATGTAGATCTTGACCTCTCACCCAGATATGTACTCCATCCTCCGAATAACTATGCACAAGGCGACCATCCGGTAGATACCTGCAACAGGTCTGTGTGTAACCATATCGACCGTAAAAACTAAATACACATTCCAACAATCTCATCACCAGTAGCAGCCAAACAGAACTCAGCTTCAACCAAACTATCCAAGATTTATTACCGTACTATTATTTAGTCAATATTCCAGAAAATCCTGATCTCGAAGTTATAAAAACGCCGAAAAAGTAATTAACCATATATCATCTGAAATGTTAAAAGGACTTCAGTGTATGCGTAGTGTTATCGTGTATAATATACCTGATAGTGCGAACGCAAAGATTGTTAGAAATACTGTACTACAAGAATGTGGATTGTCGCAATCTTGGTGTGCAACATGAAGATTACGTAAAACACACACTAAAGCCTCCTGTCCCATTCTATTTCAGTTTGGTAGTACCACTGAAGCTAATCACCTCCTCAATAGTCAGTCATTATTAGGGCGTATTCCAACATTTAAAAAGACTAGAATTATCCATGATAGGACTGCTATCCAGCGTCGAATCTTCAATGGAACATAAACTAATCAACCCAAAACATGCATCTTTTCATAACAGTAGAATGCCCTACAACAAACATAGTGAACTGGAAGTACCCACTCACCCCAACGTGAAACGACACTCGATAAGAACCACAACTACATGTGATACCCGTAAGTCATATAGTATGGACCTTACAAGCTCCATGAACCAGCATACAACTACACACAACAGAAACACCTCTCCTGGCAAAAGAATCAGGCAATCCTTCAACCCTTACCAGAAACATACTACCTCCCAAACTACCCATAATAGGACTAAAATTGCTCATCGCACACAAGGAAGCCATAATGTTGGCCTACTTGGGAACCCACCTACTGACTCTAGATACTATCTAAATCAAGCCACCCCAAACAACTCTTTAATCCCCCCTAATTCGATAAATACACCATCTCATCCTTTTTTATCTCTCTCCCTCTCAACAGTGCTGCTTCTGGGTCTCCGAATGTTGAGCGCGATAATCCCACTATTCTGAGACCACCTATACACTCCAACCCATTGGGGAGTGGCACATCTTTCTCAACGTCGGTAGCTGTCCCTAGTCTTACAAGCTCCATGATTGAACCTCCTGATCACTCCCCGAACACACTACCTAACCATCCAACAACACCTTTCACTCGTAAACATACTCCTTTCACCAAACTAACTTCCAACTACCTTTCTCGCAATAACCCTATTGATAATAAACTAAACGCGCATCAATATGGAGTCAACACTCGCAATTCTTCTTTAGCACATGGCGAAACAGACGATTCACTGGGTTTGCAACATACACTTCTACTAGACATACACTCACCGTACCTGACACTTATGTTAATCAACGCTCGATCTGCACAAAGTAAGATGACACATCTACGCACCCTGCTACTTTTCAACTACCCCTCACTTGTTTTGATAACGGAAAGTTGGCTGTCCTCCGATATCACAGACACATATCTACAAATAGACACCTATGAGCTCTTCCGCTGTGATGGAGTCAACAAGCAGTGTGGTGGTTGTCTTCTTTATGTATCAAAAAATCTGAAAGCGGAAACCTATGGCGACAACATCCTCAGCAAAATTCCTGATTCGATATGGCTCACTGTGCACACTCATGAATGTATAATACTAATCGGATGCATATATCGAGCTCCTAACACACCTAGCGCAACTGACACAATTATAAGTGAGTCATTTGCTCAGGCTGCCTCGCTTGACTTCACTTACAAAATTGTTTGTGGTGATTTCAACCTACCCACCATCAACTGGACGACACACTCTGGCCCATTGTGCTTTGAAGGCATACTTAGGTCCTTAGACATACACGGTTGACAACAACATGTACACCTGCCTACACGAAATCACAACATTCTTGACTTGATATTCTGTCATAATGTCACACCAACATCAATGGTGGTTGGCGAAAAGTTTCACAACAGCGACCATAAAATAGTCCTCTGCACTCTTCCGATTCTTGCCATGTGCAACAAACTAAAGACAATAAATACACGTTTCCAATATAGAGACTATGCAAACGCTGACTGGGAAAACTTTCAATTTCTAATAAAGCACTCTGACTGGAGCAGTTTCTTTACCAGCGATAACCTCTTAGAAACATTAGAAATATTCAATACCACCATCAAATCTGCACTAGACACTACTATATCCTTTAAAATTGCTTTTAAGACAATTACTCCCTACATAAACCAAAAGAGTAGGTCTAAACTGCGTAAACTGAAAAGGACGTATTATATATCAAAAGACTTCAGTGCCCTGCACCAGATATACTATGTACTTGACGGAGTACAAAGTCAACACAACAAGCATAAACAGGCAGAAGAACATACTGCGCTCACTGCTGCATCTAAAACCCATGCCTTATGCCGTCTCCTCGCAAAACGCATAAGAAAGAACGAAGATCACAACATTCACTCCCTGCTGCAGGATGGAGTGACGTATAATGACCAAACCATCATGTGTGAACTATTAAGTGAATGGTTTTCCCACAATGGGAATACATCTCATGCCACAGATACCAACACAAAGTGCGCCTGTAGAATTATGGTCTACTATGATATTAGCACTGCTCTAATAATAGACGTAATCCTTAAATTGTAGATTTGTTATGATGTAACTGCCTAATCTATAAGATCTTACGTGGAAGTTACATCATCGTCTACACCGATTCATTGCATTGTAAAGATTATCAATACATGATAGAGAACAATCTTAGGCTAGAGATAGAACAATATATTTAATATGAATAAAAGACATAACGTAACATTTAGCAGGGACCACAACTGCATGGCCGAGCCATGCCATACAATCAACTCTGATTGATTCAATTCATTCTCCCCGCCTTCTCCATTCTTGTGTATTTCTCCGCGTTAAATGTTTAATGTCTACTTCTCATATTGTGGTAGGGCTCAATGCCACTACACACCTGCAAAAATTATCTTAGTACCATAAACTTGGACATTAGGAGTATACATACCGCCATTAAAACTCTAAGCCAAATGTGAGTTCTGGTGCCGTTGACATCCCCTGTATCCTTCATAAAATGTCAGGTTTGGACATACAAACGCTATTACTCAAAATATACACATTATCCGTAGAGACAGGTACATATCCAGAAACCTGGAAGGTAACGTATGTTCTTCCAAAACACAAATCCGGACCGAGAAACCTGGTGGAAAACTACAGACTCATAAATATCACTCCAGTTGTATTACGCGTAATAGAAAAAGTGATAAAAAATCAACCACCTGATCACCTACTTAAGGAAAATCTAATTGACCCGTCACAACACGGCTTCATTAGAACAAGGTCGTGCAGTACATGTCTGATAGACTTCTTTAACTAGGTTACTCGCATACGTGATCAAAAGAAACTGGTGATTATACCATATTTCGATATTAAGAAAGCTTTCGATAAAGTACCTCATAATCTTCTAATCAACAGACTTAAGTCAGTTGGAATTATAAATCCCCTTTTGCAATGGATCAAGTCTTTTCTTACGAACAGATATCAAATAACCAAGATTGACTCTACAACATCTACACCTCGACCAATATCCAGTGGTGTTGTGCAGGGTAGTGTCTTGGGTCCATTGCTCTTTATAATATACATCAACGGTATATGCAAATGCTTTAGCACAGGTAAGACCTACCTCTATGCCGATGACTTAAAAGTCACCTATAAAACCGACACTTGGGATGTACGTAGTACTATGCAAACAATCCAACATGAACTCAACATAGTAGACGACTGGTGCAAACGCTGGAGGTTAGAGCTCAACACAGAGAAATGCGGCTGGTTATGTATAGAAAACACGTCTCTCAAAATAAAACTAACAATTAACAACAACACACTGTCCAGACTGGCATCAGTAACTGACTTAGGGGTACACTACTCACACCGTCTTAATTTCTCTAAACACATCTCAGCCAAAGCATCTAAAATGCGGAAATTTCTTGGCTTCATTCTCCGTAATTTCTATCAAAATGAATCTACAATCCTTCTTTATAAAATTTGTGTAAGACCTATCTTTGAATACTGCTCGTTCTTCTTTTCCAACCTACGCCTATCTGATATACTAAAGGTGGAAGGAATACAACGAGACTTCACCCGCAAAATACTTAGGGCTGAATCAGTCGTTGACTACAGTTCCCGGTGCCAAATCCTAAGAATAGCACTCCTTTGGAAGAGAAGGCTTAGGTCTAATTTGATTCTCTACTTCAAACTACTCAAAAACCTTACTTATTCAACATGTAATATAGTTCTTGCCTGAGATTCACATGAATATGTACTTCGAAACAAAGTATCTACGGTCAAAGTTGAGAAATACAGATCAGAAACTCGGGAAAACTTCTTCCTCATCAAGTATGCAATAATTTGGAACAGTCTCCCCTCCGAAATACACATGGCAGATGAATTACATACGTTTGTAAGGCTGCTTGATCAAGCCCTCATTTGCACTGATCTAACACGTACGAACAGATCTGCGTCCCACTCAGATATCATAGGCTCTCTACATGTCTAAACCAAAATGGACTCCAAGTTCAGTTTGCCTTATTTTTCCTACTTTGCAGTTGTTTTAGTTACTTTTCCCACTCTATTTCTTCACTTAAAGTAGACAGGTAACTCACTGGACCTGCTGATACTGTTCAACTAAACTCGGTCGCTAAGAGACACTCACTACCACCCTAAAAAGTCAAGAGAACCGCGCAATCGACTGCCTACTACCGATCGACCTGCATCTTTGAAGCCTGTTACCCATCAACTGGTTAGGACAACACAAAAGAACATCAGCACCAAGTTAGTGTGAGTCTATCCTTGTTTATTGCTTATTTGCCTTTTACTCTTCTGCACACCATGTTGACTAGCAATTAATATTATTCCTCCACTCGTTACCTAATCTACAACCCATATACTTCTATACTTTTCCGCCCGTTTTATTAAACTACTATCCTACATTACACCCCTCTTAATGCTTATACTTTAATAGGCAAACTATACTTTATACTATAGTCAATTAAAGCACTGCATCGATGCCTTACCCACAGTTCATAATTTGTAACTGCCTGATAAGCTTGTGAAATGGTACTTATAGAAATAGTGTTTTCCAACAGATTGTGAAACAGAGGATTGTGTGAGGTATGATATATATCCAAGAATAAGCTTAAATGAGCCTAACATCACAAAAGGAGGGAGGGTGGAGTTACTGACCAGCAAGCATTGATGGTGAGGGCGATGACTTCAATCCACCCGTGTTTGTGGGGCAGAACATTTTGTATGTATCAGGCTCTCTATGATTGAGCATAAGTCAACCAATCTGTGATATAGATTGTCTTCCTACGCTCACTACTTAAACTCATGTTTCCAATTTTATACTGGATTGGCTATTCTACTAAGACAACCTATAACATGCTAACTCGGACATTTACACATGGATTGTGTGGCTGGCATCGGATGGACAAAAAAGAAAAGAAAGAAAAAATCAGACAATAAAAGATATAGTTATTAATATTCTTAACACTTCACCCTCTATATGCATACTCATTTCTAATAAACAGCTTTCCTTGTATCAGCCTTAACTTCCCTTCCTTCATGTGAGCTTGCTGTAACTTGTTAAATATCACAATTCATTGTTCTTTATTACTACATTCTCTTAAATGGAGCCTCTGACTCCATTTCACTCTATCAAGAGATAATATGAATTTAATGTAATTTATTACATCTCTGTCTGTTCTACTACACAATTTTAAGCAACGTTTGGCGTTTATATACAAGTGTCTTGTTACTCTGCTTTTTCTCTTTTTTTATTTTCCTCATATTCTCGCTCTGAGGGCACAGCTATGGGACTTCTGACGTCTGGAACAAACTTGACGTATGCGTCAACCCAAGGTCATGGTTTATAGAACGCAAGCTACGACTTTATAACAACTGTAAACTTAATAAAATGGGAAGCATGCTATGCTCCAACAAATGTTGTAATTTTTAGATCATGCCTGTAAAAATGGCGTGTACCTGCACATGCAGAAATATATTATCATTATTACATAAGAATATACGTTTATTAATTGAACCTATGATTTGAAATTAAGTGAAATGATTTCGGGAGAGTAAAATATGTATAGCTGTTGATCAGTGGCATGTCCATGATCATGTCAACTACTAAAACCTGTGATTTGCCGTATGTATGTGTGCTAAACGAGGTATTGTAGAACTTTTGTACTTCATCATATGAATTCTATTGTACCAGCGTTTCGTTACACTAGAAGATATACAAAGAGAAGGATGTTAATAGAGCACATTGTTTTTATCCCATAAAACTGCTTGTAATTAGTTTTTAGGATTTTAAATGTACGCCTCAACCTTATTCATACTGACACCACAAATATTCACCAAATGCCTTAATAACTACATTCAACAACCTCCGCAATATAGAAAGGTATTTTATTTGAAGGGAAGGAAAGAATAACGGGTAACATTAAAAAATCTACATATCCTAAAAGTAGAATCCAAGTGTTTTTAAAAACGCCGCCCCTTTAAACAACTTTGATATTGATAAGACGTGAGATAACAAAAGTAAAAACTCACACATTTTTTGACACTTATCAAATGATTTACAATAAAATAAACTTCATAGAGTTCCGACAAGCTTTGCATCAAAAAAATTAAGTGTTAGGTCTTGCGAACTAAAAGCTATGTAATGTTGCAGGACAACGGCAGCTTACAACTCATGTCTTCTGAATTTGTAAGCTAAAATCTTTCGATCTCAATGCTCCGTTTATGAAGGCCGAATTGAAAAAAACAATAGTTTCTCCGTTGCTTCGAGCAGTCATTATTTTAGGTCCAACTTTTACTACTTGTCACCAGATAGGTTCAACTATATTGGGGTCATTTTTCTCTCCACATTTTAGATATGAAATTAGTAGGAAAATATTCTTTGACATGAGTATAGATGGGAGCTACAGAACATTGTTATATACCTTGGAAGGAAGGTTTGGAGTTCCGTTAAGTCTTTGACTCTAGGACGAGTTAATATTTTGGAGACATTTTCGAACATCAGTTCAGTGAAAATTGTAAAAATTTCTCTCCGAATTTGTGGATATATGGGAATAGCATCAGATGCTTGATGTGCAAATAACATATTTAAGTCATAAACATCTAGCTGAGTGTCGTTACTAGTATGTTTCTCGACCGTAAGCCCTTCAAATGTTTTTCAGGAAGAGGGTTTTCGAGTAAACATCTTATTCAGATGATCGATTCTTCGAATTACTGAATAATTTAGCCCTCGAAATTCAGACTTAGTTTTTTCCCACTAAGTCTCCGGCTATTCAGATGAAAGTTAGCTCAATCATGAAAAATGATTTAAGTGAACAAAAAATATGCAAACAGAATTAAAGATATTAAGTGAGAGTGTAACAGCTTAAGTTGGTTGTTAAGAGTTAATCTCAAGCAACTAAGCATATATCAAAACAGCATAGTTTAGATATTCATTTACTTCTTTATTTTGTTTAGGCGCTATATTTCTAACTATCTTATATTGCTTGTTGAGAGGTTTTGTTTGTCTGAGTAAAAAATCCCACACTCCACTGTGACTGCGCGAAGATTAAAATAAAGACCTATTAACCTAAGAGTCTGGTTTCTTCTATTAATAACGCGAGGGTTACCAAAAGGCACGAAAAGAGCACCAACGGTGCTTTCCAATGAGTCATCCATGAACAAACCCCAGTTTATCGTATAAAACATGTCTTTTAGATCTTCGATATTTTTTGAGTAATCCCTGTGTTTACTTTTGAGATAGTGGAGAAGATTCGTAGCTCCGGTTGATTCTTCTGAACAACATCATTAGCACAAACTTCAAGTAGAAGTGGATAATCTCACTTACTCGCAACCGTTGCTCCTCGTCGAGGAGCATAGACTGCCAATCAGACCATAGGGAAAACTTCGTGCGGAAAATCAAACTGGTAGTACGTATACGAGCAGTTATCGTTCCAGAAGAGATCTTAGACCTTCTAATAGAATCTAAGTATTCTTGCGACCGTCTTAAATATTACATATTCGAATAAGTGGAAAAATCGACCTAATCTTGGTGACATCGTAATGAAGAAAGCCAGAATCACATGAACTTGTAGTGTGGCGTCGAGTCGCGGTTGACTATGAACACCACAACAAGAAGACTACGTGCCAGTTAGACGATAGAATCCCCCGTAGGCCAATATCAGAAGTCAGATGATGGCTGTAGTCGAGATGTGTTTGTTGAGGATCTCGTGGTATTGAAGGAATACCGAGATCGTGCCAGATTATAAGTGTGGTTACTGAGCGTAACTGAATTCGTACCAGGTCACGGTCAACGGAAGAAAGTCTTTGGTACAGTTAAACAAACAAGTACAGCAAAACAATCACTGGTACAATTGCTTATAATAGTAATTGTTTCCATTACACCGATCGAGTTCTGTTGATAAAAGTAGGCCACTACAAACTTATATCACCACATAGCTGGAAACGAATCGTTGAAAAGAGTAACAGAAAATTCAGCGAACCCATCAATCAAGGCAAATAGTTCATATGAGGTTCTGTCCGTAGTCACATAAGTGCTGGTTATGTAAATTTAAGCGCTGCAAAAATTCAGGTAATTTTATAATTGATTGATTCAAGCTAGGCCATAGTTCACCTATCGACTTTGGTTAAATCTTTATTGACGAGTATAATATTATTCAAACCAAGGTCTTCTTGGTCTGTAACCAAAGTGTTGTGAGATGGTGGATTAGGGGAGTGGGTAAGGCTGACCCGAAACACAATCATCAACCAAGCATCAGATTAGTGTTGATATCTTCGGATATTTCTTGTTTGGTGATTGAATCTTGTAAGGCATGGAGGCCAATTATCAATCACCGAATGTGAAGTGTTTCTATTTAATAATTTCAAGTAAACCTTCACATTATCTCTGAAATTTCTCTCCAATAGGGTAGTCTTTTCATACACAACAATAATCTTGAGTTACCTAAAAGTACTTGAATTATGTTGGACACACCCTCTTAGTATGCTCTTTGTTTCACCTCTAACGAAACCACTAGAGAATGGATCAGATAATCACTGTCTTTAAACCAGTTTATTAGCATTTATCATAAAACTAGCCGATGTAATATCTTTTTTCTGTACTCTTTAAGGTAATGCATTTCTAATCTTACACTCAAGTCACTGTATTAGCTTAAACGTACTGACTGATGTTGAAGGGGTACGTACGTACGTCGAGATTTTAAAGCCTTTGATCGAGTTTACTAAGCATGACAGTTTAGATCTTATTTACATAGTTGAGCATTTAAAATTTGATCGACCATGTGCTTTACTAGAAAGTGTGATGCTCCAGAAGGGTTCTTGAAAATTGTTAAAAACCTATCACACTTTCCAACCAGCACAAAAATGGTGTCTCATTCGACTCCTAGTGATAGTTCAACTATTCATGAGAACTTTAGGTGAGTTAGGGAAATGTATTGGCTGGCTTCGCTGTTAAAACTCCGGAATATGTTTCCGGTCAGGCTGTTACTTAAAGCTGACACACCTTAACGAAAGACCTACATAATCCCACCGAGAACACGATAATATCACCCTTCATCTTAACCCAAAGTATTTGGAAATACACCTAGGTGTATCCAGGTCCTGACCAAAAAGGCAATTCTGCGTTTACAGTTCCAAATAAATAAGATACGCACAAATGAACTTTATATTAATCCCTTGTGACATAAAAGCGATAATCATAACGACCAAATTTATGTAGCTTGGATCCCGTCTGCCACTAAAATATTAGGTACACGTCTTTCTCCATAGCTTAATGCAAAACACAATGGTCGGGCTCAGGATAATTTTGATGACTCATACCTAAAATACCTACGAGTGTAGTAGTACCATAAGGCCATACTCCTTAAAAAGCCAGTCAAAACGAATTTATTAACTCACATGCACAAAGTAAGTAAACTGCCGAGGAGGTTGTAGATCACCAGCGTGGATGATCTATGTCAAAATGACTGGAGGCTTACTCGAGTTAGACGTGAGTGTTGTGACAAACTAGCTAACGTCGAAGTCACACTTCGCGGTCTGCACCTTACATAGATTACCCCATTGACGTATCAAGGTACTATAGATGCTTTGAAGACTGTACAACACAGAGGACGTTATTACAGAAATATATTAGTTAAAGTAGATACAAGCGAAGGTAAGACCACTGCCGCATGGGCCAGTCCATGGCGTACGATTAACTGGTGCGCGTTGGTTGTCCTTGACATTGACGAGGATTGATGATTTTGTTTGATATTCAATGGCTAGGGCTCAGTGGAATTTCACTGGCCCCACAAGGTCAAATATAGATGTGTAGTGGCATTGGGCTCTGACACGAGACAATATGGGAAATATATAATCAACATTTAACGCGGAGAAAAGCCCAACGATGAATAGGGTGGAAACAATGAATTGAATAAATTCGAGTTGATCGGATGACATGGCTTGGCCATGCAGGCGTGGTCCGTGTCAAATGTTACCTCATATCTTTTATTCATATCAAATATATTGTTCTGTCTCTAGCCTAAGCTTGTTCTCCATCATGTATTGGTAACTGTTACGATGCGATGAGGTGGTGTAGATAATAATGTGACTTCCACGTAACATCTTATAGATTAGGCAGTCACATCATAACAAATCTACAATTTAAGGATTAGGTCTATTATTAGAGCAGTACTAATATCGTAGTAGACCATAATTCTACGAGTCCATTAAAACTAATGTGGTCGGCATCTGATATCGAAGACTTACAGAGCTATTTATTTTGTGGATTTACCTACCGCTACATGATCTATTTCATTCGAATAGCAATTATTTGACATCTGAGCTTTCGCCCAAGGTATACTTCCCAGGTAATACGCAACGTGGGTAACCCTTTTGTGGTATCCAGGTTCTGAGGCTACGTTGGTGACTGCATAAAACGAATGTGATGTTACAGAAAAATGTATTAGTAAGAATGGATTGACGACATAGAGTGTGACTACTACCGCGTGAACCAGTACATGAAGTGCGATTAATAAGTCTGAGTTGACCGTTCTTAAATGGCAATGCCCTGTAGGATTTTGGAAGATCGGTGACCTATCTTTACGTTATCTTAGAGAAGATTAAAAGTGATTGATTCACGATGCACATGAGTCTAAGAAACGAATTTGTGTATGATATACTATCTGTTTTCAGCTTAAACATGATGGATTAACTCAGGCATCACATCAGAATAGTTTCAAAGGCGAGAATAAACAAAATACCAGTCGCATACGGGTTTTCCGCCAAGAAATTAATTTCATGAACATATGGATGGCACAATTTCTGTTTCAACCTTCGAATCAACCACTGGGAAGAGGCTTGAGTACAGAGAGAAGCTTGGTAAGTTTTACGAAAGAAAGAACACTGGTCCATGGTCTGAAAGAAAATGAAAAAGACGAAGATTAGAGAATCGGTAGCAGACATGAAAAGAATGTATAGCGTTTGGAAAAAAAACTGGAAAAGGCTGCTCAGGTCAGAGTTGGATGGAGATTAGTTTCGGGTGGCCTAAGCTCCTCCATGATGTGTAACAGGTGTAAGTAAATAGATGATAATCTGAATCTGAATTATGCTACTATTAATTAACTTTTTAGGGTTCGTTTTACATCTTTTATCATAGCTGTCCACCTCCAGGCATCGACAGTCCATTGATAAGATAACATGAAGCCTGTCGAGCAAAATCTTATTTTTACATACTCCATCATTCGTAACTACTTCACACTTTATATTATTTGCAAATCAGTAAAATTTTAAAACAGCACACAACGCAATCAACTTTTATCACTATTTTCAAGTTACAGTCATTCAATTAAACAACTGTGAAATGGAAAGTTTCATATAGATGATCTGGTTTTTGTCCTTGCTATTTAGGTCTGTAATCTACTCAAGGTCGGGTAGTCCCCGGTGTGCTTGAATCATTTGACTCATCAGTGCTAAGAAAGACATGGAGTGTATAATAGGGATCAAAATGAACGATTTTGTGTTACTGGCAGCAGACATGCGATGTGCCCACTCAATTCTTACCATTAAGCATGATGAGAGCAAGATGTTCAAATTTAGTAAACGAGTGCTTGCTGCTGTATGTGGGGAATCTGGTGACACATCGCAGTTTTCCGAGTTCATTCAACAAAACATGCAGCTATACGAAATAAGAAATGGTAAATCGTGTCATACCACTTACTTTGCTTCAAGGATATGAGTTAGCTCCTAGTGCAGCTGCTAATTTTACCAGGAACAATATGGCAGAATCCCTGCGTAGTCGAGTAAGATGGGATGTTATAAAGCTTTTATAGAGCAGTCTCCATACTTTGTCAATTTGCTTATAGCTGGCTTCGACCTTCAGACAGGCCCTGAGCTATATTTTTTGGACTACTTGGCGTCTCTAATTAAAGTGGGTAGATTTAATTTCGATATTTATCCTTCATAAAATTGCCGTCAACTATGATGAGTGTAATCACTCAATATTGAAAAACAAAATACCAGTTAGTTGGATCTTAAATATCCGGTTTCGTTTTATGTAGAGCACAGTTGCCGTTCAATAAAGTTGAAAAAACCGTGTTGGTTACAGCAAGAACTAATGTTATTAGCATAATGAACAAAACTAGTTTGATTGCTTTCCTAAACACTCCTAAGTGGTAGTATTTTATTTTAACCGCATAAGGCTAGCTGAGTTTTCTAAGTGGACTGGTTTTACAATAACTGGGCAACGGATTTACTGGTCATAAAATAGGATAATTATGCTTAGAACAATCTTAGCAACTGAAGGTAGAAATAACCCTAACATGCTTTTCGAGATTGACGTTGGAATTTAAAGTTAGTAACGAAACATCTATGCTAAACAATCATCTAGTTATATTAAGATGTTGAGTATAGGTTTACAAAGTATTGATACGAGGCATGTGATGTGAATTGTATCTAGACTATGGTACGTGAAGGTATGTCTGTGTACCCCGTCCTTATATGAAATGTATTGACCATATATCGACCTGGGGTATGGTCGCGACAATTTAGTCATTCTGATCGATAGGCACAGATTGAGCTTATTTGAACACATATGGACTGAGAATGAATTCACAGATAAATTCGATTTTGTGAATGCTGTTGTGTTCAGAATTATTACCAAAATTATATCCAAACGGTCGCTAAGGATCTGATATACAGTTCATCTACTCATAGGAAACACCAAGAAGGTTAAATTTAGTTAAATTCACTTGGTATTGTTTGCTTATATCTTCCAATTGTTGTTTAGGACTGCACTTGATCAATCTCTTTTTGTCATAAATGCATCCCTTGCGGATTGCTTTGGTATTGCCTTAAGTCACAAGTTTTATAAGCAAAGATGGATAATGGCTAGTAGTGGCCATCAAGATTCAGTAGCTAAGTGGATAACGCGATGCCGTTTGAAGCGAGCGGTACTGAGTTCGAGTCTTTGATTGAACATCAACTCTGGGATGTAGGAACATACAGCCGACGAGTCTCAAGTAGGACGAAACGCGCGTCCTGGATTCCACTGCTAGCTACTGTCCATCTCTGTTAAATTTAGTTGCCTACATTGAGGATAAATAATTAACCTGAAAATGTCAAAAGTTGAGAAGCGTAAGTACAAAATGACCTCCAAACCAGATTACTGAACACTGGTTATTACGTATCTTAGAGTGACGCTAGAAGAACCTAAGCAAACATTATATAGTTATATATTTTTGAACGGACTAAACAGTTTTATTTCAGTAAAGTCAATTATACAATAATGAAAGAGAAACAACAGGATCATTTATACAAAGACAAATCTGCTGACAGTATGGTGCTAAAGAGCTATTTCGTCTAAAGTTATAGAACCTCATACTTTAATTTAGTGGCAAGCATCCCATACATATTACAGTTAATAACCTACATGGGAACGTCTTTAACAAGTGGGTAGTTTTTTGGTCCTGGATCATTGTAGTATGCATTAAGTGTTGGAATCCGTAACAGAAACTTACCTTGTGTAGAACTTTCTGTTATGTTGAAAATTAACTAAATTATCATGTTCGGCAAAAGTGCTGATTTGTATCAGTTTTTGATGGTATAGTAGCGGATAAAAGTGTACAGGAAGTAAACGATCAACCATTGGCTACTCCAGTAAAGAGTAGCCGCTTTACCACGTGCATTTGGTTTCACATCAAAGTTCTCTATCAATATCTTACAGCATCTAGGTAATCCTGAAAAGAAAACTTTCATCTTGGTGGCTAGTGGCTACACGTTCGCACGTTATAACGAGTTAGTTTGGATTTCTTCTGATGGATAGGAATGTTATCAATCAATACAGTTAAATCTAAAGCATATTTACTACACGTTAAATTTTCGTGGTTACCCTTTCTGAATATCTGATATCGATGGTTACACATGTTTGTAGCTTCCCAAGTTGCCATGTTTCATAGTACAGAGAAAAAACCACTAAAAGGAATGACGGAAGCAAATATTGCAAGGCTGACAGTAACGAAAATTTGGAAGCTGAAAAAATTAAACTTAGATGGTAGTATTAAAGCGAATAAATAATGACTTTCCCAATGTCCGCTTGGATAATTCAACAGTGTTTATTATGGTATAAACGAGTAACTACTGCTTGCTATTTTACCTATGCTGTTTTCAGTTCAGCTATTGCTGTATACACAAAGCTTTAGTGCCAGCAGTTCTCAACATTCTTAAAGGTGCCCCACATTCTTACGATGTCTAACAACTATTCATATATTCATCACTGTTTGAAAAAAGGTTAACCACATCCAGGTATATCACTCAATACACACTTCTGATCTGTTTTAATTTGTTTCAGGATCATGTATACCTTTATTATTTCTTTGCTTTCTTCAGGTACCTTTCGCGGTGCATGGATATGGAGCTCTTGTTGCTTTGAGTATCTTAGACCGTATGCACCGTCCGGATATGACTGTAAATGAAGCTGTTGCACTGTTGCGTTTGTGTATTCATGAAGTTCAAAAACGTCTAGTTATAAATCTTGATCGATACATGGTCCGTATTGTTACTAAAGATGGCATCGAAGAGCTACCCGACCTGACTGATTTTGCTGTAAAAGACTGAATTTTATAAAATAAATTTTCCACATCTTGTAGAACTATCGTCTCGTTGTCTGATAGTTAAAAATCATCAATTTGGATTCGTATCATGTGATTAAACATCATTGCATTAGGTTTTATTACTTTGGTGACATGGCTCAGAATCGATCACAATGACGTAGGTGTATACACTCTCTGTCTTCCTTTGAACTAAGAGATTAAAATCGCTTCATATCTTTCTTTCTACGAACTGATTCTTTCTGTACTATGTTCTTATATGCAATCTCTCTTTTATATATTACCACCATAGACTTAACCACTCCTATGAATCCGGTGTTCACCTTGCTGTGCTAATGAGGTATGGCAACTTGGACCGATGCATATATGTGCCTTGTCCTACGTTGTAGCTGACTGACTTATTACTTTGTACTAAATCTTCAAAGGGTTATGGGTTTACAGCGTTGCTTTCGTGAATTTTAGCTAATACATTGCCCGCGAAAATTGCGCAACTTCATTTCGTTGGATTTCATCAATCAACAAAGTACATAAACTATCGTAACCTATGGATCACTAAATTAAGAAACTATCAATAAGATCATTTAGAAAAATGTATGCCTGCTTTTACCAGACAACCCGAATGGGATGTCAACACAAGACATTTGTTTCTTAAAGAAGTAATAAAAACCATAGCTAATTTAAAGGGAGAAAGCGGCATTTCCTGATGGGTGGTGGTCCACACCTAGTAGCTAGATTGACTGATATATTAACTGAAGTCTGCGGATTGGACGTAGTCTCTCGTGACTGGTCTCGATCTCTGATCGTTCCGTTCTATAAAGAAGGACAAAAGTCCTCTTATAATTACCACAGAAGAATCGGTTTGGCTAACATAGCTTCCGAAATATTAGCCTTAATAATACTACGACACTCAACTAGGGCTCGTTGAGAGCAAACCCGAGATAACTAGGCTTGTTGGAGAGTCGAGTGCAAATGTATAGACTAAATATCTATCTTCCACTAGGTTTTGGAACATGAGCATACTTTTTGATGTCCAACTACAGTTACATTTTCAGTATGGGATTGTGGAGATTGTCGAATTTCAGTTAAATCATGAATCGATCTAATTTAAACAACTAATAAGAACCTGGAATCACTGGACGGTTGTTTCATCCTACCATATGAATCAGCGTTGCGGTTACACGGCCGTATGGCAGGGACTCGAATTTAGGACTGTCAGTCTCGCGCGCGAACGCTTAACCTCCAGACATCTGAGCAGGCATCCAACGCTGTTGATGTCTTTGAACTTGTGGTGGCGTTCGATTTCCTTGATTGTGAGGTTCTGTAGCAATCTGTCATTAAAAACGTACCTGGAGATTAACTTGTTGAATTAGGATATGCAGATGATATAGTTCTGTTTGGTGAAGACTAAAGAAATTCGGAGTCTTCTGACCTTTTACGGTTCTCTCCCTTCAAATGTAAAGTGTGACTTCAGGATTGCCTTGCTTCATCGTCCGAAGTAGTGATATGGAGTGAAGTAGTTGAACACTTCGACCGCTTTACTTTTCTTGAGAGTCTCATCAGTCCTGATGTCCGACAAAATCTCTTCACGGATTCAGAAAGCTGAATTGGCTTTTGCCAACTTTCTTCATTTGTGGCGTATGTACGATATCCGTCTCACAATCAAAGGATGAGTTCACTACACAGCAGTTCACTCCATTCTACTTTGTGAGTGTGAAACATGATTATTAAGAATAGACAATATTTGTAAATCACTAGTATGCGGTCATAATTATATTCAAAGCATTGCTCGTGTATTTTGGGACCACCTAGTATGTAATGTGGAGGTCATGAATAGAGTAATAAGTGAAGATGACAATTTGGTTGATAAGGTAGTAAATCTTCAACTGAGCTGGTTGGAAAAAGTGTTACGCATGGCCAACCACCACCTCCGTGAACAGGCGATGTTTTCTGGCGTTGGAGTAGGCTGAATGAAAGCTAGGGGCGGTCAAACAAGTACATAGTATCAGCCCATGAAGATAATGAGAATTGGACTAGGCCATGTTAATAAGTGTAGACTACCTGGGTTCTGCGTGATTGTCTCAACTAGCGGTTATAGAATATGGGTGACATGAGTTAAAATCGTTACCAATGGCACAGATTCATCCATTCCTTATCTCCCCCTGAATTCTGAGATTACGGGTCTCGCAGAGTTTCTGTTATCCAAACTTATATTTTCTCGAATAATATCGTTGATGCCTGATTTTTTTAACCGTTACTCATCCTCTTACTATCTCTACTATTCTAGGATTTGGCATGACGATTTCATCTCTCTGTACTAATAGGGTGTGGCCACTTGAACCGATGTACATATGTACCAGGTTCTACGTTGTGGCTGAATGACTAAGAGCATGGAGTCGAAGCATATACTCCAGAAGTAACAGTTTCCCATTGAGTCTCTCAAAGTTTGCACTTGTTAGGAATAATTAGGTGCCTGAGCAAAATCTCAAGAGGTGGCTATTGTTATCTGCTTATCGGACTAGCACGCTTTAAGACCTACCTGCATTTTTCCGATTGACTTAACCTGTCGAGTTGGTTGCTAAAATCGCCTGCTAAGGTTACTACGGCTGGGCATCCGGCTTCCTGAGAGAGATCATGAAGTTTCCTGTAAACTCACTTTCCACTCCATTCTAAGTGCAATCAGTGGGGGCATAGGGATAAAGAGTGAAGATGCAATGACTTGTCATTATCTCTTCAACTTCTAATTCTGCCATTGAGACGGACAACACACAAGGGGCAGTCGACAGGAATCCAGTCAAGTACCTGTTTTATTTTGAGACTTAATGTTATAACCATATTTCTGAAACCATGAGAATCTTCTTTCGCGTCTCCAAATATGTCACACTGGCTGTACATGCTGGTTAGGAGAGATAAAGTGAATAGCTGTGCTGAAATTCTGTGTGTATATTCCCAAGACATCATACACCGATGGCATATGATTGCAATATCTTAGCTTGTGATGCCTGTTTGACTAAGCAAAGGGGTCGAACGTTGAAACCCCCAACATGTAGCTTGAAGCGCATTTTTAATAGACCTAGACCGGTATTTTGTGAAGTTGAGTTATTATCACTGGTGGTACATAGAAAAGTTATGACGTTTTCTGTTGGAAGCATGATGGCGGTTGTCGCTCCTAGGTCTTCCACACCACGTAAGGGTAGTTCTTGAGGTATCTAAAGAGATAGCTGTTGTATTAGTGACCCGTAATCGTGATAGCACAATCCAAGATAAAACTGGTTGAGACCAGTCATCGGGCTTTTTTCGAGTGGTTTTAGATAAGTTGGCTCCGCGATTCCGAGGCTTTTAACACTGCAGACTGAAATCCATGGGGCACTGTGATGTATTCTGTTTTTAGGGTCGACCTTTCTTAGACCACTCTTTGCGTTATAGGAAAGCAATACAGCCTAGCATACTGGTTGTCCAAGAGGAACATCTTACTGCCGTCATATTCAAATACAGTACCCAGTAATTCTTCCTCAGGCTCTATGTTACTGCTTTTAGTTTTACCGTTCTCCAACCGACGTATCTTGCTTAGTAGTCTGAGATAACGAGTGCCTAATCAATGTACGTCGACTGGGTCATCACAATATGAAGGACCGACCACTATGTTACGATAGCAGGTACGGTGAAGATTATGTGTAAACCGATGAATACTCCGAGCAATTTCATTCAGATCCTGTTGTATTCATTAGAACAACACTTGAACCTTTATCTGACCGTAATATCATTATATCATCATTTCGCCTAACATTTCGTAATGCTGTTAGGTGGTCTTTGGATAAAATTTAGATAATAAAGGGAACTATGTGTATGAAGTAGTGGAATTAAACGAGTAGGAAAGCTTGTTTCTAGTTATAATTTTATCTTAGAGGATGACGCAAATAATCATAACTTTGTGATAGTCTAGTAGTACATTCGATTAAAAAATGGAGTAAGGACATCTGTACTTAATTTGTTTTAAGTAAGAAAGAAAACAACAGAAATTATAACTGAAGCCTTTTAATGAGGCCTAGTTACTGTAAAGTAATACCAATGTTAATTTCAATGTAATATTCAAGTAAAAAATCAGATGATTTGATTAAGAATAAGATTTTGAATTCAATACTCATTTGTTTGATGTAATTACGAAGCAGAAAAACTGGGACCAATCTTAGTAAGTGTAGAGACTAATTTCTATATCTGACTCCAATAAATAGTATCCCATTAACTGAGTATTTAACGCAGGCTAAACCTCCTAGTAGTATTATGAATTTGCTCGATATTTTTCAAAAGCCCGAACACCAGTTGTAGAGATAGTTTATTGTTAAAGATTAGTAAAAATCCTCAAGCGCGAAGATATCAAGCACACAGGGGAACGAGAATATGTGTGGTTGTTAAAAATCTATATATATTTATGAGTGTTAATCGATTGTGGATAAATTACTGACTGTATGTGTTTACAACCAGTGGGAGAATACATAAAGATAGGTGTACAGACATTCGATCAATCAAACTCACATAATTTTACATAGCGGATTAAATATCTTATAGCAACTCACATTCAATTGAGTTTGCTCTCACCTAATTCTGTTAAGCCCTTTTATTAGCTTATTAAACGGACAAAGTCACCTGCACTATAATAGCTTATTGTATCCTTATTACTGTTGCGAATGTATGTACCTTTATTATTGTTATCCTTGTATGAATATGTATGCTCGGCAAGCCTTACTGCCTACGCATTTATTCACGCTACTAGCTTTACTATTAACCGCTTAATTGACTCGATGATTCATTAATTTCACTATGTATATATATGTCCATGTTATTCATATTCATTACTCGCTCGCTTGCCTGTTTGCCTTTCGGTACAACTATTTAATGCTTGCTTAACGCATCTGTAATTTTGGATATCTGTGTGTGGTCCCTTAATAAACGTAATTAACGCTTCGTATTCGCCTTCTGATTAATATACCGTTGGAGCATTATTTGGTGACGGTTACCGAGACGAACTGTATACGGAGTTTAAGGAATATATCGAACACCGACCACCACAATCTAAATTATAGCGAGTAGACAAATAATACAATAGTTCGATCGGCTTACTACACAAGTGTTCGCCACTAACCACCATTGTTTCGTAGTGTGAAAAGAAATCCTGGTTATCATTGGGAGTGAACTATTACAGTAATTTCATTTTAGTATCCAGGTGACGAAATACTGTTTATTTGAAGTATCCAGTGAAAGGAAAACTTGATTTCCGACAGAAATAACCCAATGCAGCTCCACAACCACATCAGGAATGCTGTGAGCTAGTTTCTGTGTGGAATTAGGCAGTACTATCTGCCTAATAAAGCATAAATGGGTAGTTATTTGGACTCATGGCTCTTCGTCATTCGAGACAAAAGTGTATCATCCTAAATAATACATGGGAGTCATAACTTTGATGTAAGTCCTGGTGACTATATGTCAAAAAAAAATGCAGGTTTCCTGGTTATGATGTGAAGTTATATGCTGCAAATTTTTAAACAAAAGTTGTCGTGCATATGTTGGTCAATGGAAGTATACGAACTCGTCTCGGTTTTGAAATTCACACCAATAAAGCGTTACAAACTTAATGACAACCAGTGTGGATAGGATCGTCCGAGGTACATACAACTAGCGAAGGTTCAACTTTTTTAATAATCATAATAAACATTTCTCCTGTTTTCATAAGTTGGATTACATTTGTTGTTGCTTCATTTTCCATTGAATCCTCAACTCTAATTAATACCTTCAGTTAATCGTCTTTGTTGATTGATTCACCGAGGTCTTAAAGTTTAATCACTTTGCGACTAACGTTTACAGATTATTTAGATGGCTACTTTGTGGAGATAATTATGACTTCAATAAGGACTGATACCGGTTGACTGAATCAGCTGTCTATCACTCTATGGCTTCCAGCCGTTCTCCAACCCGCAATGAGAACTTTAAATCAAACCATCTCCAAGCGCTACATATTCGTCTAGTCACACTAAAAACATGCGATTTTTCTCAAAATTTGTTTTCAGAGACAAAAGTATTCAACATGACTGAAGTCATATAAATATTCCTTACGTGATCAACCTTTGACTTGAGATACATCAAATATATTTATAGTAAGGTAAACATGCGTTTATACGTAAATAAATCTGACAAGTTGAGAAGTATAAAAAGCTCGCTTCATAACAAAAAAGATAAAACACATGATTTACAAGCATTGAAATATGAATTGGTCGAGAACAAAACATGAATGAGCATCATGCCCCAAAATAGATTGGGGAATTCGCCCACTATCAATATGTATTCCTCCAGAACACATACAATTATCTCTTTATTTTCGAACCCTTCCATGTAGGAACACTGGAATTTACATCAAAGAAAAATAAAGTACATTATCTACACAAATCAAACGGAATAAATCACTGTATATATATATATATATATATATATATATATATATATATATATATATGCTCGTATTATTAACATCTTGTTTATATATGTAAGCTCAACGTAAGCAAATGTGTGGAAAATAAATACAAACTCAAAAAGCATATATATTTATGTAATAAGGAATTGAGTAGCATGAAAGACAATTAATAATTGGATAAGAAAATATGAAATGAAAAGCATACACTTATTGGTATCAGGGATGATTTTAGTGGTAGTTTAAATTTGGCACATACATTGTTGGTAGAAATAATAAGTAAGACTTTTAATTAATTTTCGGAAGGTATAGATATTATGTTCACTGAGATATAAGGGCGCAAACAACACAATAAACCAAAGCAGAAAATGGAAGTAAACACTTTGTAGTCCAAATATATGAAAAACTTTATATATCTGTATTTAACTCATCATTATACGACGTAAATTATTTTGCAATACTGTATCTTGCATAGCATTGAATACTGTTTCGATATTCCGCCTATCTACAGCAGTTGTGAAATGACGATAGACCATACGTTTTCGTACAGGGGCTGTTAATGTTACGTTAGTGGACATAGGTACAGAGTTTTGTCTATGAAGAGATGAACATTTAGCAGTATTATTGAATGATGAATGTGAAAGACTTGAACGAGCTTGAGTATCTGGTGGAAAATTGTGATTGACTAGGGAGGCAAATACTTCAACCATAAATGTTTGAACATCTTGCAGACGAAATGGATCCATTTTCACAGGGTAATTGGGAAACTCATCACGAATATTTGATGTACGTGAGTTCAACTTTTCTTTAAGTATATCGGTTTTGTTAAAAAATATAATTATGGAAACACGTCTAAAAGCAATGTGATTGATAAGTCCTTCAAAAACAACCATAGCCTCATGTAATTTATTTCGAAATTCTTTAGTTAATCGATCTTGATAATGTTCATCGTAATGACTGGAAGCAATAAGGAACAAGACAGATGTCATATCAGCAAAACATTGACACCATTTACGACGTTCTTTTGTTTGTCCACCAACGTCAATAAAAACCAGTGATGATGAGTGAACATTTATTTCTTCTTCAATTATAGATTCTGTTGGTTTACGTGACCAAACTATATCTTCATCAGTTGGACGATAATTCTAAAAAATCAAGAAAAATTCCCATTGAACTACTTAAAATTGTGTTTAATTCGGTTATTTATTTATTCTATAGAGAAGCGAATTACACTAAGTTGTGAAACATTCGAAAAAATATTTTTAACTCACTGCACAAATTGGATGTTAAAAATCTAAAGTAGAAGTCAACCACGTAGTGCTAAGTATCTTTTAGAAATACTTTTACTACACTTAGATGTTGGAAACCGAAAGCAACTGAAAAGCTTTCAAGGGGGATTACGCTTACAAGAGATAAGTAGACTAGGAAATATAAAATGTGATACGACAGTTCATCGATTCAAGACGCCTTACTTCTTAACAGTGCAAAATGATAAACATTTTAGACAGAAAACATCAGAATGATCTAGAGGGAGACTAACTGAAGAATGATAGAAAGTGTATAATTCTTATTCAATGTTGTACACTAAATTCATGTGATTTAAGATTTTCACAGAAGATTTGAATATATTCGGTGAAATTTAACGAACAAAACTACTAAAATAAATAAGGTCAAAATTTGATAAATTCATACAGAAATAAAAATGAATAAACTAATTTACCGGGTATTTGGATCCATACTCGAAATGTGAGGGCTAATGCTATTACACGGCTGACCAAGCCGAAATAGATGGAATGGGGTTAGAATCTAAAACTTAGTGACCGAAAATTGAAAGCCTTAACCATTAAGCCAACGCTCCATGTTTCACAGATTACGAACATGTAATTACACGATGAAAAAATATACTAAAGAGTTAATACACTGACAAGGCTTACTGACAACTTTATGATGTCTTTAAATGTGATTTAAAGTATGTGTTTCTTTTTCTGATGGCTAATTTACATTAGAAAATGTAAACATTACGCACATGTAATTTTAAGAAATATATATTTAAGGAAGGAAAAAGGTAAAGAAAAGAATGTAACTGTATGTTTAACAAAATGAGAGAGCCTAAAATGAAAAAGACTACGTTACTTGTTATTTTGGAAAAGAATTATTCACAATAACTCGGTAATCAGTTCAGAATTGTGATTTTAAACAAAAAATGTACAAGATTATTCATGTCTAATGAGAAGTCGTCATTAGTTATATAGACATTCGGTCGATTGCGTCATTTGATTTATTTGTGAATACTGTTTCTTTCAGGTGTCTATTATTATTTACTTAATTACTCCCGTTACTCACCGTGAAGTAGCATGGGCCGCTCATCAAAATTCTCCATCCAACCCTGTCCTGAACAATCCTTTCGAGCTCTTTCCAGTTGTTATTCATCCTTTTCATATCTGATTCTATTTCCCGACGTAATGTGTTCTTTGGCCTTCCTCTTTTCCGCTTCCCTTCAGCATTCCAAGTTAGGGCTTGCCTCGTGATGCAGTTTGATGATTTGCGTAATGTATGTCCTATCCATTTCCATAGTCTTTTCCTATGGTGTCTATTATATTAACTAATAAATCTTGTTAAATATACCAAATTACGTGTTACATTTAACCATTTTCAAGTGAAAAATTAATAATTGGTTATGAAGTGAAAAAGAAATTCATTTCTTATTTAATTGTTCACTCATTCTATAAACAAAAATGTTACTTTATACAATGTACTGTCATATACATTTTCGTTTACATTCTTAGATATATGCATATAACTTTCTTTGTTAAAAATCTTTATCATCAGCATAAAATAACATCTAATCATAACGGTGTATACAACAATATATTTGTTCTATTTGGTTATCTAAAAAAACACTACAAAAATATATCATTATACACGCAGATTTTAATTATAATTTCGTATTTACGAATTGATGTATTCATCTTAAATCATAATTTCTATAGTGATTTTTTTTACTGTGACTGATACTAGTAGCACTGTCCCTTTGACATTCTTCTTGATACGGTATGTGTTAGCGGGACATAGATTGGATTAAAGCATGCTCGATTGCGTTGGTGCACGCTGATTGGCTAATTCTTATCCAGTCCGCGCTAGTCGATACTTGGAGGACACTCTAGAATCTTCTTATGTAAAAAACTATGAATATACTAACGTTTTTCCTACTGTGCTGCTTACTTCCATCTAACTTTGTTATTTGGAATATAATCTCTTTCCTGTTCAACCGTGTTCCGATTTGGGGACTTGTCAAGTGAAATGGTGTCCGAGAATACTAAGCAATAGGAATAGCTGGGTTGTAATAATATTGAGAATTATAACAGTGTGAAAACTTGAACTAATGCACACATATCCCAGGTTCTACGTTGTTGACGACTGACTAAATACAATTAGTTTTATCTTGAAGAAGTTTAAATCCTAATGACATACATCATCAACCGGTTTTTAATAAGATATGAAGCCATTGTACTATGAGCCTTTTGAAAAGTTTTGTATAGGCAATTAATAGGATTTTCCTTGTAAGATAAGTTATTTGAATGCAAATGTTAGTAGTAATTTAATTTTATAAGTCATACTTCAACCAATTTATCAACAAGAAGAAAGCAAGTGCAAAGATTCAAGCAGAATAACATAATTTTATCTTATTTCATTAGGTTCTTGTCAGCTTCTTACAAACGGTATTATTTAATGGTTAAAATTATACATTGAGTTAAAAGTATATAAATGAATTTTGTTTGGATTTGTTACCTTCATACATTAGCATAGTATGGGAAAGATGTAAATAAATTTAAGAAACCAAATAAAAATAGCCTATAAACATACAATATGTAAAAGAATAATTTCATAACAACGGTAGTAAAAAGAGAAACTGAAGAGTTAGAAGAAATGGTTAAGTGATAAGCACATTCCAATCATAAGTAAAAATAAAGTAAATAACACTCGGTTAGTTGAAAATCAAAGTAATTGAACTGGAAACAAGCCAAAAAAGGTAATGTAACAACCAACTAATTTAAAGATTTGAAAAGAACTAAATGATGTAACCAACTAAAGTTTATGGTACAAAAACAGAAAATGTTTGACTACAGTTCCCTTTTGAAAACATAAATCACATGGCAATTTTTGCAGCAAACTTCAAAAGGGCAGAGTAAAAAACCAATTTAGAATTACGTGATAAAAACACAGAAATGTTAGTAATCCTAGAAATATTCTAATGTTTCATTTCCTTTTTTTCTTTAACTTGAATATGTTATTCATTTATACTTTCAAAGAACGTATCTTAAATGCTAAATCAGGCATATAATGATGGAAAAAATTTTGACTATTTATTCTTCTACTAATCACATTACAGGTATGGTGTCAAGATATCAAGAGAGAGATGAATATATATGTTGTACGTAACATGAAGTCATCTAAATTGTTGTAATGAAATGATAAATTTTTTATCTTGATAAAAAGTGTTTTGTTCGCTATTGTAGTGTTAAGATGAGGGGTAGAAGAGAAAGAACAATCCTATAGTTATCTAGTGTGAGTGAGATAATAAACATTTCGTAAGTTAATATCAGATGGGTTTTGTGGATATTATAGTAATTTCAACGGTTAAGATCATGAAGCAGTTGAAGCTAGATCACCAAGGAAAACCTGGAAGCACTGGACGAAAAAGAAACATGATACCTTTTGTTCACATATGAAAAATCTAATATGTATCTTACGTAAATCGTAATATTAATTTTGTGTAATGTTATGACTATCGAAGATACCACGAAACAGAGCATGAAACAAATACAATTAAGATTTATTATTCTCTACTCATTATAAATCAAAGGGAATTGATTAAGTAATGAGTTTAGGTAAATAATAAAAAGCTTATTACAGATTATTGTGTTACACAGTTAAATTAATTAGTATAATTTCTTGATTACCCTGATCAAAAGACCCATTCACATGTAACGTAATAATCACCAACTCAACTGTTTTAGCACATAAAAACTATGGTTTCATAGAATAAGTGTGAAATGTATTTTTTTCTGTGAAGATGATAATTAAAAGAAATTTAAAAAGTTTATCCTTCCGGTTTCAGGTTTAACATATCATTGTATGAATTGATATTCAATATTAACATTTCATATTTGATAAAAACTAATTACTCCTAGCCGAAGAGTGAAAAACATCCCGGCAAAAGCGAGCGATTAAATAAGTTCAGTTTTCTGAACTTTTTTTAGTTTAAATAATGTAAGAGGTTTACCGTGTTATTATTAGTTTGAATTTCTTAAGAAAAGTAAACCGTAATAGATGTTGAGATGATTGTTCGAAAAGTTCAGCAGTGAAATTGTAACATATTATCAATGAAAGTGTTTCCCCTAAAATCTTAGAAATAAAGTCTATGAAAAAATAGTCCCCATGAATTTAAAATAAAATAAAATTTATATCTGGAAAGAGTTTATTCATATAGTTTAAATTTGATAGTAAAATGGAATTTAATTAATTGAAAGATGAGCTAAATTTCGAATAAACTAAAAATATGATATTTTTTTTCTCATTTAAGAAAACATATAGGGAAATCCACTTGGCATTACATGTTTAGAGTAGTTCTTCATATCGAATTCGTTTTGTAACAGTTAAAATCTTTGATGATGAGTCATTGCATACATCAATGGAGGGGTTTTCACAATATACAACATATAACGGTGAAAGGGATCTAAATATGTATTTTTATAAAGCAGACAGAAATCCATATGGGGATTTCTTATTTGAAAACAATATATTTTCAGTAACATCGTTGTGTTTGGTAGATGTTATTAGTTAAGATAAAAAATGCATATATATGTTTATTTAGAAAACAGAACTCAGTAACTATATTTTAACCTTGAGATACACGAATGTTTATGGGAAATACTTCGAATCAACTATTCAAATTAAAAATAGGATGCTTTAGTACGTGACCTGATAGCTGAAAGTCCAAAGTCTTGTATAGTGAACTTCGGCTCCATTGAAAAATGTATGAAAAACGTAGTTTCATTGAATTAAGCATCAAAAACCTCTAACGTGCAATCGTACATAACTGACATTCTTAATGCTTTTAAGAATAAAATTTTAACCGATCCTATTTATTTGTGTATTAATAAAGTTTAGTGTAACAAGTTAACGCAATACATTGTCAAATATATTATTACATAAAATATAAAAACAATGTCTCGGTATTTTGTTTACTTTCACAACAAGTATACATACATTACTGTAAACGGAACAATTGACAGTGGAATCGATTTTGGTCAACAAGTTGGACAAAAAAAATTGTAAAGTGTTTAACTTTTTGATATTTTCAGATTATAGAATTGAGTATTCTTATGTGATTTAATTTGTGCAAAGTTTCTAAAAAATATATAATTAATTACAAACTAATTTACGATCAATTATCAATCCCATAACTTCAAATACAGTCGGGAATGTATTTACAACATTCCAATCTTCAAGTAAATGCACTATCTTCATTTAAGCTGACGAATATCCACCACAGATTTTCATTATCATTATAAAGAAATAAGTTGTTCCAATCCTTTTATTATTATGAAAAACTAGGTTTAAGATTGATAATAATAATAATTTTAACAGAATAAAGTCGTTTATAAACCATAAGTATTGATAGGTTAAACCTACAAGGTATAAGATGTAAGTAATGATAATAAAATGAACCACTGATTAGGCATGATTGTTCTTTTACTAAGTATATGATAATGCAATTATAGACAGAGGAATTCGTTAAATTCAACAATGCTAAGTTAAACATCAAATCATGGAATACGTTAGAATAGAAGAATGAATAAAACAAGTGATGGATGATATAATAATCATAGAACAGAAGAAACTATACTGCGAAAAATGATTTGTAAAAATTTCTGTCATCAGCTACTATTGACAATCATGAAATTCATATCTTATAATTTACACTATGTACACGACCAAGCCACTAAGATATAACTTTGTATACTTTACAACATTTTGTATGTGTGAGATTTGATAAGTTCATAAAGTCTCTACTATTATTGATGACATACATGGAAGTTAAGTGACTTCTTCATCCATATTTTTACTTATAAGTTGAGGTTTGTTAATTCAGAGTCTCGATTAAGTATTATGAAGATAAATCGAAACAAGTAAAGTTTATATATAACTTCTCTATAAAGAAGATTTGTAGAACAGGTAGATGCTTTTGGTGTTGCTGGGCTCTTTGAACTAGATCACTTAATTCCCAATCTGGACAACATCGGTGTCGATTTCACGTACAAATGAGCCTCTAGTTATTTCACTTCTACGAAACAAGCGCTGATGATATTGTTCAGACTGACAAAAAGTGCTTCGCGATTAAAAAAAATCTAGTTTAAAGAAATAAACACCAAAAGAATACACAACTCCACTTGGTATCATGTCTATATATTAAGAGGTATTCATTTTAGGGTACACTTGAAAAAGTAATTTGATCATCACGTATCGAAATCAGTTGGAGTGTCGTGAATGAGAATTCAAGTGGGGAAAACCAATTTATTGTTTAATGAAAATCACACAGTGACACAGTAAAATATGAAAATCAAACATGAAATATACCACTTGCACATCTTTGAAATGCCTTTTGCAAACTGCGTCGTTCCTTCATTCCTATTGTCAGTTTGGCTGGTTTCAGTTTTCTTCTCCCTTCTCTTCATTTTTCTCTTTTGTTAGTAAGAACTCCACTTCTCATGACTGATACATACTACTTACATCTGTCCGTATACGTAGCACACACCGCAGGAGAACCAATAAAAACAAGGAACCATCGTTTATCGTAATTTGGATCCGATTAACCGTGTACACTCGTAACTTAAGACAGAACCAAAAATCTTCATGTCTTATATGACAAGCCATATATTCTCGGAATTGCTAGAAAACTAAGTGTGATGGTCCTAGTTAAATTTTTGATTTCCTGAACAGTACGAAATACGACAACTATTCATCACTTACAGAGAGGCCTATAATCATGGTTAGATAAAAATACGGTAGAAAACTGTTTAAAAGGTATTTACTAAAAGTCTATGAACTAATTGATTGAAATCTTATCTATACTAGGCCCTTTCACAACAATAAGTGGAATAAAGTCAATAACAGAAACAATACTAGCAAGAAAAACAGCAACATGAAAGACAGTAGAAGGTTGCTCTAATCCACTAGAAATTTGTTAGCGATAGTTTCTATTGTGTACTTTAGTTAGTGGTCATACTTCGTAATTTATCTGGTAGACATTAAGTAGATCATTAACTCAGATCCACTTAATACCCGAACTTCGCTTCAAGTGTATTTATCGTCATGTAAATAATGAATTTAGGCAGTGACATGATAATACTAATGAGAGGAAACGTTCAGTAGGCTGCTGAACAGGTAACACAAAATCTTGTTTTTCATTTATTAGTAAAATGGACAGAAAATTATATAGACTACAATTTAATCAACCACAAAAGAGACAGAAAATCAAACAACCAGATTACCGCTAATTGTAAATAGCTTAAACTTGAAAATTCTATCTATGGCATAACCAGTTAATGGACAAGATTAGGTAAATAATATGTTTTGTGGAAAATATTTGGTTATATTATTTTATGGTTATAGAAACGATTTCATATGATCAGCATATCATTGGATTATATCGTATAACTGACACGCATCAAAATTGCTTTCTGTTTAGTTGGTGTTATTCACACGTGTTTATCGCTAATAAACAATATGAGAAAAAGTATGTCAAACCTCAAGACGCTTCCTGTTAAACACAGATAATAATTGAAATAATGAAGTATATCAAACCATAATCTATAACTATTATGTATTGTATTGAGATTATTAAGGAGCAATACTTAAGCAATAACTATCTAATGAATCATTGTTTACATATTTTCTGTAAAAATAAATACCATCCATCTTAATACTAATTAACAGCTTATCATGTTCTTGAATGTTTAAGCATGAACAAAGATAGTAGTACAACTCGCTTACCGAGGAAAGGTTTTAAGCAAGTTTTCTTAAGAGTAAATAATACAAAGCAACCACACAAACTGAGGTAGATGAAGTAGATTCGGAAACAGATATGTAATTCGTAAAATCTGAACTATCACGTAAATACTCTATAAGAAAACTTTAAGTGATTTAAAACTTTGACGAAGTTACTAGAACACATAAAACCGTTTTAATAAGAACCTATGATAATGATATTTCATCAACAGAATATTAATGCCATATGATGTAAACAATAGGCATTAGTGCAATCTTATTAGTAGTTTTTAATCCAATTAGAAAGCAAAGGATGAATAATTACTTTACGACACTAAGAAAATAGATAACGTATAGATACCGTAACTATAAAGATCCACTGCTCTATCATGCTTCAACTCAACTTTTAGCAGTAGAGATCTGATACAAGACACGATAGAGAGAAGAAATAAGACAAATAATTCCATATTACAAATGTACTTACTTCTACACCAATATGACTTAGACGATTGAGATAATAGCGTGTATTCTCACTCTGTAAGATATAAAATAGAATCAAACATAAAATGGATGCTCGAACAAATAGGTGAAAAGGTATTTGATATAGTAATAAATATAATAAAAAAAACATTACTGAAATAATAGTCGAATTGTAAGGACAAAGATGGATACATAGTAACTAACAAAATATGTACACCTGGGATGTATCCATATAGTCGTCTGAATTACATGTATGTGTACAAAATATGACAAAATACTTAATCAACCCTAGATATCAGGTTGGATACATTCACGCAATAGTTATGATTAGGTTTTATCTCGGAAATTAATCAACTAGCGTATATATATATATATATATATATATATATATATATATATATATATACGTTAACTCCGCCTGGAGTCCCTTTCCGGGGGCTACTGCCGGTCCCAAGCCCGGATAAAGGAGGAGGGTTGGGCATGGGGTTAGCGACCCCATCCCGTAGAAAACTAACTCGCTAAAAAAACGCTAACCAGAAAAAATTATTCAAACCATTTAAACTCTGCCCTGGGAATCAGGAGGTCTTCGTTTAGAAGAATTATGACGCCTCATGATGAAAGCCGAGTTTCTTCGGAAGTCACGAGGCCGATGCCCCTTCTGACAACCAGAGCAACCATTTACTTAGGTACATGGAATGCTCGCACAATGTGGGAGACTGGGAGAGTTTTCCAAATTGCTGCAGAAATGAGGAGATACAATTTAGAGGTGCTTGGGATCAGTGAAACACATTGGACACAAGTTGGACAACAACGACTAACTTCAGGGGAGCTGCTGTTATACTCCGGACATGAACAAGAAAATGCTCCACATACACAAGGAGTTGCATTGATGCTGTCCAAACAAGCACAAAATGCACTTATAGGATGGGAATCTCATGAACCAAGGATCATCAAAGCCACCTTCAAAACAAAGAAAACGGGCATTACAATGAACGTCATCCAATGCTACGCGCCTACCAACGAATACAATGAAGACGCTAAAGATCAATTCTACGATAGGCTTCAGTCAATCGTCGAGAAGTGCCCAACAAAGGACCTGACCATTCTGATGAGAGACCTAAATGCCGAGGTTGAAATTGACAACACTGGATATGAAGACATTATGGGACAACACGCACTGGAAGAAAGGAACGAAAATGGTAAGAGATTCGCAAACCTATGTGCCTTCAATAAACTGGTCATAGGCGGGACTATATTCCCACATAAACGCATACACAAAACCACATGGACTTCACCGGATCACACCACACAGAACCAAATCGACCATATCTGCATCAACAAAAAGTTCAGGAGGACGATGGAGGACGTGAGAACAAAGAGAGGAGCTGATATAGCATCAGATCATCACTTGCTGGTCGCCAAGATGAAATTGAAACTCAAGAGGCACTGGACAACGGGGCGGACAATATCACAAAAATTTAATACGGCTCTTCTTCGGGATGCTGACAAACTCAATAAATTCAAGATAACCCTCAGCAATAAGTTCCAAGCCTTTCATGATCTACTCAATGGAGAAGAAACTACTATGGAGAGCAACTGGAAAGAGATAAAAGAAGCAATCACTTCAACATGTCATGAGGTTCTGGGCCAAAAGAAGCACCATCACAAGGATTGGATCACAGTCGATACACTGGATAAGATTCAAGAAAGGAGGAACAAGAAAGCAGCAATCAATACCAGTCGAACAAGAGCAGAAAAAGTCAAGGCACAGGCTGAATACACAGAAGTAAACAAGCAAGTGAAAAGGAGCATCAGAACTGACAAACGTAAATATTTGGAAGATTTGGCATTGACGGCGGAAAAGGCTGTCAGAGAAGGAAACATGAGACAACTGTATGACACAACAAAGAAACTCTCCGGAAATCACCGTAAACCAGAACGACCAGTGAAAAACAAGGAAGGCAAGATAATCACCAACATTGAAGAACAACGAAACAGGTGGGTAGAACACTTCAAAGAACTCTTGAATCGACCAGCCCCACTGAACCCACTCAACATCGAAGCAGCACTCACGGACCTCCCAATTGATGTTGGCGCACCGACAATTGAAGAAATCAGCATGGCTATCAGACAAATCAAGAGTGGCAAAGCAGCAGGACTAGACAGCATTCCAGCAGAGGCACTGAAAGCAGACGTAGCGGCAACTGCAAGGATACTCCAAACTCTCTTCAGAAAGATCTGGGATGAGGAACAGGTACCAAAAGACTGGAAAGAAGGACTTCTAGTCAAAATACCAAAGAAAGGCGATCTCAGCAACTGTGACAACTACAGGGGAATCACTCTTCTTTCAATACCAGGAAAAGTCTTCAACAGGGTATTGTTAAACAGGATGAAGGACTCCGTAGACGCCCAACTTCGAGACCAACAGACAGGATTCCGTAAGGATAGATCGTGCACAGACCAAATCGCAACTCTACGGATAATTGTGGAACAATCAATTGAATGGAATTCATCACTCTATATCAACTTCATCGACTACGAAAAAGCATTTGATAGCGTGGACAGAACAACCCTATGGAAGCTTCTTCGACACTACGGCGTGCCTCAGAAGATAGTCATTATCATACGGAATTCCTACGATGGATTAAACTGCAAAATCGTGCATGGAGGACAGTTGACAAAGTCGTTCGAAGTAAAGACCGGTGTCAGGCAAGGTTGCTTACTCTCACCCTTTCTATTTCTCCTGGTGATCGACTGGATCATGAAAACATCAACATCTGAAGGGAAGCACGGGATACAGTGGATAGCTAGGATGCAGCTGGACGATCTAGACTTCGCAGATGATCTGGCTCTTCTATCGTACACACAACAACAAATGCAGGAGAAGACAACCAGTGTAGCTGCAGCCTCAGCAGCAATAGGTCTCAATATACACAAAGGGAAAAGCAAGATTCTCCGGTACAACACAGCATGCACCAATCCAATCACAATTGACGGAGAAGCTTTGGAAGATGTAAAAACCTTTACATATTTGGGCAGTATCATCGATGAACACGGTGGATCTGATGCAGATGTGAAGGCACGGATCGGCAAAGCAAGAGCAGCATATTTACAACTGAAGAACATCTGGAAGTCAAAAAATTTGACAACCAACACCAAAGTCAGAATTTTCAATACAAATGTCAAGACAGTTCTACTGTATGGGGCGGAAACCTGGAAAACTACGAAATCCATCGTCCAAAAGATACAGGTGTTTATTAACAGTTGTCTACGCAAAATACTTCAGATCCGCTGGCCGGACACTATAAGCAACAACCTACTGTGGGAGAGAACAAATCAGATCCCAGTGGAGGAAGAAATCAAGAAGAAGCGCTGGAAGTGTATAGGACATACATTGAGGAAAACACCCAACTGCGTCACAAGACAAGCCCTCATATGGAATCCTCAAGGTCGAAGGAGGAGAGGAAGACCAAAGAATACATTACGCCGGGAAATGGAGATAGATATGAGAAAAATGAACAAGAATTGGATGGAACTAGAAAAGAAGGCCCAGGACAGAGTGGGTTGGAGAATGCTGGTCGGCGGCCTATGCTCCATTGGGAGTAACAGGCGTAAGTAAGTAAGTAAGTAATATATACGTTGGGAAAATTACAGTTGAATTCACCACTCAATTTAAGTTGAACCACCATTGAAAACCTGAAAGCACTGGATAGCCGTTTCGTCCCAGTACGAGACTCCTCAGCAGCACTCAGAACTCGAACCGAAGACCCTTGACCTCGTGTGCAAATGCTTAACCTTTAGTCTACTGAGCCGGGATCCATCGGTGTTAACGTTTAGTTCCAATCGATCCGTGATCTTGCACAACCCTTCATCTATTGTCTGAGGTTGATAACTATCCCACCATTGGACTCCACTGGTCACGACATTTTATTAGAACCACAGGAGTTCCATCTTGAGGTTAGTCACTAATGAACACATGATTATTATCAGTATAAGGATTTTTGGAGATTGTAGTCCCGCACGCGGGACTAAAAGTCTCGCGCGCGAGACCGTGTATGCACACTGCTGAGGAGTCTTATACTAGAACGAAATAGCTGTCCAGTGCTTACAGGTTTTCAATAGTGGTCTAGCTTAGATCAACTCGTGAATTCACCTGTGAAAATACTACAATCTCCACAAATCCCCATACTGATAATAATTGGAATCATACAAATTAGCCCGTAAGAGATGTATGGTAACATTGAATGCATAACAATGATCCTCGAAATTGCCAGGACATTAGCATAAAAATTAAATAAAAAACGTGACCACCTGAAAAAACCATATTACCGCTTTGAAAGTTGTGAAACTGTATTATCAGTTACCACATGAGTATTACATTATTTAGTAGTTGAATTCATGATTCAATTCAAGCTAGGCCACCATAGAAAACCTGGAAACACTGGACGGCCATTTCATCCTAGTATGGGTCTCATCACCATTACGCACCCACGGTCCTGCCTCGCGAGATTCGAACCCAGGACCTATCGGTCTTGCGCGCGAATGCTTAACCTCTAGACCACTGAACCGGCATACAACGGTGTTAATGTCTAACTTCAACCAATCCACGAAATTGCGCCACCGTCCACCAATACATTATTTAGTTATTTACAGAAGGAAAGTAAATTCGATAGAATTAGAAAAAATGAGAAGTTGTATACTTGTTAGGTAGAGGTGGTTACAAAAAATCCAGGCCGCCGCCAAAAGTTAGTTTAGTTAGTTACGCCTGTTACTCCTCGTGAAGGAGCATAGGCCGCTCACCAGCATTCTCCATCCAACCCTGTCCTGGGCAAACCTTTCAAGCTCTTTCCAGTTCTTATTCATCTTTTTCATATCTGATTCTATTTCCCGACGTAATGTGTTCTTTGGCCTTCCTCTTTTCCGCTTCCCTTCAGCATTCCAAGTTAGCGCTTGTCTCGTAATGCAGTTTGATGATTTCCTCAATGTATGTCCTATCCATTTCCAACGTCTTTTCCTAATTTCCTCTTCAGCTGGAAGCTGTTTGGTTCTCTCCCACAAAAGGCTGTTGCTGATGGTATCCGGCAAATGGATGTTGAGTATCTTGCGTAGACAGCTATTAATAAATACCTGTACCTTCTTGATGGTGATTGTTGTAGTTCTACAAGTTTCAGCTCCGTACAGTAGAACTGCCTTGACGTTCGTATTGAAGATTCTGAATTTGATATTGGTTGAAAGTTGTTTTGAGTTCCATATGTTCCTCAATTGTATGAATACGGACCTTGCTTTGCCAATCCTCACCTTAACGTCGGCATCTGATCCTCCACGTTCATCAATAATGCTTCCCAGGTACCTGAAGGATTCTACATCTTCCAGAGTTTCGCCATCAATAATGATTGGATTGCTGTTCTCCGTGTTATATTTGAGGACTTTGGTTTTCCCCTATGTATGTTGAGGCCTACTGATGCAGAGACTGCTGCTACACTGGCTGCCTTTATCTGCATTTGTCTGTGTGTACGTGATAGGAGGGCTAGGTCATCTGCGAAGTCCAAGTCGTCTAATTGGTTCTGAGCTGCTCATTGTATTTCGTGTTTCCCTCAGATGTCGAGATCTTCATAATCCAGTCGACCACCAGAAGAAACAGGAAGGGAGAGAGTAGACAGTCTTGTCTTACTCCGGTCCTTACTTGGAATGCGTCTGTCAGCTGTCCTCCATGCACTACTTTGCACTGTAGTCTGTCGTATGAGTTCCGGATAATGTTGACAATCTTCTCAGGAACTCCGTAGTGTCGGAGAAGTTTCCATAACGTTCTCCTATCTACACTGTCAAATGCCTTCTCATAATCAATGAAGTTGATGTACAGTGACGAGTTCCACTCACCTGATTGTTCGACGATGATCCGTAGTGTCGCAATTTGGTCCGTGCACGACCGATCCTTACGGAATCCAGCTTGTTGATCTCGAAGTTGAGCGTCAACTGCGTCTTTCATCCTGTTCAGTAACACTCTGTTGAAGACTTTCCCTGGTACTGACAGTAGTGTAATGCCTCTGTAGTTTTCACACTTGCTCAGATCTTCTTTCTTTGGAATCTTGATGAGGTGTCCTTCCTTCCAGTCCATCGGCACTTGTTCCTCCTCCCAAATCTTCTTGAATAGAAAGTGAAGCATGTTCGTAGTTACTTCGATGTCTGACTTCAACGCTTCAGCTGGTATATTATCGGGTCCTGTTGCTTTCCCGCTCTTGATTTGTCTGATGGCCATTCTGATTTCTTCGGTCGTTGGTGGATTGACATCTATAGGAAGATCTGTGTGTGCTGCTTCGATGTCCGGTGGATTCATTGGAGCCGGCCTATTCAGGAGTTCCTCGAAGTACTCTGCCCATCTGTTGCGCTGTTGTTGAATCTCAGTGATTGGTCTTCCTTCTTTGTCTTTGACTGGTCTCTCTGGTTTACTGTATTTCCCTGCAAGCTTCTTCGTCGTATCGTAAAGCTGTCTCATATTTCCTTCTCTTGCAGCTTTTTCCGCCGTCGTTGCTAGTTTTTCCACGTATTTTTGCTTGTCAGCTCTAATGCTCTTCTTCACTTTCTTGTTCGCTTCTATGTACTCAGCTTGTGCTTGGACTTTCTCTGCTCTTGCTCAACGAAAATTAAAATTTATGTTATTATGTATGGTATATAGCAGAAGAACTGGAAAACTGGACAAACAGTACTACAAAGGTTCAATACAGCCTTTTTTTGAGATACTGACAAACTCAATGAATTCAACGTAGCTCTCAACAACAGGTTCCAAGCCTTACAGGATCTACTGAAGGAAGAAGAAACTACTATGGAGGATAGCTGGAAAGGCATCAAAGAAACATTAACTTCAACGTGTGAAGAGGTTCTTGGCCACAAGAAGCATCATCACAAGGAATGGATCTCTATAGAAACACTGGACAGGACCAAAGAAAGAAAGAACAAGAAGACAGCAATTAACAACAGTCGAACAAGAGCAGAGAAAGTCCAAGCACAAGCTGAGTACATAGAAGCGAACAAGAAAGTGAAGAAGAGCATTAGAGCTGACAAGCAAAAATACGTGGAAAAACTAGCAACGACGGCGGAAAAAGCTGCAAGAGAAGGAAATATGAGACAGCTTTACGATACGACGAAGAAGCTTGCAGGGAAATACAGTAAACCAGAGAGACCAGTCAAAGACAAAGAAGGAAGACCAATCACTGAGATTCAACAACAGCGCAACAGATGGGCAGAGTACTTCGAGGAACTCCTGAATAGGCCGGCTCCAATGAATCCACCGGACATCGAAGCAGCACACACAGATCTTCCTATAGATGTCAATCCACCAACGACCGAAGAAATCAGAATGGCCATCAGACAAATCAAGAGCGGGAAAGCAACAGGACCCGATAATATACCAGCTGAAGCGTTGAAGTCAGACATCGAAGTAACTACGAACATGCTTCACTTTCTATTCAAGAAGATTTGGGAGGAGGAACAAGTGCCGATGGACTGGAAGGAAGGACACCTCATCAAGATTCCAAAGAAAGAAGATCTGAGCAAGTGTGAAAACTACAGAGGCATTACACTACTGTCAGTACCAGGGAAAGTCTTCAACAGAGTGTTACTGAACAGGATGAAAGACGCAGTTGACGCTCAACTTCGAGATCAACAAGCTGGATTCCGTAAGGATCGGTCGTGCACGGACCAAATTGCGACACTACGGATCATCGTCGAACAATCAGGTGAGTGGAACTCGTCACTGTACATCAACTTCATTGATTATGAGAAGGCATTTGACAGTGTAGATAGGAGAACGTTATGGAAACTTCTCCGACACTACGGAGTTCCTGAGAAGATTGTCAACATTATCCGGAACTCATACGACAGACTACAGTGCAAAGTAGTGCATGGAGGACAGCTGACAGACGCATTCCAAGTAAGGACCGGAGTAAGACAAGACTGTCTACTCTCTCCCTTCCTGTTTCTTCTGGTGGTCGACTGGATTATGAAGATCTCGACATCTGAGGGAAACACGAAATACAATGAGCAGCTCAGAACCAATTAGACGACTTGGACTTCGCAGATGACCTAGCCCTCCTATCACGTACACACAGACAAATGCAGATAAAGGCAGCCAGTGTAGCAGCAGTCTCTGCATCAGTAGGCCTCAACATACATAGGGGAAAACCAAAGTCCTCAAATATAACACGGAGAACAGCAATCCAATCATTATTGATGGCGAAACTCTGGAAGATGTAGAATCCTTCAGGTACCTGGGAAGCATTATTGATGAACGTGGAGGATCAGATGCCGACGTTAAGGTGAGGATTGGCAAAGCAAGGTCCGTATTCATACAATTGAGGAACATATGGAACTCAAAACAACTTTCAACCAATATCAAATTCAGAATCTTCAATACCAACAAGTATTTGGGACCTGTTTGAAAATACGTTGTATGTATGTAGATTGAAAATGAAGTTTACCAAACGTTTATCCATGTTATTGTCCTTGGGCAACGTTATTTGTAAAAGCTAATAATACTAATTGCTTGTCCAAACCAAAGTGGATGAAGTGGGAATGGAACCTGTGAAATAGTATTGTACGGAGCGGAAACTTGGAGAACCACTACAAACATCATCAAGAAGGTACAAGTATTTATAAATAGCTGTCTACGCAAGATACTCAACATCCATTTGCCGGATACTATCAGTAACAGCCTACTTTGTGAGAGAACAAACCAGCTTCCAGCTGAAGATGAAATTAGGAAAAGACGTTGGAAATGGATAGGACATTCATTACGCAAATCATCAAACTGCATCACGAGGCAAGCCCTAACTTGGAATGCTGAAGGGAAGCGGAAAAGAGGAAGGCCAAAGAACACATTACGTCGGGAAATAGAATCAGATATGAAAAGGATGAATAACAACTGGAAAGAGCTGGAAAGGATTGTCCAGGACAGGGTTGGATGGAGAATGCTGGTGAGCGGCCTATGCTCCTTTGTGAGGCGTAAGTAAGTAAGTAAGTATATAGCAGACTGACTTAACCATTGGTGATATCAAGTTTGATTTTGTTTTTAAGACGGAAAATTAGACACAAATGAAATGTAACCAACATAGTAAATTTACAACCGGAAATAATTCTTAGTATATGTGAAGATGAAATTGAATTTATCTTTAACTATTACCTAGCAGAAGTCAAATAAGAACACGTAGGTAAAATGAACTTCTCGTTCACAAAAGAAACACAACGACAAATCACTGTTAAAACTATTACTCAAACGTAACTAAATAACTGTTAAACTAAGTGATGTTAACAAAAATATATAACTGTGAAGTCAATGGAAACAAGGTAATCGAATGATTTGCAGGTTGTACCTCTCCATCAAAACCGTTACATGCTTATTTTTACTCATTTGTAAAGGATTTTTATGTTTGAATACGAGTACACACAAGTTATTGTTTCTCATACAAGATTATGTTGTTTTGAGCTAGATATTTTCATACTACTACATTCAATAAATACGAAAACTAAAGTCACGACACTCAGAACGCATTATTATCATCACCATGTGCATAACCTGACGCATGTACACTATTTCAAGTTCTCATACCACATTACACAGCAAGATAAAATTATTTTAAAGCGAATCCGAAAGTAGTAGTATCAGTTTCATTAGTAGGAAGAAACAAAATAAGTTAAGGAAAAATAAACAAGGTATAAGTAGATTTCAGGACTGAGGATTTAGAGAAAGATAAGGAGAAATCCACCTACACCACTGCGAACAATTCTGATCCATGTCACCCAAAGACTCGAACCATTGGTTAGGACAATCAGGCAGACCCAAAACAGTAAGTCTCCACCTATTAACATGCCTCAGTCCAGTTCCCAGGGTCTTCATGGACTGGTACTATGTATTCGTTGGACCGCCCTTAACCCCCACACCAAAAAACATCTCCCGTTCAGGTAGACGGTGGTTGGACATACGTAACACGTGTTCGACCACCTCAGTTGATGAAGATCTACCACATTATCAACCGATTCGCCACCTTCACAAAATACCCTACTCACAACCTCGTTACTGCTCACTCAGTGGTCTCACAATATACGAGCGATGCTTTGGAGATACTTATGATCAATACTAGTGACCTACGAATATCCTCTCTTTACCAAAGAATGACTTCGAACGGCTCTTGCTTGTGTGTATGAAGGATGTCGTATTAAAAGTATGTTTGTGACTGGTGCAAGCAAGATCAGGACTAACATACTTCTCATAGAGCCTCCATCAACTTAGCGATATAGGATATTGTTAAATTGGGAGTATACATCTTTTGTACACATTAGTAAGAGCTGTTTGAAGTCATTCTTTGTTAAAGGAGGTAGGCAAGTGTGTTGCTTGCAATAGTCACAAACATGCTTCTAATATGCTGAATCTTTTCAATCATGCATATCCGAATATATGATTTACAATGCAACATGAGCAGGACAATATGCTTTATTCTTCAAACCTTGGTATCCAACGTTATGGTATAGGTCGAATTCCAAGAATTATTCATTAAAAGGATACATGGAATGAACTTTATTTGAGTTTTAATAGCTGCTGTTTGATACGTTATAAACTAGCTTTAGTTAGACCTCTATTCTATCGAGTACAAAAATTATGTTCAGAGGACGAGATTGAAGAGTAATTAATCATTGTTGAGTTATAATGATTATCAACGACAGTTTACCAATAAATATTGGAGTGGAGTATAAACGTGTCGGATGTGAAGCGGCTGCCAACCAAAGACAATGGAAAGTGGTTGCGCAATATCGTGGATTGATTGAAATCAGATACTAACGCCGTTGGACGCCGACTCAATGAACCAGATGTTACATTAGTAACATAGATGTTCGCGCGGGAAAAGGTTCATAGGTTTGAGTACCGTGTGCGGATCATGGATGAGCACTACTGAGGAGTCTCATGCTAGAATAAAACGGCCATCCAGTGCTTCTATGGTTTCAATGAAAGTCTTATATTAATCGATTCGTGATTTCGATGAAATATTGGAAAATAAGAACGAAAGTAACAAAGTGTGCCACAGTGGAAAAAAACCTGTCTTCATACGATTTGTATTTAAAAGTGACGAAGTATGTTGTAATATTGATGCTAGACTAACAGCTTCATTGTAAAGGACTTATATAGCAGCAAAACTAGTCTCGATATATGAAACAGAGTGCTCGCTTAGACATTCGAAAGTGAACAAGTACTCATATTACATTACTTTCAATTGTATATACCAGTTTATATGTTACGTATCGAAGCACAAAGGAGAGTTACTGTACGTATCAAAACTTGAGACTGATAGATAAACACGCCCCCCATAAGTTCGATTAGTCCTCATCTACTTGATAGTGGACACGACGTCGAGATTTCAAAACAGTTCAAAATTATTAACAGACAAACAACTTCGAACTTATAACAACTTACCGAAGCAATTGCTATCAAAAGACGTAAGCCATACTTATGCATTCGAAAGGACACTCTTGTATTGTACTAGTGGCTTTCGTTTGTGACAATTTTTGTTTACAAATTAAAGTTTTTTTCTTTTCGTACCTTTTTGAGTTTTACCTGAGCTTAACTTATTTTTATCAGTTCATTTCTCGTTGTTATTATTACGTAACTTTGAAAACCGATTTTTTCTCCCAGAACTTTCATATTATATTCTACCATTTGAACGCTCTCTATAATTCTTTCATATATACTAGTTTTATTTATTTTTATTGATGAGAACAATTCTGATATTATGATTTAAAGTATGTATATTGATTTTTAATGATTAATACTATTATGTTTAGGTTGCGAGCAGATGATGAGAAACCACGAAATAAAATGAATTCAGATTGTTCATGTACGTTTGCTGTCCTTATTCTATCAAAAGTTATATATTCGCCGGAACAAACAGTACTTATCCCACCTACCAAGGAAGAACACCTTTAAGAGACCCAAATTTATAGGAAGAGGCATTTTGGCCTCTCCTAAATTTTAAATATTGATTTTATTCAAGTCCATTAAGTTGAGTTACCAAAAACAATAAAACTTCAAAACAAGAAATTATTGAGAAATGTATGTGAAGCAAATTTTTCAATCAAAAGTATGCTTCGTAAAAATAATTCAACTTACGAAATTCTCTGTAATAATTTTTGAACGTTGATCGAATGCCAATCGAACACTTTCATCTTTCCAAATTGCATTCAGTGAAGGCACAATTTCCAGAAATTCTTCTTCTAACCAAAGTGGTTGACCAAGTCGAGAGCGCTCGCGACGCATCATTTGAGTTTCTTTAAAATGTGCCTCGATTTCTCTACTGGCCTGAGCAGCAGCGGAACCAAGTCCACCAGCCCATGGAATATTGAGACTTTCCCGTGCCTTACGAAGGTGAAATCAAAGAGACAGAAGAAAACAATTTATTAAATATTAGGAATTTTAATGCCAATTAGATAGGAACAATTATTGTCAATAAGGTTTACCAAATATCTTCCTAGATATATTTACAGTAAATTACTTTGATCATCCTTTTAGTATTACTTCACAATCCATAGTTTTCAACCATATTAATAAACAATAAGACTGTTGTTGAATTTTATATGAATGTAGTTATAACTATATCATTTAGGGAGCCATTCATAAGAAAACAATTACATACATAGTAGAAAAGTGGATCGATCAGCTAACAATAATACTTTCATAAAACCACTTGTCTTAATTACCAATACAAAACGAAGTGCACATCATATATATATATATATATATATATATATATATATATATATATATATATATGATGTGCACTTCGTTTTGTATTGGTAATTAAGACAAGTGGTTTTATGAAAGTATTATTGTTAGCTGATCGATCCACTTTTCTACTATGTATGTAATTGTTTTCTTATGAATGGCTCCCTAAATGATATAGTTATAACTACATTCATATAAAATTCAACAACAGTCTTATTGTTTATTAATATGTATATTAATATATATTATATATATATATATATATATATATATATATATATATATATATATATATATATACCATAATAAACAGTAGTGTTTTCAGGAACAATAAACATTTGGTGTTATAATTCGTTGCTTTTTTTAGAAAAATTTAATTCGCTTTATCTGATCAAGCATGTTGAGTAGTAGTAAAAGCTAGAATGTTATACATAATCAAATAAGTATGATAACTTTCCAACATATCTCAACATGCTTGATCAGAAAAAGCGAATTAAATTTTTCTAAAAAAAAGCAACGAATTATAACACCAAATGTTTATTAATTACGGTATCGAAGCATAAATCCGTTTCTCATTAGTGAGTATAGCGAAAAACTATAATTTGTATGACATAATGGCTAGAAGGGCGAAGTCATATCTACGAAGTACGAATCATCTAGCTGCATCCAAGCTGTCCATTGTACTCCGTGCTTTCCCTCAGATGTCGAGGTCTTCATAGTCCAGTCAACCACCAGTAGAGGAAGGGGGAGAGAAATCAGCCCTACATGCACCACTTTGTAGTGTAGTCCGCTGTCAGTCAGTCAGTCAGCTACAACGTAGGACCAGGCACGTATATGCATCGGTCCAAGATGCCATACCGCATTAGCACAACAAGATGAACACCGGATTCATAGAAGTAGTTAATTCAGTGGTGGTAATATATAGAAGAAAGACTGTGTATAAGGAGATAGTACAGGAAGATAGAATTAGTTCGTAGAAAGAAAGATTTGAAGTGATTTTAATCTCTTAGTTTAAAGGAAGACAGAGAGTGAATACACCGACGCCATTGTGATCGATTCTGAGCCATGTCACCAAGAGTCTCCAACCATTGGTTACGATAGTCACGCGGACCCCAACCAGGTAGTCTGCATCTACCAACATGGCTCAGACCAGAAGTTAGTGACTTCAAGCACTGATGCCACGTTTTGGTTTGGCCGCCCCTAACTTTCTTCCAGTCATCCCTAACACCGGTTACCATTGCGCGTCGTGGTAATCGGTGTTCAGGCCTACGCAGCACGTGGCCCAACCATCTCAGTCGATGAAGGTTCATAAACTCATCAACTGATTTACCATCATTTCCTAATACCCTGGGTCTAACCTCACTATTACTTACCTGGTGATCCCAGCAGATACCCGCAATATTTCTAAGGCACCTGTGGTCAAATACTAGTAACTTACGAATATCTTCTACTCTTAAAGGCCAAGTTTCGCAGCCGTATAGTAGAACGGAACGAACTGCCGCGCAGTATTCTCGTCCCTTAATTGATAGACGGATATCTCGCCTTCGCCATAGATGACGTAAGTTGGCAAAGGCCAAGCGAGCTTTTCGAATCCGTGCTGAGATTTCGTCAGACACCAACCCATTACGGCTGATCAGACTTCCAAGATAAGTGAAGTTGTCGACGCGTTCGACTACTTCACCCCCTATCCTTAGTTCAGGTGTTGACGCAGACCAGTCCTGAAGCAACAACTTGCATTTGGAGGGAGAGAAGTGCATCCCAAACATTCTGGCATTGTTGCTCAGTGCTACCAAAAGACTCTGCATTTCATCAGCGTCTTCACCAAACAGGACTATGTCATCTGCGTATTCTAAGTCAATAAGTGGACCTCCTGGTAGGAGATCAATACCCGAGAATTCAGTCGATGAGAGCGTTATTTCCATCAGTAGATCTATGATGAAGTTGAACAAAATTGGAGAAAGTGGACAGCCTTGGCGGACGCCACTTGAGGTTGCGAAAGGAGATGACAGTTCGCCATAAGCTCTGACTCGACTAGTAGTGTTCGAGTAAAGAGCTTTCACAAGGTTTATGTACTTCTGAGGTACGCCTTTCACTGACAGACACTGCCACAGAACCTCTCGGTCTACAGAGTCAAACGCTGCTTCTAAGTCAAGAAAGACCACCATTAACGGACGCCGATAAGTATGCCTGTGTTCTAGAACCTGACGAATGGTGAATATGTGGTCGATGCAGCCACGACCAGGTCTGAAGCCAGCCTGATTTTCACGTGTTTGCAGTTCACGAGTCTTAGTTAGGCGTCCGATAATTATCGAAGCTAGTATTTTAGATATTATATTAGTTAAACTAATCCCTTTGTGGTTGTCACAGGATGATTTTGACCCTTTCTTAAATATTGGGACGATAAGTGATTGTGACCAGTTAGATGGAATAACGTCTAACTCCCAGATTTTAGCTAAAATATTAGTCAACCTAATAGCTAAAACTAGACCACCATCCTTAAAGACCTCTGGGGCCAATCCGTCTGGACCAGCTGCCCTTCCTCGTTTTAGATTAGCTATAGCCTTTTAAACTTCAGCTAGAGTTGGGGGACCTACTTCAATGTTCCATTCATACTGTCTGGGAATAGAGGGTAGTTGTAGAGTAGCTGAAGGTCAACTGAACTGCTCCTTAAAATGTTCCGCCCATCGTTCTAAACGTCTGGACTGGGAGCAGATGAGAGTGTCGTCTTTTTCCGAAATAGTCTGACTTACACTTGATTTATTAATTTCAGTTTCTTTTATTAGTCTGTAGAGTTGTCTTGTGTTCCCTATAGCCGCCGCCTTTTCCATCTCTTTTGCTTTCGTTGCCCACCACTGCTCACGATCGTTCCTTAGACTTTTGCTTAACCTAGATCTGATTTGTTTCCGCTCTCCATCGTGTTCAGAACCTGATGGGATGAATTCCGGATGATGTTGACGACCTTCCCAAGTACAACATATTGTCGAAGAAGTTTCCTTGATGTTCTCCTATCCACGATGTCAAATGCTTTCTCATAGTCAAGGGATTCGATATGATCGATCGGGTTCTCTGTAGTGTGATCCGGTCAGACCCATGTAGCTTTGTGTATGCATTGAGGGGAGAATAATGTATCGCCTATAACCATTTTGTTGAATGCACATAAATTTGCAAATCTCTCACCACTCTCTTTCTTTTACTCCCAGTCAGTCTATGTCGTTTCATGGTATCTTCATACCCAGTGCTGTTCATTACAACTTTTATGTTCAGGTCCCCCATTAGGATGGTCAGGTACTTTCCTGATCACTTAGCTGTGATCGATTGCGACCTCTTGTAAAACTGGTCTTTGTCGTCTTCGTAGCTATCATTGGTGGGTGCATAACACTGGATAACATTAATTGTGATCTCCTCCTTCTTTGTTTTGAAGGTGCTTTGGTGATTCTGGATCCATGGAATACCCGTCCTTTAAGTGCTTTATATGCTTCCGTGGACAGCATCAGAGTAACTCTCTGAGTGTGCAGAGTATTTCCTTCTTCGTGACCAAAGTACAATCCTGCTTCGGTTTGGGCACCCGGGCAGTATCACAGCCCTCACACATATCAAATGAGATCTGTGTGGCGCATATGTATTTGGTGCCTTCTTGTACCGATATTTATGTGTTAAAATAAATAAATAAAAGTACAATAGCATAAATCCTGAATTTAACCTTTCCTGTACAACTAGGGTTGAATGGGTTTTTCTGATTCCGAGAACCGACAAGTTGTATCTCCTCATCTCCGTAGCTATTTGATTGGTCCTTCCAGTTTTCCACATTGTCCGGAAATCTGATATGCCTATATTGATTGCTGCTCCGGTTGTTAGAAAGGACATCGACCTCATGACTTGGTGACATTGGGAATTAAACATTAGGAATATAATTGGGAAGGGATAAAATCGGATGATGGAGAGTATGAGATCTAATTCAAACCTAAGATTTAGAAGAAAATAAAGAATGGGTACATCTGTGTCACTGCGTTTTGTCATCAAATGCATATAAAAAAGGATTGCGATTATTTTGAGGACCTAAATCGAAAAGCCCTCTTAGTCCCAAGTCCAATGATATCATGGGCTAATGTCAAGTCTTGATGTTGCTGTACAGTTCTTTTCAATCAAATACAGTACAACCAAACGTTGTGTTTTAAATGTCTCAACTATCTGAATCAAGGAATTTTACAACCGAGTGAATCAATTCACCATTCAGTCAGTCAGCTGCAACGTAGGACCAGGCACGTATATGCATCGGTCCAAGATGCCATACCGCATTAGCACAACAAGATGAACACCGGATTCATAGAAGTAGTTAATTCAGTGGTGGTAATATATAGAAGAAAGACTGTGTATAAGGAGATAGTACAGGAAGATAGAATTAGTTCGTAGAAAGAAAGATTTGAAGTGATTTTAATCTCTTAGTTTAAAGGAAGACAGAGAGTGAATACACCGACGCCATTGTGATCGATTCTGAGCCATGTCACCAAGAGTCTCCAACCATTGGTTACGATAGTCACGCGGACCCCAACCAGGTAGTCTGCATCTACCAACATGGCTCAGACCAGAAGTTAGTGACTTCAAGCACTGATGCCACGTTTTGGTTTGGCCGCCCCTAACTTTCTTCCAGTCATCCCTAACACCGGTTACCATTGCGCGTCGTGGTAATCGGTGTTCAGGCATACGCAGCACGTGGCCCAACCATCTCAGTCGATGAAGGTTCATAAACTCATCAACTGATTTACCATCATTTCCTAATACCCTGGGTCTAACCTCACTATTACTTACCTGGTGATCCCAGCAGATACCCGCAATATTTCTAAGGCACCTGTGGTCAAATACTAGTAACTTACGAATATCTTCTACTCTTAAAGGCCAAGTTTCGCAGCCGTATAGTAGAACGGAACGAACTGCCGCGCAGTATTCTCGTCCCTTAATTGATAGACGGATATCTCGCCTTCGCCATAGATGACGTAAGTTGGCAAAGGCCAAGCGAGCTTTTCGAATCCGTGCTGAGATTTCGTCAGACACCAACCCATTACGGCTGATCAGACTTCCAAGATAAGTGAAGTTGTCGACGCGTTCGACTACTTCACCCCCTATCCTTAGTTCAGGTGTTGACGCAGACCAGTCCTGAAGCAACAACTTGCATTTGGAGGGAGAGAAGTGCATCCCAAACATTCTGGCATTGTTGCTCAGTGCTACCAAAAGACTCTGCATTTCATCAGCGTCTTCACCAAACAGGACTATGTCATCTGCGTATTCTAAGTCAATAAGTGGACCTCCTGGTAGGAGATCAATACCCGAGAATTCAGTCGATGAGAGCGTTATTTCCATCAGTAGATCTATGATGAAGTTGAACAAAATTGGAGAAAGTGGACAGCCTTGGCGGACGCCACTTGAGGTTGCGAAAGGAGATGACAGTTCGCCATAAGCTCTGACTCGACTAGTAGTGTTCGAGTAAAGAGCTTTCACAAGGTTTATGTACTTCTGAGGTACGCCTTTCACTGACAGACACTGCCACAGAACCTCTCGGTCTACAGAGTCAAACGCTGCTTCTAAGTCAAGAAAGACCACCATTAACGGACGCCGATAAGTATGCCTGTGTTCTAGAACCTGACGAATGGTGAATATGTGGTCGATGCAGCCACGACCAGGTCTGAAGCCAGCCTGATTTTCACGTGTTTGCAGTTCACGAGTCTTAGTTAGGCGTCCGATAATTATCGAAGCTAGTATTTTAGATATTATATTAGTTAAACTAATCCCTTTGTGGTTGTCACAGGATGATTTTGACCCTTTCTTAAATATTGGGACGATAAGTGATTGTGACCAGTTAGATGGAATAACGTCTAACTCCCAGATTTTAGCTAAAATATTAGTCAACCTAATAGCTAAAACTAGACCACCATCCTTAAAGACCTCTGGGGCCAATCCGTCTGGACCAGCTGCCCTTCCTCGTTTTAGATTAGCTATAGCCTTTTAAACTTCAGCTAGAGTTGGGGGACCTACTTCAATGTTCCATTCATACTGTCTGGGAATAGAGGGTAGTTGTAGAGTAGCTGAAGGTCAACTGAACTGCTCCTTAAAATGTTCCGCCCATCGTTCTAAACGTCTGGACTGGGAGCAGATGAGAGTGTCGTCTTTTTCCGAAATAGTCTGACTTACACTTGATTTATTAATTTCAGTTTCTTTTATTAGTCTGTAGAGTTGTCTTGTGTTCCCTATAGCCGCCGCCTTTTCCATCTCTTTTGCTTTCGTTGCCCACCACTGCTCACGATCGTTCCTTAGACTTTTGCTTAACCTAGATCTGATTTGTTTCCGCTCTCCATCGTGTTCAGAACCTGATGGGATGAATTCCGGATGATGTTGACGACCTTCCCAAGTACAACATATTGTCGAAGAAGTTTCCTTGATGTTCTCCTATCCACGATGTCAAATGCTTTCTCATAGTCAAGGGATTCGATATGATCGATCGGGTTCTCTGTAGTGTGATCCGGTCAGACCCATGTAGCTTTGTGTATGCATTGAGGGGAGAATAATGTATCGCCTATAACCATTTTGTTGAATGCACATAAATTTGCAAATCTCTCACCACTCTCTTTCTTTTACTCCCAGTCAGTCTATGTCGTTTCATGGTATCTTCATACCCAGTGCTGTTCATTACAACTTTTATGTTCAGGTCCCCCATTAGGATGGTCAGGTACTTTCCTGATCACTTAGCTGTGATCGATTGCGACCTCTTGTAAAACTGGTCTTTGTCGTCTTCGTAGCTATCATTGGTGGGTGCATAACACTGGATAACATTAATTGTGATCTCCTCCTTCTTTGTTTTGAAGGTGCTTTGGTGATTCTGGATCCATGGAATACCCGTCCTTTAAGTGCTTTATATGCTTCCGTGGACAGCATCAGAGTAACTCTCTGAGTGTGCAGAGTATTTCCTTCTTCGTGACCAAAGTACAATCCTGCTTCGGTTTGGGCACCCGGGCAGTATCACAGCCCTCACACATATCAAATGAGATCTGTGTGGCGCATATGTATTTGGTGCCTTCTTGTACCGATATTTATGTGTTAAAATAAATAAATAAAAGTACAATAGCATAAATCCTGAATTTAACCTTTCCTGTACAACTAGGGTTGAATGGGTTTTTCTGATTCCGAGAACCGACAAGTTGTATCTCCTCATCTCCGTAGCTATTTGATTGGTCCTTCCAGTTTTCCACATTGTCCGGAAATCTGATGTGCCTATATTGATTGCTGCTCCGGTTGTTAGAAAGGACATCGACCTCATGACTTGGTGACATTGGGAATTAAACATTAGGAATATAATTGGGAAGGGATAAAATCGGATGATGGAGAGTATGAGATCTAATTCAAACCTAAGATTTAGAAGAAAATAAAGAATGGGTACATCTGTGTCACTGCGTTTTGTCATCAAATGCATATAAAAAAGGATTGCGATTATTTTGAGGACCTAAATCGAAAAGCCCTCTTAGTCCCAAGTCCAATGATATCATGGGCTAATGTCAAGTCTTGATGTTGCTGTACAGTTCTTTTCAATCAAATACAGTACAACCAAACGTTGTGTTTTAAATGTCTCAACTATCTGAATCAAGGAATTTTACAACCGAGTGAATCAATTCACCATTCAGTCAGTCAGCTGCAACGTAGGACCAGGCACGTATATGCATCGGTCCAAGATGCCATACCGCATTAGCACAACAAGATGAACACCGGATTCATAGAAGTAGTTAATTCAGTGGTGGTAATATATAGAAGAAAGACTGTGTATAAGGAGATAGTACAGGAAGATAGAATTAGTTCGTAGAAAGAAAGATTTGAAGTGATTTTAATCTCTTAGTTTAAAGGAAGACAGAGAGTGAATACACCGACGCCATTGTGATCGATTCTGAGCCATGTCACCAAGAGTCTCCAACCATTGGTTACGATAGTCACGCGGACCCCAACCAGGTAGTCTGCATCTACCAACATGGCTCAGACCAGAAGTTAGTGACTTCAAGCACTGATGCCACGTTTTGGTTTGGCCGCCCCTAACTTTCTTCCAGTCATCCCTAACACCGGTTACCATTGCGCGTCGTGGTAATCGGTGTTCAGGCATACGCAGCACGTGGCCCAACCATCTCAGTCGATGAAGGTTCATAAACTCATCAACTGATTTACCATCATTTCCTAATACCCTGGGTCTAACCTCACTATTACTTACCTGGTGATCCCAGCAGATACCCGCAATATTTCTAAGGCACCTGTGGTCAAATACTAGTAACTTACGAATATCTTCTACTCTTAAAGGCCAAGTTTCGCAGCCGTATAGTAGAACGGAACGAACTGCCGCGCAGTATTCTCGTCCCTTAATTGATAGACGGATATCTCGCCTTCGCCATAGATGACGTAAGTTGGCAAAGGCCAAGCGAGCTTTTCGAATCCGTGCTGAGATTTCGTCAGACACCAACCCATTACGGCTGATCAGACTTCCAAGATAAGTGAAGTTGTCGACGCGTTCGACTACTTCACCCCCTATCCTTAGTTCAGGTGTTGACGCAGACCAGTCCTGAAGCAACAACTTGCATTTGGAGGGAGAGAAGTGCATCCCAAACATTCTGGCATTGTTGCTCAGTGCTACCAAAAGACTCTGCATTTCATCAGCGTCTTCACCAAACAGGACTATGTCATCTGCGTATTCTAAGTCAATAAGTGGACCTCCTGGTAGGAGATCAATACCCGAGAATTCAGTCGATGAGAGCGTTATTTCCATCAGTAGATCTATGATGAAGTTGAACAAAATTGGAGAAAGTGGACAGCCTTGGCGGACGCCACTTGAGGTTGCGAAAGGAGATGACAGTTCGCCATAAGCTCTGACTCGACTAGTAGTGTTCGAGTAAAGAGCTTTCACAAGGTTTATGTACTTCTGAGGTACGCCTTTCACTGACAGACACTGCCACAGAACCTCTCGGTCTACAGAGTCAAACGCTGCTTCTAAGTCAAGAAAGACCACCATTAACGGACGCCGATAAGTATGCCTGTGTTCTAGAACCTGACGAATGGTGAATATGTGGTCGATGCAGCCACGACCAGGTCTGAAGCCAGCCTGATTTTCACGTGTTTGCAGTTCACGAGTCTTAGTTAGGCGTCCGATAATTATCGAAGCTAGTATTTTAGATATTATATTAGTTAAACTAATCCCTTTGTGGTTGTCACAGGATGATTTTGACCCTTTCTTAAATATTGGGACGATAAGTGATTGTGACCAGTTAGATGGAATAACGTCTAACTCCCAGATTTTAGCTAAAATATTAGTCAACCTAATAGCTAAAACTAGACCACCATCCTTAAAGACCTCTGGGGCCAATCCGTCTGGACCAGCTGCCCTTCCTCGTTTTAGATTAGCTATAGCCTTTTAAACTTCAGCTAGAGTTGGGGGACCTACTTCAATGTTCCATTCATACTGTCTGGGAATAGAGGGTAGTTGTAGAGTAGCTGAAGGCCATTCATTATCGATTAAACCAGTATAAACCCCAGCATTACTTACTTGTTAGTCCCGCTATATGTGGCCAATTCTTTGAAAGCATATATAATCAAACATCACAAATCTAATCGTTTTGTTTCCCGTCATAACGAGTTTTATTTCGTAATGATAAAAGAATACAAAATAAAACAGTAAGCACATAAAATGGCTATTGATAGGGATTTTGTCAGCACTACAAATGGGATGGATTGATAGAATTCAGAAGTGTATATAAAAGAATCTTATTAAAGATCAGACTGGTTGATTCTGTTCTGATTTCAACGCTTTGTGTAGTGTCAAAAACAGAGAAATCAGAATCAGCTGCTATCGAGTTACTCAATGAATGCAGGTGGACGACCCGGATCCCAAACATGTAAGGAAAATTATGCGTACAGGTCATAGTAGATTTATTTAAATATAATAGTTCAAAATGTACATCTAGATAAAGATTAGATGGAACTCCTAGTACAAACTGATTTCAAACCGACTAACTTAAGCATTTTAACAGCTGATTTCCAATACCTCACTGATCAGAAACGAAAAAGCTATGTGACCAACAATTAATAACCTTGCACATTTGTGCTATATTTGATTGAGCTACTATGAGACTACTCTTAGTTTGGTACTGCTTCAACCATCGAAGTATTTGACAATAATCGGTAAGTGAACACGATGAAGTTATATCTAAACAGTGTGTGTTGATAAATATTTAAAACTTTAGCACGAGATTTATTTAGATTATCTGGAAAATCAAATGTAAATACTAAAATCCTTACACAGCAAAATCAAAACATGTAACGAATAACTCAAAAAATAATAATAAATTGACTTTAGTATCCTTCCATTCAATGTTTCTTAGCTGTGCAATGAAATAGAGTTCATCACAAAGGTTGACCAAATAAAATGTTAACAAAAGCAATTTGTGCTGAGAAACGAAAGAAACATCTTTCTGGATGATAACTGTATAAATTATAAACATAAATGAGTCAAAACTTATTATTAGACGATCTAATTATTTAACCGTTTACTTCTAATGTCAAATAACACTAAGTTTACTAAGATTGTTTGAAATATGCTTGTTGAAGAAAATTTACTTCCTTAGAACTGGCAGAAAAACCGTAGAACTAAATATCGCTTAAGATTACAAAAGTCACTGCTTCGAAAAAATGGCCCTAGTTGCGTGTTTATACACGCACTAGTTAGTATGATTAGAATAATTAACTTCCAACAAGTATCAAGTCCCAAGCCCACTACAGTCACTTTAGCTTGTGCAGCAGGATAGTACCACTAGCTCTTGCACAAACTGTCTACGTCAAAGTTGATCGCATCACCATTTACCATTAAGAAAGCTTATCAGTCGATGTAATAAAATGTATATTATTGAATCTCTGATGTAAATATATGGTTTTTCAACAGTGAACCACAATTTAAAAAATAACAGCTTTTAATCTCATTCCACATTTTATTAAAGTCTGATTACATTAGAAATTATGCCAAATGTATCGATTTTGTGGTTATGTTTTCTTGTTTAATTAAATGTGCATACTGTTAACTTTATGCAAAAATGATAGAGGTCTCCAATGATCAAAAAATCATTATATATATATATATATATATATATATATATATATATATATATATATATATATATATATATATATATATATATATATATATATATATATCATCGCAAGATTTGAATCAGTTTTCTAGACTTCCGATCGGACACTTTGCTGACTGAGGTTTGAGACCCGAAGGTTGACTGCGTTTCGATTTCACCGATTATTATGAATTATTATTTTCGTTTCTTTTTAAAATGTAATTTTGTTGAACTATTCAAATCGTGACAATAAGAATGGTCAAATAATAATTTTCAGTTTAAAATTACGGGATTAATTTTTGTAAGGTTAACTGTTACTGATTAATGGAATACTCTTTCTTTTTATTATGATAAATAGTCATAAATGTGTTTTTTTTTCTTCATTTTGACAAACGAATCTATTGGCTCTTTGACTAATCTTAAATCAATCATAAGTTGAAAATTATCCACTGAGTTTCTGTGTCTTTCGATATCATAACGCAATCAGCAGTGTTGGTAGGTTCTGATTGTATTGTATACTATTTTTAAAAGGGTAGTTATATGGACCGAAATAATTATAGGCTCAAATATCACCATAGGCGGATTTCATTTGAATTGGGTGAACCAAGTTGTTAAATAAGCAGAATATCCACTTGAATTAAGTGTGAACAGATACACCTTATTCAGGTGAACTTCGTGAAAAATTTTCTCTTCTGTTCACTTGGACACTAACGTAATTTCTTACGTCACATTTCGAGACGGCGTTTACCAAGTAAGCGAATGTCTAGTAGAATTATTAAGTATCAATGTGTTTGGTGTGAGGTGTGGCAACTTTGACCGATGCATATATGTGCCTGGTCCTACGTTGTAGCTGACTGACTGTGTTTGGTCCAGAACAAATATTTAGTCAACACAAGTACCTCCAGCTAACGAGTTCCAAATATGAAGGAAAAAGAGTCGTGGATTCGACTGACAGCTATATTTCATTTATTAAATATCAATATCTATATTATGGCTTTATAATACGGGAATGGTGCGCAGCTTAGGACCTCTTGTTGTTTCATCCGATATTACTCCGTAAGGTCACTGACTTTATTTATACAACTCTCTGGTTAGCTTTCAAACAGGTTGAGATCTCAAAGGACAAAAGTTTCAGTCACTATGGGTTGACTACTCGTGAAAACATTACTTAACCACTGAGCTAATGTAGTTGATAGTTTTCGCCTTACAGGATTACTTTTTGAAGAAAATTTCCGAATAAATAATCAACTTCTGGAAAGTCAGACGAAAAATGGGCTATTTTTAAATGCATATCAATAAAATCTGAATATGAAGGGAGTGGATTGTTTTGACAAACACTACTTAGTATACCCGACTCATTTCATAGTTCTGACTCACCTACAATTGTTAGTACAAATAGTCGTGAGTAGTGACGTGCTAAATTGGTGAGTCTTTCTGTGACAAAGAATACCACACAAATTACAAATCAGACGACAGCCGTTGTATTTATCATTATTTATCCGACAGATTCTTATCAAATAGACGGAGGAATTCGGGACTTGAGAATAACTTTTTGTGTCGGATTTGTGATTCATTAACATACACACTCCCGTTTTAGTTGTATAATCAGTTATTCAAATTCCACACCGACAAGTCAGATAGCATAATCCACTCTAATACAAAAGATTTAGTTTAGTATCAATATATAAAACGTTATTACGTTACGTCTATGCTCAGACTAGTTAGTCATTTTAACAGTTTAGAACGACGGATATAAGAAACGAAAGAGGGAAAACAAGTTTGCTAACCTGGAGTAGGAATAAGACACCTTTGTATATGTTATCATAGATAATATCTTTTAGCTGTTCGATTTCTTGGTTTGTAAAGTGCTTTCCATTAATGATTTTCATTTGCTTGAGAAAAGTACTTTTTCCACTTTCACCAGTACCCAATAATAAAATCATTTGTCTTTGACGAAGACGACTTTTCTCCTTTTTCAGTTCTTTTTCTATTTCTTTATTGCGTTTTTGCTGCCACTTAATAAGTTCACGGTCGTCAATTGGCTCTTTTGGAAATGCACAACAAGCAAGGAATGACAAGGTCACCGACATTGGCTGTACATAAAAACCACGAAAAATTATTGAAAGGACAATAACACAGTTCAGTAACCAACCACACATATGTGCACTAGGTTTTAAGCTACACAAGTTAGTCAATACGTCTTAATGAACAAACCCGGGTACTAACTCAAGAGTAACCTCCCTGAAGTTTGTTGAACAGTAGTTGAACCTATGAGATTTCTCAATGCTTCAAGTTGTAATTCCTTTCAATTTTACGATTGAAAATAATGTTAGATAAAGTCAGAAACCCAACATTAAACACATGATTTGTGTTTAAAAACAATATCAGACAATATGCATAAAAATGGATATGTTACCAAAGCTACCAGATGATAAAATATCGTTAACTATAGCTAGTTAACACACATGAAACCGCTGATAAGAAAATGTATACAGAACTCCCAAGTTACTTTGTTACCGCGAGCAAAGACAGATTTTATTGTTCCAGTAAAGAGCGGTATAATAGTTTAAATTAAATCTCGAAATCTTAATAACTGACGAACTGTTTGTTACTCATTCTATCAATTATTGTCATTTGAACCATAAACATTGACAGAGGGGTTCACCAAGATATATATAAGCGCCACACAGTAAAAACGATGTTGTGAAGAGATAGAGAAGAGAAAGTGAGCATAATCAGAAAACAAAACAATAATGAATAGAAATTAGTGTATGAGAGTGAAATAATAATAATAGATGGAGTTCAGTTAGGAAAAATACAACCAGAAAGGATTCTGTCAGTTATTCTAGCTTTTATGAAGTAAAAGAAAGTTACCGCATGATCGCCACTGACTTGTATTTTGAGCCATGTCTGATAACGTCCCAAGACATTGAGGTGCACCATCTCTAGGACCCAAAACATGAAATCGTGAGGGACGAACAGAAGCCAATCCTGAATACCTTCATACCACGACACCATATCATGCACTGACCATCTTTACGCATTTTCCAACTAGTCCCAGAATCAGTAAATAATGCACAGCATAAAATTCGCTGGTACAACATTCAAAGTACATGTCTAAGCCACCGAATTCGACGTTTCAAGATGGTGATACCAATCGGATTATCATTTCTGCGCCCGAACACACGATGCCGAAACTCTGAACTACAGACATGGTGTTGCCACCGGACGTCAGCAATCCGTCGGAGACATACAAGCAGCTGTAAAGCAGCAGTGACATCTACTGGTGATTTAAACCACAGCGTTACAAAGAACCAAAGGATTTCTTCAAGGTCTATTGCACTGATGGATTCGCGTAAACTCATCCCATCAGGATCTGAACACGATGAAGAGCGGAAACAAATCAGATCTAGGTTAAGCAAATGTCTAAGGAACGATCGTGAGCAGTGGTGGGCAACGAAAGCAAAAGAGATGGAAAAGGCGGCGGCTATAGGTAACACCAGACAGCTCTTCAGACTCATAAAAGAAACTGGAACTAAAAAGTCAGGTGTAAGTGAGACTGACTCGGAAAAAGACGACGTTCTTATCTGCTCCCAGTCCAGACGTTTAGAACGATGGGCGGAACATTTTAAGGAGCAGTTCAGTTGGCCTTCAGCTACTCTACAACTACCCTCTATTCCCAGACAGTATGAATGGAACATTGAAGTAGGTCCCCCAACTCTAGCTGAAGTTTAAAAGGCTATAGCTAATCTAAAACGAGGAAGGGCAGCTGGTCCAGACGGATTGGCCCCAGAGGTCTTTAAGGATGGTGGTCTAGTTTTAGCTATTAGGTTGACTAATATTTTAGCTAAAATCTGGGAGTTAGACGTTATTCCATCTAACTGGTCACAATCACTTATCGTCCCAATATTTAAGAAAGGGTCAAAATCATCCTGTGACAACCACAAAGGGATTAGTTTAACTAATATAATATCTAAAATACTAGCTTCGATAATTATCGGACGCCTAACTAAGACTCGTGAACTGCAAACACGTGAAAATCAGGCTGGCTTCAGACCTGGTCGTGGCTGCATCGACCACATATTCACCATTCGTCAGGTTCTAGAACACAGGCATACTTATCGGCGTCCGTTAATGGTGGTCTTTCTTGACTTAGAAGCAGCGTTTGACTCTGTAGACCGAGAGGTTCTGTGGCAGTGTCTGTCAGTGAAAGGCGTACCTCAGAAGTACATAAACCTTGTGAAAGCTCTTTACTCGAACACTACTAGTCGAGTCAGAGCTTATGGCGAACTGTCATCTCCTTTCGCAACCTCAAGTGGCGTCCGCCAAGGCTGTCCACTTTCTCCAATTTTGTTCAACTTCATCATAGATCTACTGATGGAAATAACGCTCTCATCGACTGAATTCTCGGGTATTGATCTCCTACCAGGAGGTCCACTTATTGACTTAGAATACGCAGATGACATAGTCCTGTTTGGTGAAGACGCTGATGAAATGCAGAGTCTTTTGGTAGCACTGAGCAACAATGCCAGAATGTTTGGGATGCACTTCTCTCCCTCCAAATGCAAGTTGTTGCTTCAGGACTGGTCTGCGTCAACACCTGAACTAAGGATAGGGGGTGAAGTAGTCGAACGCGTCGACAACTTCACTTATCTTGGAAGTCTGATCAGCCGTAATGGGTTGGTGTCTGACGAAATCTCAGCACGGATTCGAAAAGCTCGCTTGGCCTTTGCCAACTTACGTCATCTATGGCGAAGGCGAGATATCCGTCTATCAATTAAGGGACGAGAATACTGCGCGGCAGTTCGTTCCGTTCTACTATACGGCTGCGAAACTTGGCCTTTAAGAGTAGAAGATATTCGTAAGTTACTAGTATTTGACCACAGGTGCCTTAGAAATATTGCGGGTATCTGCTGGGATCACCAGGTAAGTAATAGTGAGGTTAGACCCAGGGTATTAGGAAATGATGGTAAATCAGTTGATGAGTTTATGAACCTTCATCGACTGAGATGGTTGGGCCACGTGCTGCGTATGCCTGAACACCGATTACCACGACGCGCAATGGTAACCGGTGTTAGGGATGACTGGAAGAAAGTTAGGGGCGGCCAAACCAAAACGTGGCATCAGTGCTTGAAGTCACTAACTTCTGGTCTGAGCCATGTTGGTAGATGCAGACTACCTGGTTGGGGTCCGCGTGACTATCGTAACCAATGGTTGGAGACTCTTGGTGACATGGCTCAGAATCGATCACAATGGCGTCGGTGTATTCACTCTCTGTCTTCCTTTAAACTAAGAGATTAAAATCACTTCATATCTTTCTTTCTACGAACTAATTCTTTCTTCCTGTACTACCTCCTTATATGCAATCTTTCTTCTATATATTTCCACCACTGAATTAACTACTTCTATGAATCCGGTGTTCATCTTGTTGTGCTAATGCGGTATGGCAACTTGGACCGATGCATATACGTGCCTGGTCCTACGTTGTAGCTGACTGACTGACTGACGGTGATCAAACACAGAGAATCACCTAACATACTCAACTTGGGGGGGAGCTTGGTTTCACAAATATTGAGCAGAACTATTCTCCCTGACACACTGTAAATCTGAACTTTTAGAGCCACGAAGTCAAAAAAGATGGCTCAGATCAACATATGCCTCTCTGGATTTCATTATATGTGGACTGACCTCATCACTTACACCATGATCTGCGCTTATACAAATACTCAGATTCACGAATTTCCTGACTACTCCTATCTCTTCACTGCCAAAAGTAAGTGCAGACACAGTGTCATCCCGGTCTTATAAAGGTACCTTGCATTTCGAAGGTAGCTAAGTGGATAACGCGGTGGCGTTTGAAGCGGACGGTACTGGGTTCGAGTCCCAGAGAGAACATCAACTTTGAGATGCAGGTACATCCAGCTGACTAGTCCTAAATAGGACGAAACGCGCGTCAAACTGGATTTCACTGCTAGCCACTATCCATCAGCCCCCAAATGCCCTGATATGGCCGAGAGTGGGGGGAGTCCACTCCTCCTCTCGAAATGCTCTCACATGGCCACGCGTATACAGCCCCTGCCAGGGAAGTCCTACTCACTGCCTTCTCGTGGCGGGTTGTTGTTTACGAAAATGAGAGGACGAAAAGCGAATGTCCGGCGCTATAACCGGATCCCGAAACAATGGTGCACATGGGCTCCAGTATCCTGAAGAAACAAATGGCGTATGAACCAATCGTTGGTCACCGGCTACCATGGGACTGCATCTCCTCACGATGCTCCACTGCCTTGTGGATCAGACCTTCAGGTCAAAGGCTCGGGTTGTGGCCCCCTAAGAAAACCACCTGCTTCGGTTTGGGCACCCGGGCAGTATCACAGCCCTCACACATATCAAATGAGATCTGTGTGGCGCATATGTATTTGGTGCCTTCTTGTACCGATATCTATGTGTTAAAATAAAATTAAATAAAATAAACCTTGCATTTCGAAGGTTCAAAGAATATAACATACCCACGGAAGTTGAACCCCAACTAATTAAGTGCAGACTATATGGCTCGGGTATTATCGCACAGAAAGATAATAAAATCCAGATAATCAAGGGCGAAAAGTCTTTCTCTAGGCAACAGATCCACACCACTATTACATACATCCATCAGAGCTATTTCTAAAACATCATCGGTGGCAAAGTTGAAGAGGAGTGGGGAGATCGGGTCACCCTGACTAACTCCACTGCCTGAATGAAACGATAGAAAGGTGGTTGTATGGCTTTATCTCACCTGAAGTGTTTGTATATAGGGCTTTCAAAATATTAATAAACTTTTCGGGCACACCCTTCAAAAGACAATACCAGAGGACCGTCCTATTCAACAAATCGAAGGCGGCCCTAATGTCAAGAAACATTACGATTGTTGACCAGTAATAAGTATGACGGTGTCCTAACATTTGGTGGAGGGTGAGGATATAATCAGTATATCCTCGAGCAGAACGAAAATCAACCTGCTCCTCTCGAGCTAATCTTTCTCGGGTCTCGAACAATCCATAAACCATAACAGAAGCCAATAGTTTGGATGCAATCGGAAGTAGACTTATCCCCTGACAGTTGTTCCATAGGTGATGCGAACCCGTTTGAAAAACAAGGACAACCGTCGACTCATTTCACTATGTTGGAACACTCTGATTCCAAGGTATTTATAAACAACCAAGTCATTTCCTTAACCAGGTCACCATTACCTTTAAAACGAGCCGGAGGCAAGTCATTTGGGATTGGTGAGTCGTGGGAATTCAAGAATGGAAGTTCCTAGCGCACTTCTACCTCACTAAATGGATCAGTCGATACTGCCTATGCCTCGAAGAGTCATAAGACACCGGTAGAAACTCAATGTTTATAGGCAGGACATTTCGCGGAGCTGGTACCATGTAATTGCATCTAATGTTCATCTAGAACTTTCAGTGGGTTGATAGATAGCCTTGAACACAACTCGGTTTGATATTTAGTTGCAACAGAAACTGTAGCCAGTTTTGCTGACATTGATCTGTTAACAGTTGAATTTGTCGGTCACCGAAACGTAAGATAAGGTTGACGCAAACAGGCGCACCATTAGAGTTCAGTTAAGTACTCCAAAAAAGAGGTAGTTTAGTGGACAACCACACCAGCGGTAGCTGATCACAATGTGATCAATCTGGGTCCAGGCTTGAGATGCAAAGAGAGGAAGCCAGATAGCACATCGACGATGACCGTGCCGATAGTAAACGATAGCCAGAAACAGGTTTTAGTTTGTATAAAGTTGCAGCAGACGATCATCGTTACCTAGCCTGCGACAAACAAGTCCTCACCAGCTACCCAGGCCATTTTTCTCTATGCCTAGACACCCGACCTGTGCATTCAAGTCTCTGACCAGTACTACAGTATCTGTCGAGCGAACTCAACAATTTATTTTTGGAAATCAGTAATCAGTGGAGCACCGGAAGAAACAGTAAAAGGTTTACTGTTATCCATTTTTTATATCAATGAATTTTCAAATCTCATCAAGTTTGATGATGTAAAAGTATGGAAAGAGGTACAGTAGTAGTATGGGAATATACGAACACTCCAGGTTAGTCTCAACATTATGGCGAACCGACTTGAAAATAATCACTGTCAACCAATACACCTAGGTATCTTCATGTACATGAGTCAAAGACTGACGCCGAATTGCTTGAACGTCTCCATTGGTCCTAACTAATAATAACTAAAAGTCATGGAAAAGTATAACTTCGAGGAAAAGGTTCAATCCTGTTTGGTGGCAACTAAAGGTTAACAGACCTTCGAAAAATTGGTTAAAAGGACAGTAACAACTGTCTAAACACCCCTAATTAGATGCAAACAACTTAAACGTGTACAGATCCTACGCCCTAGCTAAACAGGTGAATTGGATCTTTCGGGAGAAGTACGGAAGATTTCTATCTGAGAAATCTGGGAGATGACCAGTCTGTCTTACGATAAGTTAGATCGTTTTACATTATCCTACCGTGAACTGAGTATGATTCGCAGGACAGTAAACGACTTTGGACTCGCCACATCTCGTCTTTTTCTTTCAACTAAGTCACAATAAATCAGAGGATACATCAGTTTAGCTCAGGAGACAAGAGCACACAATCCATGAGGTATATAGACTTTCAAAACTTGCTACCAAAAGAACTAGTTTCTTCAATTCTACGTAGCTTATTAAAGAAAAAAACTAGGAAAATAAGGCGGCAAAATACGGAAGAATTGTAGTACATAATCCTCGAGATAATTCCTTAGACTTGGTATATTGATTGCCCTGATAGCCACTATTAAATAAATCCCAACGGTTTATAAATTTCAGAAGGCAACATGAAGCACCGACTACAGATTATTAACGGACTATTTATTTATTTAAACACATAAACATTGGTGAAGAGACACCAAATAAAGCTTTCTTCTTATTTAAGCCCGTGGCTGAAAGAGCCTGTCAAACAGTTGTGCAGGCCCTTACCGACATGTGGAATGCAGATATGAAGATGATCAACTCTGCGATCTCGACTGAAAAGTGGAAAATTAACTTGGGTGCATCAATAGGAGAGACATGGACTCGTTTCCACGATCTTGACAAAATTAACTGCAAATAAACTTAATTTTAGGAGAGGTGTTATAAACTAAAACATTACTTGAGGTCTGTTTTCATATCTCAAATCTGGAACTAAACGATAGTGAATCTTGTAAAAGATCATCACTTTAAGTGGATAAAAACTACGACAGCACAAGAATTAACCGAAAGATATCAGGTTACAGGGCAGAACTTACGAGATGAACAGATGTTGCAAGATTAAGGAGAACTGGTTCTATTTGTCAACTGTGAATAACATTAAACGATGTCACAATTCATAGTCGGTAACTTCCCTTAGAGACATCATGATACTTTCATTTAGAACCTAGTCGAACATAAAGTTTTAAACATTGAAATTGAGTACCTGATTCCTTGACTATACCAGTAATGCAATAGTGGGTGTTTTCTAAAGACTCAAGGCGCTTATGAAAATCTTAGTGATACCACTAACTCTAGGTGTGGTTTCAGACGTGCAAAATTTGGGAAGTGAAACAAGCTTGAAATAGAAAAGAATGTGAATTATCAAACTGTGCTAAATAAATGTACATATCAAGGAGAAACATTATTATGTTTTAAAACAAATGAATAAATTAATGCACAACTTTTCCCGACCGAAATCAGGGAATTTTCAGCCATAAGGCCGAAAAATTACAAGAAAACATATGTCAATAAAAGCAATGTTATGACGGAGTGCACCGAAAGGTGGACAAATTAAGTCGAGACAACCATAAATGTGTTTAGCATACCAAAGTAACCTAACCGTCGAATAGTGCGCTTCTCAATCCCCGTCTTTATTTGACCATGTCAGTATTAGATCGCTAACCTTATATGACACTCTGTTGAATAGATCGACGAACAGAGCTACCACAATGTGAGAGGATACTGATTTATAATTTTTAGGATTTATTGGAAAGGTTGGTAGTCAGATAACAAGTAATTGATTATATGCTAATGAACTATATCAGAGATTCTTTATAAATCCTCTGTTCCTGAAGGTACGAAAAATTAAGAGTGTGTCTGATGCAAATGTACCACTGAACGCTGTTTCGCAACCTGACTAGTTCACCATTAGTCCTTGTGTGTACTAAAAGCAAAGTGTCAATCACTTCTATAAAGTAAGTCGTTATGGAAACAAAAGACATTCGAGATCTGTCAGTCCCAACAAACACTTCTAGCTGGTGGTTAGCTATTTTCCTAACTTATGTCCCATCCGATACCCCTTTTATAGCGGTAAATAAATCCCCATAAGCAATAGATCAATAAGTTTTTGAAATTTGATGTTGATCCCGTTATTTTGCATGAGCCCACCCAGCTGATGGAGCTCGGTCACGCATGCACACCGGGTCACGAGTGGGTACGTATCTCCTAGGCCTAGACTGAACGCTTCTCATTATATCGATAGCTTTTCAATGTGACTTTGAACCTTTTCATTTCTCACTTCTGATTATACTGGGTTGACATACTTCGATTACAATGGTGTTACTTGTAAAGGCGTTGTTAAACTCCGAATACCTGTGGTATCTCCATAGTTTGTTTCTGTCTTCACGGTAAAATCTGTAAACTTTCAAACTCCTCATCTTGTTTAACAGTTTCATAGGCGGCAAAATACGGAAGAATTGTAGTACATAATCTTCGAGATAATTCCTTAGACTTGGTATATTGATTGCCCTGATAGCCACTATTAAATAAATCCCAACGGTTTATAAATTTCAGAAGGCAACATGAAGCACCGACTACAGATTATTAACGGACTATTTATTTATTTAAACACATAAACATTGGTGAATAGACACCAAATATTATGCGCCACATAAATCAAATTATTTATGTGAGGGATAGGATATTGCCCGGGTGGCTAAATCGAAGCACGATCATTATTATTATTATCGTATAGCACAGGCCGATAAGCCACAGGCACACGAAGCAAATTCGAGCAGAACTGTCACTGGAGCGAGCTAGCAAATACATAGACGAATTCAGAGTCAAGTCAATTAATAAGATCCAAGGATATATATATGAGTGAATGATTCGTAGAGCGATTTAAGTAGCTAAGCAAGAGAGATGGACATGTGTGTAGGCTGTCATATGTGATCAAGCATACATGTTCATACACATGTAGCGTGGTGTCGAGTTGAGCTTGACTATGAACACCGCTACAAGACTACTTGCCAATAGACCAATAAGATTCCGGTAGGCCAAAAATCAGAAGGCAGATGATAGTAGTAGTCGTAATATATTTGTTGGCAATCTCGTGGTATCGAAAGAATACCGAGATCGTGCCAAAGGAGTACAGGTGCGATCGGCAAGATAAGATACGTGCGTAGTCAAAAACCGCGTAAAAGCAACGGAATACAATGGAAGACTAAAATGGCTGTTATTAGCACAGTTAAACAAACGAGCACAGTAAAACAGTCACTGGTACAATTGGTTATAATAATAATTGTTTTCATCGAACCAATCGCGTTCTGTTGACAAAAGTAGGTCACTACAGGAGCCCCCCGCTAGAAAGGGTTTACACTTTCGATAGTTAGCGGTTTGATTCGTGGGACTGATCGGCAGAAGTGCGGTTGTAGGACGGAGGAAATTGGCGGAACAGGAAGTGATCGTTGATCCTCGAGTTGCCAACGAAGGTCTTTTGCGCAGAACGGTACCAGAAGTGTGCTGAATTCGTTGGTCGAATTAGCATACCACACCAGAGTGGTTTGTATCCAGAATCTGATGATTGCGTTCGTAGGGATGTGAACCAGAAAACGCTGCAGACGTAGGACGAAACCACGTTGAGCCAAGAAACCGGACGCGACCATATAGACCAAGCGTATGCCAGGCAAATTTGAGACCAGATAATCGACTGAGTGCGTTGACTAGAGCGTGGGTGGCCAAACCAGCTTTTGCCAAAGTTGACTGAAGTCGACGTTATCAAATGGACGATGGTCGGAGGCGTGGGCTCAGGATACAAAAAAAAATCAAAAAAAGAAAAGTGTAGCATGCGTGTAGTATAGGAATAATCCTACACCGTATGTTATTGACTGTGCGTTTAGTCGCGAAAGCGTACGGGTAATCGTACTCGGCGACCGGAACGTGAGACGGTGGTCTCGTTCGTGCTTTGTGAGCCTGCGATCTCATCCGAGGTCATGGGCGGCGTGGTCTGCTGATCTGGACGTGAGACGGAAGTCTCGTCCGTAGATGGTGCAGATGACGCGTGCTGTTGACCGGGACGTGAGAACGAGGTCTCTGATGTATCTAGCGTGGAATCCGAGGTAGACGTAGAGATCCCGCTAGAAGGTTTGATAGGTCTAGCATTGAGTCTCAAGTTATCGGGTAGGGCACTGTCATCGACGTGTGCTGGTTTGAGACGATCAATGCTGACGATCTCGACGCGGCCGTGTCGATCAACCTTGAAGGTCTTTTCGTGACGAGAGATCACGTGAAAAGGGCCTTCGTAAGGCTGTTGCAAAGGTCTGCGTACCGAATCTACTCGTATGAAAACATGTGAACAGGTAGATAACTCTCGAGGGAGAGCGACCTGTCGATGTTGTATTCGAGTTGACACCGGAGACAGCGTTCGCATAAATGCAGACAGTCGATGGACGTAGTCTGATTTACCGAAATCATTACTGCTCCGTGGTGTGCAAAATTCCCCAGGCAGACGCAATGTCGTGCCGTATACAAGTTCAGCGGCGGAACATTGGATATCTGCCTTCAAACTCGTTCTGATGCCTAAAAGAACGAGCGGTAAGGTTTCGTACCAATTGTCGTTTTCGTGTGCTCGGAGAGCACTTTTAAGTTGGCGATGAAACCGTTCGACTAAACCATTCGATGCTGGATGGTAGGCGGTGGTGCGTATGCGCTCCGTACCAAGCAGCCGGGTCAGTGAGGAGAATAATGCGGACTCAAATTGTTGTCCTCGGTCAGTCGTGACAGTCGAGGGACAACCGTACAATGCTATCCATCGTTCTACGAAGCGGTGAGCAACTGTCTCCGCCGTGATAGACGTGATGGGAATAGCTTCGGGCCATCTTGTAAAACGGTCAATGCACGTGAGTATGTGATCATACCCATGCGATGGTGGCAATGGTCCTACAATGTCTATATGAACGTGATCGAAGCGAGCATCAGGCGTAGCGAACGTGCCAATGAGGGCAGCTAACGTGCCTGTGCACTTTTGATCGTTGGCGCTGTAAGCATTGCTTTACCCACATACGAACATCTTTATTCATGGACGGCCAGACGTATCGTGCAGCGATGAGGCGTAATGTGGCTGCGATGCCTGGATGAGACAATCCATGAAGGGCATCGAAGACGAGACGGCGATAGGTAGAGGGTACGATGGGTCGAGGAATACCGGTAGAAATATCACATAGGATAGTACCTGAGCTAGTAGCTAGGGGTACTTCCTGACACTGAAGGGACGAACATTGTGGTGCTTCTGTACAGACAGGATCGTTTGCTTGTGCGGCGGCCATAGCAGGAAGATCGAGCACTGGTAACGTAACTGCATTCGTCTGGATACGTGAAAGAGCATCGGCAACATAGTTCGACTCGCCTTTAATGTGACGAAGGTCTGTCATGAACTGGGAGATATAGTCCAAATGTCTGCACTCTCGTGGTGAGTAGCGGTCAGACTTGGTATGCAGGGCATACGTTAAGGGCTTATGGTCGGTGAATAAAATGAATTGGCGTGCTTCTACTGCGTGCCGTAAATGTTTGATGGCGCAGTAGGCTGCAAGCAGCTCGCGACCAAAAGCGCTATATCTCGTCTCCGTGGGAGTAAGGCGTCGTGAGAAAAATTCAAGCGGTTGCCAACTACCGGAGATATTCTGTTGCATAACGGCTCCTATAGCGAAATCTGATGCATCAACCGCTATACTAAGCGTGGCTGATGGGTCAGGATCAGCGAGAAGTGTAACTTCAGCGAGAGCCGTTTTGATCTCTGAGAATGCAGTACGTGCGGTATCGTTCAATTCTAATTTGCGTGGATTACCGCGTAGTAAATCGGTTAATGGTCGTAACCGTTCTGCCGCGTGAGGGATAAAACGTCGGTAGAAGTTAACCAAACCGAGAAAAGCCTTCAGTTCCTTGATTGAGGACGGCACGTTGTACTCCTTGATTGCTCGAATTTTGTCCTCGCAAGGCAGAATACCCTCTTGTTTGATGATGTGACCCAGAAATATAATTTCTGATTTACCCAATTCACATTTCTCTGGGTTGACTACTATTCCATTATCCGAAAGACGGTGGAATAATAGCGTAAGGTGTTGATAATGTTCATCTACGTTTGATGATGCGATCAGCAGGTCATCAATATAGACGTGAACAAAATCCAAGTCTCGTACTATGCTATCGATAAACCTTTGGAAAGTTTGAGCAGCATTCCGTAATCCAAATGACATTCGTAGGAACTCAAACAGACCGAAAGGAGTCGTGATAGCAGTTTTCTCGATGTCTTCAAGAGCGACTGGGATCTGGTGATATGCTCGTACCAGATCGATTTTAGAAAAGATAGTCGTGCCCTTGAGCGATGCCGTGATGTCGTGTATGTGGGGGATGGGGTAGCTATCAAAGCGCGTAACTACGTTTAATGCTCGGTAGTCGGCGCATGGTCTCCAACTAACCCCATCCTTTTTGCGCACCATGTGTAAAGGAGAGGCCCAAGGACTGTGAGAAGGACGAATAATACCAGCAGATAGTAAATTGTCAAACTCACGTTTAGCGAAGGCTAATTTGTCCGGTGACAGTCGGCGTGGTCTTGCCGTGACTGGTGGTCCGCGGGTGACTATGTGGTGTACCACACGATTGGTCACCGATGAAATCTCCTCGAGTGGTTTAGTTAATCTAGGGAATTTCTCGAATAAAGCGTGGAATTTATCGTCACGCGAATAAAAAGTGCCGAGGATTCGGTACGCGTTTGTGTGAGCTTTAAAGCCCGTGAATTTACTGTTCGACGAAGTATCGATTAGCTGCGGCCTACGTGAATGGACTAGCAATTCATAGTGCTGTAGGAAATCAATACCTAGTATGGCTGTGGGAACATCAGCAATGATGAACGTCCACAGATACCGTCGTCGGTTGCCCAGGTTGACCGCGAGTTGTCGTGTATCGTAGGTAGGAATGGCTGAGCCATTTGCAGCGCGTAGTCGAAGCATTGTAGCTTGTGACTTGATGCTACCTCGTGGTACGACAGAAACTTGGGCACCTGTATCCACTAGGTACCTAGCGTTTGTGCGATAATCGTGCACGTAAAATAAACGGCCAACCTGGGGGGCAGGGCCGGCGAGTACGGCCGCTTTTACTCGCCGGCTTTGGAGTTTCCCGCCTTGTATGAGCACGGGGCTCGACAACGGCGGGCACCAGATCCGAAGGATCGATGAAACCAGCACCAACCTTCACTCGCTTCCGAAGCCGCCTTTTGGCGTGGCTTGGAAGATGCCCTCGTTGGGCGAGTGTTGACGGCTTTTCGAGAGCGTGAGCGGACTCGAGGGACGTAGGGTTGGGGTACGTTACAACGGTCTCGAAAACTAAGACGTGTGTGAATACACCCTTCCCTGTCACCTTGAGCCGAGGAGTGGCTGCCGTCGATATCGACTTTCGGACGCGACGTTGAGGCAACTACGTAGTTGTCTCGGTTGCCAGTCCTAGCTAGAATTTTGTCTGCTGTGAGGGCTACCTGTTTCAGTGGTGCGTCCTCGAGCAGGGCCGTAACTGTAGGTTGGATAAATGCTGGTAGAGATTCGAGCCACAGTTCTTTAACAATTTCAGAATCGGCTGCCGTGGGTCCTGCAAGAGATTGCAGGCGCGTGAGGTGGTGGCTCGGTTTAGCATCACCCAGGGGGTGACGTGCTAATAACGTCCTCAATCGTTCCTCCCTCGATGGAAGGAAATGTCTGAGGACCGCCTCCTTGAGACGATCGTAAACATTGGGCACATTGGAATTGAGGACAACCTCACGGACAGCTACTAAATGGTCTCCCGGTAAACATTCGAGAGCGTAAGTGTACTTCTGCCGTTGGCTTGTAATATGACGGGTCTCAAATTGAGACTCTATAGCAGCAAACCAAACTTCGGGATCGTGAGGAATAAAAGATACAGGTAGAAAGTGTATAACCTGTACGTCAGAGTCTATTACGTTAATACTATTCTTATCGTTATCCGTCATGTCAAATATATATATTAAAAATTAATTTGAAAATATATGACAGACGTGGATAGATAAGCGATAGACTAAGCAAAATTGACTTCTTTGGAAGGTTTGGTTGCGATTGCCAAGTGGTCGTAGATGTAGATTCACCAGTTGCAGAAGATTTGACCGAAGTTGAGGCGTGTTCCAAAATTTGGCTCACCAAATGTAGCGTGGTGTCGAGTTGAGCTTGACTATGAACACCGCTACAAGACTACTTGCCAATAGACCAATAAGATTCCGGTAGGCCAAAAATCAGAAGGCAGATGATAGTAGTAGTCGTAATATATTTGTTGGCAATCTCGTGGTATCGAAAGAATACCGAGATCGTGCCAAAGGAGTACAGGTGCGATCGGCAAGATAAGATACGTGCGTAGTCAAAAACCGCGTAAAAGCAACGGAATACAATGGAAGACTAAAATGGCTGTTATTAGCACAGTTAAACAAACGAGCACAGTAAAACAGTCACTGGTACAATTGGTTATAATAATAATTGTTTTCATCGAACCAATCGCGTTCTGTTGACAAAAGTAGGTCACTACACACACATGATAATAACAACCTCTCAAGGCCGTTACTCTCGTATGATAATTAACTCGTTAAAGAAGTCTGCCAGCGGAGGGGTGAACATACTCAGCCATTCGAAAGTTCGCTATCTAAACAAACAACAACTCAGGTTGGAAATTTCGAACAGAGTTGATCACAAACTGTCTTGACATCAAAAATGTCAGATAGGCGGTTTGCTTCAAATTTATACTTTTAGAAAACCGTGAAGCGTCTATGTAATCATTAACCTTTGTAGTGAAATTCACTTCTTTTGACTGAATCCTAAATTATCATACTTAATTCTCAAAATTGAATTGGCTGTGTATGTCATATCGGACTGTGTTTTTCGGTGAAACTATAATTTATGGACGACATTTAAGCATGGCTAAAATAACCTCAGAGTCCCAACCTACTTACTGTGGTTAAATGAGGGCTATAGATTGATTTGAGGAATTGGGATTAGGATTCAAAGTTAAAAGTTTGGGTTGGAAATACCATCTACTATTTTCATCCCAAACTATTATCAGCTATATTGCCAAAATCTAAGACCTGTAATCTCAAATCCGATTTGTTCGTCCATAAATTATAGTATCTCCCGTTTTTAAGCCTTTACTTTGTCGCTTCGATCATATACTCAAAGTTAGGAGTATGCTACTTGTGCTGACAGACAAAAGTATTATGTAGCCGCAGTTGCGAGTTGAATGATTATCAGCGGAAGACTGAGTTGAAAAGAACAGAAGGAAAATGGAAAGCAATCGGAGTGACTACATAATTACATAAAAGATAACGATTGGCAGATGTGCAGAAAATAATGATAATAATTTATTCTCAAATAACGTTTTGTTACATGAGGCATGCCCGTTGACAGGCAAGATCAAATTGTTACAAATGATACAAATTCCAACTGTAGTTAATTACTCAGCTGGGTTGATAATTTATAAGATATGAATGTAGAGTGGTTTCAGTCAGCATCAAAGTTGGCGCGCTTCATGAAAGTTGCGTTGCGACGTGCAACTGACGGTCGATAATAGATTAATGTGCAGTTGAGGGCTTATAGAAATCGCAATCTTATATCCCTTTGGAATATCTGAGGCTTTAAGGACGGTGCAGAACCAGGTCACCCGTTCAGTATCTCAACGGGGCTGAAAAATGGTGCAAGAAAAAAAGAAAGAAAACAGAAAAGGACGAGAAGCAGAGCAGACAATGTTCATGACTACCCAGTCTGATTCTCTTTTATTAAAGTATTTAGTAAGCAGGAGCATCCTAATAAGTTAAAGAAAATAAGTGTAAACAAGGTGTGAGTGGATAAATAACTGACAAATGGAGGTGGTTCAGAAAGAAACTGAGAGTATGAGAATGTGTAGTTATAAAATAAAGTGTTAAAAACAGTGTTATGATACATAAATGGCTGTCTGCCTTTTTTGTCGACGCTATTGGAGCCTTTTTTCGATTTTATAGGGTCTTGAGTAGGCTTCGTTTTTTTTATAGCGAATTGTCTAGTCTGCTTGTAATACTGGGTAGGAAGTGAAACCAATTCAACGTTCGAAACACGATTTAATGAGGCATTTTGTATGATAAATGTATCTAATGTATGATTTTCATATTTTATGAGGGCACCGTGATTTTCCATGAAACGGCAAATTTGTTTTCATCCACATGAGTTTTCTTTCACTATACTAGTATTTAACTATTTATTATTATCATTCACAAACACAAAAGTTTTGTAGAGAAACCATCCCGAGTTTCCTCAGAAACGCAATCACTCGCAAGTTTCAATAATATTAACAAGACATTCCCTATATTTAAACATGTGATATCGTCTTTAGACCAATGGAGACGTTCAAGCAATTCGGCGTCAGTCTTTGACTCATGTACATGAAGATACCTAGGTGTATTGGTTGACAGTGATTATTTTCAAGTCGGTTCGCCATAATGTTGAGACTAACCTGGAGTGTTCGTATATTCCCATACTACTACTGTACCTCTTTCCATACTTTTACATCATCAAACTTGATGAGATTTGAAAATTCATTGATATAAAAAATGGATAACAGTAAACCTTTTACTGTTTCTTCCGGTGCTCCACTGATTACTGATTTCCAAAAATAAATTGTTGAGTTCGCTCGACAGATACTGTAGTACTGGTCAGAGACTTGAATGCACAGGTCGGGTGTCTAGGCATAGAGAAAAATGGCCTGGGTAGCTGGTGAGGACTTGTTTGTCGCAGGCTAGGTAACGATGATCGTCTGCTGCAACTTTATACAAACTAAAACCTGTTTCTGGCTATCGTTTACTATCGGCACGGTCATCGTCGATGTGCTATCTGGCTTCCTCTCTTTGCATCTCAAGCCTGGACCCAGATTGATCACATTGTGATCAGCTACCGCTGGTGTGGTTGTCCACTAAACTACCTCTTTTTTGGAGTACTTAACTGAACTCTAATGGTGCGCCTGTTTGCGTCAACCTTATCTTACGTTTCGGTGACCGACAAATTCAACTGTTAACAGATCAATGTCAGCAAAACTGGCTACAGTTTCTGTTGCAACTAAATATCAAACCGAGTTGTGTTCAAGGCTATCTATCAACCCACTGAAAGTTCTAGATGAACATTAGATGCAATTACATGGTACCAGCTCCGCGAAATGTCCTGCCTATAAACATTGAGTTTCTACCGGTGTCTTATGACTCTTCGAGGCATAGGCAGTATCGACTGATCCATTTAGTGAGGTAGAAGTGCGCTAGGAACTTCCATTCTTGAATTCCCACGACTCACCAATCCCAAATGACTTGCCTCCGGCTCGTTTTAAAGGTAATGGTGACCTGGTTAAGGAAATGACTTGATTGTTTATAAATACCTTGGAATCAGAGTGTTCCAACATAGTGAAATGAGTCGACGGTTGTCCTTGTTTTTCAAACGGGTTCGCATCACCTATGGAACAACTGTCAGGGGATAAGTCTACTTCCGATTGCATCCAAACTATTGGCTTCTGTTATGGTTTATGGATTGTTCGAGACCCGAGAAAGATTAGCTCGAGAGGAGCAGGTTGATTTTCGTTCTGCTCGAGGATATACTGATTATATCCTCACCCTCCACCAAATGTTAGGACACCGTCATACTTATTACTGGTCAACAATCGTAATGTTTCTTGACATTAGGGCCGCCTTCGATTTGTTGAATAGGACGGTCTTTACAATTACGGTCTACTATAATATTAGCACTGCTCTTATAATAGACCTAATTTTAAAATTGTAGATTTATCATGATGTAACTGCCTAATCTATGAGATCTTACGTGGAAATTACATCATCGTCTACACCGATTCATTGCACTGTAACAATTACCAATACGTGATAGAGAACAAGCTTAGGCTAGAGATAGAATATATTTAATATGAATAGAAGATACAAGATAACATTCAGCTGGAAACACGCCTGCAAGCCCGAGCCATGCCATCCGATCAACTCGGACCAATTCAAATTATTGTCCCCGCCTTCTCCATTCTTCTGTATTTCTCCGCGTTAAATGTTTAATGTCTATTTCTCATATTGTCTCGTGGTAGGGCCCAATGCCACTACACTACTCTCCCACCAGAATCAACGTGACGTTGGTTCGATATCAAGTTGTGCGGGATTGTCGCGCGCCGGAGGTTACCAAGAATAATAAGAATCATCCGAGTATTGATGAACTGGAAGATAAATCAAATAGAAGGCGGCAGCATCTGGTCGGGAAACACACGTAATAATTTTAAAGTGTCTGGTTTAATGCTTAACACGCTTAAAATGAAAATTTGGGCGGAGATTATTTGAGCTCTCTTATTGTCTCGTGCTTAGGTCCAATGCCACTACAGGTCCTCTGGTATTGTCTTTTGAAGGGTGTGCCCGAAAAGTTTATTAATATTTTGAAAGCCCTATATACAAACACTTCAGGTGAGATGAAGCCATACAACCACCTTTCTATCGTTTCATTCAGGCAGTGGAGTTAGTCAGGGTGACCCGATCTCCCCACTCCTCTTCAACTTTGCCACCGATGATGTTTTGGAAATGGCTCTGAGTGTAGTTTTGTTTCTTCTCAAAGTGAACAATCGCTGAATTCCGTTATTTCCATATCAGTGAATATTTTCAGAGAGAAGCCCGATTTTAAACGGAAAATGAATTTCAGAGATTATTTGATTTTCTGTGATTATTACTGCGGATCGAAGCCTTTTTCTTTGCTTAAGCTTGTAGAATAAGCTCCTACTTGAAGGCGTCGTTGGTCCATTGCTAATAGATACGGAAGCCGGTTGATCGCAAGCCTCGTTAGTTCCTTCCAGTATTTTATGACAATTTAAACCACAGACCGGTGGCTCCTCTCTCTATACCTTCAAAGATCATGGAGTCCCTGGTATACGATGTTATACACGACTATCTGCTGTCCTTAAATTTCTTCTCACCCCAGAAGCATGGTTTCAGGAAGGGTTACTACTGTATGACCAACCTGCTGACTGCGGCGGACAGATGGACAAGCATCCTTGATCACAAGGGGAAGGTGGGCATCATTTACCTTGATTTCTCTAAAGCTTTTGATAGGGTTAACCATATATGTCTTATCATCAAGCTCAAACAATTGGGTATCAGACCACCTTTGATTGATTGGCTCAGTTCATATCTGACAAATCGACATTTTAAGGTCACGTTAAACTTCAATTTATCACACGCTATGGAATGTCCTAGTGGGGTCCCCCAGGGCTCAGTACTAGGACCTCTTCTCTTCTTAATTTGTATAAATGATCTTCCTCAACAGGTAACGTCAGACATATTGCTCTTTGCCGATGACGTGAAACTTTGGAGAGAGATACTCAACCAAGAGGATATACAGGCTCTTCAGAAGGATCTGACTCGACGTCAAAGTTGGGAAGACGATAACGGACTTACCTTCAACACTTCAAAGTGTGAAGTAGTCCATCTGCAGCATGTCGCAGATTACAGTTACAACTTAGGAAACTCATCTCTGGTAGTATCTCGAGTCGAAAAAGATTTAAGAGTCCTGGTGCTCTACGACTTAAAGTCTTACGCTAACTGTGACAGAAATGCCTTTCGAACAAACCTCGCACTGGTAACATTGAAGCACATTTTTGGCCAGTTTGACGAAAGAACTTTCCACATAATCTTCAACAGTTTTATCCGTCCCCATTTAGAGTACGGAAACAGTATTTTCTCCTACACTCCAAAAGGATAAGGACACTCTGGAGCGTATCCAATGGCGAGCCACGAAATCAGTTCGGGGACTCAAATTTAAACCTTACGATGAGCGCCTCCAATCACTCGACCTTTACCCATTAGAGTATAGGCGTCTTAGAGGTGACCTTCTCATAGCTTACAGTATCCTTAACACTCCTGGACATCCTCTTAAACACCTACTTAAGCTTGGTCCCAACAATAACCTAAGGGGTAACACCCAGAAATTAGAGATACAACATATTAGAACGGACTTCAGGCACAACTTCTACTCCTTAAGAGTTGTCAAATGCTGGAATTCGCTGCCAGCTGAGCTAGTCCAAGCAACTTCCCAGGAGTCCTTTAAGAGGCGGCTTGATCTATTCTTAAGGACTAAGGATAGTATCTTACTATGATTTACCAGTTTATTTTTCTTCTCTTTTGTCGTTGATATACCTAGGTTCTTGCATGGAGGTACTGGTGATCCCCTGCTACTAGACACAGAAGCCTATTAAGAGAAAGCTTCTTCTATTCCGTCCACAACCATTTGAACCATTTGAACCATTTTTGACCTTTACGTTACATCTGAGAAATGAATCATTTGTATAACTATATAGCGTCGGCAGATGACAAATACCCTTTGTTTAGGATGAAGATGGCTTTTATGGGTGGATACGGTGTTAGTGAGTCACAAAATATTTTAGTCTTTTGTGTCGGTGTTAAGCTATATTCGTCCTTATCCTACCATACCATATTTATTAATGAAGGGATTTACCTTCGCCAGGGGAGACTGGTTTAAAGAATGAAACTCAGATTTCTTGTCGCTTGGGTGTTTTTTTCCATAAGTTTATCTTCAATTAGGTTTGATAAAAATGGCTGATCAGCCTTAATGTACACACTAGTGTGTGTATTGTTCCACACTCATTCTCCCATTATAAGGATAATTGGTTTTTCCGGTAAAAGTATACTACACGTACGCCATTAATCAACTTACTAGCCAATAAGGAATCTGATTATAAAACATTTTACAACGCAAAGCACAAGGATGGTGGTGGGATTGTACTATTGATGGGTTTACTTAACATTCCCATGTCTAATAAATCACTACAGCGGGAAAAAATATTATGTAAGTATACTAGGAGCCGGAATAGTGTTGCTTGTTTAGAATCCAACTCTAGAGTTTTCGTTACGAACTGACATTAACTACATTCAAATTGGTTAGGTTTAGGAATTCGAAGTTAAAGTCAAGTTATGATCTAGGATTACGATTTTTTTGCTGTTTTCATCACGTACTGACGTTCGCTATAATGCAATAAGGATTTGTTACCCTTTTGTTCATAGACCTAAGAGATTTAAAAATGAGATCTAGAGTTAGGAGAATATTACATAACTACTTAAACACCCCTACCTATTCACTGAATCATACTAAGTACTCTGCCATAAATTCTGTGTTACGAGATATTTCTTGTCTTTCGGCTTGCAAATCATGTCATATTAATTATTTGGTTGTATAATAGGTGTTTTATTGTCGATTTGGTAAACTTTTACCGGTTCACCTGTGTTAATTCGTACAGTATGCTTTCTTGTCAGGATTGAGTTTTTCCTATAAAGTGATCACCGATGAGTATGGCATCAATATACCCCTCGGAGCATTTCAGTCACTGACCACTTTACGGCCTTAAAGACTCTAATGTGTGGTCGTTTAGAGGTATCGGGCTTTTGTTTTGAGAAGAGATTTCTGGGGGCCTGTACCAATCTTTTTCTAGTAAACTTCTATGCGTTATTATTTATTCTATTTATTTTAATACATAGATATCGGTACAAGGAGGCACCGAATACATATGCGCCACACAGATCTCATTGGATATGTGTGTGAGCTGTGATACTGCCCGGGTGCCCAGACCGAAGCAGGTGGCTTTCTAGGGGGCCACACCCCGAGCCTTTGACCTGAAGGTCTGGTCCACAAGGCAGTGGAGCATCGTGAGGAGATTCAGTCCCATGGTAGCCGGTGACCAACGATTGGTTCATACGCCATTTGTTCCTTCAGGATACTGGAGCCCATGTGCACCATTGGTTCGGGATCCGGTTATAGCGCCGGACATTCGCTTTTCGTCCTCTCATTTTCGTAAGCAACACCCTCGCCACGAGAAGGCAGTGAGTAGGACTTCCCTGGCAGGGGCTGTATACGCGTGGCCATGTGAGAGCATTTCGAGAGGGAGAGTGGACTCTCCCCACTCTCGGCCATACCAGGGCATTTGGGGGCTTCTATGCGTTTGATATCTTGGATCCGCTGGCTGGGGGCGCAAGCTTTTATCTCAGTGTTTGGCTCAGAGTAGATTTTTCGGTAGGGAAACCTTTATGACACGGTGTTTTGATTCGTTCTTTGCTTTCAGTCGTAGTCTTTGAGCTTTTTATTATGGAGACGGCTAGCTATAAAGGGAGCAAAGGATATTAGCGCCTAATTTTTTCAAGACACGAAATGGTAGTGCATTATCATTTCATCCTTTATGAAAAAAACAAGGGAAAGTTCAAAAAGTATTGTTACCAGGCTACTATCTATTTATACATCCTATGGAATAAACATTTTATTTCGACATGGGATGGCTGCTTGAATATAGTATTTTAGATTAAGCATCACATATGTGGGACTTGAACTTCGAACCACTTTTTTGCTAAGGTATTTAAAGAATCCGGTGTTGATCTTGTTGTGCTAATGAGGTATGGCAACTTGGACCGATGCACATATGTGCTTGGTCCTATGTTGTAGCTGACTGAATAACTAACTATTGGTAGTTAATTAATTAATTATTTATTTGAACGCATAAATATTGGTACAAGAGGGCACCAAATGTATATGCGCCACACAAAACAATGAGAATTTGAAGAGAAGAGAAAAAAAAGAGGGTAAGGAGCGTAAAAGAAAATAAAGAGGAACAATAACGACCAGATTAGTGTAAGGTAGTGTAATAATAATGATATCAACAATAATAATAATGGGGGAAACGGAAAGGTACAACCAGAGGAAATCTTTCAGTTAAGGAAGAAGCAACTACTTTTCATGAAGAAAATAAAAGAAGGTTACAGTAGGATCACCATTGGCTTCTATTCTGAGCCACATCTGGTAACGTCTCTAGCCACTGTATTGTACCATCTATCGGACACTAACCAGTGAGTCGTGAAGGACCAACACAAGTCAGCCATTTGCAGCATTTTTCATACCCTAACACCATGTCATACACAGACCACCTCTCCGCTTTTTCCAACCAATCCCAGAGTCGGATAATAATGCACGACGAGGAATTCTCCAGGACGACATTCGTAGAACATGTCCAAGCCACCGAAGTCGGTGTTTCAAGATGGTGACACCAATTTCATTATCGTCTCTGTGACCGAACACTCGATGACGAACCTCTGCATTACTGACATGGTGTTGCCACTGGATGCCAGCAATCCTTCGGAGACAACGATGATCGAACACAGAGAGTCGTCTAACATCCTCAACTCGGAGAGGCCAGGTTTCACAAGCATAGAGCAAAACTGCTTTCACCGTCGCGTTGTAGATCCGACCTTTTACAGCCAGACTAACATCACGAAGGCGCCAAAGATGGCCCAGATTGGCATAAGCCGCTCTGGCTTTCACTATACGTGCATTGATTTCATCAATCACGCCACCACCAGCACTTATGCAGCTGCCCAGATACACGAACTTCTCGACTACTTCTATCTGCTCACCATCCAGAGTGAGTACAGGATTAGAATCCTGCCAGTCTTGTAGAAGAACTTTGCACTTCGAAGGTGCAAAGCACATACCATACCTACGGACACTGATTGCCAACTGATTAAGTACGGGTTGCATGGCTTGAACATTCTCGCACAGTAAGACAATATCATCCGCATACTCAAGGTCGAGAAGTCTTTCTCCAGACAACAGATCCACACCACCATTACTTACATCCATCGGAGCTGTTTCCAGAATGTCATCGATGGCAAAGTTGAAGAGGAATGGTGAGATTGGGAAACCCTGCCTAACCCCACTGCTTGAATGGAATAATGGAGAAAGGTGGTTGTGTGCCCTCACTCTGCCTGAGGTGTTTGTGTATAGGGCTTTTTGGATGTTAATAAACTTCTCAGACACACCCTTCTTCAATAGAAAATCCCAGAGAACAGTTCTGTCCAACGAATCGAAGGCAGCCCTGATGTCAAGAAACACTACGATTGTTGGCCTTTGATAAGTATGACGGTGTTCTAACACTTGGCGGAGGGTGAAGATATGATCAATACATCCTCGACCAGAACGAAACCCAGCCTGCTCCTTGCGAGTCAATAGTTCTCAGGTTTTGAACAACCTACGAAGTATGACGGAAGCCAATAGCTTGGACGCAATCGGAAGTAGACTTATCCCCCGATAGTTGTTACAGGAACAACGTGAACCCTTTTTAAAGATAGGGACAACTATCGACTCATTCCATGACGTTGGCACACTCTCTAGTTCCCAGATCTTTGTAAACAACGTCGTCAGTTCCTTAGCCAGAACGTCACCACCATCTTTAAAAAGAGCCGGAGGTAAGTCGTCTGGGCCCGGTGATTTGTAACGTTTGAAGAGTTGGAGTTCCTTGCGGACTTCCGCCTCATTTGGTGGATCAGTCGTCACCGGCCATGGAGGGCAGGACAGTCTGACCGATGTTGCCGGAGCAGCAGGCCAGTTGAACTGCCTTTCAAAGAATTCTGCCCATCGTCCAAGACGTCGATGGATGTTAGTGATTGGCGTTCCGTCATCCTCGCAGATTGTTTCGCTCACACCAGACTTCTTGCTGCCAGTAGCTCGGATGAGTTGGAAGAGCTTCCGGTAATTACCAGATGCAGCTGCTGCTTCCAACTCACTGGCACGCTCCGACCACCAGGCTTCTCGGTCCTCACGCAAGCTTTGCCCGATTTCATTACGTAACATTCTTCGTCTGTGGTCAAACTCACGATCGCTCGGAGTAGACCGACGGGCTTCAATGAGTTGTAAGGAACCAGAAGAAACCCAGTGCTTGTAAGCGGGACGTTTCGCGAACCCACAACAGACTGTACCCGCCATTTTCATGGCGTAATGAAGTTGCAACCAATGCTCACCTATGCTTTTCGGTGGAATGGTAGCTAGCCTAGAAGCTAGCTCGGTTTGGTACATACTAGCAACAGAAGTTGCAACCAGCTTGCTAACATCAATCCTGTGGTGGCGGTCACTTCGTTGTCCACTGAAAAGTAAGGTAAGATTGGCGCAGACCAGGGCATGACCAGCGTCCAGATAGGTACTCCAAAAGCAGCGGCAGTCTTGTACACAACCACGCCAGCGGTAGCTGATCGCGATGTGATCAATCTGAGTCCAGGCTTGAGATGCAGAAGGAGGACGCCAGGTGGCACATCGGCGATGACTGTGCCGAAAGTTAGTGCTAGCCAGAAACAGATTGTGGTCTGTGCATATTTGCAGTAGACGTACCCCGTTATCTGTCCTGCGACCAACGAGTCCCCACCGGCCACCTAAACGACTCTCTTCTGTGCCTAGACGCCCGACCTGAGCATTCAAGTCTCCGGCTAGTACTACAATATCTGTCGAACGCACTTTCTGGAGAAGAACAGTTAACTGGTGGTAGAACTCATCCTTGATTGCATCCGGGCTGCAATCTGTCGTGATATAGGCGGAGATGACGAAAAGACATCGTTTCTTACGCCGATTTCTCCTCACTTTGATGGAACTTTCTAATCTAACAACACATAACCGACTGTTAATGGGGATCCAGTCGACTAGTGCTGCCTCAGCTCTTGCGCTTAGTGCGACACCAACGCCAGCAAGATCAGACGAAGATGCCACAGGGTCCCCGGATAAACGCACATAAAACAAGTTTTATGAAGTGACAGATGGAGAGCGAACTTGTAGTACTTCACCAGAGTCTTGAATACGGGTCTCGGATAGACAACAAACGTCGATATTAAGACTTTCCAAAGACATAGCCAGCCCTATCTGTTGTCCGACCTGCATAAGTGTGTGAACGTTGAAGGCAGCCAGTTTGAATGTTGCACGTGGTTTCAGAAAAACTGCTTCAGTACTCGTATTCGGTGGCAACATACAATTTTCAACCAGGCAGTGACTCGAAAACGTTTAGATAAAGCTGAATTTTTACCATAGGCGAGCTGCTGTCTGAGTCGAAACGGATACAAAAAGTGGAAATAAGAGATAGTGAATAAATGACGTAGTAAATAATAATAATAATAATAATAATAATAATAATAATAATAATAATAATAATAATAATACCAGTCATTTCAATGTTAGTCGGAGAGAAACGAATATTTTCCATAAGCAGATAGTTCATCATGGTTTTAGTGTGTGGGCTGAGATACTGTCCGGGTGCCCAAACCGAAGCAGGTGGTTTTCTTAGGGGGCCACAACCCGAGCCTTTGACCTGAAGGTCTAGTCCACAAGGCAGTGGAGCATCGTGAGGAGATGCAGTCCCATGGAAGCCGGTGACCAAAAGTTGGTTCATACGCCATTTGTTCCTTCAGGATACTGGAGCCCATGTGCACCATTGTTTCGGGATCCGGTTATAGCGCCGGACATTCGCTTTTCGTCCTCTCATTTTCGTAAACAACACACCCGCCACGAAAATGCAGTAAGTAGGACTTCCCTGTCAGTCAGTTAGTAACAACGTGGAACTTCGTACGTACGTACATCAGTTCGAGTTGCCATACCACATTAGCACAGAGATTCAGTTATCGATTCAAATCCCATAGTGGTAGAGGTACTGAAAGTATAAGTAGAGATAGGGGACATTAAGGTTTGATGATGTTATTAAAGGAGTATAGTCCAGTGGAATAAATTGGGAAAGAAAATAAAGGACATGAAGAATTCAGAAGATTAGAGTTTGAGAGAACACAAAGAGTGGATGCACCTGCGCCATTAGGACTTCCCTGGCAGAGGCTGTATACGTGTGGCCGTGTGAGAGTATTTCGAGAGGGAGGGCGAACCCTCCCCGCTCTCGGCCATACCAGGGCATTTGGGGGCTCACCCTACAATGCGTTCAGATGATAATATTTTACTCTGAATAAGTTTATATCACCCCATATCTCATCGTTTTTTTTTCTACGTGGTTTGTACTTCTTTATGCTCTTATTTTAACCTTATCTTCGTTGATTAGTTCACAGAAGTTATTTCCTGTGTACATATTATTGAATCACTAAATGATGGCTTTTTGAAGGCTGTAATACTTGGTGGTACTACTTATTTATTTAAACACATAAAGATTGGTACAAGCAGGCACCAAACAGATATGTGCCACATAAATCGAATGATTCATGTGTGGGCTGGGATACTATCTGGGTGCCCAAACAGAAGCAGGTGGTTTTCTTAGTGGGCCACACCCGGAGCCTTTGATTTAAAGGTCTAATCCGCAAGGCAGTGGAGCTACGTCAAGTGATGCAGTCCCATGGTGGCCGGTGACCAACAGTAGGTTCATACGCCATTTCTTCCTTCAGGATCCTGAAGCCCATGTGCACCATGGGTTTGGAATCAGGGTTCTCTAACAGCTTTAGGTAGATTTTTCGTATCCACAACCCGGTTAAAGTGCTGGACGTTCGCTTTTCGTCCTCTCAGTTTTGTTTTAATTCAAGAAAGACCACTATTGTCGGACGCCGATAAGTATGCCTGTGTTCTAGAACCTGACGAATGGTGAATATATGGTCTATGCATCCACGACCAGGTCTGAAGCCAGCCTGATTCTCTCGTGTTTGCAGTTCACGAGTCTTAGTTAGGCGTCCGATAATTATGGAGGCTAGTATTTCAGATGCTATATTAGTTAAACTAATCCCTTTATGGTTGTCACAGGATGATTTTGACCCTCTCTTAAATATTGGGACGATCAGTGATTATGGCCAGTTAGATGGAATTACGTCCAGCTCCCAGATTTTAGCTAAAATATCAGTCAACGTAGTCGCTAGAATTGGACCACCATCCTTAAAGACCTCTGGAACCAATCCATCTGGACCTGCTACCCTTCCTCGTTTTAGATTAACTATAGCCTTTTGAACTTCAGCTCGAGTTGGAGGACCTACTTCAATGTTCCATCCACACTGTCTGGGAATGGTGGGTAGTTGTAGAGTACCTGAAGGCCGGCTGAACTGCTCCTTAAAGTATTCCGCCCATCGTTCTAAACGTCTGGACTGGGAGCAGATAAGAACGTCGTCTTTTTCCGAGTCAGTCTCACTTACACCTGACTTTTTAGTTCCAGTTTCTTTTATGAGTCTGAAGAGCTGTCTGGTGTTACCTATAGCCGCCGCCTTTTCCATCTCTTTTGCTTTCGTTGCCCACCACTGATCACGATCATTCCTTAGACTTTTGGTTAACCTAGATCTGATTTGTTTCCGCTCTTCATCGTGTTCAGATCCTGATGGGATGAGTTTACGCGAATCCATCAGTGCAATAGACCTTGAAGAAATCCATTGGTTCTGTGTAACCCTTTGGTTTAAATCACTAATAGATGTCACTTTTGTTTCTACAGCTGATTGTATATCTTTCCAAGCAACATCTGGGTCAGCCTCGCTTTCAGAACAACCTAAGTGTGACCTCAGTTGTTCATGGAACTTACTTTTGATTTTCTCGTTACTCAGTTCAGTTCTAATGGGTCTTCTTAATGTGGCTTTCCTGCGTCCAATGAGGCGCAAGCAGATGCGTGTCCGTATTAGGGCATGGTCGGGGTCCAAGCAGGTACTCCAGAATGAGCGACAATCTTCTATCGACCCTCTCCAACGATGACTGATGGCAATATGGTTGTTGTTGCTACCTTGACGTGGTGGTCTGGCTTGCCTATCGTGTTGAAGCGACCGAGCTATACTGGCTGGAACAATCGTCCTTCAAGTTCCTACCATGCTGGACAGGTCGGTTAAAGAGCGGTAAGACTAAAAGCAACAAACCCAAGGTCCAAAGGTGAAGTCATACTGCTGACTGTACAGAGGTGTGACGGCGGTAAGGTGTTTTCTTCAGGCAACCAGCATGACAGCGATGCTGCCTCCCCACATGTAGGGGTAGGGTTAGAAACTCGACCGAAAAATGTGCACACCTCCCACGGATATCCGTTCCCGGCAGTAAGGTCTCAACAAGTACGGAGCTAACACGAAAATTACTCATAAAAAGGTCGTGTGTGACCAACCTCAAGCAGTTGTTCCTTGGGCACTGCGGTCACGCTCTCAGGTCATTAAGACCACCTCTAATCCAATTTCCTTTTCAGTTGCCTCCAGAAGAACCCTTCCACGGCGTGGGCAACCGGGAAGTGATAACCGCCCTCATACCTCTAATAGCACTTAAGACCACAGAAATTAGGGACAAACAGATAGTTCCATTAAAAAAAGGAATCTTAATTAACAGTGCTTTTCATTTAAAAGTTAGTAGAAAGGTATTATGACAACCAAAATTACTTATCATTTTAAACTTGTCATTTACTTTATTACTTCAGGTTTTATTGCTTCTGTGCTCGAATATGCCAGAGCGTATAGGCTAGGTGTGAGCCTAAATAGTACGGGACTACTGTGCATTAGATACGTACTCACTGGAAGTAAATATTTCTTTCACTACTGTGCTATTGTTTTAGCGGCTGCTGCAATATGTCACTCATCTGTTTCCTTTATGTCAGCAAAAGCTACAGGCCGATCAGATAGCTGGGTGAATCATGCACTTGGGGGAGCTGCTAGTGGTTTAATCTGTACATGGAAATGTGAGTCTTGTTAGTGTTTATAACATACTATTTTGTACATTTATTCGTTTATTAAAAAAACATGCTCTTCGAAAATGTTCACGTTAAATTTTTTATTACAATAAATGATGAACACAATTAAATCTATTATCTGCACTTGTTTGGATACAATAATCTTTTGTTTTCAAATTTTATGCATGTAACAATAACCGTATTGTGCTATAATCGTTCTCACATGTTTCTTTTATAGGTTCTATGAAGATACGTGCTACTACATGCGTCGGATTCGCAATAATATCAGCTTTGGGTAAAAGTAACGTGGAGTTCAGACAACGGTATCCTGACTGGCATATTCCAGTAGTCGGCGAGTACACTCCATCACCATATGTATCTCTTAATCACCGATGGATGTATAAAGGTGCAAGACAACAAGAAGAAGAGCTGGAAAAGCATGTATAATAATCTAGCACTTTTAAATTTGTGACTATATGTTTATTTCAAATTTCTGTAAATTAGTTAATAAATAATAGAGACTGTGCTTTATGTTTTCTGATTCTTTTTTTGTGTGATCATACAAGTGCTACCGATTCTATCTAATATTTTTTATTTTGTGACTTGTTTTAGTCTGTCATTTGCGTATTGGTACTTAAAAAGCAAGGTAATATTTTATGACACAAAGCCGCCCATATTTTAACTATGATATACATCCAGGGAGATATACTTGCATTTCGACATTTCGTCGAACTCCTCTCTCGGGAGAGGAGTATCTTGATGTTATTGCTGGTGATGTTCTAGTGGTTGAATGTCGACCACAAAATGGTTAGTGAACTGAATTTACGTTTTGTTTTGGTCCATCAGTTTTAATAAATTATTATTACTATTTTTATTAATATTGACAGAGGAACGTACTGCATTTGTTATATTTCGAGCTTAACGCCTTGTTATCTTATGTTTTTATTTTTAAATAGTATTAGACTGAGTGCTAAATGGTGGAGTACAGTAGTGTTAGATATTTTAATGGTTCGGTAGTTGATGTGTCCAAAGTTTGTTATATAGAACCGGCAATGTTGACAAATATTTGGTTACTGCCATGTCAGTCCAAAAGGCTTTATGTATCCGTTATTGACGGTCTTGGTATTTTTCAGTAATACAAGTCAGTCAGTCAGCTGCAACGTAGGACCAGGCACATATATGCATCGGTCCAAGTTGCCATACCGCATTAGCACAACAAGATGAACACCGGATTCATAGAAGTAGTTAATTCAGTGGTGGTAATATATAGAAGAAAGATTACATACAAGGAGATAGTACAGGGAGAAAGAATTAGTTCGTAGAAAGAAAGATATGAAGCGATTTTAATCTCTTAGTTTAAAGGAAGACAGAGAGTGTATACACCTACGCCATTGTGATCGATTCTGAGCCATGTCACCAAGAGTCTCCGACCATTGGTTACGATAGTCGCGCGGATACCAACCAAGTAGTCTGCATCTACCAACATAGCTCAGACCAGAATTTAGTGACTTTATGGATTAATGCCATGTTTTGGTTTGGCCGCCCTCTTCCATTCATCTCCAACACTAGTCAGCATTGCGCGTTGTGGTAATCGGTGTTCAGGCATACGCAGCACGTGGCCCAACCATCCCAGTCCATGAAGACTCATAACCTCATCAACTGATTTACCATCATTCCCTAATACCCTTCGTTTAACCTCACTATTACTTACCTGGTGATCCCAGCAGATCCCAGCAATATTTCTAAGGCACCTGTGGTCAAATACTAGTATTTTACGAATATCTCCTACTCTTAAAGGCCATGTTTCGCAGCCATATATTAGAACAGAACGTACTGCTGTGCAGTATACTCGTCCCTTAATTGATAGACGGATATGTCGCCTTCACCATAGGTGACGTAAGTTGTCAAAAGCCAAACGAGCTTTTCGAATCCGTGCTGAGATTTCGTCAGACACCAACCCATTAGGGCTGATCAGACTTCCAAGATAAGTGAAGTTGTCGACGCGTTCGATTGCTTCACTCCCTATCCTTGTTCAGGTGTTGACGCAGACCAGTCCTGAAGCAACAACTTGCATTTAGAGGGGGAGAGGCGCATCCCAAACATCCTGGCATTGTTGCTCAGCGTTACCAAAAGACTCTGCATTTCATCAGCGTCTTCACCAAACAGGACTATGTCATCTGCGTATTCTAAGTCGACAAGTGGTCCTCCTGGTAGGAGATCAATGCCCGAGAATTCAGTCGACGAGAACGTTATTTCCATCAGAATGTCCATGACGAAGTTAAACAAAAATGGAGAGAGCGGACAGCTTTAACGAACACTAATTGAGGTTGCAACAGCAGATGACAGTTCACCATATGCTCTGACTCGACTAGTAGTGTTCGAGTAAAGAGCATTCACAAGGTTTATGTACTTCTGAGGTACGCCTTTCAATGACAGACACTGCCACAGAACCTCTCGGTCAGCAGAGTCAAATGCTGCTTTTACTTCAAGAAAGACCACAATTGTCGGACGCCGATAAGTATGCCTGTGTTCTAGAACCTGACGAATGGTGAATATATGGTCTATGCATCCACGACCAGGTCTGAAGCCAGCCTGATTCTCTCGTGTTTGCAGTTCACGAGTCTTAGTTAGGCGTCCGATAATTATGGAGGCTAGTATTTCAGATGCTATATTAGTTAAACTAATCCCTTTATGGTTGTCACAGGATGATTTTGACCCTCTCTTAAATATTGGGACGATCAGTGATTATGGCCAGTTAGATGGAATTACGTCCAGCTCCCAGATTTTAGCTAAAATATCAGTCAACGTAGTCGCTAGAATTGGACCACCATCCTTAAAGACCTCTGGAACCAATCCATCTGGACCTGCTACCCTTCCTCGTTTTAGATTAACTATAGCCTTTTGAACTTCAGCTCGAGTTGGAGGACCTACTTCAATGTTCCATCCACACTGTCTGGGAATGGTGGGTAGTTGTAGAGTACCTGAAGGCCGGCTGAACTGCTCCTTAAAGTATTCCGCCCATCGTTCTAAACGTCTGGACTGGGAGCAGATAAGAACGTCGTCTTTTTCCGAGTCAGTCTCACTTACACCTGACTTTTTAGTTCCAGTTTCTTTTATGAGTCTGAAGAGCTGTCTGGTGTTACCTATAGCCGCCGCCTTTTCCATCTCTTTTGCTTTCGTTGCCCACCACTGATCACGATCATTCCTTAGACTTTTGGTTAACCTAGATCTGATTTGTTTCCGCTCTTCATCGTGTTCAGATCCTGATGGGATGAGTTTACGCGAATCCATCAGTGCAATAGACCTTGAAGAAATCCATTGGTTCTGTGTAACCCTTTGGTTTAAATCACTAATAGATGTCACTTTTGTTTCTACAGCTGATTGTATATCTTTCCAAGCAACATCTGGGTCAGCCTCGCTTTCAGAACAACCTAAGTGTGACCTCAGTTGTTCATGGAACTTACTTTTGATTTTCTCGTTACTCAGTTCAGTTCTAATGGGTCTTCTTAATGTGGCTTTCCTGCGTCCAATGAGGCGCAAGCAGATGCGTGTCCGTATTAGGGCATGGTCGGGGTCCAAGCAGGTACTCCAGAATGAGCGACAATCTTCTATCGACCCTCTCCAACGATGACTGATGGCAATATGATCTATTTGAGTCCAGCGTTGTTCTCCATGTTAGACGATGTCTCTCTTTATGTTTAAAATTTGTGTTTGCTTAAAATAAACGGTTGTCTGAGCACAGTTGCAGTAGACGATCACCATTAGCTGTTCACTGTGCCGGAATACTAAAATACCCAGCTAAATGTCTTTCTGTTTGGTTTAAGCTGCCTACCTGGGCATTAAAGTCACGTGCTATGAGTACAATGTCTGGACGTTTAAATTTCTGGAGAAGTTCAGAGAGTTCTCTGTAAAATTCATCTTTCACTTCATCCGAGCTGCAGTCAGTGGGAGCGTAGGCAGAAACGACGAAAAGGCAATACAAAAGCTTTTAGTTAGCTCAAAAAGGTTGCCCTTCTGCTACAGATTTTTGTAAAATTTAATTTTGAAAGCTATTTTAGAGAATACTAAATATATTCACTTCATCGAGGCGATTATTATAGATTCAGTGAATTTCGATTGTCTAGTACTTAATAATCCACTGCGTAATTTTATATCTTTATATATACATTTATCGCGTTTGTGATTTCTTTTTGTACGCACCGTTTCTTGTTCAAGCTACAGCACCGACCTCTTTTTTATATGGACTTAATGAAACAACAAAACATAAAGGATATTTTCCGGCATATTGTATAGATGTACGTGAATTCGGATCACTTCAACTGAGAAGCAAAAGCACCGATCGAATTGCTTCTACCCACATTTTTCCAAATTCACAGCTCATAAAAGCTACAAATGTTGATCCACAAAGCTTATTACAACCACTTATACCTCCAAGGTGTAAACGTCTACTCAATGTCTCTTCCTCATCCTCGTTACTCAGTATACCACTTAATTCATATTCTCATTCATGTACAAATTTGTCGATTTCTTCCCAAGATACTTTACCTCATGAAATTCAACAGTGTAATGTATCTGTACCAAGTAAGTTAAGCTGGAATTTCGCCTTTTAATCAGTCCTTATTATGTAATTTTATATGCATGTTACTTGATAAGTTGTGTTGAGTCACATTATTACAATTTATTACTGTCTCAATATTTCGAACTACGTATTGCTGATCCAAAGTTTTGAAGAATACTGGATTTTTGTTTACTAATAGTATAAAGCTTCATATTCGATTAACTTATTTCGTCCCGACTTCGAATTATTTGAGCAGTTTTCCCCTCATTTGACTCGTTTGTTATCAGAGCGAGGCACAGTGTAGAGATGAATCCCTAATACTTAACTTTTTAAAAGACCTATTTGCTTCAGTTTTATATTGGAAATGTAACTACCAAATAAACTGTAGATGATTCCATCCTTAATACACAGTTTCTTGGCTTAGACATGGATTATTTTGTAAGGGAAAATGGCAACAAACTGTTCCACTCACCATGTAAAATATGGTTATTAATATAACATTGACGTTTTTTTTGTTAAATCAAAGTTTCATAGTTCATTATATGAAATGCTAAAGTGGCTCAACAAACTGCCCTTCTATGTATATGTTACTAGTCGTTTATGCTGTAAGAAGGTAATGTAAATTCACAAAAATGTTAGTTCCAGCTGTCAACTTGTGTATGATTCGGATCCATTTTTGAAGACATTTTCCAGTAACTAGTATTTGGAAAGTAGGATTTTGAGGATTTTTAATCTTTTGAAGACATTTATTCACTAATATATACTATATGATCTCTCTTTTCTATTGTTTACTAAGATCTTATTTACCCGTTCTTTCTAGTTTTAGTGGTTCAAAGGTATTTATTTCCCTATTATTCTAACCTCATGAAGTTCAATGCGCATGAAAGTCCAATGTAGTTAAAAACTTCTAAATTAGTTATTGAATGTTGTATGATATATTAACTCCCTCAATAAGTATTAGTTTACTGCTAAATTTCTCTCTCAGTGGTTTATGGAAAGTTTAGAATCATTAGTAGTCTGCAGAGCAGATATAATTTTTCTAATGATAATTTCACAAGATGCGTAAGTGCTATTTCTGATGCATAGTGGTACGTTCTATCATATATGTGGCAATCAATTTCAGTTTCACAGTGTTTTGATATTTACGAAGTCATAGTTGATAATAGTGCTCGTAATTTACGTTTCACTTACTATTCATATTCTGAAAACAACTTTTACCAAGCAGCCGGATGTCGTGTAACAATTGGATCATAACTCTGATCAGATCGAAAAGTTGATTTGACCGTATATGATTTCAGTATATTTCACGAATGAGAAGTAAGATAACCGAAATAACCTTTCTCGTAAAGAAATAAATTTTGACTGCAAAAATACTATGGTAAAAAGTTTGTGCTTTTAAATAATGGAACACACCAGAAATTTCAGTAACAAACATGACATGGAAAACATAAACGATTGACATTATGAAAATTATACGCTCACCAATGATTGAGACACTAATTCTGGGCTTGATGAATATTAAAATAAGTGTAGTTCAACCAATTCCATCAATTTATATAAATATGAAAATGATTTGCAAGTTACTCGACCGATATTTTAGTCATGTATTAAATAGTTGTTGTATGGAACCTTGTATGTAACGATAAGATCGTAACGTTTCACCGATTTTAGTGTAATAACTTAAATTGACAGATAATTCCCATTTAAACATTAAAATTAAAACACGAAGTTCAGCGAAGGGATCTCTTTTCAACGAAAATTTTACTTTTGTAAAAGTACTAATTCCGTGAGGAAATGTGAACACAGTTAACCATGACATAATAAAAATGTTATAATACTGAATTACGTAATACGAATAATAACAATAGATTTAGTGAATACAATAAGATGATTAAAATGTTTTTGTTATAATAATTAAAGGTCATACAGGTGTAAAAAATAAATAAGCTAATATGATGAGTATTTACGAATAAAAACAATGAGAATATAACACATAAGTAGAGGGGGAATGCAATAATATTAATAGTAACAATAATAATAATAATAATAATAATAATAATAATAATCAAAATAAGGCCAAGGTAACGATAGCGATAAGACGTACTTCTTTTGTACGCATAGTTCTGGTTTAAGCTCCTGAATGGTTTTATTTATTATATTTATTTAACACATAGGTATTGGTACAAGGAGGCACCAAGTACATATGCGCCACACGAATGTCAATTGATTTGTGTGAGGGCTGTGATACTGCTCGGGTGCCCAAACCGAAGCAGGTGGTTTTCTTAGAGGGCTACACCCCGAGCCTTTGACCTGAAGGTCTGATCTACAAGGCAGTGGAGCATCGTGAGGAGATGCAGTCCCATGGTAGCCGGTGACCAACGATTGGTTCATACGCCATTTGTTCCTTCAGGATACTGGAGCCCATGTGCACCATTGTTTCGGGATCCGGTTATAGCGCCGGACATTCGCTTTTCGTCCTCTCATTTTCGTAAACAACACCCCCTCCACGTGAAGGCAGTGAGTAGGACTTCCCTGGCAGGGGCTATGTACGCGTGGCCATGTGAGAGCATTTCGAGAGGGAGAGCGGACTCTCCCCACACTCGGCCGTACCAGGGCATTTGGGGGCATCCTGAATGGTAAGAGCTTCGGCTATTTTTAAGAGTTGGATACGAAGAAATCTAGGTAGATTTGGACGAATCATATAAACAATCTTAAAATCAATTTGTGGATCTGTAGAATGGTTACAGTCGATAAGCTGTTCAAGTATAGGACTCCTAACTGCTTTCCTTTCACCCTTATAGAACCAAGCTGGAATATGTTCCCGTATCCGAGTTGAAAGCGAGCGCTGGCTACGGCCAATGTACCTTGCTCCACAAGAGCAGGTGAACTGATAGATGCACATAGAGGCGACCAGACGCGGAAGCTTACCTTTTATGGATACAGAAAATAAGTTACTACTAGTGAAGGTTATTCGCAGTTTAGCTGCATTAAATGTTCTTCTAATCGTTGTTGTTAGACGATGTTTGATCACGTCTGATGTTCGATCACCTTTAAATTCCAGACTTATATAAAGGTTTTTCTTCGGAACGGAACAACTAGATTTCTTGTCGTAACTACTTCTATTCAGATTCTTTTCTATGAACCGTTCTGGGTAACCATTTTCCGTCAAGGTTTTCTTGAGGAATGCGAGTTCTTCGTTAATGCACTCCGTACTGCATATCTGGTGTATTCAATAACATAAAGAATGGATAAGGTTCCTCTTTCTACTTAACGGGGCCCAGCTATAGAAGTTGGTTAGCTGGCCATTCCATGTTTGTTTTCTAAAGACGGATCTTTTTAAAGAACCATCACTCCTTCTCATCAGACGTACATCGAGAAAAGGAATTGATTGATCTCGTTCCCTTTCTAACGTGAAGTCTATGGATGGGTGGCATGAGTTAAAAGTGTGTAAAATATCATCTAGATCAATATTATTGTCACAAACGACAAACGTGTCGTCCATGTATCTCACGTATAGGTGAAATCGATTGATCATTGAATGGAGTTGGTCGTTTTCTACTTTTGCCATGAAACAGTCTTATTATTTATTATTTATTTAAACACATAAATATTGGTACAGGGGGGCACCAAATATATATGCGCCACACAAAACAATAAGCATTTAAAGAGAAGGGAAAAAAAGGTAAGGAACGTAGGGAATATCTATATTAAAAAAAGAACAAAAATGGGGGAAACGAAAAGGCACAACCAGAAGAATTATTTCAGTTAAGGAAGAAGCAACTACTTTTCATGAAGAAAATAAAAGAAGGTTACAGTAGGATCACCATTGGCTTCTATTCTGAGCCACATCTGGTAACGTCTCTAGCCACTGTATTGTACCATCTATCGGACACTAACCAGTGAGTCGTGAAGGACCAACACAAGTCAGCCATTTGCAGCATTTTTCATACCCCAACACCATGTCATACACAGACCACCTCTCCGCTTTTTCCAACCAATCCCAGAGTCGGATAATAATGCACGACGAGGAATTCTCTAGGACGACATTCGTAGAACATGTCCAAGCCACCGAAGTCGGTGTTTCAAGATGGTGACACCAATTTCATTATCGTCTCTGTGACCGAACACTCGATGACGAACCTCTGCATTACTGACATGGTGTTGCCACTGGATGCCAGCAATCCTTCGGAGACAACGATGATCGAACACAGAGAGTCGTCTAACATCCTCAACTCGGAGAGGCCAGGTTTCACAAGCATAGAGCAAAACTGCTTTCACCGTCGCGTTGTAGATCCGACCTTTTACAGCCAGACTAACATCACGAAGGCGCCAAAGATGGCCCAGATTGGCATAAGCCGCTCTGGCTTTCACTATACGTGCATTGATCTCATCAATCACGCCACCACCAGCACTTATGCAGCTGCCCAGATACACGAACTTCTCGACTACTTCTATCTGCTCACCATCCAGAGTGAGTACAGGATTAGAATCCTGCCAGTCTTGTAGAAGAACTTTGCACTTCGAAGGTGCAAAGCACATACCATACCTACGGACACTGATTGCCAACTGATTAAGTGCGGGTTGCATGGCTTGAACATTCTCGCACAGTAAGACAATATCATCCGCATACTCAAGGTCGAGAAGTCTTTCTCCAGACAACAGATCCACACCACCATTACTTACATCCATCGGAGCTGTTTCCAGAATGTCATCGATGGCAAAGTTGAAGAGGAATGGTGAGATTGGGAAACCCTGCCTAACCCCACTGCTTGAATGGAATAATGGAGAAAGGTGGTTGTGTGCCCTCACTCTGCCTGAGGTGTTTGTGTATAGGGCTTTTTGGATGTTAATAAACTTCTCAGACACACCCTTCTTCAATAGAAAATCCCAGAGAACAGTTCTGTCCAACGAATCGAAGGCAGCCCTGATGTCAAGAAACACTACGATTGTTGGCCTTTGATAAGTATGACGGTGTTCTAACACTTGGCGGAGGGTGAAGATATGATCAATACATCCTCGACCAGAACGAAACCCAGCCTGCTCCTTGCGAGTCAATAGTTCTCAGGTTTTGAACAACCTACGAAGTATGACGGAAGCCAATAGCTTGGACGCAATCGGAAGTAGACTTATCCCCCGATAGTTGTTACAGGAACAACGTGAACCCTTTTTAAAGATAGGGACAACTATCGACTCATTCCATGACGTTGGCACACTCTCTAGTTCCCAGATCTTTGTAAACAACGTCGTCAGTTCCTTAGCCAGAACGTCACCACCATCTTTAAAAAGAGCCGGAGGTAAGTCGTCTGGGCCCGGTGATTTGTAACGTTTGAAGAGTTGGAGTTCCTTGCGGACTTCCGCCTCATTTGGTGGATCAGTCGTCACCGGCCATGGAGGGCAGGACAGTCTGACCGATGTTGCCGGAGCAGCAGGCCAGTTGAACTGCCTTTCAAAGAATTCTGCCCATCGTCCAAGACGTCGATGGATGTTAGTGATTGGCGTTCCGTCATCCTCGCAGATTGTTTCGCTCACACCAGACTTCTTGCTGCCAGTAGCTCGGATGAGTTGGAAGAGCTTCCGGTAATTGCCAAATGCAGCTGCTGCTTCCAGCTCACTGGCACGCTCCGACCACCAGGTTTCTCGGTCCTCACGCAAGCTTTGCCCGATTTCATTACGTAACATTCTTCGTCTGTGGTCAAACTCACGATCACTCGGAGTAGACCGACGGGCTTCAATGAGTTGTAAGGAACCAGAAGAAACCCAGTGCTTGTAAGCGGGACGTTTCGCGAACCCACAACAGACTGTACCCGCCATTTTCATGGCGTAATGAAGTTGCAACCAATGCTCACCTATGCTTTTCGGTGGAATGGTAGCTAGCCTAGAAGCTAGCTCGGTTCGGTACATACTAGCAACAGAAGTTGCAACCAGCTTGCTAACATCAATCCTGTGGTGGCGGTCACCTCGTTGTCCACTGAAAAGTAAGGTAAGATTGGCGCAGACCAGGGCATGACCAGCGTCCAGATAGGTACTCCAAAAGCAGCGGCAGTCTTGTACACAACCACGCCAGCGGTAGCTGATCGCGATGTGATCAATCTGAGTCCAGGCTTGAGATGCAGAAGGAGGACGCCAGGTGGCACATCGGCGATGACTGTGCCGAAAGTTAGTGCTAGCCAGAAACAGATTGTGGTATGTGCATAGTTGCAGTAGACGTACCCCGTTATCTGTCCTGCGACCAACGAGTCCCCACCGGCCACCTAAACGACACTCTTCTGTGCCTAGACGCCCGACCTGAGCATTCAAGTCTCCGGCTAGTACTACAATATCTGTCGAACGCACTTTCTGGAGAAGAACAGTTAACTGGTGGTAGAACTCATCCTTGATTGCATCCGGGCTGTAATCTGTCGTGATATAGGTGGAGATGACGAAAAGACAGCACATAACCGACTGTTAATGGGGATCCAATCGATTAGTGCTGCCTCAGCTCTTGCGCTTAGTGCGACACCAACGCCAGCAAGATCAGACGAAGATGCCACAGGGTCCCCGGATAAACGCACGTAAAACAGGTTTTTTTGAAGTGACAGATGGAGAGCGAATTTGTAGTACTTCACCAGAGTCTTGAATACGGGTCTCGGATAGACAACAAACGTTGATATTAAGACTTTCCAAAGACATAGCCAGCCCTATCTGTTGTCCGACCTGCATAAGTGTGCGAACGTTGAAGGCAGCCAGTTTGAATGGTGCACGTGGTTTCAGAAAAACTGCTTCAGTATTCGTGTTTGGTAGTAACATTCAATTTTCAACCAGGTGGTGGCTCGAGAACGTTTAGATAGAACCGAGTTTGCACCATGGATGAGCTGCTGTACGATTCGAAAAATAAGGATAGACAGAGTGGGAATGAAAGAGAGTGAATTAATGACGTAATAAATAATAATAATAATAATAACAATATGAATCGTCTGATTGCTAATTGAAGCACCAAAAGTATCTACCCTAAATATCAACATTTCATCATATTTGTGTGTGGGTTGTGGTACTGCTCGGATGCCCAGACCGAAGCAGGTGGTTTTCTCAGGGCGCCACACCCCAAGCTTTTGACCTAAAGGTCTGACTCACAAGGTAGTGGAGCATCGTGAGGAGATGCAGTCCCATGGAAGCCGGTGACCAAGAAATTGGTTCATACGCCATTTTTCCTCAGGATACTGGAGCCCATGTGCACCATTGATTTGGGATCCGGTTAAAGCACCGGACATTCTCCTTTCGTCCTCTCACTTTGGTATTGGTAAGATTTGAAATTTTCTAAAAGGTATATGTGGAAATGACAGTTGTAAAGATAAAAATTGATTTTTTTTATTTAAAAAATATGTAAAAAAAACCAATTTAGATCATCTTAATTTTTCTTCAAGTGCATCCCTTCCACCATGTCAACAACACAAATGAATAACAAACAGACATATAGAAAAATCTTTAATAAACGTTTCTTGTAATTCTAATAACTATGTATAATATTCGAACGTTATTACCGAGAAATAGTTAACAAATGATAATTACTTATTCAGGTCATTGATCAAAAGAAATAAATATTTCGAGGATTTAAAAAATTTATTTAAGCGTAGACTGTATTAATTTGTAGAAACTATTTTAGATAATTAATAGAACAATCCAAAATATAAACGTAAATCACATACATATTAGCAGAATATATATATATATATATATATATATATATATATATATATATATATATATATATGATTATTTAGAGCAATAGAGCTACTATTTGGTTACAACAATTCGATTTATGCTCTTAGATCTTTTTTTCAATTTTAATCAGAGTGAACATCAACTCTGCCCCCCCAAACGCCCTGGTATGGCGGAGAGTGGGGTGGGCTCACCCTACCTCTCGAAATACTCTCACATGGCCACGCGTATATAGCTTCTGCCAGGGAAGTTCTATTCACTGCCTTCTCGCGGTATTACTGTTGTTTACGAAAATGAGAGGACGAAAGGAGAATATCCGGTGCTTTAACCGGATCCCAAATCAATGGTGCACATGGGCTCCAGTATCCTGAGGAAAAATGGCGTATGAACCAATTTCTTGGTCACCGGCTTCCATGGGACTGCATCTCCTCACGATGCTCCACTACCTTGTGAGTCAGACCTTTAGGTCAAAAGCTTGGGGTGTGGCGCCCTGAGAAAACCACCTGCTTCGGTCTGGGCATCCGAGCAGTACCACAACCCACACACAAATATGATGAAATGTTGATATTTAGGGTAGATACTTTTGGTGCTTCAATTAGCAATCAGACGATTCATATTGTTATTATTATTATTATTATTTATTACGTCATTAATTCACTCTCTTTCATTCCCACTCTGTCTATCCTTATTTTTCGAATCGTACAGCAGCTCATCCATGGTGCAAACTCGGTTCTATCTAAACGTTCTCGAGCCACCACCTGGTTGAAAATTGAATGTTACTACCAAACACGAATACTGAAGCAGTTTTTCTGAAACCACGTGCACCATTCAAACTGGCTGCCTTCAACGTTCGCACACTTATGCAGGTCGGACAACAGATAGGGCTGGCTATGTCTTTGGAAAGTCTTAATATCAACGTTTGTTGTCTATCCGAGACCCGTATTCAAGACTCTGGTGAAGTACTACAAATTCGCTCTCCATCTGTCACTTCAAAAAACCTGTTTTACGTGCGTTTATCCGGGGACCCTGTGGCATCTTCGTCTGATCTTGCTGGCGTTGGTGTCGCACTAAGCGCAAGAGCTGAGGCAGCACTAATCGATTGGATCCCCATTAACAGTCGGTTATGTGCTGTCTTTTCGTCATCTCCACCTATATCACGACAGATTACAGCCCGGATGCAATCAAGGATGAGTTCTACCACCAGTTAACTGTTCTTCTCCAGAAAGTGCGTTCGACAGATATTGTAGTACTAGCCGGAGACTTGAATGCTCAGGTCGGGCGTCTAGGCACAGAAGAGTGTCGTTTAGGTGGCCGGTGGGGACTCGTTGGTCGCAGGACAGATAACGGGGTACGTCTACTGCAAATATGCACATACCACAACCTGTTTCTGGCTAGCACTAACTTTCGGCACAGTCATCGCCGATGTGCCACCTGGCGTCCTCCTTCTGCATCTCAAGCCTGGACTCAGATTGATCACATCGCGATCAGCTACCGCTGGCGTGGTTGTGTACAAGACTGCCGCTGCTTTTGGAGTACCTATCTGGACGCTGGTCATGCCCTGGTCTGCGCCAATCTTACCTTACTTTTCAGTGGACAACGAAGTGACCGCCACCACAGGATTGATGTTAGCAAGCTGGTTGCAACTTCTGTTGCTAGTATGTACCGAACCGAGCTAGCTTCTAGGCTAGCTACCATTCCACCGAAAAGCATAGGTGAGCATTGGCTGCAATTTCATTACGCCATGAAAATGGCGGGTACAGTCTGTTGTGGGTTCGCGAAACGTCCCGCTTACAAGCACTGGGTTTCTTCTGGTTCCTTACAACTCATTGAAGCCCGTCGGTCTACTCCGAGTGATCGTGAGTTTGACCACAGACGAAGAATGTTACGTAATGAAATCGGGCAAAGCTTGCGTGAGGACCGAGAAGCCTGGTGGTCGGAGCGTGCCAGTGAGTTGGAAGCAGCAGCTGCATCTGGTAATTACCGGAAGCTCTTCCAACTCATCCGAGCCACTGGCAGCAAGAAGTCTGGTGTGAGCGAAACAATCTGCGAGGATGACGGAACGCCAAACACTAACATCCATCGACGTCTTGGACGATGGGCAGAATTCTTCGAAGGGCAGTTGGTAAATGAGGAGAGGTAGTCAGTGTATGACATGGTGTTGGGGTATGAAAGAAAGCTGCAAAGGGCTGGCTTGTGTTGGTCCTTCACGACTCCCTTGTTGTGGTCCGAGAGACGGTGTAACGCAGTGGCTAGAGACGTTATCAGATATGGCTCAGAATAGAAGCCAGTGGCGATCCTGCTGTAACCTTCTTTTACTTTCTTCATGAAAAGTAGTTGCTTCTTCCTTAACTGAAATAATTCTTCTGGTTGTGCCTTTTCGTTTCCCCCATTTTTGTTCTTTTTTTAATATAGATATTCCCTACGTTCCTTACCTTTTTTTCCCTTCTCTTTAAATGCTTATTGTTTTGTGTGGCGCATATATATTTGGTGCCCCCCTGTACCAATATTTATGTGTTTAAATAAATAATAAATAATAAGACTGTTTCATGGCAAAAGTAGAAAACGACCAACTCCATTCAATGATCAATCGATTTCACCTATACGTGAGATACATGGACGACACGTTTGTCGTTTGTGACAATAATATTGATCTAGATGATATTTTACACACTTTTAACTCATGCCACCCATCCATAGACTTCACGTTAGAAAGGGAACGAGATCAATCAATTCCTTTTCTCGATGTACGTCTGATGAGAAGGAGTGATGGTTCTTTAAAAAGATCCGTCTTTAGAAAACAAACATGGAATGGCCAGCTAACCAACTTCTATAGCTGGGCCCCGTTAAGTAGAAAGAGGAACCTTATCCATTCTTTATGTTATTGAATACACCAGATATGCAGTACGGAGTGCATTAACGAAGAACTCGCATTCCTCAAGAAAACCTTGACGGAAAATGGTTACCCAGAACGGTTCATAGAAAAGAATCTGAATAGAAGTAGTTACGACAAGAAATCTAGTTGTTCCGTTCCGAAGAAAAACCTTTATATAAGTCTGGAATTTAAAGGTGATCGAACATCAGACGTGATCAAACATCGTCTAACAACAACGATTAGAAGAACATTTAATGCAGCTAAACTGCGAATAACCTTCACTAGTAGTAACTTATTTTCTGTATCCATAAAAGGTAAGCTTCCGCGTCTGGTCGCCTCTATGTGCATCTATCAGTTCACCTGCTCTTGTGGAGCAAGGTACATTGGCCGTAGCCAGCGCTCGCTTTCAACTCGGATACGGGAACATATTCCAGCTTGGTTCTATAAGGGTGAAAGGAAAGCAGTTAGGAGTCCTATACTTGAACAGCTTATCGACTGTAACCATTCTACAGATCCACAAATTGATTTTAAGATTGTTTATATGATTCGTCCAAATCTACCTAGATTTCTTCGTATCCAACTCTTAAAAATAGCCGAAGCTCTTACCATTCAGGATGCCCCCAAATGCCCTGGTACGGCCGAGTGTGGGGAGAGTCCGCTCTCCCTCTCGAAATGCTCTCACATGGCCACGCGTACATAGCCCCTGCCAGGGAAGTCCTACTCACTGCCTTCACGTGGAGGGGGTGTTGTTTACGAAAATGAGAGGACGAAAAGCGAATGTCCGGCGCTATAACCGGATCCCGAAACAATGGTGCACATGGGCTCCAGTATCCTGAAGGAACAAATGGCGTATGAACCAATCGTTGGTCACCGGCTACCATGGGACTGCATCTCCTCACGATGCTCCACTGCCTTGTAGATCAGACCTTCAGGTCAAAGGCTCGGGGTGTAGCCCTCTAAGAAAACCACCTGCTTCGGTTTGGGCACCCGAGCAGTATCACAGCCCTCACACAAATCAATTGACATTCGTGTGGCGCATATGTACTTGGTGCCTCCTTGTACCAATACCTATGTGTTAAATAAATATAATAAATAAAACCATTCAGGAGCTTAAACCAGAACTATGCGTACAAAAGAAGTACGTCTTATCGCTATCGTTACCTTGGCCTTATTTTGATTATTATTATTATTATTATTATTATTATTATTATTATTGTTACTATTAATATTATTGCATTCCCCCTCTACTTATGTGTTATATTCTCATTGTTTTTATTCGTAAATACTCATCATATTAGCTTATTTATTTTTTACACCTGTATGACCTTTAATTATTATAACAAAAACATTTTAATCATCTTATTGTATTCACTAAATCTATTGTTATTATTCGTATTACGTAATTCAGTATTATAACATTTTTATTATGTCATGGTTAACTGTGTTCACATTTCCTCACGGAATTAGTACTTTTACAAAAGTAAAATTTTCGTTGAAAAGAGATCCCTTCGCTGAACTTCGTGTTTTAATTTTAATGTTTAAATGGGAATTATCTGTCAATTTAAGTTATTACACTAAAATCGGTGAAACGTTACGATCTTATCGTTACATACAAGGTTCCATACAACAACTATTTAATACATGACTAAAATATCGGTCGAGTAACTTGCAAATCATTTTCATATTTATATAAATTGATGGAATTGGTTGAACTACACTTATTTTAATATTCATCAAGCCCAGAATTAGTGTCTCAATCATTGGTGAGCGTATAATTTTCATAATGTCAATCGTTTATGTTTTCCATGTCATGTTTGTTACTGAAATTTCTGGTGTGTTCCATTATTTAAAAGCACAAACTTTTTACCATAGTATTTTTGCAGTCAAAATTTATTTCTTTACGAGAAAGGTTATTTCGGTTATCTTACTTCTCATTCGTGAAATATACTGAAATCATATACGGTCAAATCAACTTTTCGATCTGATCAGAGTTATGATCCAATTGTTACACGACATCCGGCTGCTTGGTAAAAGTTGTTTTCAGAATATGAATAGTAAGTGAAACGTAAATTACGAGCACTATTATCAACTATGACTTCGTAAATATCAAAACACTGTGAAACTGAAATTGATTGCCACATATATGATAGAACGTACCACTATGCATCAGAAATAGCACTTACGCATCTTGTGAAATTATCATTAGAAAAATTATATCTGCTCTGCAGACTACTAATGATTCTAAACTTTCCATAAACCACTGAGAGAGAAATTTAGCAGTAAACTAATACTTATTGAGGGAGTTAATATATCATATAACATTATTTCATGGTTAACTGTGTTCACATTTCCTCACGGAATTAGTACTTTTACAAAAACAAAATTTTCATATATATACGATTGTACAGCTTGATAATAAATTCGTTGAAAAGAGATCTCTCCGCTGAACTTCGTGGTTTAATAACTTAAAATCCTTTTAATGGGTCGATTACTACTTAGATATGTTATTACGGTGATTACTTACTAGCTAAATATACCATCCATTTGTTTACACTTATCAACTATTTGTCTATCTTATTTTAACTATTAGAGTGATTATCTACTTTGAAGTTTGTTATGCTATGCGGTCGTTTCAACCTAATACTGCTATAAAATTTTCCTACCTGAGACTTGCAAGGAGAAACCAAAAGTAAATGGCAAGATTTTACTGGCTAATCCGAATCAAATTTATGCATATCTATCTCCTTTCGAAAATTAAGCTACGTTTTCAATAGTGTATATCCGTTTCCACACAAAGCTAGTCTAAATCTTGACCAATGTTATGAACCCCTCTGCATCTCTTACTTGTTATTTAACCTTGAACTGATATGTCTGATTGATCTAGAGTATCGAAGTTCCAAACAGTAATATTATGAATTACTATTCGAACATACACTTGCACTGTAAATAAAAGCTTATTGACTAATTAAGAACGTTTTCGACATTTGGTATACTGTGCTAAAGAATGGGATTGGAGCAGAGCCTCACCGTTAAATTCCCTCGATGACTCAAATCAAATGACTGAGTCACGCGTAAAATTTAGATTCAAAACAAAGTATTTGTCTTTAAAATAGTATCATCATTGGAGTAAGGAAGAAGAAAGATTTGAATAGAATGGCGTGAATTCATTTTATTCTGTTTGGTTTTCGTCAGCTGCTTACAGTCTGTGATATTTACTATTGATGACAACATAAGTTATGTATTTTACAAATCTCGCTTTTTGAGGTATTCAGTACGTTTACACACATCAAGATACCATAAAATAAGTGGTGCCTTTTGCAATAATTGCGTAATGATTGTTTATAAAAAGATACGGCTAATTAAGTTACGGCAATTGGTTATATCAGTTCAACAATAACAGTTACCAAATCGAAACGATAACTACACACGTAATTTATGTAAATTATTGCAAATAAGAAGTAGCTCAATGAATTTTACGAAATGAAAAACCTTTTAAAATTTTAGGGCAATACATTTACATTAATAAATAGATTAAGTGTCTCAGATTCATGTAAATATCTCAACAACAAAGGGACACTAAACAGTATTCTAACCCGTAAATCATTTTCATCCTATTCTTCTCTAACCCTCTGATTACTGCGCAATCTCATTTGTTGTTTGCAATCTCGAATTACGTTTTGATGGAATCTTTTCTTTACTTATATAGACTTATATGTTTACCAAACAATCATAGATACGAACGTACAGCTTGAGTCCACAATTTCGTCGAAAAGTAGTTTTCTTTACTGAATTCTCTTTATTTTTATTCAAAAATGATATTAGTGCCTAAATATTAATAAGTAGTCTAATATTATACATGAAAAGAAACGGAAAAGCGAAAGATGGAAAATAAAAGCAAAATCAAAACCCAAAACTAGTAAATCAGTATTTTTGTTATGGATCAGATCATTTTTTAAACTCAAAGTTTTTTATTATGATCATTCTTTCCTCCTTATCCATAACATTTCGTTTTTAAAAATATTCTTTTCGTTTCTAGCATTATCCTACCGTTGTCATCAATTTGTTAATGTTTCTGTCAGTTATCCGTTAATATGTAATCTATGTAATGATTATATAGTGACACCACGGTGTAATGCTAATAGATGCTTCACTTGCAAGTCTATATTTCATCTTGTTTGTGCTGAATACTCTAAAAGATTTGAGGTTTTCACGTGTCAGCCTCCAGTAAATGATAATTTGACAATTAAATCAGAGAAATTGACTTTTTCATCAACATGTAATGCCTTCTCATTGTTGTCGTCTTCTATTTCAACTACTGAACAGGTATTTTTATTTCGTGATTTATTTTCATTTTTAATCTTCGATGCTCTTATATTCGATAAGACTTTATAGTTATAGATATATTAGTCTGCGTGTGTTTATTGCAAAGCTAGTGATGATAGTATCAGTAGAGATGCGACGTAGTTCTCTTTTTCCCAAAAATATTATGACCTATCATAAATATCTATATTTTAAGTCGGGATGGAACACAAAAACAGTCTTCAAAGTGTTGTAAGTGGGTACCACAGTTTTTCCTGCAGAGATTTGTTAATACTCGAAGCGAAAAATAAAACCAAAAAGTTGATCGACCAAACTGTATACCTCTGAACATAGAGTGTAGAACTGTTGAACAAGTCAGTTTTATTTACTTGAGGTGTCATATTCTTTTGCATAGATCAATTCTCGTTAGTCAAATGGGATTAAAGAATTCGTATCAGTTGTTACTCGTTTTGCATAGCTATTGTTATGTCTTTTGCACAGAATGTCTTAATTATGGCCTGTAAATTATAGGTTTGACACTCGTAAATGCAGAGAATCTCATCATGAAGACATTTCCGTAAATCAATCTAGGGCTCAATTTTTTTGTGCATGATGTATAACTGTTACTTTGATAAAACTAGGAGGATTTTCATAGATCTGTATAGTTAATTCTAAGGTTATCCTTGTATCCGATTTAAAAATCTTATACTGTGGATTTATCAAGATTTTATTAGCGTTGCTGATAAGTCTTAATTGAACGGTAGATTTGGTTTTTAAGCTTTTCTAGTAACCCCCTGGCTAGATCTACACAGCGATTTGAACACGAGAGAAAAGGTGCGAAATATGGAAGAAAACGCTTTACTGCATAGGTTCGTTTATGTATAGGAAATCTAGGGAGTTTAAAGTATTCTAGATGTCCTTGGGTTTCTGGAAAATTCTGGAATGCTACTAAACGTGATGGCAGTATAAGTAATCATCCAACCAAAAAGTCGACATGTGACTTTTCACTTTCTAGACGTTTCTTTTAAACGCATGTTTTGTGTATTTTTAGCCACTGATTTCTTGGAATTGTACTCAAGTAGCCCATTGGTTAGCTGTTGTTGGCCTTGGTCGATTTGTTCGATTATTCATCAAATTGAATTTAGATGGTAATTTCCTTTCAGAAGTTACTTATGATTCACCTCATTTGTGTAGAGTAGCTGACCCATTTGCTCGTGAAACATTAGAAAGAGCAATACTGGTTAGTTTCGCTCTGTATTCTTGCTTTATCTATGTGTTTATACTACATTAATTATCACCCAACTTAGCAATTATCAACTAATTAGATTTAAATAAATCTACTTATTTTAAGTAAATCAGTGTAACTAGTTTCATGATAAGTTCATAAGTATACTATTTAATAGGCTTACTATATTAAGTCATCATGCTGACATAATTTAGCAAACAATTTACATATGATTTTTAAATTTTTGTCCGGGACTTTAAAATACATACAATACTTGACTTTTATTTGTTAACTAGCTGATTTACAATCAGCCTTCATTTTAATTTGATTAACTGGTTAATTTTCATAGTTCTCTCACATTGTGTATAGAAGTTAAACTCATAAAAATATACTTGGTTAGTGTAAAAGTTTAACTAATTGACGAAAATAAGAATTTATCTCAATGTTGCATATAAATCATGGATTCTTTCGGTTGGTACTAAATTTATTGGTACATTTTTCCATTCTACGTATGTTGTCTTAATCTTTTTGAAGTTTGAGCCTCTCTTTTCATTATCTTACAGTCTATGCATTTGTCTGTTAATTTTTCAGTGTTCTGATCTCCTTAGAATTTTATTGTGCTAATGTGAAAATTTTGACAGAAAACTAACGTATAATGTGGTTATTTGGTTTCTCTTTTTTATTGATCTAAAGGGGATGAACTCACTAGAATAGTTATTTAACGATGTTGGGATGGTTGGGGAATCGTAGGACGAGAACAACATGCATGCTTTTGGGATCTTGAATCTCTAAAGATGTTGCTTTCTCTTTTCAGTAAGAAGTATTTAGCAGACAATTAGCTATAAAAAGTTAATATCTTACTTTTATCGTGACATTTTGTTACTGATGATTGTGGGGATTTTAAGAATGGATAAAACTTCGGGGTTAGAAATCACCATTAATGTAATCTACTTTCGTTTTCGTACGCATCCTGGTGTGAATTTCAACAATAGCATCAAAGCAACATAAGTTGTTCAAACACTTTCAACTATATAATAATTTATTTTCATGGTGTAATGAACAGAACACCAGTGGGGAACAATCGGATGTATTTGACAACAAATTACAGAACTTGTTAATAAAATCTAACAACCATATAGTAAATGCTCAATTCGCAAATTGTCCATCATTTGTCTCAGAATGACTCAGACTTCATTGTTCTTGCATTTTCATACAAATTGCATTCTGTTCCCATTATTTACTGTCCGATCCTCTTGTCTCTCTGCTGCCGTACATTCTGCTGACGAGTAACGTCATATACTACTTATGTCGATGTAAGTAGAACACAATAGTTTCAAGTTATCTTTTCCTGTTTATTCATGGTTGTCACACTTTTCTCAACTCCTCCCTCTATGTCTTACGGTGGCAATTCACATACATAAGTAGTAATATTTACTTTCTAAAACTGCCCTTTTGTTTGCATGCTGTATTTTCTGATTACCTAACAATATATCTAGATAATAAGTTTATTGTTTTTCTGAAACACATTGAAATTCCATTGTAAATCATATGTAGTATATTATCTAAGTGTATCTGTCAATGAGTTCCACGTAACAGCCAAATGTATGCTACTTGTATTGAATGATTCAGGGGACATGTGCAGTCTCTTCAGCTCAAATCATATGAACATAATTAGAATTTAATCACATGAGGTTTTATTTTCACACTTCATGTCAGCTAACGATAATACCTATTTGTCTATCTACCTACAAAAACTGTTCTATATATTAAAGTTAAACCAGGTAACTAGAATGTTTTAGTATCTAGTGTCAGATCTTGATTTTGCTTTTTGTACTTAACTTCCTTAATTTTCCATTTGAATATTAATTGGCCATTGAAAATTTCCGATCGTTAACATTATCTATTCAGCAAATGTTCGTACTTGTTTTTAGTTGCATTTTCTCATATATTACTAGTGTTTTTGTTGCATGGTGTCAATTGTCTTCATTGGTCTTGTGTGAACTTTGTTTAAAAATTTTATATTTTTCTTTCTTTTCTGTAAAAGACTTTACAAGGTAAAGAACCTACTCCTGGAGAAAATCTGGACATATTCGCGAATTCGGATATCGACGAAAAATTTCCAGGAAAAAGTAGCGATTCTCGACAGCATGATTTCCAGCTCACCTCTTTTTACAGAATAGTCTCCTGTATAGTGTGCAATGTTCCTTTGTTAGGTATCCCATCAGTGTTACTTTTATCTTTTTTTGCTTATTGTCTCATTAAAATCAAATGATCATTGAATTATAAAATCATAGAATTACAATCACCAGAAAATATATTACAGTACAACTTATAAATTTCTACGGAAACTAACATCAGCTCTGTCTTCCAACGTTTGTGATTTTAAACACACATGAAGCAGAAGTTGTATTTGGGGAATTATAAATACAAGCAACTAAGTATATATACATATATTCCTGTGATCGCTTGGTTGTGTTAAAACTATTACTGGTGTTTTACTTTTCCATTAAAATTATCACCTATTTTCTGTTCATTTTTGTAGGCTTCAGTCATCAGGGATTCCAGTGTAAAAAGTGTGGAGCTATTTGTCATCGTATCTGCAAAGCTTTAAAGTATTTTTTAAATTGTCCAGGAGTATTTTGTGCAACTAAAGCGCTTAATCCGGAAAAGCGAGGCGCTAGCCGTGAAGCGAATGGAATTCCCACTTCATTGGTTCCGTATGTTAGTGAATACTTTGGTGTTAAATTGGAAGAACAAGTAAAGTTATTGTTTTACAACTTATGGATATATATATATATATATATATATATATATATATATTATCAGGATGTCTAAATGTTTTTTGAGTACTCGGTAATATTGCCTTCTATTATTGTGTTTAAATTCTTATTGTTGTAATAATAAATTGTGATCTGCATAGGATAATGCTTTCACGCTGTTGAATTCTACACTAGAACTGTAAATTGATGGATTCAACTCACAGTTTTTTAGTTTTACTTCGTTTTATAAGAAAGTTACCTGTTGGCAACTATTTTTGTTGTTTAAGAAAATTTATTGAAACGTAAGCCGAATATAACCATTGCTGTAGATGACCTTCGAATTTTATTAAACAATTGTGTAAAATAATTAACTTATTGTTATTCTCCTTTGTACATGGATGTCAAACAGTTTAGATATCCTTCTGAGAGCAAAAATGTATATTCATCAGTTACTTTAATGGTATTTTTTCCTAGTTGTTTAAACAAAATAATTTTCCTGTATTGAGATCTTTTTGATGAAACTCAAATATACTGGCCGTTTAATGAAAATACAGTGGTAAAAACCTGGAGAAGTTGTATGTATATATTCACACAGCTATAAATATACCCTTCAAGAGGGTAACTGTACATTGGTTTTTTAAAAAAGAGACACCATACGGGTTTTACACGACCTGAACAGCATAGCTCAATCCTATGACGCAACCATAATGGTATCGAGACCCCAGGTGGACATAAGAATCCAACGCAGCGACCATATTCAAGTATTTAGATTAGGTTGATATATACATCTGTCAAATAAATCAATGTATTATTACACTTTTGAAAGTTGTGTTTAATATATTGGTAGTCAGTTGTTCAGATTACTGATTTTCCACACGTTATTTTTTCGCATATATGATAAGTTTACGTATAATTAATTATTACATTATCTTTAAAATTATTTTTTTGTTAATTTTTTTGATAGAAATTAGATTCTAATTCAAAAGTCCCTGTATTCTTAACTACATGTACTGAACAAATAGAAAAACTAGCTTCTGAAAGTTTTATTACTGCCAGTAATAATCCGTGTATTCAACCTGTTGACTTGGCTATGGTTTATCAACAGTCAGCTTTAACGTATACTCTACAAGAACTTCATGATACATTTGCTCATTGTTTGCCATTACCTGATATGGAACAGTCATCTACCCATCCGTTGGACATTGTACGTTTTGCCCAATTAATGAAAGCTTTTCTTCGTGATTTACCAGTGAATGTGATACCTGAAGAGTACTATTTAGATTTTTGCAGTTTGGCAAATATAAGAAATATAGGTAAGTTGTTATACCTACCATTGAACAACAAAATCTTGTAATTTTATTTCCTGAATTTTGTATGTTAATAAGTTCAGTTTGTTCTACTCTGAGTGTCTTTCATACATAATATTTTTTCATTTATTTATTACTAGATGAGAAGGAAAAAGCTGTCCATTCATTTCTTGAAAGTCTTCCTGAACTTCATCGGCTGTGTTTGATTCATATTTTTAACCATTTAGGCTTCGTACTGAATCATCAAAATAAGTTAAGGTCTTATTTTTCAGATTCATCGTCTGTCAATCTGAACCGGTCTAATTCATTTTCCAGTATAAATGTATTGAATAAAGCTACTCCTTGGTTGATGGTTTTTCGACAAGTCCTTGTTCGACCACCATGGCATCTTATCACCGACATAGCTATGGGTATGGATACACATATGCGTGCTTTAGAGGCTCTCTTTTCAAGTTTTGTTGTTTTTGCCAGTCAGGAATCAGAATGTACATCTCAAACTAGAAATTCCGAAGCACAATCTGATATATCAGATTCAAATCTTCAAAGAAATTATGTATCTTTTTCGAAATTTGAACGTATTTGTAAGTTAACATCTTCTTGATTATGTGGTTTATTTTTTATTTTGTTGTTCTTACGTTTACCATTTGATTCCAATGGATTTCGGTATATTCACAAAGCGCAAGGTCACATGTAAAAAGAGGATTTCTAACGGTATCGTAATAGGTTATGCAAGTGAATTTAACATTCAGATAACTGTTGAGAAATTATATACCATTTCTATAACCATTTATATTTGTTTTTCTGGATACAAAGATTTGCATACTGCTATTTATGTTTCCCATTAACACCCTTCAAGAGTCTAATAAATATTTATTCCTGGGATTTCTAGAATTAAGAAGATTGGTTTTAACCAACCTTAATCATATCCCTGTCATTCTCAGTGAAATTTAGTAGTCTAATATACGAAGCGTGGTTAAAATAAAAACTCTAACGACCAAAACTCAGCTACATATGCTGTCAGTATATTCAATTTAGTTTTTGCTATTACTTAACAATGAATTTTATCAGTAAATTTTATCGGCTGAAAAAGACAGAGGAGCACTCGATGGATAATTCTCCTAATATTCTACGGTTTTCAATGATTGCTTGATTTATATCAGTCCCAAAGTTTCATTAGTTACTTGGTTTGTCAGAATTTGCGCATACTGTTTGTTCATTGATGATATAACTCTTGTATTTTTCCTCACCACACTTTTGGTTGTACTGTTTTGACTTAGAACAACTCGACTGATTTAACGATTGTCAACGAAATTTTGTCGAGGATATCATTTGTTTTTATATTCATTTTCCATGTGTTTTAGTGATACGCAACTTTCACTATACTATCTTTTTATCCAAGTTTTCTCGTTTCACTGCAAACTGGTCTGAAATTAAAAGAATAAGGCGTTCGTTATCTAATAATTAAACTGCATATTGTAATCATGCATTAAGTTGGAATAAATCTTTGATTTGTTTGAATATTCAAATGGTCTAAGTGTTTTCATTTTCTGTTAGTAATTATCAAGCAATTAAGGGAGATGATTATAAGCAGTCATGCCAAAATTTGTGCTATATGGTGATTACCTAAACGCTCATTAGAGTACGTTAGTGTTTGGTTGCATAATCTAGTAGCTGAATTCTGACTATCTATGCCGTTCCTTATGAAGTTACACATAATTGTTAATAATTCTGTTTGAGTGGGATTTTGAGCTGACTTGATTCTACCAATAGAAATTTATTTATTTATAGTTCCGTGTTCTTTTTTTTAAAGCCAGATATCAGGGTGAGAAATACACATCTTCAGAATCCGTCTCACTATATCCTACTAATGTAGTTGCACCAACTATTAATACTCCACCTAGTCCTACTTCAATTGCTGCTAATAAAAAAGATTTAAAGAATCAAGAATGGTATTGGGGTGATATAACTCAAGAAGAGGTACGTGAACTGATGACAGATCTTCAAGATGGATATTTCCTTGTTCGTGATGCTTCTGGGAGTTCATCCGCTGCATTCACTTTGGTAGTCAGGTATTTTGTGTATATTTACTTACGTATTTTGCGTTCTAAACTAGAACTTTTATTTTGAATGATATACTATAATTCACTTTTTAAAATATTTAGAATATTTATTTAATCAATAAAGTTTTTCTCCATGACTTACCTATATTTAACTACTTTACTATCTCACCACCTAGTTGTGTTTTCTTCATATCCCTTCAATAGATGGCGTGGTTTAAATAAGTTGAATCGAATCTATCATCGTGGTGATTATTTCGGGTTCACTGATCCTCCACATCCAAGTTGTCGTTTAGTTTCTGAACTTGTTGAATTTTGTCGTGTTCATCCATTAACTTTGACTAGTTGTAGCAATCTACGATTAATTTGGCCTGTATCACGTCGTCATAAACGTTTTCATGGCAAAACTGACATCTCATTCGATAATACTGTATCTAATGAGAATAGAAGCAATTCAGATGGAGTGTTTGCCTGCTTCCTAACTGAGTCACAATTGAACAGTGAATTGAAAAGTAAAGCTACTGAAATTAATCAATTGGATAAAGTTATTACTGATTTACAGTTACAGTCGAAAAATGCAATTGATTTGAAAGAGGAAGGTGTTCGTCTTATAAAGGGTTATCAAAAGATACGTAATTGGTTACAGACCTCATTAAGTCAGTTAGATGATTATTCATATCCTAGTGAAAAGTGAGTGTAAATGTTAAGATTAAAATCATTTTTTTTATCCCCTTATAGTTTTACACTATCTACTAGGAACGTTTTACAACTCGAACTTTTACGTTCATTAGTTAATATCTTATTTCTATTCTGATTCAAGCGAAATATTCGAAATTATTGGGATCTTATTATGAATTAAAGCCGAGTTTGTCTGTATCGAAATGTCAAATATCGAAGGAAAGTTTTTATCTATAATACAACTGCATTCACCATGTAATAAAAAAGAAACTGTTAACTTTTATCAACAAAAGCAATGATTTGTTGAAAAACTATTATTTACATGATTTCCTACTTTTTATACAGTCACAGACTTAGCTAGGTGAGGCAAATAATAATAACTTATCAAATTACTGGTTGTCGTTCCTTGATCATTATATAAAAAATTGATTGTGGAATGAAAACGGATATCATTCAATAGTTATTTTTTAAATGTAGATCTTGTTATTGTAGATAGATTCGACTGTGTTGTTGCAATAACATCCTCATTAAATTGGAGTTAGTATCAAAAGCATAATTTATTAAAATATCACTGAAATCCAAAAATACCTTTCACTATGACTTCGTGAAAGTACTTGATATGAATGTTGCGCAAAGTTGACGCTTGTGCTTGGTTAATTTATGACGTCATAGCACTGTTAAATCTTTCACTTTACGATGTAAGCGAGTGTAAAAAAATATTGACATAATCGAATCGACTGGTACGAATGTAGACTAATAATATGCCAGTTGACAAGTGGGGTTGTTATCCTCATTACTTTGGGTTTTATTGAAGCTCAGGAAGTCTCGTTTATTATGCCTAACCTACAAATTTTAGTTGGCGAAAATACAACGCTTTACACACATTACAAAATGACTTGAAATTATGATGGAAGGTTGAAAAGATCAGCTAGAAGAGAACGGGAACAGAGAGTGATTGGTATGAAAATAAAGGAACAGCAAAGTCTGAAACAATTGATGGACATTTTACAAATGAAGTATTTACTGTATGACTCAGATTTTACTAAGAAACTATGCTTCATGTATGAGTTAATTTAACGTTTTTAAATGGACTTTTGTGATAATTGATGTTTTCTTTCTACTAATATTGGCACTTATTGTTGATTTTTGTAGTTTAGAAAATCATGTATTCTCATTGAACCTTAAATTTTAATAATTTTCAACACGTTTTTAAAGTAGTTTTAAATTTACTAAACTTTTTAATCACTTAGGTTAAAAATCTCACCCCAAATTGAAACGCTAAAAAGAGAAATAGATGAAATTGAAAGACAAATCAAGATTAACAAGGAAGAGGTTAATAATCAATCCAAAAAAGCTCGAATAATATGTGAAAATTATGCTAATGCAATTTTTCGTCAGCGTAAAGTAAGAAGACAGGCTCACGAGATTCGACGAGCATTAAAAGATCGAGGGTTTAAAGAAGAGTCTTTATCTTCTTCGAGTTCTTCATTATGTGATGATTCCATTTCTTCAGCGAAACAGTCAATCGATAACCAGAGTAATATTGTACCGAGAAATTCTATAAGTACTAATGATGATACCTATTTACCGGAGGAGATACGTGATCGTCGATATTGGTTCCTCATAGATGCTACTAGAGAAAAGGTAGAGGAGTTACTGAGGGATAAACCTGCTGGGACTTTTGTTGTCAGACCTTCTGCTACTAATGATAAGTTGGCGTTGGGTATACGGTAAGTTTTATTTAATTTTTGCAACAGTTTATTGCTTAAGGTTTTATAAAAACTTTTTGGCAGAATTATTTATAGTTATTAACATTAATGTTTATCAATTATATCTCTACAACCTTCTAATAGTTTTTGATAATTGAATTTGAGAATCTGATATTTGTTTTATATCCAGTAAACTGTTACTATCTGTTTTTGTTATTTTTAAAAAAAAAACGACTAAAATCTCATTTCAGTTCCTGAAAATTTTAATTTCCATTTTAAAAAAAACGACCTTGTACTACTGTATTTTTTGAAAAGACAGTTTTTTTCTTTTTATAGAAATGTCTAAGAATTGCATATTCTATGATTAACATGTAACATACATGTACAATTTATGCAAATGATAATTTTCGTTAACAAGATTTGTTTTCTTATATTAATCTATTGAATTTTTCTTTTTCTCTTATAGGAGATAATATGGGTTTTTTATTTCTTTTTGTTATTGTTTTGGATTCCCTTTTTAATTGAATCGATATTATTAATTAAACTTAGTTAATTCATATAGTTTACTTAGGTTGATTGAATTAAGGAGTGATAATTTTCAATTATTGCTTGCATGTTGAATATTTATTAATCGAACATCCCTTGATCAAAATTCTGTGCATAAATAAATAAATCTATTATATAGACTAATCATGAATAAAGAAAAACTACTAATTTAACAATAAAATCTATCCTATACATTAACAACCATTGATTTATTCATAAGGCAAGTAATTAATAAGTGGAAGTAATGTAGTTGAATGTTGTGCAATACTCTAGTCTGTTTGATTTGTTTACATGTGAAATAGTATATTAGTGTTCTTAGTGTGTGTTTAAAGTTTTATGGGTACGTTATTATTTAAGTACTTTGATGAATTTAAGTGATAGAATAAATAATTCTTAAAATAACCCATAGTGGGGTTAGTTGTTGATTGTTTTCCACTTCCTTTAATTGTTCCCCAGTTAGTATTAATCTATGATAAAAACAAAATAATCTTCATAAATATTTTTATTAGGATTTCCCTTTTTAGTGATGAATTATATCTGAAATATCTATAGGATAATCTGTAGTATTTATTACATTATCCTTTTTAAATCAGGACACTTAGATTTAATTAAGGCGAATTCGAAGTTAACTTTGTTGTTATTTCAAGATCAAATGTGGTGACATCAAGAATTCAAACCTGTGGTTATCAGTCAGTTTCTTTTAACTACCCTAAGTAGTCATGAATCATTAATCTTTATTAGCGTTGTTTACTAGTTAACTTTAGTAATTTCTACGTAAATGAGGTTGATATAGGTTATTCACAAACCAAATTACTATGATTAAAATCATGAATACTCACTTTGTTCGAAATAGAGGACATCAATGAGAGGGTTAAAGATGAGTTTTTTTCGATCATCCGAATTAAACCATTTGACTTAAACTGGCTGCATATGACGAATTGACTGAAATCGGTAATTAGTTGCATAATGCAAAATTATTTACTAAAAGATACTCTGACAGCCATCATAAACAGAGTGTTGATGTGGTATAGCACATACCTGTCAGTATGACATTCAGATAATCGTGAAGCTAATAAGATGTGATAAAAGCAGATAAGGACAACATAATTTTTTTAATAACAATTCCCCTGTATAATTAAAGATGTGTATAATTTGGTATATAGTCCAATTTTATGAACTTATTTTAATTCTGCCTAAACTTGTAATAACATTTTTAGTTTAAGAATGCACATATTCTAATCAATATAGCTAGAAAGGTTTACTGGATAGTACGAATACTTTCTGTTCAGTAGCCCGTTTTATAAAGATACGAATGTCCAGCAAACTATTATGATGTTTGTCAAATTTTATATAAATAGTAAAGATGAACACACCATCATATTCCTAGATATGTTTAGTATTATTCACTATCGATTGTTACTTTGAGAATCAGATAATCGTTTTATCCTATCAAGGAAGTACGCAAATTTACGACACGACCAGGTGTCCAGCTCAGAACCGTCAAACAAATTGTTTAAGAAGTAAGCTGATATGTTCCCATTTCAATTTCTCCAATTAAACTAAAAAAGTGAGGTCTATTTTTAAAGTTAGAAAGGTGATGTATCGGACTAGTCAAACATAAGCCAAAAGTTCACCACATGTTATTAGTTGAAAACGCGGCTTTATTTTCTAAGTGAAAAAGATGTATATTTATGAATGATTGTACTTATATTATAGATTTGGTTCAAGTTAATATAGCGTCCTCACTCCCAGTTTTCTTACCTTTATAGTTGGTTTAGGCTTATCTGTAAGAAGTTTTTATTTCAGTATCAGAATCGGATAACCACGCAACATAACATTAGCTCATAAATTCATGGTCAACTTCAAAACATAACAGTCAAATGTCGAAACAGATGGTTGGTTTTTTGATCAAAACACTACTTTGTCTATCATGACGAAAATCACAAGACATTTATTGTCAAACTGTCGATGATCACCAATCAGGAGTATATGTATTGCTTGGAACAAACATTTCTCGCGCCTGGCGCTAGACTGATAGGTCCTGGGTTCGAATCTCTCGGGGAGCGGGATCGTAGATGCGCACTGCTGAGTCCCATGCTAAGACGAAACGGCCGTCCAGAGCTTCCAGGTTTTCCATGGTGGTCTAGCTTCGGTTGACTCATGATTTCAACCAGTCATATATATATATATATATATATATATATATATATATATATATATATATATATATATATATATATATATGCTTAACTTTCATTTTATCTTGTTTTGTTCAGGTTAGGAACATCTGTTCAACATTGTTTAATTCATTGTGTAAATGGAAAATATGGATTTGTTGAAAATTCTTGTACATTTGAATCATTGGAAGCTTTGATCTGTTACTATCATGTGGAGAATTTAAAGCGATACAATAATCTACTCAACATAACTTTAAAGTATCCAATTAAGTTGCAGTTGGATGAATGAACAAATAATAGGGAAGGAGATCATATGGTGTATTTGTTTTACTTCATGATCCTTTTTTATTAACTCCCGTTTGTATTGTGTGTGTGTATATGTTTGTTCATTATTGTGTATTCATACATAAGAATACAGATAACTTTTGTCTTTTATTGTTTACATTTTTCTAATAACGTATCTTTCTTTTATCAGTAATCAACAATTACTATGTGAAACTATCAATTCCGACCTCAGCATTGATAATTGCCATGTGCCTTAATATCTGTCGTTTGTTCATTTTTCGGACTTCGAAATTTTTTATTTTATTATTATTACAGTGTTCTTATGTTGGCGAAAAATACCATTCAGAAATCGTACGCTAGTTTTCTCCTCCCTTTTCGTTTCTTTGTTACTCTCATTATATTTCCAGAATTATTTCTTCATAATAAATTCCTTCTTTTTGTAGGTAAAAACAGATACTGATTGTGTTTATTGAATACTTCGCTACATAACTGAATAGAAAACAGGTATTATTATTATTGATGTTAGAAGATAATTTGTTTTTCAGTCTTCTTTTACCTCTCCATTTTCTCATCCTTTCTTGATCTCATCATGAAGACGAAAGAAACATGAAAAACAAAAAATATTTTGGTGTATACAATTGATTAATGGTTATTTCGTTACACTGATATTTTCTCTACCTGTGATTTTCTACTTTACACTTTGCTGTTATTTATATACTTCCTTTTAAAACTTTACAAAAATTATTTTACAGTCCGCTAATAGTTTATTATTATTTTGTTTTTCGCTTCAATCTTTTTTTATCTTCAAATCTAAGCTTATTATTATTATTATTATTATTATTATTATTATTATTATTATTATTATTATTATTATTGGTTTGTGTTATTATAATTGTTGTATCTTTACCACTTTAGAATAAAGTTAACCATACGAGCTTTCATTAAATTAGAAAAAACCCTGTTCATTAATATTTATAGAGGAATGTTCCCTTTTGTGGATCGGTTTTTTGTTGTTGTGTAAGTGTTTCTTATTTCCTTCGATATTAAATTTCTGAATTGTATCACCCATCTTCATCGATCTCTAGAAATTGACAGATTCGCATAGATACATCATTAATTTTGCTCAGTTTTGAAACTTTATTAATTTTTTGAACTGCTAGCTAAATCAACTTTATTGTTGCCTTGTCTTATCTTATTATTCTCATGAATTGAAAATGTTGACCTGAAATTTTGTTCAATTAAATTCTCTTCATGGTGAATTCAAGAGCCTTTTATGTACACTTAGCCTAAAGGTCATTGCTTATATGATCAAATCCGAAATTGTCTTGATATGAATTAAACTAGAGGTTTGATAAGTTTCTATAATTAAGTAGCAATTATTTGAAATAAGGCACTAACGACTTTAAATTCTGACTGAAAAGAAGTCAATAATTTTAAATATCTTAACAAATATAGAGTATGCCATAATCTTCATGCGAATCTGAGTACATTTATAAGGCCACGTTTATGGTAGAGTATAATGTGCTTTGTAGCTTAAAGGCTAGCTTGTTTTCACTCAAACGTCTATTCGAATTACCGAGCATTCTGTCGAAGGAGGCGATTAATTTCACGTCAACCATATTCAGGTAGGACAACTAAGCTTCCTGAGGTTCCTTGTGTGTAAAAGGTGGTAGGTTTGATTGTAGATTTGGATACTGTATATACTTTATACGCAGATATATACACTAAGCCATCAGTATCCGTAGATTTTTAATTCTTCACAGATATAATTTTCCGATTATACCGCTGAGAAACCATCTTGTAAAGGTTGGACTGATTACTAATTAAATGTTTTATGGAAATCGGGGCATATAGTCATTTGAGAATCCAGCGTCCTATAAACTAATGAAATCATACTTTTACGTTGTGCAGGATTTCCAAATTTATTCTAATACTATATATACCAGCGTTCTTATTTGACATTTCCAATTTTTGTTATGTTATGGAGATAAAACCTGATGTTAGTGATATTTAGAGCAACAATAAAGCCTAGTAATTAAGTCTGAATTCTATTGAGGCACAGGTGACCTACAACTCATTATTCATCAATGGAGAACCATATTCTGACGAAAAAGGGATAATCTATGATTAATTGCCGGAAAATAGCTTTATCGATGTATTTAAAATCGATACTGTTTTTGTATGAAAAATAATAAAAGTTGTTAATATGAATTCAACTGGTAGTGTTTACTTGAATCTTCCATTGATGATTAGGACTGCAATTAATCAGTCTGTTATTGGCATATGTACATACTGTGCGTATTGCCTTGATTCACAAGTATTATAAGCAAATATGGATAATGGCTAACATTTCGTTCCTGGACGCGCACCACTTCGTCGTATTTGGGACTCGTCAGCTGGATGTACCTACATCTCAGAGTTGATGTTCTATATATTTATTATTATTATTTATTTGAACACATAAATATTGGTACAAGGGGGCACCATATATATGTACCACACAAAACAATCGGAATGGGAAGAGAAAAAAAAGGTAAGGAGCGTAAAAGGAAAAAGAACAATAACGACCAGATTGGTGTCAGGTAGTGTTATAATAATAAGAATAGTAATAGTGTTATAACGTGTGATCCGCCTATTGGAGAGCAGCCTATTATCGATCGAAACACTGACGCATAAAATACGAGCAAGCAGCCTAGAGTTCTAATTGGCCCTGCTTCCCTGTCTAGCCCAGCCAGTTGAGTCCAGAACACAAGTCTCAGCCTCGGTGATATGAATCATTATATTTCAAACATACTATGTTTATATAGCAATCAAACAGACTACATCGTACCATAAAATAGAAAGTAACATTTGTACAGGATTTAACCTTCAGGAAATGACACAAATAAATATTGACCAATAAGGAGATGACACGTTGGAAGAATGTTGACCAATGGGGAAATGACACTATTTCTCATTCAGGAATGGCAGTAGATAGTTTCTGGGGTATTTTCTGAATACCCCAACAAATACTAATGATGATAATGGGGCAAACGAAAAGGTACAACCAGAAGAATTATTTCAGTTAAGGAAGATACAACCACTTGTTATGAAGAAAGTAAAAGAAGGTTACAGCAGGATCGCCACTGGCTTCTATTCTGAGCCATATCTGATAACGTCTCTAGCCACTGCGTTACACCGTCTCTCGGACCACAACAAGGGAGTCGTGAAGGACCAACACAAGCCAGCCATTTGCAGCTTTCTTTCATACCCCAACACCATGTCATACACTGACTACCTCTCCTCATTTACCAACCAATTCCAGAGTCGGATAATAATGCACGACGAGGAATTCTCTAGGACGACATTCGTAGAACATGTCCAAGCCACCGAAGTCGGTGTTTCAAGATGGTGACACCAATTTCATTATCGTCTCTGTGACCGAACACTCGATGACGAACCTCTGCATTACTGACATGGTGTTGCCACTGGATGCCAGCAATCCTTCGGAGACAACGATGATCGAACACAGAGAGTCGTCTAACATCCTCAACTCGGAGAGGCCAGGTTTCACAAGCATAGAGCAAAACTGCTTTCACCGTCGCGTTGTAGATCCGACCTTTTACAGCCAGACTAACATCACGAAGGCGCCAAAGATGGCCCAGATTGGCATAAGCCGCTCTGGCTTTCACTATACGTGCATTGATCTCATCAATCACGCCACCACCAGCACTTATGCAGCTGCCCAGATACACGAACTTCTCGACTACTTCTATCTGCTCACCATCCAGAGTGAGTACAGGATTAGAATCCTGCCAGTCTTGTAGAAGAACTTTGCACTTCGAAGGTGCAAAGCACATACCATACCTACGGACACTGATTGCCAACTGATTAAGTGCGGATTGCATGGCTTGGGCATTCTCGCACAGTAAGACAATATCATCCGCATATTCAAGGTCGAGAAGTCTTTCTCCAGGCAACAGATCCACACCACCATTACTTACATCCATCGGAGCTGTTTCCAGAATGTCATCGATGGCAAAGTTGAAGAGGAATGGTGAGATTGGGAAACCCTGCCTAACCCCACTGCTTGAATGGAATAATGGAGAAAGGTGGTTGTGTGCCCTCACTCTGCCTGAGGTGTTTGTGTATAGGGCTTTTTGGATGTTAATAAACTTCTCAGACACACCCTTCTTCAATAGAAAATCCCAGAGAACAGTTCTGTCCAACGAATCGAAGGCAGCCCTGATGTCAAGAAACACTACGATTGTTGGCCTTTGATAAGTATGACGGTGTTCTAACACTTGGCGGAGGGTGAAGATATGATCAATACATCCTCGACCAGAACGAAACCCAGCCTGCTCCTTGCGAGTCAATAGTTCTCAGGTTTTGAACAACCTACGAAGTATGACGGAAGCCAATAGCTTGGACGCAATCGGAAGTAGACTTATCCCCCGATAGTTGTTACAGGAACAACGTGAACCCTTTTTAAAGATAGGGACAACTATCGACTCATTCCATGACGTTGGCACACTCTCTAGTTCCCAGATCTTTGTAAACAACGTCGTCAGTTCCTTAGCCAGAACGTCACCACCATCTTTAAAAAGAGCCGGAGGTAAGTCGTCTGCGCCAGGTGATTTGTAACGTTTGAAGAGTTGGAGTTCCTTGCGGACTTCCGCCTCATTTGGTGGATCAGTCGTCACCGGCCATGGAGGGTAGGACAGTCTGACCGATGTTGCCGGAGCAGCAGGCCAGTTGAACTGCCTTTCAAAGAATTCTGCCCATCGTCCAAGACGTCGATGGATGTTAGTGATTGGCGTTCCGTCATCCTCGCAGATTGTTTCGCTCACACCAGACTTCTTGCTGCCAGTAGCTCGGATGAGTTGGAAGAGCTTCCGGTAATTGCCAAATGCAGCTGCTGCTTCCAGCTCACTGGCACGCTCCGACCACCAGGTTTCTCGGTTCTTACGCAAGCTTTGCCCGATTTCATTACGTAACATTCTTCGTCTGTGGTCAAACTCACGATCACTCGGAGTAGACCGACGGGCTTCAATGAGTTGTAAGGAACCAGAAGAAACCCAGTGCTTATGAGCGGGACGTTTCGCGAACCCACAACAGACTGTACCCGCCATTTTCATGGCGTAATGAAGTTGCAACCAATGCTCACCTATGCTTTTCGGTGGAATGGTAGCTAGCCTAGAAGCTAGCTCGGTTCGGTACATACTAGCAACAGAAGTTGCAACCAGCTTGCTAACATCAATCCTGTGGTGGCGGTCACTTCGTTGTCCACTGAAAAGTAAGGTAAGATTGGCGCAGACCAGGGCATGACCAGCGTCCAGATAGGTACTCCAAAAGCAGCGGCAGTCTTGTACACAACCACGCCAGCGGTAGCTGATCGCGATGTGATCAATCTGAGTCCAGGCTTGAGATGCAGAAGGAGGACGCCAGGTGGCACATCGGCGATGACTGTGCCGAAAGTTAGTGCTAGCCAGAAACAGGTTGTGGTATGTGCATAGTTGCAGTAGACGTACCCCGTTATCTGTCCTGCGACCAACGAGTCCCCACCGGCCACCTAAACGACTCTCTTCTGTGCCTAGACGCCCGACCTGAGCATTCAAGTCTCCGGCTAGTACTACAATATCTGTCGAACGCACTTTCTGGAGAAGAACAGTTAACTGGTGATAGAACTCATCCTTGATTGCATCCGGGCTGTAATCTGTCGTGATATAGGTGGAGATGACGAAAAGACAGCACATAACCGACTGTTAATGGGGATCCAATCGATTAGTGCTGCCTCAGCTCTTGCGCTTAGTGCGACACCAACGCCAGCAAGATCAGACGAAGATGCCACAGGGTCCCCGGATAAACGCACGTAAAACAGGTTTTTTGAAGTGACAGATGGAGAGCGAATTTGTAGTACTTCACCAGAGTCTTGAATACGGGTCTCGGATAGACAACAAACGTTGATATTAAGACTTTCCAAAGACATAGCCAGCCCTATCTGTTGTCCGACCTGCATAAGTGTGCGAACGTTGAAGGCAGCCAGTTTGAATGGTGCACGTGGTTTCAGAAAAACTGCTTCAGTATTCGTGTTTGGTAGTAACATTCAATTTTCAACCAGGTGGTGGCTCGAGAACGTTTAGATAGAACCGAGTTTGCACCATGGATGAGCTGCTGTACGATTCGAAAAATAAGGATAGACAGAGTGGGAATGAAAGAGAGTGAATTAATGACGTAATAAATAATAATAATAATAATAATAATAATAACAATATGAATCGTCTGATTGCTAATTGAAGCACCAAAAGTATCTACCCTAAATATCAACATTTCATCATATTTGTGTGTGGGTTGTGGTACTGCTCGGATGCCCAGACCGAAGCAGGTGGTTTTCTCAGGGCGCCACACCCCAAGCTTTTGACCTAAAGGTCTGACTCACAAGGTAGTGGAGCATCGTGAGGAGATGCAGTCCCATGGAAGCCGGTGACCAAGAAATTGGTTCATACGCCATTTTTCCTCAGGATACTGGAGCCCATGTGCACCATTGATTTGGGATCCGGTTAAAGCACCGGATATTCTCCTTTCGTCCTCTCATTTTCGTAAACAACAGTAATACCGCGAGAAGGCAGTGAATAGAACTTCCCTGGCAGAAGCTATATACGCGTGGCCATGTGAGAGTATTTCGAGAGGTAGGGTGAGCCCACCCCACTCTCCGCCATACCAGGGCGTTTGGGGGGGCAGAGTTGATGTTCACTCTGATTAAAATTGAAAAAAAGATCTAAGAGCATAAATCGAATTGTTGTAACCAAATAGTAGCTCTATTGCTCTAAATAATCATATATATATATATATATATATATATATATATATATATATATATATATATATATATTCTGCTAATATGTATGTGATTTACGTTTATATTTTGGATTGTTCTATTAATTATCTAAAATAGTTTCTACAAATTAATACAGTCTACGCTTAAATAAATTTTTTAAATCCTCGAAATATTTATTTCTTTTGATCAATGACCTGAATAAGTAATTATCATTTGTTAACTATTTCTCGGTAATAACGTTCGAATATTATACATAGTTATTAGAATTACAAGAAACGTTTATTAAAGATTTTTCTATATGTCTGTTTGTTATTCATTTGTGTTGTTGACATGGTGGAAGGGATGCACTTGAAGAAAAATTAAGATGATCTAAATTGGTTTTTTTTACATATTTTTTAAATAAAAAAAATCAATTTTTATCTTTACAACTGTCATTTCCACATATACCTTTTAGAAAATTTCAAATCTTACCAATACTATTGATTTGATTGGTTGGTTTATTTGTTTTGAATTTGCTCAATGTTTCGATCAAATGAAATACTTAGCGATTTCGGATTATAGTAGCCGCGTATGATAAGATTTAAAGAGTCGGTATAAACTAATAATCATTCCGATTATTATATGGTATAAGATTTAAGTCGTAGTTTAAATGTTAAGGCAGTCGTTGCGAAGCTAGGGGTCCTGATATATTTCTGTTTTCATTCATAACTGTGATGTGTTAAGAAACGCACTTATGCTTTAATCTATTTTTACAATATTTATTTCATATATGTCTGTCTTCAAATTAAACTAATTTTCAATCATAGATTATTATCTTTTAAGTAATGCATTTTTGACTCAGATTGTTTTCAAGTAAGTGTGACAACATTTACAGTTGCTTTTTTAACGGTTTGTTGATACATATAGATACTTTATTCAATCATCAGTTTACTGCAGTTCATGTCATTCTATCGTTGTCTGATGAGATGTTATTGCATTTTTACGGCTAATAATCATACTATTTATTTTGATTACATTATATGATGGACAGATTCATTTCTGAAAGTTTATAGGAAGTGTATAGGAAAAAGAAATTGTGTAAAATGCTATAACTTTATTACATCCTTTGTTTCATTCAGTTAATAACTGGGTTCATTTGCTTATGTGTTTTTTGATAAAAACAACTTCATGAAATAGCTGCACAAATTGTTGTTTTACTACACTACATGTGTAATTACAAAGAAATTGAAAATAGAATACTAACACTTAAATTTAATTATACTTACAAAATTAATGAATCAGCTCTTTTTTAAATGTGATTTATTATTATTGTATATTTATGCACATGACTACTTACAAAAATTTGTAGTTTTTAAAAAATAAATTATACACAAACAATTTTTACTGTTGGTTTACCTATTTACATAACTTCAAAGTGATTGCCTCGTATATTTCCAACTAATATAGAAGTAATTTCAATGGTTAAGATCATGAGTCAATTGAAGCTAGATAACCATGGAAAACTTGGGAGAACTGGACGGCCGTTTCGTCCTATTGTGGGACTCTTCAGCGGTGCTCATACACGATCTCGCCTTGGGAGATTCGAACTTAGGATCTATAGGTGCAATTAATAGCAAATAGTATGAATTGTAACGATCACATAATTTTTAGTAATTCAATTGAACTAGTCTAGTCCAAAGAATATGATTCACGAAAGTGTTATTGCACTATCCTGATAATATGGTTCTAGTAATTTTTTTAAGACATGAAATACAACTTCTTCGTTCCTTACAAAAAAATATATATGTATAATTTTTACGATATAGCATTCGATTCATAGCATTATTGTTATGAAATTATATAATAATTATATAATGACACATCGATTAAAAATTAACATTGAGTAATTGAAAGAAAGAATTAATAATAATCAGTTATTCGAAAATGAAGCAGTTGCTGCGTTGCATAACATATTAAAACGAAAGGAACTAACAAAATATTTTGATGAATGGTTAGTAGTATAATAGTTATGTGAAAATCAAGAGATCAATTTTGGAAATGATTAAAATGTAATAAAATACAAAAAATGGAAGAAATACGAAAATAGTTTATTAAGGTTCTGCTATATGCTCCTCTGTATCGATGGCCAAGGTAGCGAGAGTGGTTGTACAAACTTCTTTCGGATGCAAAGGTTAGGTTTGTGAACATGGATTCCAATGGCTTAGTACTATGCAAAAGACGCACTCGTAAACCATGTGGCAGATTTGATGGAATATGGTGGATAACCGTGAAGGCTTTATTCAGTTTGATTTGATGACCTGTGTCCGCCAAGTGAAAGAGAATAGAAATCTTAATATTCATTACCTGTCCTTTGCTCAACTACGACGGATGGTGTTTGGTTATACGATGACGAACTTGCCGAATTGCATGCCTGTATAACTGGCTCCACAGGAGCAGTTGAATTGATAAATACACATGGATGTGGCGAATTCAGGCAATCTGTCTTTATTGGCCGTTCTTATTGTAGGGCGGTTGTAGAAGACGGCACTCAGTCTAGCTGCATTAAATGTTTTTCGTTCTGCCTTTCCTAACTTTTGAGTCACAGTTTCTTCAGTATTATCGTTTGGGAATTGTAATTTTAAGAACAATTCTTTCTTCAGAACGGTAGGTACCCTTGTACTTGCTTTCATCTCCTTCATGTGTTTGTCGATAAATTTCTTTGGGTATCCATTCCTACTAAGCAAGTTACGAATATTAACTAAATCATCTACAATAATGTCATCCGAGCAAATCATACTAGCACAATGAATCAGGATCTTTATCAAGTTTCTTTTGTATCTGATTGGTACTGCACTATAGACATGAATGTATTGTCTAGTTGTGGACATTCCGTGTAACCCTTCTTTTTAATGTTCCATCTGCTCGTCTAGTTAGCCGGCCATCTAGAAACGATATGCTATTGTTCTGTTATTCCTCTAGTGTAAAATTAATTGATGGATAAATGTTAATAAATATATAAAGTAAATTCTCCTTTTCATGTTCTTTTTCTAATACTGTGAAAGTATCGCCTATATAGCGACAATAATATGTTATATGAATGATTGTGTCTTCGAGTGGTCTATTTTCTTGTTTTGCAAGGAAAATGTCTGCCAGTAGAGGGCTCAATGGTGACCCCATGGCTACTCCATCTAAGGTTCTATAGTATTCGTTGTCAAATCGGAATCTGACATTCATCGTGCATCTAAGAATTAACTGTTTTATTGAGGATGCAGGAATTACGATTTCTATGCGCCTCTCTGTTAATCCCTTGCAAATAAAACCCACCGTTTCAAGTAGTGGAATGTTGGTGAATAAGGACGATGCATCTAATAATATTAAGTCATTTTTATGTATTTTTCGTAGGCAATATAGCCTTGGTGTAATTGTTCCTGTAGGTTTCATTATCTCGAACACTTCTGAAATAAAACCTTGTTGTTTAATTTGTTTCAATGAATCTATTAGTTGCTCTACAGTTCTATCTAGCACGTCAAAAAAGAATTTAAAATATATAGAAGTGGCTTGCCCCTTCGACCCGTTTCAGATATAACTCGGCCTATCATACTATAGCAAAATGGTCGGTGCAAATTCCTAAACCACTGCACAAAGAAATTGTTAAGCATACTGTCAAGGATTCCCTTGAATTTGTTGATGATATAAGAAAGAATCTATCGGTCAAGAATAACTTCATGTTATCGTTACATGTATCATCGTTATTCACTATTATTCTTTTACTTAAAACGGTGGATTTTATTTGCAATAAATTAATGGTGAGGAATTTTCAATAAATTAGTGATTAGCCTAGAAATATGTAACTAAAATGAATACTGCAAGCTATAAGTTTTTTTTGTTATTTCAAACGTATTTTAAGAAAACAAAATAGTTATTGACATATTGATGATTATTTGGTAAACAAAGACAATCACAAAATCTTCATACTATAAAAAAATACATAAATGAACACGTGACTCTATTTATCAATGGTTACATATGGATAAATTTTCTGGTATCCTAATCATTAAGAAAGTATGAAATAAGTCAGAATGAAAGTAAATCACTTTTCAAAATTAAAACTCAAATTGACATAATTTAATATTTACGTTTTTTGCCATATAGCCAATTAAACAAAGGGGTAGTAAATACATTTGGAAACTTTTTCAATTTTTATTTAGAGATTTTTGTACTTAATATTTGGTAACCCTATCGGTTTTGGATATTAATGTGATCTCCGGATTTCTCAGAAATAGAAATATGTTTCTTAAAATAATCATGTTCAACAGACGTCATTTATTTCATTTTGTTCCCGGTATATTTTAAAACCAACCATCATAGATCCAGCTTTGTTACTTTAATACATTTTCAAAGAAACTGTCAAGTTTAGTTTGAATTTAACGAATCAATGAATTGATAACAAGAAGTTTTTAACTAATGATTAGTGAGTTGGTTAGTTTCTTTGAAATTCCACTGATATTGGTCCGATATTTGGGTCACGAAATTGCGAGTATTAAGCTTTAGAACTTAAAAAAATTAAGTTTCCTTTTCTCTAATAAGAAACTAGACGCATACATATATGTATGCACATAAGTATCTAAAATAAAGTAACTTCATTTATTGACAGAAGGAAACGCTTTTTCTTAACGAAATAAATGACTGTCGTGACCATTATGTATAATATAATATAATGTAATATATATAAGGTTGATAAATCGTTAGCATATAGTTTTACATAACGGGTTAATATTAATTAAAAAGTCATAAAGAACCAAAGACGACTGGGTGGCTGCTCTTTCTTATTGAAGATTATCAAACCAATCCAATCTCAGATCACCAGCTATCGAGTTCAGTACTTTCAGGTTTCATTATGATCACAATATTATTAATTTTTTAAAATGAGCTGATCAGAATCTTAGTAAATCTAAAATTAAGTAGGTGAACAATTAAAAACAATTCTATTTTGTATAATCATTTTTCTTCTGAAATTGGGGAAGATAGTTTATTTCTCTACTTGGATGTGTAAACCTTCCATCAGAACTGAGTTATTTATATTATTTATTATTGAGTAGTAATTGTCTATTAATAAGAGCAAAGCAAATGTTATAATATAGTTCAAAATTTAAGACAATTTTAAGTTGAAAAATTATTTCATTGTATTATCTGAAAGCATAAACGTTAGAACTTGCAGTCAACTGAAGTAACTTTGAAGATTTCGGTTGTGCTTAAATAGTCCATTGGTAAATAATTGGTACTAGTAATCCACAAAGTTCCTTAAATTTATCCAATGTTGTTGAACATTTTCAAATTTAAAAGCATTTTAGCGCCAATTAATTCATACTAATGAAAAACGAATGTTTTTCACAGGTTTTAGCACATCTACAAATACCTCAGATAGCTTTTATTGATGTTGTAGCCATAAAAGGCATAGTGTACATAGTGTGTGTTTTTATTGTTAGTGTTTATCGATTCACAGTTAATGTACTTTTTCATATATACTGGAAAGAACATAATCGTTTCTAATGGAAGATTTACAAGATTTTATGAAATTGGTGTCTAATCTTGATAAGCTTGGTGAGAGAAACTACATACCACGACTATTTGTATAGTGTTGTTAGTGAGATTGTCGTAGTTACGTAATCCTACAATCTGATAAACCTTTGATCATTATCATTTAACATTTATTTTGGAGGCAATCAAGAGAAATATTGGTCGATAAGATGCACATACATTTTAAAAGTAATAAAAACAGATATTACTAAATCATATATGTAAATGTGTAAATTTAAACTTATTTACATCACTATTCAATTAATTACTACACTTGTTACAAATAGTAAAATAGTAGTAATAAGTAGTAATACTTCCCAAGTATTTATAATTTAGGGTGTTTTGGTGATGTTTACTGATGACGACATTATTCAGCTCTATAAACTCTATTATTGGTGGTGGAAGTAAACAATTTACACGGTTTGTTTTCGTTGAAATGGAAAATATTTCATGAGTTGTAGTAAAATACCATTGAATACAAGCTTTAGAACGTTTTAAAGAACTTCAAACTGGTTGATATTTCTTGTTCATAAGATAAAGCTGTAGTTAGAAAGTTTAGAAGTATACTTGCATTGAAAAGTAAATTATGTATATATGTGACCTCGATTCTTTAGAATTGTCGGGAAAATATCTTAAGTTGACAACCGATTCGGTAATTGTAAGGTTTTTATTAGAAAAAAAAATAACCAGTTTTCAAGGTTTATAACAGAAGTTCTCAAAAGGCGCTAATTAGCCAACATATTTTAGTCAATTTTCATGGCTTTTCGAGGCTCTTTCGGAATAATTATCAAGAGCTTCTAATATGTTACTCCTATACTGTCCATGTGATATAAATACGTTTACGTCAGAATACTTTATTCAAATGAAACGGAAATATATATGATTCATGATAGAAGTATAGTTCTAGAAGGATATTAGGATAATTAGTTGTGTTGATGGTTCACCATTGGATGCCTTATTTGGCTTCGATCTGTTTTAAAGACTATATTTCACTATTTCCTCTAAAGCTGAATGCTCACTGTCCATTTTATTAATCAGTCAAATCAAGTTACATCCTGGCAGAAATATGCTTTGTCTCAAGTTCTCATATAACATTAGCATGATGAGATGTGATCAACAAGATGAATAGCAAAAGGTTCAAAATAATATGTTAGCAAGGATAGAAATAAAGATTGAACTTTGAAAATTGGTGGTCTAAAAGGACGAAATCACAAGGTATGCATAAAACAACAATGGGGCTTAAGATATGAAGGAAGATAAGAAGTGAATTAATATGATCAAGTATTAAGGATACTGAATCCCAAAATATGATATTTAAGAAACCACTTTTAGAAATTAAGCTATTTGAATGCGTCCTGATATCTCATCTGACACCAAGACACCAAGGTTGATGAAATTTCCAAAAAAGATGAAGAGGTCAGCATTTTCAACAACTTCACCTCTTATCAAAGTGAAAATATAATTTGGAGACGACTTTTGAGCAACGCTAAAATGACCTTGAGGGTATCCACCATCTTACTGGAGTTAAATAAGGGTAATAAATTAGTGTAAGGAATAAGGATCAAGATGATAATTTTTGTGTGTCTATGATTTGAACACTGGTATTCGTTTGGGCATCATTTTCTTTAAGCGAAATACTCAGTAATATTTATATATTTTGATTCTTTTGTTTTAAGTAACACGGTGAATTGCACAGTGAAACTTATGTCTGTTCTTAAATGCATTCATATATCCATATTCTACAAGTTTTAACATACTGAGATGGTAGAAACATTATTTGTAACAAAAGAAAATGTTCACAATTAATAATGAGACTATGAATATTTTATTTCATTCAATGAAAAAAGCAGAAAAAAACACTTAAATATGTTACCATAGATAGTATATCATGAAGCGAATAAAGATGACTGATAGCTTTGATTCGGATACGTGAATAACACAATTTTCTTTACTCTCCTGGTACCACCTAATTCAACAGACAACCTTACAGGTAAATAAAGGGGTAAAAACTGATCAACACTGATTGGAGCACACAGAATGTGTGAAAATACCTCGTAAACGGTGTATAAACTAGATATACAAATTAAATAATAAACAAACAGAAAAAATGTTTTAAACCGTGGTTAAAACAATGGTTAGCCCCAATAGGAAGAAACTTCAGTTTACTGTGATCAGATGTTCCTAATAATTATTTTCAAAGGAATGTTTAACAACCAAAGGGCTAACCACTTTGATGGTCCTTTCTCAAACACAAGTAATGTTACGGACGTCTTTGTCTTATGCCAGACATTGTAAGAATTAATGAATCAATGTGGAGTGACTTTTGATTATTACTGTTTAAAACACTGTTAAATATGAATCAGACTATACGTGAAAATAGAAATATACAGATAGACAACGATACGTATATATAAATGAAAATGAATGAAAGATCAAGCTTGGTTACATGTGTACAGCATCATCAATAATTTTACAAATATGTGTGGAAACATCAGATGGGTTCGGACAATAATTTGTATTATTTCGTGATACGATTCTAGATTTAGGTGTTCATGTTCCAAGTCCATAATGGATTGCTACAAAATCACTGTGATGTATGAATTGGTGCGTCAATTACTATTGTACGGCTCCTTGATATTTAAATAACGAAATATTGGCGCCGGTTACTACGTTAAACCAACATAACTTATTCTAGCTTCTGAGCAGGCTAATTTATCAATTCTTTTTGAGACACGTTTCGACGTTGTTAGTTATTTACTTATCAACCCTGACTGATTTTTTATGAGTGTATGAGTATATATAAATTATCCTACTCATCACATGTCTGTAGCTTATTTTTGTGCGACTGCAAATATTGATTAACGCTTGATTAAATCGAGTTGGCTCTCTTGTCTTCTCTAAACTGCTTCGCTCTTCCCTTTTTATTTGATCTCTTTGATTGAATGTTCAAGTCAATAAAGAGTGCATAAAATGTACATATTAAAAATGCATTCTTGTATTTGGCATACTTAATTCCGTTATTCACCAACGCGGATGAAGTTAATGATTATGTACAAGAATTGACGACATGTCTATCTCAATAGCAATCAGAAACGATCAAACTGGAGTCAGATGTGGGGGTTATCAAAGGTGATAATATATTATATTAATTACTTTCACATATAAATATTGCTTAGATAACAAGTGAGAAGCTTGTGAAATAATTTCCTTAAAACATTAAAGGGCTCCCTAATAGTATGATGTTAGATTATACTTAAAAAAACCAGTTAACTATACAATCTAAGATTTGAGTTTTCGTTGGAAAAATTTATGTGGATCCCTGTATTTACTGGAAGCTGTCATTTATTAAACTGGTCTATATCAGAATCATAGAAATATCAACAGCGTGAAATTGCGTCTCTGATAATAGCCTATATGAGATTTAGTTTCTTTCTCTATATGAAGATTAAACGGATTTGTACTTGCATTTTAGTTCTCAGTTATCGTTACTTACAATTTAATTTCTATTTGGAATCTTTTTTAATATATATCCACTGTCGAAGTAAAAAGTGATCGTTACACATGGTTTCATATACTAAAGATTTCTAAGCTTCAGTCATTTATTCAAGTAATTTCGCTTACTTGTATTGTGCAAGCATGTTATTAAAAAAACACCAATCATTTCGATTCTCAAGTATGTAAACATAAATTTGTAGGTTAAATTTAATGTATTTTGTGAATCCTACTAAAGACATCAATATATAAACGTTTAACTGTACGAATTTCTTTTATTGTCTTAATGATTAATATTGTAATTAATGGTTATCCAGTGATCTAAAATTTTAATCTCATTCAAATAATTTGTTGACCTATTTAGTAAATGAAAACGTAAAATATTAAAAATTTCATTTAAATCCCATATAATTATACTATGCATTACTAATAAATTTGTTATGATTGTTTATTTTTCTATAATGTTGAAGATTTATTTACCAATCTAAAATATAATTAGTTTTAATATAAACAAATAATAGAAAAAAAAGGAATGATTTTTGTTTATAATCGTTTTCTATTGACTATGAACAAATAAGATATAAGATAGATTTAGTTTATGATAAGGTATTTCGATATAATTAATCAAATAACGAGCATCTATTGTAGATACTTTTTATTTAAGCTAATAAAAGTCTTAAAAATATATAAATATTTTGTTTAGTTGAATATAGTTTGATTTATATAAGATGACTTTATGAGACAAACGAAATATTTGATAATGTACTGTTGATTGGACACGAAGATATGGTAGAGAAAACAACATAGATATTTCCAGGATAAATAAATATCTGTTTTTGTTTAGTTGCATTAAGATAAAATATATGTTACGTAATAAGAAGTTATGGGAAACATTATTTCATATATTATTTTGTGTTTACATAGTAACTTACATTAAAATAACTTTTAACATTATAGTACGTATCATAGTGTACTTAATAGTATCGAATGGATTTACTACAGAAAATTCATTCATAATTTACGAAACTTGAACACTGCAACAAATAGAGTATTTGTACTTGATACGATAATGACGGAGTGTCAGTTTGTCAGATATATGTATCGTAATACAAGTAGTTATTACATTTAAACAGCAGATACTTCACAGAGTTTACGAATTTTAATAAGACAATACCATCGATCGATGTAGAATAATATAAATCCATTTTATACTATGATTTCGCTTCAGTTGCCTGCAACCTTATTTGTATTGAATTACGGCATTGATAACGAAGCTTTACTTTTTGTTGAGAAGAAATAAGATCTAGTGTAATACTTGAAATTTTTTTTTTAACGAAGTTTTAAATTAGTATTTCAAAAATACTTCGAGTACAGTATCTAATATTGCCAGTATCAGAAGCGTAAAAACGTTTACATAATTAAACTTCAATTTCACACTTGAAAAAAATGGTTTTAAGTTACTTATACTGACTACTTCTTTTAAGAAGGTAAATTAAATCATATTCGTTCACCAAAACCGAAAAGTATATACTTCCAGCTACTTTAAAAATAACTCGTTTCACAGCTGAAATAAAAAAAATATGATTAGCTGAAGTCGATTTAAAAGCAAGGCGAAATATTGGGCTTCGAGCTCTCTAAGGGTTGACATTGTTATATTGTTAATATTAGCGGCAGTTATTGATCATTCTTTATTGATATGCGTCCATTCAAAACATTCCCATTTACTCTTAAATAAAGTTGGTTTGTGGATTTTAGTGAAATCTGGAACACAAATTTCGTCATATTTTGCACTTATCAACTGCATGTGTTTTTTTTGCCGTCTATTTTTTTATGTGAGTTTCGTTTCCTAAGCTTCTCGAATATGTATCTCAGTATTCGGAGATTAATATTTCAAAATAGAACCATGTAGTGCGGAAATTTATCAATATAGATTTATTTACTCCATGTCTCGGCATACATTCATTTAAACGTTTTTACGCATACTGAATTATGAGTAATAGATACCATTTTGACTTTTTATTGAAATATTAGTTATCTTAAAATTATTTCAAGTATTTGATTTAAAGCTAACGATAAATTTAATATCCCTGTCGGTTACCAAAAGGTAGAGAATAGTAAAATGCATCCCCTTCCTATTTGACGACCTTTCAATACAATTAATTTGAATTCTTAATGATTTCCAGTGACCCTATTACCCCACAAACGATTAGGATTAGTTATGGTAACTTGACTGAGTAACATAAAACTGTGATGCAGGTTTTCTCCATATACATCAGTGGTGACTTATCTGTTAATCTTAAAAACAATGTACTAATCTTTATTAACGACTGGTGTTGAGAGCATTTACTCGAGTTTTATTGAGAGAATTCGTATTAGTTATTATTTAACAATGGAAGCACTGACAAAATATAAAAATACTTTCAGAAACATAATTTTTCTAAATTTTATTTAAAAACTGGAGAAATTTATGTAGCTCAAAATTTCAAATGTCTTATAGCAGTTCACGTGCAGTTGAGTTTGTTCACATTTAATTTGGTTAAGCTCATTTGTTAATTTATTTAACGGACAGAGTAATTCTTACAATAATAACTTATATATATCATTGTACTTTTTGTATTGTTGCACATGTATGAGTATGTATGCTTGAGTATCGCTTACAACCTACACATATATTCATTCTACTGGCCTTAATATTAGTCACTTAATTGATTCGACGATTCATTCATTTCACTATGTATATATATGTACATTTTAATCCAATTCATTAACTCGACCCGATCATTCGACTCGCACGCTCAATCGCTTTCTTTTCATCAATACTCTTTCATGCTTGCTTAAAATACCTGTAACTTTAGTTATTTATGCATGGTGCAATAATAAACATAATCACTTCGTATTTGCCTTCTGGTTAATGACCCTGTTGTGGCGTTATCTGGTGATGATTAACACGATGAACCATATATGAAATTTAAGAATTATATTAGGTAACGATCACCACAGTTGTCAATACGTTGTTTTATCAATGTTTCATCTATTGTCAGTTCACTAAAAAATTAAGTCGTTAATCATTATATTATTACATAAGTAAACTATATTTAGCGAAATTGAATATTACACGTTTTCTATCAAGCTAAATGAACTTTATATTCATATAATTTTCAGACAAAATTTTTACATTTTCTTAATGGTATTTTACCTTTACCAAATAGAATTTAAAAGTTTTAATAATTTAATTAAAATTCTAAGAAAGTTGATTTTAAAAATTTCATTCTGGTTCAGTAATTTATTTTTTTATTTTTATTTTTACTCCAAAAATGTATTCTGATAAATTTGATTAATGAATACACGAAACATAATTTAATTATTATAAATTTTTTATTTTGTTAAATTATATTCTATTTAATTTATGCATAATTTACGGTATTTTATTATTTACTTCAAAGACAAAATATTCAATAAAGTTTTCATGTCTTATTTAAACTTAACCATTAATCGGATATGACCTGAATTTATTATTATTATTATTATGTGTAAATAATAATTTATTACTTCTTTGAGGAATGATCTAAATGTGATATAAGAAATAGAAATATTTTGTATAGTTGAACTTTCAGTTAAGTGTTTAATGTAAACACTCAGTAAGTTCATGTTATGTCTATTGAATTTATAAGTGACAGCATGATCTACTGTAGTAAATCAATTTAGATTAGTTAAAAATTTAATAAATAAACCTATCTTAAAGCTGCCCTATACATTCAGGTTCTATAAATTGTCGATATAAAGTTTATTCCTGTCCATTCATATGTATATATGGGATAAGTTTTATCATTCGATTCAATTTTATTGGACAGGATAGAGAAAGATTACATCTGAAATTCTGATTGCACTAGAGACGGCTTATGATTCTTTTGTGAAATGAAGTTGAAATAGATGCCAAATATAATTTAGTTACATAACTGGATTGTCAAATAGGCTATTTCAGAACGTTTTTTGCTCACTATGATTTCATCTTGACATGGTTCACCAGACGGTTCTTTACCAGTCATAAAATTAAGTAACTCGTTCTTTGAGTTCAGAATAAATTTGAAACAAAACTGTCCCTTCTTTAGTCATTTAAGACTTAAAAGAAGATTTTATTAATTATTACTTCTGAGTTTAATTCGTATTTTAACCTTCTACTGTTGCGCACTATTAAATAAAAACTACACTTATTTCTCCCCAAACTAACTAATTACATGAGAATGAGACGAAACATCAAAAATACAATTTCCTTCTCAATAACTTATCACAAAAATGGCATATATATTTATTATTAACTTTTTACACAATACAAAATTTATTTGAAACTATCAAATTCCATCTTTGAATTGATGCAACCATGATTATGCTTTTGATTGTTAACCTATATTTTATATCTACAAATTTTAATACATGAACGGATACCTGAAATTTCATTAATGAGGATAAACTTCAAATAATATAGTTAATGAACTCAATTTACAACGAAACGTCAAGTTTTTGAATGTCATTGTGTTAATTAATTGAGTCAGGTTTTAATTACAACTGAGGAAGCAAAACATGTGCCTTTTTGTCTGTTCGAAACTATGAATCACAGAGTGTTATCTAATTTAAGACTTATTGTTGTTCCCAGTCAAATAAACAATTCAATCAGTAATCAACTCAAATATAATGAAAACTGAACCTAATATATAAATAAGTTGGAAACGGATCCAATTTTCATACAAAATGAAAGCTTCATGAGGTATTAAATATGTCTTTACATCCTCATATTTTGTTAAGAAAATGTATAAAGCTGTCAGCCAAAATGGAAGTGATATGTGTTTATCCGAAACAAAATTATGTTATTTGAATAAAGAAAAATTTTCCATCCTCGATAAATATCTGTCTTTGAGTAAACGTGATAAACAAGTAACTTCATCTGGGTTAGAATTTTTTTACCTCTTTACTCAAACATAGTATGCGACACAGATTCGTAATTATTTATCTTTTCGACGAAATCGTTTACTTAAGCTGTAAAATCATATTTATAGCTTAAGTAAATAAACTAGTCAAAAAAACACATTTTCTTCACTGAATTATTTTTATTTTTATTCAATGACAGTATGAGTTATTTTAGTTCTTTATTAAGCGTCGATAACCTTAATACAATTTAGATATGATCTCCAAATATAAGTTATTTTGTTGTTAGATTTGTCTTAGCGTTATCGTAAAAATTATACATAGGCAGGATTGCCCAGTCATAAATATGAAATGCTTAGGAAGAAATCTATCTATCATATCATATCCTTTTTTTCAAACCACTATTTAGATGTTTTCCACTATTCTCACTAACGTTATTGATTTGAGGTTCTAGTTAAACATGTTTAATTAACACATATTTCATATCTTAACAGTTGAATTCATGAGTCGATAGACCACAACTGAAAACTTGAAAGTACTGAGCAGCCGTTTCGCCTTGGCATGGGACTCTTTAGCAGTCTGAAAGCAGTCCCGAAAGCAGACTCGGATCCAAGTTTTTAGGTCTTACGTACAAACATATTCTAAATTTATCATCTATCTAGTCTAGCATTATCGAGCAGATTCATTTCCGATCTTTATCTCATATTCAAAAACCGATAGAAATTAGTAAGTGAATGCCTTACTTTCTATTTGCTTTTGATAAAGTGTTACCATTGATGGATAAGAGTTTTAGAGATAACTATAATTATATATCCTTGTTTATATAGTTGAATTGACTGAGAAATTTCTGAAACCATTAATCATTTGTATTACTCCTATTTGAAAAGCTTTAGAGTGCAATAATTTAACACTAAATTTGTTGATTAAAATAACTATATATTTCATTATATATATAGACAACAGTTTCCCATATGTTTTTAAACTTTTCATGAACTCCAAAATAAACATAAAATCCATCGTGAGATATCAATCATTTTTATCATAGACCTATTAAATTTCATTATTATTGATAAATTATTGAGAATGTATCTTAGAAAAATCTCTTAATTTACCTATATCCATTTTATTTAAGATTAAATTGAAGAAACATTGATTCTTATAACTTCTCAAATGCACAGATAAAATAAAACTTTTTTCATGTTTCATATTGAATAAACATTTTTTTTTGGTCTATAATCTATATTCTTTATCTATTGAATATAATAAATCAATAAAAATGATAATGAATCTACGTCGACATTCAATATCTTTTATTATTGTTATTATTGTTATCATTATTATTATTTTGATATGGTATTTATTTAGATTAGAAAATTGATCTTTCTTAAAATTATCGATCGAAAATTATTATCTTATCTCTAATGGAATCATTTTTAAATAAACAATTTACTATTGTATTAATGTAATTATGGTATATTAATAAGACTTGAATAGAAAATTTATTTAAGGAAATAAATAAATTAAACATACAAATGGATTTTAATTGAATATGTCTAGTTATTATTTATGAAATGAAAATTTATTTTTAATATATTACTGATAATTTACTTATTAAAACATAATTAATATGAACGAAAAATATTCTTTTTGATAATTATAAATCCAAATTAATAATCTATAAAATTGGTCAAATTTAAGGTAGATTACATCATTTAAAATTGTGATATGTGGTTGAAGTAATTACTATTCGAATTAAAATGCCAGAGCATTGTATTTAAAAGAAATATGTTCAGCCTTCCCTTTTACCCTGGCCAACTAGTTAATAGTCAATTTTATAATATGGTGACGTAATTTGATTATTGTTCATTTCTATGTCCCAAATTTATGTGATCATTATTATTATTATCTTTACCATTATTAGTAATATTACCTTTATTATTATTACACTTGATAACCTTTTTGAGAAATTTATTCAGCATCCATCCATATCTACTATATCTGACCTAATTCATTTTATTCTACATATTAAGTAATTTCTGATTTTTATTCCATTATTGCCTCTCCCTCACCCCATGTTAACCATATTTATTCTGATCATTTATCTCACAATTTCATTTCGCTTATAAACGAATTCAAGTTAACACTTTGTATTAGTTAACCTCAACATTAACGATCTCATTTGATTTTATATGACAAACAACAATTCTTAATTTACATATTACAATTTCCAAATGATGTACTCTACCTTAAATCTGGTCAATTTTATGGATTATTAATTTGGATTTATAATTGTAGAACTTGATGAGAAATTATTATAAAGAATACTCTTCTTTTATATTAATTATGTTTTAATATAATAAGAATTTACTTTTTATTTCTTAAATTAAACTAAATGTGAAAATTGTATCTATGTGTAAAACTCCTAGAGTTAAAGGTAATTCTGAAAACAAACAAATTAAAACTTCTATAGATTTTTATTGCATTTTTCTAAATTAACCACTTATCATTAGTATAGATTTTTGGAGAAGTTGTTGAATTCTAAAATTTGTACGATTTAAACTTAGTTAAATAACTCAGGTATTAATTAATAATTTCATACAACAGACCTAAAACAAACTTAGTACATAAATGTTAATTTATTATGTTTTATTGAATGGTGTAAATGTCATCTAAAACGAATAAATATGCAAGGATTATTAGCTAAAGAATACTACGTTTGATGTTTTTTTTAACGAGCGACTTGTTAGCTCCCAGTATAAGTTAATAATAACAGAGACTACAACATTGTGAATGATGATACATCACTTTCCCTTTAAGTTCTAATTAATCACTTTAGGTTAAATTAGATTTAATTAATTTAGCCGTTACGAGATTATAATTGTAATGTACTTATTCCTTAACTCAACTGTTTGAAACAAATTGAGAGTTTTTATTTTCTAACATGAAAAATTTTAACTCATGTTAATTCTTTTTGTTATTTGTAAATGTTTGTCAAGTTACTCTGTCAATTATACATGAAGAAGAAAAGTAAATGCTTAAACATGTGAAAAGGAAGACAAAAGATATTGTTACATGAAAATTATTATTCATAATGTACACGGTTTCCTTATTCATCTTCTATATTTTACGAACTTATCAAAAACGTGCTCTGCTGTACAACTATTTATATTTCTTTTCAAATATTCGTGTATAAGATATCAAAGTTATCGCATGACACTATCGTTACATCTAAAGTGATAGAATGATTTATGTATTTAAACAAATCAGCTGCTTCAAGCTACGAACATTTTGTTTCACTCTAAAAAAACTATATAAACCATAGTTTTTAAGCTCGTATGATTGACACTAAAAGTTCAGACATTACAATATATCCTATTAAAAAAGGCTTTTTTCGTTAAATACTTTAAATAATTGCTTAATTTACAAAGTTTTTGTATTATTATAAGAACAAGACGCAAGTTAGTCACCTAATAATGTTTTCTCCTTCATATTCGACCACCCGTCTATGGGAAACTGTATTATACAATAATCAGGTGTTATGAACAATCTGTCGAAATGCACAGCTTAGATAGGATACGAGCATTTGTTTGCACTATGCTGTAAAGTCAATAACTGGGATCTGACTGTATGCATATTGAAAAGAATATTATATCAAATAAGTAACAAGTTCTTCATGCTAGGGTAGTATCTATTATTATTTTTTTCTATGCATTTATACAAGCCATTAATGTATATTGGTGATGGATAGTGGCTAGTAGTGAAATCCAGGACGCGCGTTTCGTCCTATTTGGGACTCGTTAGCTGGATGTGCCTGCATCTCAGAGTTGATGTTCACTCTGGGACTCGAACCCAATACCATTTGCTTCAAGCGCCATTGCGTTATCCACTCAGCTACTGAGTTCTGATAGCTACTTGCTTGTGCAATGGGGTGAATTTAAATTTACTTGAATGGTTTTGCTTGTATCTTCCCATTGAGGTTTGAGACTGCAATTGATCAGTCTGTTATTGGTATATTTTCTTATTGTGGTTATGCCTTGATGTTGCCATAATTCACAGGCCTTTATAGGCAGAGATGGATAGTGGTTCAGTAGCTGAGTGTATAACGCAATGGCGTTTGAAGCGAATGGTACTGGGTTTGAGTCCCATAGTGAACATCAAATCTAAGATGTATGTACATACAACTGACGAGCCCCAAATAGGAAGAAACGCGCCCTTTGGATTCCACTACTAGCCACTATCCATCTTTGCCTATATTGTTTGTGAATTAGGGCCATATCAAGTCATACGCACAGTATGCACATATGCCAATAAAAGACTGATTCATTACAGTCTTAAATCTTAATGGGAAGATACAAACACTTAGTTTCCTTTTCTGTCATGAAAAAATTTTCTTCATTTTTCTTAAATCATACTGACGGTAACTGTATATATCAGAAATAATTGCTTTACAAACAAGACTACATCTGTTGTTTGTTTATTTATTTAATTATATTTACTAATTATCAATGAAAACAACTTTACATTATCAGAATTGGGCAAACTTTCACCATAGTTTTACGTTAATAACTAAACTACAAAATACATTTTGTAGTCGAATGTTTCTCACTTAAATATTGTATCCAGGTAAATGTTTTTAACAAAATCATCCTCTAAGTACAAATCAAAAATAGATTTTCAAATATTTCACTCAACTTAAAAAAAAGTCTTTTTTGTTTCCAACAAACAAAATCCAGGTTTTCTTTTCATTTCAATCAGTTATCTCTTTATTGATATCATTACTAATAATCATATATTTTAATATTTGGAATATATATATATATATATATATATATATATATAAGGTATTCATTATTGTATAAAAAATCCGGAATAAAAGACGTCAATGATTGTTTTGTTTTGAAATATCTTAATTCCATATATACTCAATTCAAATAGATGATTTACTGGTTAGTCATTGTGATTGGATGTGAATAAAACACAAAAACTTTGGTCAGAATATTTGAATTTATTCTATGCTTAAAATGACATTCACTTCTTCTTAATCTTGATGGAAAATTTAATACTATTACTTAATATATATCAATGAATAATGGAAAGATATATATAATATATCGGTGTATATCTAAAGAATATATATATATATATATATATATATATATATATATATATATATATATATAAAACTTTGAACGAATATTCTATGGAGAATAAAACACTGACGTCATAGAATACGTGATTGATACAAATGGATATTACAGTAACGTCAACTTAAAGGAAATATACTCAAGAAATATATTTTTTAAAAAAATTAAAAAAGTGATTTTAGCTAAGAAAATATTTACGTGTTAAATGATAATATTAAAGAACAATATAAGATCAAAGTCATCATAATCATTGTGATCGAGTTGAATGTATTTCATTGTAGGATACAGTAAATTTGATATTATCTGTTAGTTGATTATCGAAAACGATGCCTCAGCATCAATACAATATTTCAAGCCATTAATAAGTTATAATAATGTGAGTCTTCGTGGTAAACAAATCTGTGATATAAGTCGATCCAGTAAATCGATCATCATTATTCTGTCTTTGATGATATTGACTAAAAAAACACTGAAGTCACTAGATATTAACTTAAAAAATGTTAGTAACCAATTATTTTATACATATCACTTTCAGACCCTGCTGAATATATTGAAAGTTTATTTAAAGGAGATAACCTAAGGATAGTGATCACTTACTTATATGGTGATTTTAAGAGGCAGTATTTATGAATAAGCAGTACTGAAAAAACGCGTCAGTTATTTTGTCTATTTTCATACATACAATTTGATCTTTGATAATAAAATTTGTATCCAAAAAGAAATGAATAAAAATGTCTATCCTCAATTGTAAGTCAGTGGGGTGCATTAAAAACGAAGTCCACAAGAGAATTCTAAACATTTGAAAGTTCATGCATGTACGTTCAAATTCTACAAGTATACAATATATTTTGATGGCTAATCATTAATCGATAGAGAATATTATAATGTTTAGTCTTCAGTTGTAGTCAAATTCCTTAAATATCAGACGTATGTGTTCAGTAATATGGTAATTGTATTTAGATCTATATGCACTGCTAATCTGTTAACATTATCAGCCATCATATTTTGCAACTAGAGACGGATTTCGGATGCTGTTTTAAATAAGTAAAATGTAACTATCATATATTATTATATGCTTAACTAATATGTTATATTAAACTTTGGTTTCATTTTTTCTCGTAAGTTGAATATAAAGTCAATTAAATGACGGCTATCTAGTTTTTACATTGAAAAAAATGCAAATTTCTATATATAATATTTGTCTTATCCCGGTGTCTTGATTAATCTAAATAATAATACTGATGAAGTTGAAGTGTATTATTTATTATTAAAATAACTATGATAGTTAACTTAATACGAATAAATAGTCTTCAGACATTTAATAATTTATATATTCTGAAAAATAATAATTACAGAATTCACGCCAGTTTACAGGTATGATCAATTTGGTATAAATAGTATCATTATATGTACAGAATAAACATGTGATAGAAGAAAGTTTTAAGTATGCTAGTTCAATAATTGTTTAGGTAGTATATGTAATACAGCGATCCAATGCATCAGCCGGAAACTTTTAATTTTTCTTAAATGGACAGCCTGTTGTTTTATGAACGGAGTAATTAAGGTCATTTCGTGTGCCAGATCGATTTAATGATAAATATCTACAACTAGAGAAATTAAAACGAAAACAGAGAGCACGGAACAACAAAGCAGTAATTACCAAAATATGTCAATCAGATCTACCAAAATGCGTGTCATGTGACACAATGATATACTGTTGATGCTATTCAAATTAGTTAAACTTGCTGGGGACGGTGTTAACATAAAGTGACAGCAAGTAGGTGGTTTTACTTAGGGAATACAATAATAAACATGGCTAAACATTTAAAGTTCCTATAATATCACTTGTGGAATGGGATACACTTACAGGTGCTAGAACATTCAATGCGTTTTCAGAGGAGCAGTATGCATCGATGCAACGAACAAATAATGGGAGTGATTTCATCGTACGGATAGATTGTGGTAGGTTATTCCAGAGTCATTGGTAAACACTAGAAAGAGCGAAGAGTCTAAGGCACTGCCTTGTATTACACCACTTCTAACAGGGACAGCATTAGACAATGAAGAGTTAATTTTAACTATTTGATGTCGATTGCTGAGAAAGGAATCAAACCAAGCTAGCAAATAATTTTGAACCCCATAAGATTTGAGTTTACCTATAAGAAGTTGGTGGCTAACCATGTCGAACGCTTTAGAAATGTCCAGATATAGCACTACGACTAGATAATCTTGGCTACGTAGAGAACAGACTAAATTAAAGAAGTCAAAATGATATGTCATACAAGATCGATTTTTAAGAAATCCATGTTGAGTATCATTGATAAATTTTCCAGCGACTAAATAGTTGGAAAGTTCATCACTTATAATTTTTTCCATAATCCTAGAGATGACTGTAGTAATATTTATCAACCGATAACTGTTCATGTCAGTCTTATCTTCAGATTTGTAACGTGGTATGATGTACGCGGATTTCCTACAGTAAGGGTAAGAACCACTTTCCATCGAGAGAGTAAACAGCTTTAGAAGAAGTGGAATATCTGAACCACCATATTTGTAGAGAAAGGATGAAACCCCATCTGCTCCATGACCTCTCAAAGGCTTAAGGGTATTTATATCCTTACTAATTTTCATGCCTGTGAAGGAGATAGATTTTATTGAATTTCTAGTCACGCACGTAACTCTTGAAGTAAAGCCACCATTTGCAGAAATACCACCGACAAAGTCCGCTATAGTTTTAGAGTCGTATATAAAAGTGCTACTATACTGGATGCATGGTATATCAACATTTTGAGTTGCTTTAGCGCGTTTATTGAAAAGGAGAGTTAAGTTTTGTACATTTGAGTTAGTATTAAGTGCTAGTATCTCCTCATCAATGGCTTTTAACCTATGTTTCTCTTTAATTTGATTAAAAATTGTTGTTATTTGTGCAACTGCCGTGAAGTCGTTTGACTTAAAATAACGATTCGGTAGGCGTCTTAATTTATTACGATATTTAGATGGTATATATAATGCGTAAGGTTTACTAAACCTGTGCGTTTTAAGAGGTACACAGGAATCTAAATAAAAGTTAACGATCAGATAGAATTCGTCGATAGCATCCATGAGACTATTATACGAAATAAAGTTATCCCTGTCTGAAAGCTTAATCAGTGAATGCAGGAGGTCCCAGTCAGTATGCTTAAAGTCTCTACATTGACAGTTTTTGAATGGGTCGGTTGTAAGAGGGATAGATAGGGAGAGTGCAAAATATTATCCTATGGTCACTGCTTTCAAATTCATCGTATACTTTTAGAGATAGTGGGATAATATCTCTACTGAATATTGGACAGGGTATACTATCGCTTCTAGTTAGGGTACGAACACACTGTGACCAGCATTGAATGTTAATGGTTGCCGAGATCTCATCATTATATGAGTGACAACTACCGGTTCTCCAGTTAATCCCAGGATAATTGAAATCCCCAGTGACAACCCTAGCATTAAAGTTTAGAGCAGATGCATGTATGAATGCATTGACAATAAGGTCATTCCCATTATTCGAACTATCTGAAGCTCTGTATATACATCCAAGGAGTAGACTATGATTCAGGGTGTTGACTGATATCCAGACTCATCCTGGTAAACCGTTCAAGACACTATCTTCAACTTTATTAGTTGTTAGGGTATCCAAAGCATATATAATACAACCACCTCCTCGCTTAGTTTCTCTCTCACAGCGATAGTATCGATAGTTCTGGATACTGCTTGAGAGCACCAGGTTTCAGTGATAAGTATGAAAGAAAGAGCTAAGTATTTGGTTGTTAGCTTCTAATGGTAAACTGGAAAATATCGGATTAGTATCGTCATTAGATGTACATTGGTTATCAGATGTCACTACAGGCAGAGTACTGAAGAACATGAGCTAGGGTAGCTGCATCAGTGGATCCAGCAGCTGATGCATCATGATTTGTTATGATCTCAACTCCTTCTTTTTCTTTCAAGGTGTGTTTTTGCATAAGTCTTTGATTGGTGGTCTTATCTGAGACTATACGAGCGTTTCAAAACTTCGTAAGCGCGCAGATTAGCCACTCGGATTTATTTAACTGTTCAGCTAATATATGAGAATCGAATCTGAACAAAAACGGGTACGAGTATTTCTGGTGCTTTTTATTAAGTCGAATGCATTGGCATGGACTATCTTGAAGGTTAGATGCTTTTAATATCGAATTCCTTACAGTTTTAATGGGGATTTTGTCAGATATATCATAGACAATGACGTTATTACGAGAGACTATTCGCTTGGTAACTTCACCAGCGATAAAATCGATAACAGATTCTGCTTTTATAATGTCATCAAGCTCCGCAGGAACGATATATTTTGAAAAAAGCGGTTTAAGGGGTGATAGTGTCTTTATTTCTTGTTTCAGATCATCATGCTTTGATAATGAGCTAGCGAGTGACTCAACTTTAGAACACATGTCGTTTAGTTGCTTAAAGATATTATTTAATTCACTCTTAATGTTATCGATACTTTTTGATCTTGAAGTGGAACTCATTATTAAATTAGAGACAGAGTCATCCAGTAGCAGGTGTGGTGTAAGACCACTCTCAACATTTTCAGATTCAAAAGGAGTAACAGAGCATGGAGAATAGGTAATAACAGAATTGTTATTATCTGAAGAATTAGGGCTTTTCCGGGATCGTTTTTTGACAGTCGACCCATATCGCTTTAAGCATTAGTCCTAAAGCTATTTATGAGTTATAAACTAGGATTCAACGATATTCAAACAATATATATTAGATACCATGTTGTCGTAACGCAAACTTCAAACGTACCGGGCCAGCTGATAAACGCATGATGAATTTAAATACGTAAATCATAAATAGAACAATAACAGTAGGTAATAATACATATTTCAGACAAACGTTGGTATTACATTGTTTACATAATCAATTGTTTGTAAAATTCAAATGAACCACTATAGTAAATTGTTACAAACAAAATAAAAATACATTATGATACACGCTAACATTTTTATCTATCTTCCTGCTTTTGGTGGTATCTAAATGGTAAACAAAATTAAAATTATATTAATAAATTCTAGAGATTAAGTGTTCTTACGCGAAATCGAAGATCCTGGGTTCGAATTTTATGAGTAGGATTGTTGATGTGCTCTGTTAAGGAGTGCCACACTAGGACGAAATGGACATCCAGTGCTTCCAGGTTTTCAATAGTGATTGAATAATTCATGATCTCAATCAAAACATCAATAAATTTTATGACATATTATGGAATTAAAAATTAATATTAATTGAAAGCAAAAACCATCTTTAAATAGTAATTGACTCCTTGAATGAATGATTGGTCAAATAAATCAAAGATATTCTTTCGAATACATTTTATTCGTTTGACATTTATATCAATTGATAATCACTAAGATTTCCGACAAAAAGTATAATTTATCAATTACAAACAAAGAGAAATTCTAATGAAAATAAGTTATTAAAATAGATTTGAAACTTGTAACACATGAACATCATATTTAAAAATATAAATTTCCTGACGGTGTCACGTTTTTTCTTGGAAGAACCTAATAATGTAATGAGAAAAAAATTATCTCAACGAATTACACAGATTATGTTGTACAGCAATTATAAAAAATAATCAAACTATCACTGAATAAATGCCAATTAAAAAAGATGAATAATACAAAGAATTTAGCCGCTAGCGTGAATTAATTATAATAATAGCGTTTGAAATAAAAAATATGTTTTTCTTTTTGGGGTGATTTTATTCCATGACATTGAATTTCTTTGACAAAAAGTCAATTAAATGCAAAATGATTATTGGTTAACTATAATGGTTGAATAAAATTGGTTTGAATTTGTAATAATATTAAAGAAGAAAGATTTTATGTGTATTTGTTAAATTAGGTCATCTTATAATTAAGATTATTGTTGATATACTGATCATGAGGTTGGTTAAGTTTAGAAAAATGACTGATCATATTTATTTTGAATAGATAGCTCTTGTTTTTTCTTTTTTTGTATTCAGAAGACTATTATTTCTGCTGTTTAGAGGACTTTGATTTTGGTTGATTTTATCGTTGCTACTCTGATTCATTTATGTTTACATTATAATCATTGTTATTGTTATTATGGTTTTGACATCACTGTTGGTCTTCCAAACTCATGAATAAGTTAGTTAACACCTACCTACTTATTATTTCTTCGTCAGTTCATATTTATAAAGACACTATCTTGTCTTGCAAAAATCATTTGATCTGTTTTTTGAGCGACATTATTATTCCGCTCTCACCTATTGTTTCACATATTTGTTCGAAATATTAGTCTCGTTATTTCTTTTGATGTATAAATTAATTTCACTTAGCATAAGAAATACATATAAATTTTAAGAATGGATGTTATTTCCAAGGTTCTATTCAGAGAAATAGTTAGGTAAATTAGATGTGTTTCTACAAGTAAGGTTATTAATTTGTATTTATGAAGTGAATAGGGTTATCTTAATTGAATTTTCGCGTCAACTTGTAAGTAATATATGAAGCTATGAGATTATATAACTCGGTGTTGAATGTTGACATGTTTAAGAACCGAGTGGAACAATACTCCTCGACACTTTTTCTTTCACGAAATTAGTCATCATTGGATATAATTTCGAAACAAGATCACTTATAAATTGGATTCACAGTCGATTTCTAAATAAAATGAACTTGTTTTCAGTTCTAATTTTATTAGGCAATTATTTTAAACTTTTTCTGAACCAATAGAATCTATTCTTCTATCGGTTTTTTTTATATTTTAGACATTTATCACTAATTATAAAAGATCAAAGAAACACTAATGTCTCCTCGTTATAGTAATTTTATAAGTATTTTCCCTATCAATTACGGAAGAAAGTTTTTTTTTACTTCAAAAATTCTCAATTGTATGGTTGTTGATAGTTTAAATTTCATAAAAAATGTCACACTAGTAGTGATAATTGAGAAAAAACTTTATTGATGTAATAATTTGGATTTAAATATCTACAGTTCTAGCTAGGTGAAATTCACTTCAAATTTCGTAATGCGCATCGATAAAGTCTATGACTTTGTTTAGATGTTTATGACTACATTATTGATAACATCAATTTTGTTCAAGAAACTACTGGCTATTTGTCACAATATAATGTATATTAGGCTGATAAGTTTTAAGATCAGAAAATAAAACTTTGACAATATCATCTAATTCACCACGATGATATTGAACAGAGAACTCGAAGAGGACTATATGGATTTTTAGTCTTGGTTTCAAACTCTTCAGCAATTTACATACCTGAAGTTAAATAGTATTAGAGTTAATACAGACCCGTAGATAAAGATAAATGCGAAGATAATTCACATTTATCAATTTCATTACCATTATTATATTTGCTTCTGGAAAAAAAGACTTCTTTAGTCCATAATTCATATAGGGTAATCCTAAAGCAGCTGGATAACATAACCAGCACAAGCACATAAGTAATGGGTACTGTACGCTAATGAGTAATGTATCACCCGTAATTATTTGAATGTGAGTGTTACCTGTGACTTCAGAAAAATATTCGCACAAGATATACTTGGAACTTAGCTTTTGATTACTGTTAATTTAATCTAGAATTTTCAGAATACTTATAGATTTAGCGTCAGCTGGATTGCCATCGTGATAATCATTTATTGAGATCTGTACTGAATAATTTCGTAACTGAAAGTTCAACCATTTTAATTATGGATATTAAAAACTACCTCTCAAATTCTTAGTCACTTATAATTACTTAAGATAAACGTATAAAAAAAATATAACTTCAGCATTTCACTATTGATCAAATAAAATTAGTTGTTTGTTGTGTGATTATAATAGGGATAAATGCACAAAATCAAGCAAATAGCAAATATTTAACTCATTTATTACTTAATTTCATTTTTCATGAAATGATCACAATACTTTTTATCATAGAAAAACAAATATAAAATTTCCCATTCAAATCAAATATTATGGTGTGCATCGATTTGACAGAAGGAACATCAAAATAAAAAGACCGAATGGAATTTTCTTAATGATTCTTTGATGCTTCAATGTATCACATGAAAATTACATAACTGTACTCAGGAAAACTATGAGAGTAGTATAAAAATGAAAAGAAAATGTGGCAATAAAAATTGGTAACGCTATCAAATATCAAAATGATTTATTTGCATCAATATAATGATGTTAAAACATTATCCATTTAAATAATTAAATGCTTTTTGCACTATACAGGATGGCAAATATATTGCTGCTCTATGGAACATTTGAATTCTAACACAGATTAAAGAAAGTAACTGGTCACTAATTTATATCACCATAACCAAGACGAATGATGAACATTTTGGTGTTCAAAGTGGAAGAAAGACGTTTGGGAAAAATTGATTAAAATGTTTAAGTGAACAGACAGATCATTTATATAATTATCAACATTATACCATCTGTAAAGTTGATTGGTAATTTGATATTTAGAATGATCGATGTAGCTAAAAATAAGTTGTTCACTTTAAAGACAACTAAGGTCACAGATTTATTTTGTAGTTATTTGTAACTATGTAAGGTCATTTCATCCAAAACATATTACAAGGATTAAAATGTCTGTAAGAGATAAAACAAATATCTAACTTAAAATTTAAAATATCAATACTTCTAAAAGCTGAAGTTATGTTTGTTTTGTAACCATTTGTTTGTTATTTATTAGTCTGAATTTTATTCAAATGAGCTCAAAACGTTACTTACTGGCTCTCATTGATTTATAATCAGAATTCATTGTTTGGCTAACATTTGAAAACCAAGTATTAATAGAAATGTAGTGTTATTTACTAACAGAGATTAATTACTAAAAATTTTAAAACTAGGCGGTAATTGTCGAGTATATTTCTAGACATTTTTGACTCATATACAGTGAGTACCCATAACCTTTTATAAATCCCTGAAATTAAAGCATAGGAAGGTGAGTAAATATAAGGAAGTCTAATTACTAGATGTTAAAACGACTTGTGTTTTCAGTATAGATTCGGTGATGTTGTGGAGATTGTTTTTTTGATAAAATCATGAATTGATCATTGTTATACCACCATTAGAAACCTATAAACACTAACCGACCGTTTCGTATTAGTCTGTGACGCATCAGTGATGCGCACCGACGTTCCCTTCCACAACCCCGTACTGAAAGTTATCGTATGCTCAATGGTGACTACCTTTGAGAGGTAATTTTCAGAAATCTAGTGAGAAACTGTAACCATTGGTGCTCAGCCCAACATCGTAGACTAGATGAAGCTAAGCATTAACGTCGTCGGATGCCGGCTCAATGATCTAGATATTAAAGTTTCGAGCGAGCCCGTAGGTCCTGGGTTCGAGTCCTATTCGCAGGGTCGTGAATAATCACTACTGAGGAGTCACAGACTAAGACGAAATGGTCGTTCAGTGCTTACAGGTTTTCAACAGTAGTGTAACATTTATTGGTTCAGGCTTTCAATAAAAGTTGACAATGTCATATTGTAAATTATTATGGTTATTTTAAGATCTTATTTTTCCCAGCTGAAGATTTCTAAACCTACGTCTTAGACAAAAATAGAATCCTTGTCTAATAATTTTAAGCGCTTAGAAATCTTCGGAAACTAAGCTTCCTACTCACTGAAATTTGATAAAACGTAATGAGGATGAACAATCAGGCGACATGAGTTTAATTGCTACTTAGTGATAACTATATTAAGTACTTACCAAACTACATCACTGAACATACTATGGTCATTATCTGTTGCTGTACAGTGAAAAGTTATCAATTATCTAATGGGTATTATGACTCAATTTAACTTAACTGACTAGTTGCTTAACGTCAGAAATAAAATGTTTTGATAAAACATTAAGAAATAATACACCATCGCATTATTCATATTCATGTACATGATATTACAGAAAATAAACTGGACCTTTCTTCTTAAAAACTAATGTACTCTATCCATAGGAATTTTACCTTTACACAATCCTACAGTTTTAATACATTTTTAGGAGCATATGATAAAAAGTTAGACCATCTCATCTGCACTAGTGAGGTATATGTTTGAATGTACTCATTTGTATGGGATACAACTTCCAAAGTGGTAATGGGAAGGGTTTGTCTATGCATATTGTGGTGAACGAGAACACAAGCGGGGACAATGAAATGTACTTGAACACAAAATTACATAATCTCGTAGTAAAATTTCGGAGCAATACGGTAAACGCTCCATTTGCAAGATGCCAATCATTTGTCTCAGACTTGATTGCTCCTTAATTTCCACACCAAGCATTATCTGTTCTCGTCCTCTTTTCTTCAATCTTCTTAACCTTCTGACTCCAGGTATATCACTTTCGAGTGATGATACATACTACTTATATCTGTAGATATCAGTAACACATACCACAATATTTGTAAAAACATTTATAAATGGTATATGGACAAAACAGTTAAAATAAATGAAGATACTGAGATTTTAATCAGATTAAGAAATATTCATTCAGAAAGCTAAACCGAATAATCAAATCTATACAGAATGAAGCAATACACATCTTGTTTACTATCATTTTTGACCTAACAAACGATTTCAACCATGAGAAAAACACATATATCCATTTAAAACTTAAAATGTCACTTATTGTTTATGTACGTCTACTGAACGTGAAGACTGTTTCGTGTTTACGCTACATTTTTCATCTTACAGTATTTGTAGTATTGTGTAAAAGGAACATTTCCAAATGAACTGATTAATTTAATTAATTGAACGACTAAGTTATATTTGTTATGTAGGAAAACTACTCTGAATTTATTCGTACCTGGAATATTCAGTCAGTTTTTCAATGAGGAATAATACAACGCAGTAAATTACTTACTTACGCCTGTTATCGCTCATAGAGGGCATAGGCCGCCTACCAGCATTCTGCATAAAACTCCATCCTGGGAACGCTGTAAATTACTAAAAATATATATGAAATTATTCATATGTTTCACTCTGTTAAAAGATTATGAATTATTGCAAATATTCAATGTTTTTTTTTAATTTCGTCAGATTCTGAAACCAATTTTATAGCTACTAACTTTCATGACATTTCAATAGTTGAAGATATTATCCTGAATACGAACCAGCTTAATATTTGAGTGTCAATTTATAACTGATATTTTATATATGTGACACATTCAGAACTCATAACTGAGTGAGACGAATTTGAGCTCGAAAATACATACAGATATTTGAATAAAATCATTACTAAAAAGTTATTCACAACAGGTCAATTTTTAATGAGTAAGTTTCTATGGGCCTTTTGCTTCGAATGCTTAGAATACAAATGTAGATGCTTGAAAATCTTAGAAGATACTGTGTTTTTTTGAGGACATATTTGCAGATACTTTCTTCAGGCTATCTCTTAAATATGACGGAAGATCATCTAAAATTTTGTAAATATCTAAATGTTGGTCATTATCTTTTTCATTCTGCAGTATTGCCGTAAAACAACTCTATACTGATTACTTCAAATTCAGAATTCTCATATTTTAATTCTCTGTTGTAAACGTTTAGTCGCTTGACTAGCAATACTATTTTAAAACCATATCGCCTATATTCGAGTATAGTCAGATGGATTTTCCGTTATGTAAAATTTAAGCTGGATAAAATCTACGAATTTATCATGTAGTGAACAATCAAAAGAGCTCAAAGTGAAACATTATGATATATGCATGAATTATAAATCTGATTGTTTTAAGCTAGGTTAATGTGTATTACATGTACGTTTATTGATTAAAAAAACACAGTCCAACGGCAAGGTAGTTGGGCAATCATTTATTAGTTGGAACGAGTTTCCTTTAAGTTTTGTTTTGTTCAAATGTGAACAGTAAGACAACAGAAACTTGAAGCATCTTGTTATGTTAGCTTGTAAGCTTGGGAATGCAGATTGAAACCTGAAAGACGAAAAAAAACAAAAAATTCAACTTCTATCAACAGCTTTCCTAACAAGATATCTACCTAAATATAGGCTTTCATAAATTCTTAAGCTTTCGCCAGTTAGTAAGGTTTACATTAGATTATTGCAATTGTATACTGTAGAGGGTTTAGTGTTTCAGCGATTCAAGACCAAACTAAGCACGCTAAAACCCAACGAACAATTACCAACTTTTTCTAATTTTCTCAGTCCTTCATCACAATCATACTCATCAAAAGGACATATAATATAATGGCTAAATTATTTTCATTTTGCTATTTACCTTTAATATATAGATCATATTGTGGTGAGTGAAATTCCGAGCACGATGACGTAATCAACTTTCGTTTATCATTAGACTACTATATCAGTTAAACTATAATGATTATAAATGCTGAGCTTCAGTAAATAAAATAAGTTTTAAGAAAATTTTTTATGCTCGATTGTTTTTTTATTTCTCCTATGACAAGAAAGGTTTCTATCTTTATTTCAATCCAAATTATTTTGCATATTTTCCGGACCACTCGGTTGTCAATAATTTTGTTTGATAAGAACAAGTTTTCTAGTTCGTTTGCTTTTTTAAATTCAATGTGATTAGCTTCTCAAAACTCAGATTGACCTATCTTGAAACAGTGTAATTATTTATGTTTATTCTTATTTTATAATCTTGTAAAGCAGTCGTTTTCTATGAGATGAAATAGTAAGAACTGATGATTAGTTTTAAGCACACTGAGTAGGACTTCGGAAAATTTCAAAATAAATCATAACTTCTTAATGGTTTGAATTAACTTATAGTTTCAGTATCATATTGATGTATATTGTTTGTTAGTAGTAGATGAAAAATTTAAACTATTTCGTAAACGTTTTCATAAAATATTGTTCTTCACAATGAGATGACTAGTTTCAATAGTGTTCTGTTTTACAACTATAGGAAAATTAACATAAAACATTTTTTACTATGAATTAAAGGTTCGGGAAAATCGGAAAAACGAATTAACAAATCCATTATACATGAGGTACTTTATTGGCTCGAGATCTTGCTCCAGGTAGATCGTATGAATGATTGTTATTGAAATACATATGTTTTGTATCTTCGTATATAATTATCAACTTAACTTACGTTAGTAAATGACGGAATTAATTAGGCCAAATACAAGAATGCATTTTCAATAAGTATATTTTATGCACTATTTATTGATTTGAACATGCAATCAAAGAGACCACATAAAAAGGGAAGAGGGAAGCAGACTAGAGAAGTCAAGTGAGCCAACTCGATTTAGTCAAGCATTAATCGATATTTTTAGTCAGATAAAAATAAGTTACAGACATGTGTTGAGTAAGATGAGACGTGCACACACACGCTCATATATAAGTCAATATTGATGAGCAAGTAAATGAAAAGGTCAAAATGTAGCTTGAGAAGAATGTACTAGTTGGCATGTCTAGAATCTAGAATAACCTATGAAAACTTGCACAGAGTTATAGTGTTCAATTTCAAAACTATCTTAATGATCAGCTTACCTATATTAAATTAATAGAAAAACTATGAATTACACATGTTCTTGATAATTCAGATTATTTTCTTCACTTTCTAAAGTAAACAAAAGTGCTTATTTTTCTGTTTAAGCTAATAATCATCATTGTTTGTGTAAATAGTGATCCGAGTATTTATTTAGAATAAATCAGTTTTTTAACTATGATGACCAATATTTCATCTTTCAAACTCTAATTTCAATGAAGATCATCTTAACTTTCTGAAAATCTTCCACTAATAACTATCAATTATTTAAACATGATGTAAACATCTTTTCTTTAAATCCCGATGTTTTACATCTAATTATTGATCAGTAACCTTCAATCTCATTCTGTAGAATTTTCCATATTTTATACTTCATCTTTTTTTTAAACAAAATTACATCATAATTTACACCCATTTAACAAAATAATTTAACTGAGTTGAAAACCTAATTAAACATCGAATTGAATTACCAAGTTTGATTGTGAAACATTAAAGAGGAAGAATGTATTAGTGAAAACTCAGTAAAAGAATTTGAAGTAAATCCAACGTATCACCTGGTAATCTGGTTCAAGCTTTTTCAAGGAAAATATAGTCAAACAACAAAATTATTGTATATAATGTCTCACATTAACTCGGCGCCCAAATATTGTGAAATTATTCGTTCAAATTTAGACAAAAGTTCCTATTTATGTTGGATTGTGCTTAAAAAATTTTATATTAAACATCTATAACTGTGAATTAAATTTGATTTAGATATTATTAGTTTTATATTTCTTTTTTTAAATCACGCAAACTTTTGTTTTTTAAATCATCATTTCTAAATATCATTTTGTTTACAACTCAAATGGACTTTGAATATTTTTTAACCAGTAAAATTTGTTATTTAGAAATGCAGGTTGTATGTCTGAAAAAAATATTAGAAAAAAAAGTACCTTTAATCAGTAGGAATAAGTGAATTAAATGATGAAAACCGTAATAGAATGTATAATTATTACTTTGATATAGACAATGATTATGATATGTTATACTAAATCACTTTATATGAAAATGGTTACTACAACAATTGGGTAGTTTTTCTTTAGTATAAATGTGAATGAATAAAAATCATTATTGATGAATTAAAAGAAATTTTAATTTAATAATAAGATTTTCTAAAATAAATTAGGAAAAAAAAAGTTATTTTACTAATAAAGAATTGTTTCTAATGTTCTTTTTTGGAAACGGGTAATTTTAAAGTTTTACATTATGAAATAATATTAATTAGACAGGAACCGATTACATTAATAATCAGGAAGTAATGTATAATTGTTTTTTCCTAATAAGTGATTATTCAGTAGTGTACATACATGATCATAACTGGACTATAGTGAAATATCTTCAAGTCTCATAGAGAGTACTTAGCATTTAGACCATTGACTTATCACAGAAATGATTGACATTGCTAATCTTAGTTAGTTAATAATTTGATCCATCTATAAAGTGGTAATAAGTGTCTCATGTCTAACATAATCACTAACAATTAACCAGGATAACACTATTCAGTTCGGGTGTAAATTGAATTACGGAATATATTTTGTTGATAAGTTTAATAGGATAAGGCCAACTGAGTAATCAACTCAGCATATTGCACTGAATTTAGATACACTCATCTTTGAGTAAAATTATTTATTTAGTAAAAAAAGTTTTAGCTTATTAGTTTTATTATTTTTAATTTTTAACAGTTGTTTTATAATTCCACTTGTGACAGTAATAAAATCCCTTTAACATCCAGAAAATATGGAGTTAATTTTTCCGTAAAATAGATGGAATTTAACTAACCGTGGAATTCTGTACTCGCATTTTGTCTTATTTAAGGCTCATCAGATAGATGTAACTGCATCCCAGAATTGATTGTAAGTAATGAGTTTTTTGGATAATCTTCTAAATATTAACTGTCTTTCAATGAATAGGGCTAAGTTTTTATTATAACACATTTTTGCAGTAGTCTAAGGAATAAAACATTTTAAAATCAACTCCAGACCATTTTTTAGAGGAAAGATTAAATATATACAACAATATGTACAATCTTTTATAGTAGTCGTATACGTGAAATAAAATGAAGTCACAAGTTTTATTTACGAAGTAACCAATCCTCTTCATATGAGTTACGATCATTTCACAAAATATGTGTGAGAAGATTTAGGACCATTTTATCAGTGAATAGTAACGCAAGCCTTTATTCCCGTGGATTCCATGCTGACATTAAAAAAAGTCAATAAATTGTTACAAACAGCCAGATAAATTGTATAACTGACCGTGCTGTTCAAGCAAAATATAATTTACTCTTGTTGGAAATAATTTTGGTTTAGTCTGTGGTTTATTTTAATCAAATAATTGCCAAGATTTTAAATTACTTAGTTTTTAAAATACCTGCTTTTCATTAAGTTATAAATTAGTCAATATCATGACATGGTGACATTAGGTTCATCAGTAGGTGTCATTATAAATTTTATATCATAACAATATCTATCCTTATTGAAAAAAAGTGATGTGATTGAGTTAAAATATCTTGATGCTTCTTAGTGTTATATTTTAGTATTCATTAAAATCAATAAAAATCTCAGTTCCTTTAATGTTTCCTTTTTTAAAAGCAAATACAACATTATTTTCACAGTTCTGTTTAATATATGGCTTTCTTTCACTTCAGACTATGAAATTCGTGTAAAATATTTTTATATTTGAGTTTACAAACGTCATTATGTCTGAATTAGTGTTCATTAGACTGATATAACAGCCTCCTGTAAATAATTTTCAATGTTAACAGTATATGAATAGATTCAAAAGTCATGAAGAATTTTTACGATTTACAGTACAACCAGTCATTATTTTGTGTACAAGATAAATTTCTTACATCGGGTTCTTAATATTTTCATACCAATTATTTTGAATAATCACCAAGTATGATTTATGAAAAATACATTTTAAACCATAAAGCAAATGTTTAAAATGTAACTGCGGTTACATTTTTTTAGTCGAATCAATTTTTGTTTTAATCATATAAATACAACGTTGACGTAGGTTGTTTATATCAGTTTTCTTTGGACAAGAAACTGATCGTTAGTTTTTTTTCTAGTTATGAGTCAGTGTTTTCATTTCAGAACATTCCTAAGTGAACTGCCTTTATGGAACCATAATTGATAAATATACTGGAAGTTAATGTTCATTTAATTATGAAAACAATAAATTTTCAACAATTTTTCCTATTCGTATGTCTAAAACGAGCTTGAATAATTATTGAGGCAGAATAATATAAATTCAATTATTCTGTGGATTTTTGTTCTGCTGCTTATGACAGCCTACTCATAAGTGTTAATCACCTATTATTGAACTGTGCAAATAATGCAGTAAACGTTACTTTTGGAGATATATTTAAAGTGAATAATTTCGGATCCTGATTGTTCGTACTCATGAATTATTATGAAAGACTTACAATTAATTATAATGTTATACATTAAAGATTCCAAACAGAGATAATGCACGCGTTAGCATATTTTCTTCCCTATCTACTCTTGAAAAAAATGAGAGACGAATATATTAGAATTTGCTCATTTAATGGAGGTAGATAACATTGTTGATGCAACTGAAATGATGGTAAATTTTTCAATGAAAGATGAGTGCAAAATAGTAATAATTGAGAAAAATTTCTAAAACATATTTTTACAAATAATTGCGATATTAATTTTTGTTTAAGAGAAATTTATTCTATTATTGTACAACGATATTGGAAATTTCTATCTGCAGCTATGTTTTACATTTGATTAATCACTGGGTGGTGATCAGTGTCATGTGTGTCAAATCCTTCTTAGTGCAGATCGAATGCTATCGACCAAGTTGCAATGTGGTCAATAGTCTAGGTGACTCAACATTGCTTGCACTATGCTGAGATAAGATGGTGGTTGAAGCTAGTCAATGGGAAACCCTGGACCCGGGTTTAAAGATCGAATCCGTCAGGAAGCACCAGTTCCCTCAAGATTACAGGTACACCTTGATGACGAGTGCCAGATAGCACAAAATCCAGGTCCAGGGTTTCTTGTTGACTACCTACAACCGCCATCTTATCTTCAGCAATGTTCATTATAATGATGAGAAATTATTTTTGTCATTGTTATTATTGTGATAATTATATGGAACCCTTAAAAGCAGTGTACATACTTCATAAGCAGAGATGGATGGTTTCAATGAGTGAAATTAAAAATGAACGTTTCATCCTATTCAGAAATCATCAGCAGAATGTTCCTACATCTCAGAGTTTATGTACACTCCAGGATTTGAACCCAGTAGCTGAGTAAATAATGCGTAATTTGTAACTTCAACTTGCATACAAAGCTTTGAAAAACTGTATAATACTGATTTTGTAATTCAACTAACGAAGGGTATTCACAATAACAGCAAAACACATAATCCATCGTGAAAATATATATATTTATTATCTGTTATATATCCATGAAGGTATATCAAAAACGACATTAAATACGACACAAAAGTTCTTTATTGAAAAAAATTGAAAGAATTATTTTAACATAACAATGAATATGTTTTCATATAAATTTTTCATTTCATTGTTTTTGTTCGCATCACTACCGTTTCTGTTCACTGACGTCTATAATGACTAAAACAGACATCTTGATCGAAAATAGTAAAAATATTCACAATAAAAAGATTTCGATTTTGCTATTAATTGTTAATTAGAGTCACATTCATTTCCAACCATTTCTAATGTACGTGAATTTCCAACGATTTTTAGTTTTTGTTTGCGCACACGATTATGAATAGTTGGAAATGTTTCGATTGGTAAACCTGTTCCAGTTGATGAATGTATAGAGTTAACTGGCATTGAATAACTTGTAGTAGAATGGCTTGTCATTGATGATCGATAGAAGAAGCGAAATATGTAACGATGATAGTTCGAGCATGTGGCAATTAATAATAACGGACCTGTTACAGCATTTGACATAGCTAAACACATTGAATAATCAAGTAAAATTTCAGTTACTGGATAATTAATATGAAATGTTTTTGTCAACAGATTACATACATGGTTCGGTGACCAAGATAAAACAAACAGTGCTGCCATTAACACGCATAGTCTTGTCAGACGCTGACGTCTTCTTGTCCATGCTGTTGTATTACGATATCCAGAAAGCATTAGTAATCTTTGTGACTGTTTCAAGTGAACTGTGACGACATGTTGACTTAAACATACAACTATCAGTGGTAAAACATATATTGCTACTATTAAAATAACATCATACGCAAGCTGAGCTTCACGAGACCAGGAATCCCTAAAATTGAATAAAAATTAAAACGTATAAAATGCTTACATTTTAAAAATAAATCCCTAGGTTAGCAAAAGTAAAAGAACTACATTACAATAAATGTAGGCATATTAGACCATGATGATTAAACATTTGATTAATATAAATAATACATAAAAGGCTTGAACCATTTATTGACAAAATGATGAGCCATGTAGAATAAACTTTAGGATGACAAAATTACAGGCAAACACAAAAATAAGTTTGATTGAGATCATGAACCGATTGATGATTTGTGGATTGGTTGATGTTAGACACCAACACCATCGGATGCCGGCTCATTGGTCCAGTAGGTTAAGCGTGGCATGAACTCCTATTGTCGATTTAATTTAGAGTATTTCCAGTTCTACGGGATTATAGATCAAATAAATCACCTTGACCGGAATGACATGTCATTGACTTGGTCAGACATGTTTTTGATTGATCACAACTCATATTCTTGCTTTGTTCCTTTGTGCTATTAAAACGGGTTAATTTAATTTGGTCATTTATTCTCTGAGGAAGTGGCTTACACTGAGTCACGAAACGTCGGAAAATCTAATTTTTCTACTCATTGGGATATTACAAATACAATATTTATTTATTACCTTCCATATTATTTCTAAATGTGAATAATCTACTTAAATTCATAAAAACTGCTTAGTAGAATAAATATTTCTATTTGATCTCTTAATTTCAAACAATCAACTCGGTAGTACTCGATCATGTGATGAACCACATTTTCTAGAACATACTATATACTTTGGCGTTATCCTTTACTAGGATAAACTTGACTCTAAATGTGCAAATATCTGTGGTGCATGAATGAAGATAAGCTCAAATTTTAGGGCGTAAAATTAGTTGATTTTTCTTGTTTTTTTTTTATTCAATGATCCTAGTGTCCTTCACAATTATGTATTTTTCTTAATGTGTTACTTTATTATTTTTTCCACCTATCATTATTACTTAATTATTTTACCATTATTACACCATTTTAACTATTTTCTATTCTCATTTATAACGACTTCTACTTATCTACCTGAAAAGATTACATTATAGGTTTTTGTTCTGCATTCGTCCATATATCCTGTATTTTCAGTTACTCAACTGTTTCACCTATTATTCTTTACAAATGCCACTCATATAGATGTATATATTAACAAACATAATGCAGATATCTTCGAAAAAAACGTATAAAGCTTGAACATCTCATTAAATACATGTTATATTAATAGGATTGTAGTCTTTCGGAAACGAAATCATAGACAAGAACAACTTTTGAATTAAAATGTTTGTTTTTATAAAACTGCCTATCTAGAAAATCTATCTTATCACAAAATGTTTAGAGAACACATAAACGTCATTTAATATAATTTAAGTATAATCATTTCAATGTTTTTTTGGATAAAGTATTCTTATCCTAAATTCTATAAAAATGTATGAGGGAACCGTTTTACAATTTGGTAACAGACCAAGATATGGTATCTTTTCATACGGCAAGTAGATTAAGTAATACTGAACACATATTTAGTCGTCATTATATTATATTTGAAATGTTTAATATCAAATTTATATAGATCAATCAAGGTAACATGAAAGTATCCTAATATAATTTACACCTATTTCACTAAAGGCGAATTAATTATTGACCAATGTAAATTTTATTTCGCAACTGTTTTAATTTTTGCGAAAAACAAAAAAAAATCCCAGTTTTGACTTCCTCTAATTTTCTACTAATCATCATTTTCCTTGACCCTATTTGTTAAAATGAAAAAATAAATTAGAAATGATATGAAAACCATTGAAATATTCTAGATTGACAAAAGTTAGTAATAGTATTTACATAGATTTAATGATATACCAAATATAATGCTCTGAAAAATCGCTGAAGTTAACTTTGTTATTTCTTAAGTAGAATAGTAACAGAATTGCTTGAATGCACAGAAGTAATAAACATATTGCGTTATGTATTAGTAGTTTGTAAACAACATTAAAGTAGGCTGTTAAAGCTTGATTACCAGTAATCTTAAGGTGACTTTCGAGAGATATACTTATGAAAACCTAACACATCAAATTCAAAATTGTATTAAGCTTATAAAATTTAGAAAAAAACCGAATAAAAAACGAAGACAGAATTAAATGCACTAAGTTACTGTAGGTTTTGGTTGCTGTGCCCTTAAAATAGGTTTTCGTGAACTACGCATAATTAATTATATTTAGTACTAAAATAGCCTTATCAATCTTGTCAGTATTGAAAGTTCTAGTTAAGTTCATAATTAAAAACTGAAAAGACTGGATATTCAATTTTTGATAATATTACCTTGAAAATTTATTTTTTGTTCTGTCAGAAAATACGATGAGTATAACGACTCAGTTTTATAAGCTATTTACAGATATGCGTATTTTTAATTAAGATCATGAATTGATCAATCTTAAACCACCATTGAAAAGCTCGAAGCACTGGACGGCCGTTTCGTTCTAGTATAGGACTACTAAGAAGTGTATTTTTGATTAAATAAACTAATAAGAAATACTAATAATGTATGTAGTACATTTAATTTACGTGGAGAACTAAAGTAAAAGATTTTTAGAAATTCTAATACTTTCGAAATTTTCATTTACTACAATTTTACATATCACAAACAATGTTTTATCAAAAAACACAATCATAAGTTATGCAACGTTAAACTCTATGGATGATAAATTCAGGAGTAGAATATATGTAAAGAATACAGAGTGTCAGCTGAAAATTATTGATAAATAAACTTAAAAACAAATTCTGATTTTAAATCCACTATATGTCGGGTAATTTTGTTTATAAGGAAATTTAGAAAATAGTCTTGTGATGCATGACACTGATTTCAACAGATATAAGTAGTATGTATCATCAGTCGAAAGTGAAATGCCTGGAGACAGAAGGTTAAGAAGATCAAAGAAAAGAGAACGAGAACAAAGAACGATTAGTGTGGAATCAAAAGAACACGAAAGTTTGAGACGATTGATTGACATTTTGCAAATAAAGTTTTATAACACATTCGATTGTACACAGTTGTGTTCTCAATCACTACAGTCTTACCTAGTTAATTAATGTTAAAACATTTAGCCAGGTAGATTATCGATAATAAATGTTATGAAATACAAAAACTATCATGTTTTTAGCTAATTAATTTTGTAATTGCGTTAACATTTTTTTCCAGCTATTTATCTTATTTTTAAGTTGAACTATTTTATACTAAAAGAAAACAGTTTTATGTACAAATAAATCAATCCATTGGAAAAAGTCAAAGTCAGAAAAACTATTTTCACTTATTCTTTAATAAAGATTTCCTGATAAAAATGAAAATGATCATTGTTATATTCACAAATAATACGTATCCACATTTAAGTGACAATAGATGCCAAATACAATGAACGAGATAAATGAAAAATCATTTAGAAATCACTTAAATCAGGTATAAAACTCGTTAAAGATTATTTAATTGATTAATATTTTTGTTATTTTTATTCTTGTACCTCGGGTTTATCTTATCTGTTCTTTGTAACTGTTAATATAAATTACTGATTTGAAACGACTGCTACCTAAATAAGTATCATGAATTAGCCTAAGGTCATAATTCTGGTATGTAAAAGGAATCAATTTATGTATAAAAATATCTTAAGTTGTTTGATATAGTCTATTTGAAACGAGTTAAGAAGTCATAGGACAAACAATAGACACTTGATTCTCTTATTCATGATAATGCTACAACCTGTTTTTAGAACAGTAACTATAAATAAGTAGGGACAGTACATCTGACAAACAAGTCTAGAAACACAAGTTTTACTCACATAATTCGGAGTTGGACTCTGGAAAATATCTAACACTTATATTACATAATAAAGTGTGATGCTTCTAAATTGATAGTTGCATTTCATTAGAAAATATTAGAAATACTTTAACATTATGCAGTTATTATATCTATGAGGGGAACAATGTGACTATTTATTTGTCTCTACCTTAAAATATCTCTTAACTTTTAATATAAAATAAATTTATTCTCACTGAAATGTTACATTTAAAAGTTCACAAAAGTATATGAATTAGTACCACACTTTATATAACTTGTACATCGATCATGTAGATGAGAGCGAAAAAAGACGTGAGATTGCATATCAAACAGAATGTAAGAATCTGTCCTCACCGTAGTTTGTTAAAATGAAAAAAGTTAATGAAGGTTAATTAAAATGCATCATATAGAATAAATGGAATGTGGCTAGCAGTGAAATCCAGAAATTGCAATTCGTCCTATGTGTGACTCTTTAACTATCTAAGATTCGATGTTCACTCTTGAATTCAAACCTAGTACGTTTGATTTCAAACGTTCAATGAATTATTTAGTTAGCTAATTAGTTCAAATAATCACTTAATTATGCAACGAGTATGAATTTTTAATTTAATGTACAACTATGTGGTTGGTATTTTAATCAGCTTTTCGTCATTCTTAGTTGGGATATGTAAGTCATAATGATAATATGCAGACAAACAACACAAAATACACAAACGTTTACCAAGACAAGTTTAATGCTAATTATAATATCAACAACATGATAATCTAAATAACTAAAAATTCAATTAAAATGTTTTATGTTTCATATAATACTGATGTTTATGGAAGAGAATAATACTTCCCCCATTTTATTAATTCACTAAGTAATATACTGTTCAAATCAAAACAGTACCATTTTGTTAAAAAGACAGAAAGTAACAAGCATCATTAAGTAACCAATCGATATTTCATAAATGCATTTTTGTTCATACATGAGTCTAAAAAAACATATTTGGTATGGTAAGAATGTTGATTTGAAAAGAGCATGAACAAACATTCTAGCAGAATAGCATGAATTCATTTTTATTTCGTTGGTTCTCGTCAGCTGCTTACAACCTGTGATATTTAAAATTATAATTACATAATGGGTTTAAATTACTTACATGAAAAAGTTTGATTGGAAGTTATATTGAAGGCATATTCGTATAGTATAGCGAGGGCGTAAATAAATTTAATAGACTGAATATTGTAAATATATACCTTATATAAAAGAACATTGTGACAAGAGTCAAGTTTTATGGAGAATGCCTCACGTCAGGCTGTTTCCCACGCCTGTTTGTAAGATCTTTGCGTTCTTGTAAACTTCCACCATCGTTCAAAAACTTAAGACGCATCACTAAATCTCACATTGAGTCAACAAAATTACTCATTACGCAACTAAGGGATGAGGCCAGTGCTTTTGGTAAAGCGGTTAACGATTTAAACATCGTATGTCGGATAAAATTTATGAACTTTATTCGTAATCTTCAAATCAAGGTTTGCAAGGAGTTCCATAAATCTCTATCGAAAATTCTGATAAGAGAACATTTATGTTTAGGGTTTCCGGAAAACCCTTCGAAGTTTATCTACAACTTATCAAATATGAAGCTTAATAATATAGAAACAGAAGCCTTATCACTGAGACTAAAATTTCATATAACAAAAACAAATACTGACAGGATTGATACAGAAGCTCAATTCGAAAATCTGTTTGACCAGTTAAAAGAATTGCAGCCAATGAATGACGAAAAGAAAGGATGGTTCAAATCAAAGTTAGTTGATGTTGCTAACCAATACTTCGTGTCATCGACACCAAAGTCGAATCTTCTATCCAAAGAACATCTGACAGCCCTAAGAAACATCAAACAAAATAATGAGGTGATGATTTTACGACCGGATAAAGGCTCAGGTGTCGTCCTAATGAATACAGCTGATTATGTCGCTAAGATGAAGCCAATCCTAGACGATCAACTGAGATTCAAGGTAGATAAATCCTAAAAAGATCTAACTGATTCAACAGAAAAACGAATCACAGGCATACTTAGAGAACTTCTAAAAAGGAAAATGATTGGTAATTTTACTTATAATGATCTAAAACCACGTGGCTCACGCCTACCTCATATGTATGGTTTACCAAAAGTTCACAAACACGATATTCCCCTTAGACCTATCCTATCAATGATCAACTCACCGTATCACAAAGTTGCACGCTGGCTAGCAGAAAAACTAGAACCGGTCCGTCGGAGATTAGCAACATATACGTTAAAAGATTCATTCCAGTTTGCTGATAGACTAAATCGTACGAATGTTGCCAATAAGTTCATGGTTTCTTTTGATGTAACATCCTTGTTCACCAATATACCACTTCTTGAAACTATTGATATAATTTGTCAGAACTATGATCTCCTACCTTTACCAGCCCCAGAACTCAAAAAACTACTACTAATGTGCACAACAGACGTTCAATTCCAGTTTAATAACACCATGTATCGTCAAATCGATGGCGTAGCAATGGAAAGTCCATTAAGCCCAATTCTGGCAGATATTTTTATGGGGTATCTTGAAAACATGGTGCTTAAACAGACGATTAGCGAAACGACGGAATATTCCAGATATGTTGATGACACGTTTATTGTCTGTAACAATAAACAGCATGCAATCCGCTTGCTAAAACTCTTCAATAACGCTCATCCTAACATACAATTTACTATGGAACACGAACAGAATGACACGTTCCACTTTCTTGATGTTGCTATAAAACGTAGGAGAGATGGGACAGTCTAACGTTCACTTTATCGAAAAAGTACTTGGAACGGCCTTTACCTGAATTTCAATAGTTTTTGTCTACTCAGTTACAAGAAGGCATTAGTTAAAACACTATTTCATGGGGCAGAAAGGATGTGTACCACTGACAAACTGGAAGAAGAATTGATGAACGTGGAAAAATGCCTAAGAGACAACTTTTACCCACTAAAGTTTATTGACAAATATAAAAAGCGTAAAGAAAACAATACTGAAGTAATTACGGTTAATAAGAAACCAATAACTATAAATCTTAACTTCAAAGGTGATGATGTTGCAAACACAATAAACAGGAGACTGAATACTACGCTAGCCGGAACTTATCCGGCGGCCAAACTTCTAATTCTGTATAAAACAACATGTTCAATAACTCAATCAAAGGTTGATAAGCATCCTTTTCATGTTACCGCCAATTGTATTTATAAATTTACGTGTACCTGCCAAAGCAGCTACATCGGCCGAACAGAAAGGAGAGCATATCTCAGATTTTTTGAACATGTTCCAAAAAGCCTCAGAACAAGAGAAAGAAAGACTTTAAATAGTGCAATCACCAAACATCTCCTTGATACAGGACATCAGGTCGATACCCTACAATCGTTCAAGGTGATTAGTAAGCAGCCAAACTCCAGTCTTCTGAAGTTTGCTGAAGCAGTTTCTATCAGACGCCAAAAACCTGATTTATGTGTTCAAAAGGAGATGGTTATTAATCTTTCCTTGCCTTGGTGACTAATATTCCTTCGCTGTATCTCAATATATTTTTTTTAATATTTTTTTTCGTTTTCTTTGAACTCTTTCTTGCACTTATCACATCATTGAGTTTTATTCCAACTATCTTCCAAAAAATTTTTAATCTTATTTTTATCAACTGGACTCTACTCAATTTTTTTCCTATCAATGTTTACTTGTTTCTAGCCCTTTGAACCGTTGTCACAATGTTCTTTTATATAAGGTATATATTTACAATATTCAGTCTATTAAATTTATTTACGCCCTCGCTATACTATACGAATATGCCTTCAATATAACTTCCAATCAAACTTTTTCATGTAAGTAATTTAAACCCATTATGTAATTATAATTTTAAATATCACAGGTTGTAAGCAGCTGACGAGAACCAACGAAATAAAAATGAATTCATGCTATTCTGCTAGAATGTTTGTTCATGCTCTTTTCAAAATGATAAAGGGAACTATGTGTATGAAATGTTGATTTGGTTGTTAGTTAAAATGTTAACCAAAATTTCTGTGAACATGATGTTACTATCTACTTTTCCTAAACAAAAAATAACTTGTATTTATGTGTTTGAATGATGCGAATTTCTAAATAGATTTATGTAAATTCAATTTAAAATAAAGAAACTTCGTGAACGTGCTTTGAAATTTAATTTGAAATCATTTACTAACTTCATGTGAAAATTCCTATATTAAAACTGGTTGCACGGAAGGAAATAGATATGTTATTTGCGGTAACCATTCATAGGAACGCAGGTATTTATAAGTGAGGATTCTGTCAGCTCCGTTGCCACGTAAACAAACATTTGCTCTATTTTTTAAATTTTTTTGTTCAGTGGACTTTACCAACATAATAAAAAACAACTGAATTTTTTCGAGTTTATTTTTTAGTTTTGATTGAATAAATCGATATCTGTCAGTATTATAATTAAATGCAAATGTATTATCTCATTCAAATTGTTTTTATTCACGCTAAATCGCACAGATGAATTCTGTTTCACTTAATTACAAAATTTACATATTTCATTTTCTTTACAAAAATGCCTTAAAAATACTGAGTTTTAGGCACTTATGATCAAAACTAAAGTACCTTTCACTTCTTTAATACAATTATAATTTCAGCTAATGCTCAGAATTGACATGAATATGAAGAACAAGTTCACCATAGACTGTTTAAAATGGTTAGTTATTTATAGTTAGGTGAATAGAATAAACAGTTTGTTAAATGATTTCGCTCTGAGTATTTTAAGAGCTAAACGATCTATCTAATCAGTTGTAACTAAGTGGTTGACTATTCTTAGTGTAATGTCTGTTACTATATTAGGCCCACATGCTTAGTTTTGCTTGCGGACAAGCCAGTTTATTCATTCTTCTTGACTCATATTCCTATCTTGTTAATTATTCTCTTGTTAACCCATCTGATTTTATGTAAACGTATGCGTGTGCACTTTTTATCTTACTCATCACATGTCTAACTTATTTTTATCTGACTATAAATATCGAATAATGGTTGATTAAAGCGTGTTGGCTCTTTCATCTTCCCCATTTAGCGTCATTTTGTTTTGCTTCTCCCTCCGGTCAACGATTGTATGAAATATACGTATTCAAACCTCATTCTCGTATTTGGCTTATTTAATTCCGCTATTCACTAACACGACTCAAATCGATAATTTTATACTAGTATTGTCAGAATGCATCTTTCGGTAGCAATCAGGAACGATCTACCTGTAGTCAGATTTAGAGCCACTAAATTAGACACGGGCTTTTTATTTTATGATGTTGTCCGATTTTTCCACTATTTCTCATTTATACGCTCGTTGACTCGAGAATGTGAAAAAAATATAGTAAACCTTTGTAATAATTTTTCCCAAATTGCAGATATTTATATTTTTTATACTAACAAATAAAACTTCTACTGACCAATGGTAAGATTATCTATTTTAATCATTCATACGAACCATGGATTTGTTTATTTAAAGTTATTCATTAAGCTCAAACATTATTGCAAACTTCTGGAACTAAATCTTATTTCGTATGTGAGCTATTATAACAAGACTTATTTTACATAAAACTATATTTCTTACATTCATTTGACTTGTTGTATATTACTTTGATAAAATATTGCATATGAAGAATAGAGAAATGAAATACATTAAATGAATGCCCTATTTCCACAATGAATGATACTAAAGATTCTATCTCAATTCATCGCTTATATACAGGGCTATGAAAAAGGTACGACTTAAACAGAATCATTGCATAGCGTTCAACAAATTATGCTATCAAACTCTTTGTCAACAATCTTAAGTTTTCTTGTCTTTCACTAAGAAAAATACTCATTATGTTATACAAAAAATACCAAATATAAGTAAATAAAAGTAACTAGATATGTTTTTTAGTTTAGCAATGAGCTAAAAGTAATTTACATGACGAGTAATAACATAAGCTAACCATTTAGATTATTAAATTTAAAGTTTTCTAGTAAACTTATTTACTTTTCGAAAAAAAGACTTTGTTTAGCAACCTGAAACGAATTGTTTATTAATATATAAATGTAATATAAACCGCTATTTAATATACACAATTATAGGGGGCAGTTATTTATTTTTAAGTATCTTTCTTTTTTTACACATAAAAAATAGTGAAATCGATTCAATTTAAGAGAATGTATCGAGAAAAAAATTTCCATCTAAGAAAAGATGGGAACTTGTTTTTAAATATAAATGTTATTTATTTTGACTGACAGATGAAGTTAGTGGTGTGTTTTTATTATAATGTTAACCATTTTTAAAAAGAAAAAGAAAATAAAACATACACACTGAATAGACGGTTTTAGGTGTTTCATTAATATCCTAAAAACATTAACCAATGAATTAACTGTTCCTTTAAGTAAAGAATCAAATATTTTTTCTGTCTGAAAACATTAATTATAAACTTTCGTACTATTACAAATTATTTGTTTTATCAGTATGTTTAAACTTAAACACTTACTTATATATGAAGTGTTTAGAAGTAGTTAACATGGAAGCTTAAACCTTCTTTTTGTGTGATTTTTTATTCGTTATCAAGTTATTCTTGTACTCATGAAAGAATCGGTGTGCCCTGACAGATTGTATCCAGTACTAGCTAATTGAACAGATGTTATCAATCAGCTGTTCGACCACAAATGTCATTCTGTAGTACAAGGAAAGTCACATTTAATTTATAACCAATTATTGGTCAATTCGACGTTTATCTGGTCCTGTTTTACTACTAATAAAATCCTGTATATCTGTTTATTCATATGCGTTTATATGTACATAATTAAATAATTTTCCGTTATCTTTTACAAAATACTGAACAGTAAAAAAGTAATGCAACTTTACAATCGTTTATGAGTTCTATTCAGACTGTGCACTGATAACAAAATAAAGTACTAACTATTTAAACTTCAGTAAATCTTTCGGTAATTGCTTTTCTTCAAGTCTTATCAACAGGAACCAGAAACCAAAACTATATCAGAGAACTTTAAAGTGTTGACAGAAATCACTTTTTATAAACTTTAAAGTTAAAAGAGGTTTGGTGGGAGTATAATTTATGGACGACCTTTTGAGCGGTTTTAAAAATTTACTTACTCTCTAGCATCAAAGTGGGTTATAAGTTAATGTAAAGAACTTAACTCTTAGAAGTTAGGATCAGGAATCAAAGTAAGGGTTTTCATCACGGACTGACATCAACTATAATATCTAGATGCTATTTGACTATATAGATGAATGAATCTTGCTCCGAAATCCAAAACGTGCTTCCCTTAATTTCATTGGTTCGGCTACATATTATAGTCTCTCTAGAAATAATGTAATAAAATTTCGAAATACTGACTATTAATATCTCTTAAAAAAACATTTCAATCCTCTAAGAGTGTCTTATATTCTTTAGCTTACCTTGAATTTGCAGATGTGAGGATTATAATTCCTCTCATTGTTTTGCTTCAATATGTACATGTAACTTTGATTAATCTAATAAGGCATGTTGTTTTGATCACACAAAACAATTTCTTACTTAGTCGATATCTAAACACTATCACCGACGGATTTGAATGAAGAAAGAAAAACAATATATCAATCCTCAAGAGGAGAATAACTCAAAACTCAAATAGATATTAGTTATTTTCAAATGACATAGTGAGTATTTAGTTTATTTGTTTAAACTATTTGGATGAAAATTATAATCAATTAAGGTATATGGAACCGAATAAAACTATTAGCCCGAAGAAAACTATGCATTGATCTTAAAATTGATGTTTAAATATCGTTGTCATTTTTTAATCAAAAGAATATCTATCAATATCGACTTTAAGTTTTTATCCATTGTATTCTGTTGAAGTAGGTAAGCTTCATGGATAATCAAATGTCTACTAAAGTTATTATTTTTAAACGTTTTTAAACTAGTGAAATTTTAATTTTGTAAACCGTTGATTTCTGAAAATGTATTTAATTTTCATATAAAAGAGATTATAGTCCAAAATATTGAACGCGTATCTTGATTTTTTTAATATAAGTTGAAGAGAAAATTGAGAACGTTTCACGACTTTTCATTAGTCATTTTTTATACCACTTTATATACGCTAGACAAATTATGTGATTGAGAATATTAATTTTTGTTAGATAACTGGCATGAGATTACAAGTCGTCTACCACCATGGTGTTTATTTTAGTTGGAACTTATTGAAATAACGTATAGAAGTTCCAGTTTACCTCAATATAACCAACAAATCAGTATCTCTTATGTGTTAAGGCTAAAATTAAAAAAATATTTATATCATAAATATTTTATTCAATCTAATGTGTGTATAGATTTTATTACTTATAAAATACAGCTGACATCAGTATTCAGTTAAAACTGAGATTGTTGGAGAGGAAAAATGTAATCATTCACTACAATTGCTTTTCTTTAAAATGATTTCAACAAACAGTTATAAATATCTTCCCTGGAAGGTATATATATATATATATATATATATATAATAAACAAGTATATAAATGTACATTGAAAGAAACTAAATATTACACTTTAAATAATTTCGCAAATGATTCAAATTATAGTCAGTGGGTAAACAGACATTTCGTTCAAAAATATCAATATTTTCATCTCTGGTATATATTCATTCATGTAACGTTTCTAAAGTTTATAATGTTATTACAAAAACGTTTGGCGAGTCTATAATCTGTAGGTGAACCAATCTGATTTCTAGTAGAAAGTTTTAGAATTTCGCGCAAAATTCATTCATACATATGACTCAGCAGTTCATGATGAAAATTTTATCTCTAATTTATTACTTTAACTTCTAATTGTAAATCTCGATTCTGTTTTTCTAAATTAATTTATAAACCTCATTAGATCATTGAAAGCTAGTGAATTTTTTAAAGGTTAATCTAGTCTCATCGAAAGTCTAGAAAAATGTTTGTGATACATTAACCAATGTTAGAATTAGATTTTCGAAGCAATTATAATAAATTATTGTATACGGTAATACAACTGAATGCTAAAAATAATGCATAGAAAATAATTACTATCAAATAGTTTCTATTACATTACTTTTACAATCATAGACAGAATCTTGAAATGATCTATTCTAACCAATATTTATTCTCAGTGTTTATTTTAGTTTTAGTATTTTATCCAAACTAGTTTTGCTCCTAATATTTTTTTAGTGTTCAATGATCATTTTCAGGAGATATTCTACTGAACTTTTACTATACTTAGACACGCAAATAATCTTTAAATAAAGTACTTGTTGGCTTACAAATCTTTTTTCAATAATACATTTAAGAAATTTTCCAAAAAAGTGCCGTAAGTTAGAAAATGCTGTTTATTTATTACCATACAACGACATGGAACATTTTCCATCCGGAAAAAAAATGGTACTAAAGATTTATGAATTTAAAGCTTGATGACAAAATTTGTACTAGTTGTATACTAACTGTCAGTTTATTCCTGAAAGGTAATTACGAATTAAACTGCTTTTGTATGATGATCATCGGTTTAAAAATAACTTAAACTTAAGTTAAAACAACTAGAAATAATCTAACTTAATACATAATCACAAAAATAATATTAAAAATATTTTTCATTTCATTGTCTTAAAACAAAGATAGTAAAAACAAAACATACATTTCATAAGTAAACAATCCGAAAAAATCCATAAATTTTCTAAGTGGAATCAACAACTAACAACATAAAGAGAATATTGGAAGATAAAAACATAAAAAGCATTTTACGTTAAATATGTTTGTGTCATTTATGTTTAATAATAAGAATAGCAATGATAATAATAATAAAAACTGGTAAACAGCTGGACCAAGTAAATGTTGTGTCAGTATCCATAGAAAAACATTCTGTTTGTGTGTATAAATGAAACCACAGAAGAAGAACATGAAGGAGAAGAAGAAGAAGAAGCAATGGATTATATACTTCTACGATATAGAACGAATTTCTTCTTATACACCGATATATTTTAGGCTTATTGTTTTCTTTTATTTAATTCTATTGCTTTTACCATAGAAGCTTTTGTTTCTCAGTATGAAATAAATTATCAAAATTGATACTACGTCATCAAATCAAAATAAATAAAGATTATCATTAGATGTAACTCAATTTATATACTCAGTTGACTATAAGCTGTAATTTGTAATAAAACAGAAAAGAAATGAAAAAGATTAATTGTATTATTAATTTTATCATTAAGGTTGTTAATAGCTTTAATTATACAAACGGAATTTATCTTCATAACCTATGACATAACAATAATCATTGCTTAATTTCAAATATATTCCTGATATTTTTATGATAATTTATAATATGATCCATTTAGATCTATAATAAAAATTGGAGAGTTTCTTGTAAAACTTAAAACCATTTCAATATAAAATAATCCAATTAAAATTTTTAGTAAAATGATCTAATCAAAAAGAAATCCACTATAGATTCAAACCATTAAACAATGATTGGAAATGTAACTTGTTTATTAATAGCAAAGTGAAATATAATTTATTTTTATTGGTTATTTGAATGTTCTCATTGCTTAAAGCAATTAATCCCTTTGATAAATTTCGATAATATAATAATAATCTTCATCTTATTACATTATCGAAAGTTTCCATTGTTGTTTAGAACCAAAATTAATCAATCTATTTTTGAGATATATGAGAATTATTGAAAAAATGAAGAATGTTTGAGCGAACAATTGTTTTCAATCACTTCATCATCAGGCTCTACAGTTATAAGTCCAATTATTATAATATTTTACAAAGGCCAAAAATAAGGCATGTAATAATGAATTTGACAATGTTATGTGTTAAAAATGGTGCACGTATGCATCTGTTACGATATGTATATACTTCAAAATTGTATTATTTGCAAATTAGAAAGGTCATTCAATAAAGCTCAGGATGATTTAAAGTAAAATGTCCAGTCACAATAAGTAGAATAGCATTATAGCAAAAAATGAAAATATAAAAAAATTGTGTGAATAAAATGCATGGTAGAAGAATTTAATCTTATCAATTGAGATAATAATAAGATTGTTGTGTGAATATAATATGTAATAAGGGGGTAGGGGGTGTTATCAAAGTAATTACGATAAACGAATTAGGAATGATGGATGTGAAGATTAAGATAGAGGTAATCAATAATAATAATAAGGAAAAAGATAAAATAAAAAATAAAGGGGGGAGGTAAGAGGTCTATAATATTCAGTCTAGGTATTCGGTGATCTAGTCGTGGGCCAAGGTAAACATAGAGACTGAATATATTTTTTCTGGATACATAAATTTGGTTTTCTGGAGTTGATCCAGATGGACTCGGCTATGTAAAACAGTCGCAATCTAGCTTTTTGAGATAGATATTTTGGAACTTGATATAAAACAGAGAAAGCTTCCTCTATTTTGATATGATGTTCATTATCTATCAAGTGAGAAAGAATAGTACTGTTAATCGATTTGGTAACACCTTTTCCCAACCATGCTGGTACATGTTCACGAACACGCAAGGATAAAGCCCTCTGAGTACGGCTTATACAACTAGCTACACAGGAGCAGTTGAATTGATATACACACATGGAGGAGCCCATATTCGGTAAACTATCCTTGACTACTTGTGTGAGTACTGGTTCAGTTGAGAAAATTATGTGTAGCTTGGCGGCGTGAAACGTCATTTCGACAGATCTTTTGAGTCGACGTGTTAGAATATCACCCGCTATGTCCCCTTTAAAGTCAAGTCTCGGATACAAGGTCTTTTTACTGACTGCAACGATTTCTTCCTTTTTTAGTGCTTTCTACGGCGTATTTTTTAACGAAATTATCTGGGTAGCCATTATTTAGTAATGTGTCCTTTAGTTTATCTATTTCACCATCCACACTGTCTTCAGAACATAATAACTTGATTCTATGGTTGAGACATTTAACCGAATTTATTTTATATTGAAGAGGTGTGAAGCTTCGGAAATGGGTATAGTGACCCGTCCATGTACTCTTTCTAAATGTATTTCACCGTATGGAACGGTCTATTCTTCTAGAAAGTAGGACATCCAGAAAAGCTATACTATTGTCTTTCTCCTACTCGTTGGTGAATTCAATGGTTAGGTGGACATTATTGAAAGAGTCCAACATCTCCTGTTTGTCGATATTTTCCTCACATATGACTAGTGTGTCATCTATGTATCGACAGTAATAATCAAGCTTAATTAGGATGTCTTTAAACGGTCCAGAAAAATATTAGCAAGGATCGGGCCTAAAGGTGATCCCATTGCTACCCCATCTACTTGTCTGAAAAATTCATTGTTAAACTTAAAGTAGATATTCATAGTGCATTTTAACAGAAGTTCTTTCATTTTACTTACTGGGATCGGTATCTCTATTTCCTTTTCTAGCAATTGTTCACATATGTAATCGATAGTTTCAGTCAGAGAGATGTTAGTGAACAAAGATTTTATATCTAGTGATAACATGGTTTTACCATTTATATTCATATTTTTAATTGTATCCACAAATTCAAGGACGTCTTTAACACTACGCTTAACTAGTTCTTGGCGCAATGGTTCTAATAATTTAACTAACTATTTCGCTGTTGAATGGTATGGTGAGTTTGCCATATCCAGAATCGGGCGTAAAGGAATGAGAATTACTTCAATATTGTCATTACATCACAAACATCAGTAACAAATTGTGATAATGATTATCAGTGTAATCTAGTTTAAAAACTCATTGAAATTAATATTATATATATATATATATATATATATATATATATATATATATATACATTAGATTTATAATTCTAGCTGTAAAAGTGATTTTATAATGTCTAGTCTAGACATTGAATAAGTTTAATTATATTATATATAGGTTTGCTTATCAATATATTATGATTTTGTATTGGGTGGAGTAATAATTTCGATTATCATTTCAATTGTTATATCATTGTTGGAAGATTAACAATCATAGAAATAAAAAAATAGTTGTTATGGATTTGATAAATGGACTACATTAAATAATAATGATATTGTTTATCCTCATTATATTCTGTGCTGAATGTTCATTTATTTTATTGTAATTTATTTAAATATATGCTTATTATTACTATTATCTTGTTGTTAATGTATGTAACTTAATATGCTGATCCATAAATTTACAATTTTACTTATAACTTCACCAATGTATCATGAAATTATATCAGGCATGCTAATCAGAGATAATTCAAACTAAAAAATTCGAAAAGTATAGTTTTTATAAAACCGAGAACAATTTTGGATAAGCACACAAGTGCAAACATAGTATTGAACAGGTGAAAAAATATGAGAAAGTCATTAAAGAAACTGAACCACGTGAGTGCAAAGCGCTTAGTTATATACTTATGCCTGTTACCACTCGTGGAGGAGCATAGGCCGCCCACCAGCATTTTCTATCCATCTCTGTCCTCGACAATCCTTATCAGTTGATATTCATCCTTTGCATGTCTGCTTCCGATTCTTGATGCAGTGTGTTCTTTGGCCTACCTCTTTTCCGTTTCCCTTCAGCATTCCAAGTTAGGGCTTGACTTGTGATTCAGTCTGATGATTTCTCCAATGTATGTCCTATCTATCTCTACTCTTGTTCGACTGTTGTTAATTGCTGTCTCCTTGTTCTCTTTTTCTTGAATCATGTTCAGGGTTTCGATAGAGATCCATTTCTTATGGTGATGCTTGTTGAGGCACAGCACTTCCTGACACGTTGAACTGTGTGCTTCTTTGATCGCTTTCCAATTGTCCTCCGTTGTAGTTTCTTCTTCTTTAGATAGATCTTGTAAGGCTTCAAACCTGTTGTTGAGTGTTCAAAGTAGTTAGCTGTTTTTAATATCTATTTTCTTTGATTTAATTTACTGAAATTCCAATAACTAATTTATGTAATACCACTTATGCTTTTGTTTATTCCGAAGTAATAACAGGTGAATATTTCTAAGGTAACTAAAAACTTTTATCAATTTGTTTTTTCGCAATATTTATGTGACCATTTCGTCCACAAAACGTTTCAACACTTTGAGAGAATAATGTTATTTATTAAATGTTAGTCATTAGGAGAGTTACTCAGTAAGTTAAACTATTGGTAATTCAAGGTGATGGTTAAATGTTTAAGACTAAGAAATAATTTTTACAGTTTCCCCTGTCTAAAGAAAATAAATTGATCATTAGTTATGAAATTATTTTGTTGTTATGATTTTAATATTAAGGAATATTACAGTGGGAAACAACATCGAATTATTGATTCATTAAATGATAAAGTAAATTATTGGTAATCAATTACGGTAAAAGATATGAGAATATACTTTTCGTGACTATTAATTTTATTAGAAGCTTTTTCTCATTTCATATAAAGAAAATGAAATAATCTGTTCCAATTCAAAAAGTGCATGAATTTTAATAAATTCAAAATGAAGAAAAATATAAATGTAAATGTAAGGATGGAATGATGAAATAAAGTTGTAAGCAGAGAGGTATGAAGTGAACATCAACTCTGGTGTTAAGGTGTATTCAGCTGACGAATCCCAAATAGGACGAAACGGGCATCCTGGATTCCACTGATAGCCACCATCCGTCTTTGCTTACAATACTTGTAGCTTAAGGCAATATCAAGACAATCCGCACAGGATGCACATATGTCAATAAGAATCCGATCAATTGTAGTCTTAAACATCAATAGGAAAATTCAACAATATAACACAAAAATGGATTTAAATACATTTCGATTATGTAATAAGAAGACGGAGATTGTCAGAAATATGTGATATATTAGCGTCTTCTTATTACATTATCGAAACTTATCAAAGGGACTGATTGCTTTAAATTCATTTGTCTAAATTTTTTAATGATTCTGTTTTTTTCTGTTAATCATGATTTCAAACAGGGACAAGAATAGTGAAAATTAAGAACATATTTCTCATCAATACCATTGGTGAATATGTTGAATTAATTCAAGCAGTTAACACATAGAAATCATAGGTAATTACATTTGATTGCATTTGATAATCACTCTGAATAGTACGGTTGATTTACTAATTAGATAGATGAACAAGGATAAAGATGCAGATCATAGAGTGGTCAAAGGATTATAACTTCTAGTTACATTAGTTGACGGTGAAACAAGGTGATGTTATTACGCGCAAACGCTATTTTTCGTAGACATTAGATCCTGAAAACTATTGTTCAACAAAATATGCAGGTGGATGTATACGGTTAGCGTCTCACACAAGTCTTGGTTACTTTCTGTCAATCATTAGCTAAATATAGCTGAAAATATTCTTTGTTCCTTAGTAAGAATCCTTTATAGACAAACATAATTCTTTTCATAAATCTACACAACTGTAATCAGTTAATGTTTTGGTAATAAATTATATTTATTAAGGCATAATATTGGATTCTAGCGCATCAGTTACATAATAGTTTTAACCGAAATCAATAAGAGAGGTTAAGGTTTGTAAGCTGACGTTTTGTATAATTAGGCCTGACTTTATTCAACTAATGCCAGAAAGTTATCCATCAATTTAACACACAAACACGTGAACCGAATGAACGGTGTTCATGTATCAGTCTATAACCTCATAGAGAATTACAAAAAGATGTGACTAACACTGATAAATAGATCCCTGTACAAAAATGCCTTAAACTAAAAATTGGAAAACTAGTCACGAACCCTAAGACACAATTTGTAATAAAAGTTAGGTTTCACCACTCATTGTAGTTGATAGTCAATTTGAATAAATAAGAATTTATTGGGTCACAATAAGTACAAAAATTATCACTGTCATTTTAAAAGTTATTCAGGCTTGGCAAAGTACATTCCTTTTAAACAAAAATCTTCGGTGAACCGCTTTGTATGTTTAATCTCACAATGAATGTTCTTACGGTCACTAGAGTGGCAAAATGTAGTTACATTTAGCTAAATAACGTTTCCAGTATAGGGGTTGTGGAGATTGTTAAGTTTTTGATTGAGATCATGAACTGATTGACGTTAGATCACCGTTGGAAACCAAGAGGCACTGGGTGACCGTTTTGCTCTATTGTGAGACTCCTCAGCATTATGAATCTACGATGCCGCTTGTGGGATTCGAAATCAGGGCCTACAGTCTCGCGCGCGAACTCCCACTGGTTACTAGCTTTGTGAAGGAATTCTAGGAGTCCTAGTAAGAAGCCGTAACTAGTGGAGCTAATCCGTGTTGAGTAGAAACAGGTATCTCCCTCAGTACAATGGAAGATGGTTGATGTTAGACACTAACATTATTGGATGCCGGCTCAGTGGTCCAGTAGGTTAAGCGAAACTGAAGACCCTGGGTTCGAATCCCGCAAGCGGCATCGTGGATGCGCAATGCTGAGGAGTCCCACAATAGGGCGAATTGGCTGTGTAGTGCTTTCAGGTTTCAAACGGTGGTCTAACATTAATCGGTTCATGACCTCAATAAAAAAAATTACGTTTCGTTAGTTCTAATTTCTATAGATGGAAACTATAGGACGAAAAGGAGACTTTTGGATATTTCTAATGATAAGTAACAATAATCATAATTGGTAAAATTATATTAAGGTTTTAAGTTGTTAATTAATATTCTCTGCCTTTTATCATGAATGTGATAATGATTTAACTGAAGTCACACTATGTAGTATATTGCTCTTACAATACTTTTTCATATGGATTGGAATTTTCGAATGTTACACTAGAGAGTAAAATAAGCTCATAGTATAAATTCATAGAAGCCAACTCAACATATTTTTCTCTACGGAAGAATTAAAATTACTTTTATTTAAGTAATCTTTTGAAAACAAAAACAACTAATTTTTACTGTCTAATAAGTTCACCTGTTCGTCATAAATCTTGGTTGTCACATGAACTATAAATCACTAAACAATGGATAAAATATTTCATGTTTTCTATCACTTCTACGATAAAATAAACTGTTGTTTCATGTCTATATTTTCTCTGGTAATTTAAAGTTATAGAGAACCTTTAGGCAATATAACTTTTTTTCATTGATAATTTTAATTGTTTTTTTTAAAGGGTTTATTAAAAACACCATTACTGTTTGACGTGTATGAAACTAATCAATTGAATATGTAATCAACAATACAGTCTTAATGTTATATCTAAAAATAAAATTTTTGCCTCATCAGTAAATAAAAAGCTCATTTCACTTAATTTAGACATATCAACTAACGTAAATAGACTACCTTCCAAATTCCAGCTTAATACAAGATAGATCAGTAAAATTTATGATAAATAAAACAGGCTAAATTTATACCTAAACCAGACTACACTAATTAAAATGAATCAAGCTGAGATCTTTTTTAAAAAATTTTTTTTATCAGAACTATTAACATGATCCATTCGATTTTGTATAAATCTATTTCATGATTATACATAGTTTAATGAGCAATGAATCCGGCTTTATGATTAAAGTGGGTTACTATCAGCAAATTATCTTTTAAATTTCTAAACTGATTACTAATAAATATTTGATCCTTCGAAGTGATAAAAAATCTCCACCATCTCTAAGAAACTGTATTTATTCCACTTTATAATGATACTACTCATAAATAAGTCTTAAAACAGTAAACCAGTAAACAAACTGTATCATCGCATATAATTTCAATACAATATGGTACGAAAAAAACTAGTGATCTTCAATCCAATAATTTTAAAGTGTGAAATAATAGACTTATTAAGATGAAACACTGAAGCAAATACGGAAGATGTCAGCATTTTAAGGAGAGTACTATCAGAAGGCTAGTGCATGATTTCTAATCAGCGGGAAATTGCGGCAATACAACATCCATGTTTTGCTAATAAGAGTTTCTTTAAATACATTATATTTGTACTTGTCAAAAAATTCTAAATATTAAAACAAAGTTTTAATCTTTATCGATAGGTTACGTAATAACCTGTTTTGTATTTATATATGGAACTAAATCTAATTCTCCGACGAGCTAAAATACATAAACAACTAAGAGATTTATCAAAAACAAAACTTTATCCTTCAGTCATAAACTATTCCATTAATTCATTATCTCTCTCAAAAAAATAATGTTTTATCTATAAGGCTAGTATAAATCACTCTCAATTTGATGAATTATACTATAAAAACAAACTTCAGTTAACTGATTCTACTCAATTTAGACCAGCTGTAAATACAGGTTTTAAGCGCCTAAAGGCACATTTACAGTTCTAATCACTCCCCACTGCTATGTAAACAGACCATTTGAAGAAATTGATGAAAAAGTTGGAGCTTTTTTTGGAAAAATAATCATTTACGTACATTATATACTTCACTTTCGTGCCTTCATTGCTGAATAGCTTGTCAGTTAATTTATGCTTATATCTTTACCAAATAGTAAAAAAACGTAAGACTTTAATAACTGTCTAAAATTAAAATCATAAACATAGATTAAAATGACAAACAAATGAACAATATTATTTTCAACTAGATTTTCATCAGGCTTTACGATAATATGCAGTAATATTTATATGGATATATTTCTAATCGACCAGTGACGTCTACTCAAACAAGTGATCAACCACCCTAGTTCTCTTTTTCACTGTGCATGAAAAAGTTTAGTCTTTCCTGTGAAGATATCTATATTCGACTGACAACCAGGCAGCTTGAACAACAAATGGGTAAACATCTCCCGCGTGATTTGAAAAAGGCCAGACGTATGCAGCACAAAGCTCAATTTGGATTAGCACCATTGGGTGCCGGCTCAATGGTCTAGAGTTTAGGCGTTCGCATGCAAGACTGAATGTCATGGGTTCGGATCTTTCGAGCAGGATCGTGGGTGCGCGCTACTGAGGAGTCCCATTATAGGACGAAACTGCCATCCAATGCTTCCAGTTTTTCAATGGTGGCCTAACATCAATTGATTCATAATCTCAATCAAAAATTTTAATAATCTTCACAACCCCATATCGTTTACTACACTTGGTCTACAGTGAACATATGACTCATAAATCTAAATTGTCTTGAGTAATGCATCTTAACTCTATCGTTTTCCAGCGGAATTCTTTCTGTTCTTCAACATAATGCAGAAGTCATGGGTGTTCGAATTTATAAAATTGATCTATGTATTTCAAAAGGCTTAACAACATTCATATCTATTTGTTGGTCGAATAATGTGAAAAAGTGATTATAACCATCATTATTACGATTGCTATGAGCACTATTATTACTGTTTTCCAAAGTTTTTCTTTGTTTATATGTGCTCACTTTCTTTCAATATACTCTTCACTATCTAATCTCTTGAACACTTATTATTTAATTTAACATTTTTTAACAATGATCATTCTAATGTCTGATTTTCCGAGTTTTTACTTCTTATTTTGAAACAGTGATTTAATCATTCATCATTTTTATTCCTTTTACATTAAGTGTCATCACACCATTATTATATACATTTTACTGATAATGTTTAGTTATGTAATCTATCCCGTCATAATTATTGACTCCAAAGCTACCTTGATTGGTTTATTAGTTTCCAATATTTGAATATAAATATTACCGTATATTAAGGTAAAGCCTGATGATTTAATAGATAGCAATGCTATTTACTTGTATTTGTTGTTCTAAATTTCAAAATAAAAATATATAATTAATAGATAGATAAAACCACGATTTAACAAAATAGGCTCATTGAAATATAAAATAAAATTAGTTTAGTGACGAGATCGCTTTTCGACAATTTCATTTTCAAAGCTGTACAATAACAGGTATACACTTATAGTGAAAATTCCCATTTTGACATTAAATAAAACGAAAAGGAACGAATCAAGCGAATAAATTGCTTTTCAATTACTTGTACATCATGGCTCTACACTTAGATATAAATAGTTTACAATGAAGAAAGAATACTCACGAGTAGTTTCGTCACGCAATAATTATATAATGACATATTGATTATAAAATAACACTGAGTTATTGGAAGAAAGAGGATTATAATAATCAAAGTAATTATTCAAAAAATAATGAATAATATATAAAAACGGAAGAAACTAACAAGATATTTTGATGAAAGGTCAGTATTGTAGTAGTGATGCAAGAATCAAAGAACAAATGTTGAGAATAAGTTAAATACAAAGGTGGAAGTAATTCAAAAATAGTTTAAATATTTTTGAAGGAGAGGGTTTCATAAAAGTTCTGCAACAAACTGATTCCTATACCGATGGCCGAGGTAGCGAGGATGGGTGTACAAATTTCATTTGGATGCAAAGGTTTGGTTTGTGAACATGGATTGCAATGGCTTCAGCAGTGTGCAAGAGACACACTCGTAAACCACTTAGCAAACTTGATAGAATATGGTGGATAACCGTAAAAGCCATATTCAATTTAATTTGATAACCAATGCCCACTAAGTGGTATAGAATAGAACTCTTAACCACTCTGACCTATCTTTTGCTCAACCACGACTGATGGTGTTCTGCTATGCGATGACAAACTTGCCGAATTGTACGCCCTATATAACTGGCTTCACAGCAGCAGTTGAATCGATGTAGTAAAATCAAATAATCTGTCTTTATTAACGGTTCTTATGATGGGCCAGTTGTATAAAATGGCATTCAGTCTGGCGGCTTTAGATTTATTCTGTATCGCCTTTCTTAACGTCTGAGTCACAATTTCTTCAGTATTATCATTTAGGAATCGTAATTTTGAGAACACAACTTTCATCCGAACGGTAGGTACCTTTGTTCTTCTTTTCATCGCTTTCATGTTTTTGCTGATGAATTTCGTTAGATATACATTCCTACTAAGCAGCTCAAAAATATCAAACAATTCATCTACGATAATGTCATTGGAGCATATCATTCTAGCATGATAAATCAGGATCTCTATCAAGTTTCTTTTATATCTGGTCGGTAAAGCACTAATGAAATGAGTATATTTTCCAATTCTATACTTTCTAGGTTTCCCTTTTTAATGTTCCATCTGCTCTTCCGGTTCGTTGAATATCCAGAAACGATATGCTATTATTCCCCTCTTCCTCTAGAGTAAAAGTAATCGATAGATGAATGTTATTAAACATATTAAGTAAATTTCTCCTTTTCATGTTCGTTTTCTAACACTATGACATTATCATCAACACAGAGACAGTAAGATGTTTGATGACTAATTGTGTTCTTAAGTGGTCCATTTTCTAGCTTTACAAGAAAAATGTCTGCCAGTAGAGTGCACAATGGTGACAATGCTCTTTTATAATCAATATGTCATTACGCAATTATTGTGTAACGTAACTACTAGATGAGTATTATTCCATAGATGTAAACCATATATATATTAGTATAGAGACATGATGAAAAACTAATTGAAAATAAATATATACTTACTTTTCAAGATGATAGAATTCTTTTAAACAGTGTGAGGTAAAATAAATGAAAGTATAAAACTTCATGTTTATCATGGAAAGTAATAATTATGTTGTTAGAGCTTGAATATTCATTATGAAAATACATAGAGAATTATATCTGGGAAGGAAAGGCTCAGCGTGATAAGGTAGTGTTGAAATTGAAATGAACTGTAGTCAGGAGAATCACAGAAACAGAAACAAATCATTTGGCAGTCAAATCTATATACAGAAGAATATGTAAGGGCAGGAGATGAGTGTGAGACAAGAAAAGAAAGAAGCGGGAAAATTAGTCACGCGAGGCAAAGACCATGGTGGGAAAAGAGGCTATACAAGTTTCCTATGTACACATAATTCTAGTTTTTCCTGATATATAACCAGTGCTTTGGTAAAGCTAAGAAAATGGTAGATAACTGCATTTGTCAGTCAGAGTTGCTTATATATAGATCGTTTCAAATATTTTTTTGTTTACATAATAATTTGTGTAAATTGTCCAAGATTTTTAACATCTAATGGTTGGCAACCACATGTAACTTTGAATACTCTGTACGTCTTGAATTTTGTTACTTAATTCTGTTAATTTAGGCTTTCTCTACAAGTTAGTTAGTTTAACCTGCCAAACTAACTTAGAAAGCTGACTAGCTTTTTGGGAAGAAAAAAGATTTACGAGTTAGTAGAGCTCGAGAAGACAAAGCGGACGGACACATCAGCAGCTTATTTTGGTACAATCCATGTTATCACTGAGGGAATTCAAGACAACTAGATTTCATGTAACGATCGGAGATTTCACTAGTCTACTTTTATGCAGTTACACTCACTACTTGCCTATCCGTATACTTTGTAACAAAATAAGAGCGTGGAGAGTAATAATGTGTACTTTTGTGGGGCCCTTTATTTAGATGTCATTTAAATCGGACGATGTTGTTGAAGGGCTCTCCCTTTTAGTGGCCCATGGATCTGACTCCAAATAGATAGCATGAATGGTTGTTATTGAATTGTATATGTCACCTATCCTCGTATGTAATCATTGACTTAAATCGGAATTGAATAAGTCAAATAACGAGAATGGACGTTTGAATACATATATTTTGTATAATTGTTGATCCAAACAAACGAACGGGGAAACGATGCGAAGAGAAGAAAGCGAAGCAAAAATGACACGCGGTGGAGATAGCTGATAAGCCAACTCCCCATTAGTCAAGCGTTATTCAGTATTTATAGGCACACAAAAATGAGTTACAGACATGTGATGAGTAATGGGATAAGAAGTGTATATACACCTACGCGCTCATATAAAAACAGTGAAGATTGATAAGCGAATAATTAACAAAGTTAAAATATGACTCAAGTAGAAGGAATAGAATGGGCTGTCCGAAAGCTAGAATAAGGCATATGGGCTTAATATAATAAAGACGCTACAGTGCACCAGTAATAGATCTGGGTAAATAACATCTCAAGTTCAAGCTATATGCGCATTCAGAATACCCAGAGTTAGGCCTATACACTGTGTAGTACACATATAGGTATGGATACAACTTGATTTTGTTGCAACAGGTCGGAGCTCAATAACAGTAGAAAATGCAAAAAAACAATTGTATTCAAATAATTGGATTAAAAGTCATCTACTAATAGCCTACTGTTTCATAGTCATAACACATACAAGTTAACTGTTAACCCCAGTGTACTGGTTGTGACATAGGTAATGGCTGTGGTTAATTCCAGACAAAATCGACTGTCCTAGAGATAATCTAGCCAGGCACTGAAAGGGATAATTTGTTCATCCATTTCTGGATAACATTACCTCAACCCCTTCAGGTAGTCCACACTTACGACAGAGTAGAAAATTGGTCCGATTTTCATCAGTTTCAACACAGCACGGGTGAACTTAAAACCTACCTAGCTACTCAATTAAGTTAGTTGAACTAAGCTCCACTACCCTTGCGACGCCTCAGTGAAGCACGGGTTGACCTTCTATCTGGAGCACATAACCAGGGTAAATTGTACGTTAATCAAACATACTGGCTGGTTAATAATATAAAAAAGTAATAATATGCCTAACAACAAATTGGCCATCACCAACATCTAAAAGATTACGAGTACAACAGTATACAGTTCATTGTAAAGTTAATGTTTATTCGAAAAATGATGGATTTAATTAGAATGGCAAAAAATTAGCGAAAAACTAATTCCATATATTTTATTGACATACGAATATCAAAAGACTTTTTAACAAGAATGATTTAGTTATGTATCAATATCAGAATGTACTACCAGAGTTTCAGATAATTACCACATTTAATTTTAAAACAAACTGAAAAATCCTAAAGAGTTTTCAAGTTAAATAAAACATTTGTAAGCGAAGATGAATAGTGGCTAGTAGTGGAATCCAGGACGCGCGTTTCGTCCTGTTTGGGACTGGTCAGCTGGATGTACTTGCATCTCAGATTTGATGTTCACTCTGGGACTCGAACCCAACACCATTCGCTTCAAACGCCATCGCGTTATCCACTCAGCTACTAAGTCGTGATAACAATTTACTTGTGAAACGAGGTGGATTTAAATCCACTTGGTAATGTTTTGCTTGTATCTTCCCATTAAGTTTTTATGACTGCAATTGATCAGTCTGTTATTGGCATATGTTCATATTGTGCGTATGCCTAGATATTGCCCTAATTCACAAGCTTTTATAAGCAGAGATGCCAATAACAGACTGATCAATTGCAGTCTTAAAAACTCAATAAGCAGATTCAAGCAAAACAATACCAAGTGAATTTAAAACACTTGTATTTCCAAATAATCGTTATTTAGCTTAAATACCACCGTCTGTGACCTTCAACATGTAAATACAACTCTTTGAATTTAAGAGGTAATATAGTCAAGTAGCTACTTAGCAATTATCAATATAAATCTAGTGACCAGTTTATTATATATTGTCTAGGTCGTAACAAAGCCAAACAGATAGTCTTGACAATTTAATGATGATAATTTTTGGTTAAAAAAAATATCTTGCAATAACTTTCTATCAAACAATAATTGTCACTATATGTATAGGAAGTATAGGAAGCTTATACGTCAGTACCACAATCAGACATTATTTAACACAGCGATATTGCCTCATTTTTATCATAACCACACCTACTGTTCATATCTTTATACAGTTAAATAGTATGATGTTCATCAAATGAAATTTTAATAAACTAGTTTAATATTGAATACGTAAATTCCAACCATCTCATTAAAACTATTTACTCAAGTGTTTTATTAAAAATAGGGTAAATAATTCCTATTTATTTTTTCTTTCCGTTAAACGGTTTCTTTGTGATAAATCAACATTTCAAGTACTCATTAACTAAGAAAAATTATAAGTGATGATGATGATTATTATTCCTCTTTCTCCTTTTATTATTTAACTTTTATTTTCTAATAACTTAAAGAATTGAAAACATGTAAGATCACGTGTTAAATACTTTCATTCTTAGTTCATTACTAAAACAACATAAATTTTTGTTTTTAGAGTATTGTTGCTTATCATTTTTGTTTATGTTCAATAAATGAATATTTTATATATACGGTTGAAAAATTATTTGAATAAATATGAATTATTCTGCATTTATTGTAGTTGCTTGATATATATATTTGTTTGTTACAATGGAAATTACATACATTATTGATTAAACTGTATATAGAATTTATTTTTGATCATCTTTTGATGTCGTTAATACAAAAAATTGTGAAATAGTCAATTTATATATGATATTGTAATCAATATTGACTTATTAATTGTTTCAGTTACTAAAGTTCTTGTAAAATATATTATTTCAAAATTTGGTGACTAAATTATGTCTATCGTACCGGATTATTTGCTCATTAAGTAAAAAATGTATGTCTTTGATTGAGATCATGAACTGACTGATGTTAGACCACTGTTTGAAACCTGGAAGCACTACACAGCCAATTCGCCCTATTGTGGGACTCCTCAGCATTGCGCATCCACGATGCCGCTTGCGGGATTCGAACCCAGGGTCTTCAGTTTCGCTTAACCTACTGGACCACTGAGCCGGCATCCAATAATGTTAGTGTCTAACATCAACCATCTTCCATTGTACTGAGGGAGATACCTGTTTCTACTCAACACGGATTAGCTCCACTAGTTACGGCTTCTTACTAGGACTCCTAGAATTCCTTCACGAAGCTAGTCACCGGTGAGCGCACACGTTAACTTTCAGTATAGGGGTTATGGAGATTATTAAGTTCTTGATTGAGATCATGAACCGATTGACGTTAGATTTGTGTTCAGATTTGTGAATAGAATGTATTGAACAAATGAAAACTTAATATTTGTCAAGATGTCACCATTTAATATACACTGAAATAATTAACTCCTGGTCCTTCTTTCGGGAAGACGTTCAAAAAAGACTTCAGTTACGCTTAGTGTGTTACTCATATTTTAATGTTTAGCAGTAACGAACGATGTCATTTTTTGTAAATGATTTCATCTTAATAAATTCATATATTTGGTGATAATAAGTGTTGCCTTCCCATATTCTGTACGATTTTGTATTCTTGTGCCACTCACTAGCAGGTTTTGATTTATGTATATTGATAATGTTGTGTCATAAATACTCAGGGCATATGATCTCATGTGTACTAAATATAGTACCATTTTCTTCTAATTCTTGTCAGTCATCATTGGTAGCTATCATATTTTACACTTTGAAAATAGTAAGTGTTTGGTCTTAAGTCTTATTTGTTTATCGTCGAAACTATCAGCTAAATACCTACACAAAATATCCTTTATATTCGAAAAGAGTAGTTATATGAAATCTCGAACAATAATCTTGAATCAACGTAACATTATTACTTAATATAAATTCTCGGGTATGAAGATAGATCTAATATTAAGTTTTATTATTCATTCCGCTGGACCATCAGAATAAGTTGAATTTTTGAGAACTAATTTCGAATAACCTGTAAGCCATTCAGAATCAGGAATGTTCATTACTGTGAGAAAGAAACTATATCATTTATTTATAGTTTTAACTCGTTCAAATCACGTGACATCTTACCTACATCCTTCAGGTTAAGTTTAGTAACAGAAAACACCTGAAATATACGGGTAAACTTACTGTATTTATTCATTGTAAAGAAGCAAAACATTTGACTATATCATACAATTTAGTAAAATCGAAAAGAAAAACCGTCTCACACCATCCAAAAAATTATATTGAGTCTAACATAGTGACTATAAAATAGTGGTTGTCTTATGACAGATAACTAATCCATTCAATGTCAAGCCTATTTACTTCGTAAACAGAAATTGTTAAATCGACAACCTAGCTAGGTGGAAAATTATGAAAAGTAAATTCACAAACACCTTGTTTAGCAAAGTTGGAACAATCGGAAACGAATAAAACAAAAATCTTTGACATTGACACCATCATATTTTTAGACTTTAGGCTATATGTCTTGTTGATTTCATTATATAGTACTGATGTAGATAGCAGCTGGGGCTGACACACATTCGTACTGGGCTTTTTATCAACTATTATGACAACAGTTGATATGATGGATCTACAAGAGATCTTTCACGCGATGTAAGAAACATTTTCATTTTTACAAGAAAGAAACCTTGTTGTCGTTTAAATGATAACTAATTACAGTATTAGTTGCATTCTCTGTTTATTACGTTTGATTTTCTTCTGGTAGTGAATATGAAGTGAATGTAATTAATGCATTCAAAATAATCAACAGACAAAAAACACCAATCTTCATTTTGAATTTTTTTCAAACCTGTCTCCAACCTTTTTCTTATTCTTTCGTGTTCTAATATTCATCTCTTACATAATCTAATTGACGTTCATACATTTATTTTATCATGTTGAGAGATTACCCAACCACTTACAAACTTTATTACCCTTACACAACCTCGGAATAATTAATTTTCAACACATAAATACACATCGTTTCTAACTTTGTTTATTCATACACTTTATGTCCCTATTCTTCTGATCACTATGATTTTGGTTACATTTCGAACATTTGTCTAAACTCCATAAACTAAAGTATGGTAAACATATGTTAACAATTATATTAATAATAGTAATTTTAAGTTGCATACGGCCGATAAGAAATAGAATGGTGAATTCATTTTATTCTGCAAAACCTTGTTGTTCTTGATCTGTTCTTTTTTGTATTTTCCTTAGAAACTTGACCTTTCGTTTGTATTACTAAAAACGACGTGTTCTATATGTGAGGTTAAATTAAATCAATGGAAATTGAAATATTAAATTATCAAAACGCTTTGGAAATTGTTCGTTCTGAATTAGTTTCTTACTCAAAGTGATACTGAAAATTATTACTATTATTATTGCCAAAGTTCAACAATCCATACGGAGCTTAGAATGAAACGACGTGTAACTAACATTTTAGTAAATTTAAAAAAATAAAATGTTAATTTATTCTAAATATAAAAGGTGATTACTCAGATGTATGAACAATGGACAAGGAATGAAGTGATTCAGAAACACGTTTTTATATTCTACGATATAATTTTTTATAGTTGAATTTACGAGTCAATATAAGCTATACCACCTTGGAATATCTGAAAGCACTGAAAGGCCATATCGTCCTGGTATGGAACTTTTCAGTAGTGCGCACCCACGACTTTACCACCGTTGGTTGCCGGATCAGTTGTCCAGAGGTTAATAGTTCGCGTGTTAGACCTAAGGTCCTGGGTTTAATTCCTGTGAGCAGGATCGTAGATGAGCACTATTGAGGATTCTCACACTGGGGCGAAGCGACCGTCCAGTACTTTCAGGTTTTCCATGGTGGTCTAGCTTAGATCAACTCATCGATTTAACTAAGAAAGTTACTGCAATCTTCACATTCCCCTAATTTTAGTATATGTTTTAATATATTTAGCAATAATTCTACAGAATTATGTCATATAAATTAAGGATTCTAATAAAAGGTTTTATCATACTACTCCAACAGGTCTCACAAAGCATGACTAACGATTTTTTTTAAATTGTAAGAAATCTATTTTATCCAATCTTGTCTTCTACCTATATATTGGCAGGTATATATCTACAATTTTGATTAATATTTTGTTATGAGTTAGGATTTAAGATGATTTGCAGGATATGTAGATTTCATTAAAGTTTTTGTAACAGCGAGAGTTACCTTTAAACACCAAGTACTTATTTTATGATGCCAGACATTTTAATGAACATAATAAATTTTTTTTATCAAATGACTGTAGAATAAGTGTGAGGGAAATAATACTGATAAAAATCATATCAGAGCGTATGCCGACTGTTCACAGAAAGTGACTAAATGTATCAAAGTAAATTAATCAGCTTCAACTTAAAAATATTAAACAGGTTTTAGTATAGAAAATAATATTGTCGTACATTTGATTAGTAATGTCTATCTCATAATCTAGGTATTAAACCTTAATGAATCCATAAATAATTAAATTACAACATAAACATAGAATTTTTAGGGGGCTTGAATAAACTAAATAATGATTTTGCATAATGTCACTGGTGATTTTATGTTGCGTAGTTAGAGTGTGACTGACAATGGAATCCAGGAAAAGCGATTCCCTCTATTTAAAACTCACTGACTGGATGTCTATAGATCTCAAAGTTGATTTTCACTCCGAGATCCTAGCCTCGTGACTTTTGTTTCGAATAGCAAACGCATTACTTACTTAGCTAGTGAGTCCAAATAGCCACTCAGTATGCACTTTTTAATCTAATTTGTAATGATCTGGATTATCCCTTTGTTGACATTTTGGCTGTATACTATAAAGGTAACTTCAATATAAACATAAAGATGCGCATATTTCGATCAACTTACTTACTTATGCCTGTTAATCCTCACGAAGGAGCATAAGCCGTTCACCAGAATTCTCCACCCAACCCTGTCCTGGACAATACTTTCGAGCTCTTTCCAGTTGTCATTCATCCTTTTCATATCTGATTCTATTTCTCGACGTAATGTGTTCTTTGGACTTCCTCTTTTCCGCTTCACTTCAGGATTCCAAGTTAGGGTTTGTCTTGTGATGCAGATTGAGGGTTTCCTTAATCTATGTCCTATCCATTTCCAACGTCTTTTCCTAATTTCCTCTTCAGCTGGAAGCTGGTTGGTTCTCTCCCACAGAAGGCTGTTGCTGATGGTATCCGGCCAATGGATGTTGAGTATCTTACGTAGACAGCTATTGATAAATACTTGTACCTTCTTGATGATGGTTGTAGTAGTTCTCCACGTTTCAGCTCCGTACAATAAAACTACCGTGACGTTGGTATTGAAGATTCTGACTTTGATATTGGTTGAGAGTTGTTTTGAGTTCCATATATTCTTTAATTGAAGGAATGCTGTCCTTGCTTTGCCAATCCTCGCCTTTACGTCTGCATCTGAATCTCCTTGTTTGTCGAAAATGCTTCCCAGGTATGTGAAGGATTCCACATCTTCCAGAGTTCCGCTATCAAGAGTGATTGGATTGCTGTTCTACGTGTTGTGTTTAAGGACCTTGGTTTTCCCTTTGTGTATTTTGAGGCCTACTGATGCAGAGACTGCTGCTATGCTGGCTGTCTTTGTCTGCATTTGTTCGTGTGTATGCGATAGGAGGGCTAGGTCATCTGCGAAGTCTAAATCGTCTAATTGGTTCTGAGCTGTCCATTGTATGCCGTGTTTTCCCTCAGATGTCGAGTTTTTCATAATCCAGTCGACCACCAGAAAAATGAGGAAGGGAGAGAGTAGACAGCCTTGTCTGACTGCGGTCCTTACTTTAAATGCGTCTGTCAGCTGTCCACCATGCACTACTTTGCACTGTAGTCCGTCGTATGTGTTCCGGATAATGTTGACAGTCTTCTCAGGAACTCCGTAGTGTCGAAGAAATTTCCATAACGTTCTCCTATCTACACTGTCAAATGCCTTCTCATAATCAATGGAGTTGATGTACAGTGACGAGTTCCACCCAACAGATTGTTCGACGATGATCCGTAGTGTCGCAGTTTGGTCTGTGCACGACCGGTCCTTACGGAATCCAGCTTGTTGATCTCGAAGTTGAGCGTCTACTGTGTCTTTCATCCTGTTCAGTAACACTCTGTTAAAGACTTTTCCTGGTATTGACAGTAGTGTAATGCCTCTGTAATTTTCACACTTGCTCAGGTCTCCTTTCTTTGGAATCTTGATGAAGTGTCCCATCTTTCCAGTTCATCGGCACTTGTTTCTTGTCCCAAATCTTCTTGAATAGAAGTTTAAGCATGTTTGTAGTTACTTCGATGTCTGACTTCAGTGCTTCAGCATATTTTGATCAAGAAGGTTAAAATCTCATTCAAAATATTAATAGCAAGATAATCCGAAACAAAGTATTAATTCAATTGATCAACTGATCTATATATATATATATATATATATATATATATATATATATATATATATATCGCTTTGAGCTTTTATTTCACTACGAATATTTTAAACTATTTAAAGCTTGTGTAAATACCTCCTAAGTCATACTTTTATTATTATTATTATTATTGTTAATTGTAAGCCCTTATGTTTTTTTTAAATTTCAAAAACAAATGATTAAAGTTAAACCCACACAAGGATGGAACTGCCGTCCAGTGCTTCCAGGTTTTCTATGGTGTTCTAGCTTCAATTAACTCATGAATTCAATTACTAAAATTACTGTAAGATCCACAAAACTTCTCTCTGATTATAATCACCATAAGATCACTAGTGACTGGCTTCAAGAGGTATTTCCTAGAGTTCTAGTGAGAAGCCGTGACCTTGTCTGCAAAATGAGTTATCTGACACAAAACAGTTGTCATATACAAATTAAACTAACAGATTTTTGTTGAAGTTAGCCTTGGTTGATAATTTGATAGCAATTAATAAAAACAAGTCAAGTGTACATCTTAAATATAGATGGTTTTATGTATATCATTTCCATATTTATTAAAATCCAAGTGAACAACATAAAATTATTTTTATCTTCTTGAACTTAGTTTGTTTTTCAAGTCATATTTCCATCTTAACAGTAATAATAATAAACTACATATAAATAACGTTAGATCATTTGAGCCAATATTTTCTAGTGTCAAAAGCATTGGTTATATATTCATTTAACATTATTTTATCTTAATACTGTGGTGTGCGCTACTTATATACACATAAGTAGTATATAACCATAGTCAGGAATAGAATGTATTTCAGTAGAAGATAGAGAAGGAAAAAACGGGAACGAAAAGCAATTAGTATGAAAATGCAGGAACAGTAAAATTTAAGACAATGGACTGATATTTGCAAACGAAACAGTCAAGTTTGTGACAATGAATTGATATTTTGCCAATTATGTATTGACTGTATTATTCTCAGATTTTAATAAGATATTCTGTAATTTCGTGTTCAAACACATTAGATTGTCTCCACTCGTGTTCTTCTTTATTACAGACAACATTTACTGGCTTCCATTTAATTTTTACACAGGAACAACTGTTGGTCCTAAAAACAACTTAACATATCAATAAACTTAATAACATTCCTTATTAGTTAAGGAAATGGTATTGATAAGTAAGTTTTCTATAAAATTTATTATCATGCAACTTAAGCGAAGTATCCTAAATGTTGTAGAATATTGTTTTGTTCTTTTTAACTAATTAGAACAATCGGTAAATTCAATAAACAATTTATTTTAGTTTAAGTATTAATTTGAATTTTGTTACCTAATTTAAATTTCAGATTTCATGTAATGTTAAAATATATGAACCTTGATAATTTTTAGTTGCATCAGTCTAAATAAGCAAAATTGTACCTTACAAATTAGATCAAATATGAAACTCATGATAATTTGTTTAGCTTTGACCGACTGGTTAGATTAATGAATTAAAGAAGAAAAAAAAGGTTAACAGTTTATTTATCATAATTGTTTATGGTTTTATAAACAAAGATAATTTATTGAAAGATAACTTCTCCCAACAGGTTACTTTACTTACTCAACTTGCTTATGGTTGTTTATCAGTTCTTGTAATATTAAACCTGTGAAAGTTCACCATATGGAAATAACGACTGAAAATTTTCTACTCATATGATGAACCGAATTCAACTCTATGGTCAATTCTAAATGACTTAATTTAAAATGTCAAACAGTATGTTCCAATTTGATTAACTAAAAGTAACATATTTCTTGGAAAACATAAGTTTTTGTTTTGTTTTTATGTGATCAGGTTTGCACATTTCATATTAATACGAAAGAAATATCTAGTCTTACCTAGTTTTAAGCAGTTATCTACCTAAAGTCAAATGGTTATACAACCTTATATTTAAACAGATCGATTTCTACTACTTTATCATTATCGGTATAGGGTTGCAGAGATTATTACGTTTTTGATTGAGATCATGAATCAATTGATGCTAGACCACCATTAAAAGCCTGGAAGCACTGGACGGTCGTTTCGTCCCATTATAGGACTCCCTAGAAAAGCGAAACCACGAATCTCGCTCGCGAAATTCGAACCCGGATCCTTTAGTCTAGCGCGCTCAGTACAGTGAAAGATGGTCACTCAATTTCGTGGATTAATTGAGATCAGACATTAACACCGTTGGATGCTGGCTCAGTGGTCTGGAGGTTAAGCGTTCGCGAGCGAGATTGAACGCACTGATTTCGACACCCGCGAGGAGTTCTATAATAGGACGAAATGGCCGTCCAATTGTGATCTGAGATCATTCGTTTCATGATCTTAATCAAAAGCTTTCTCACTTTAATAATTTCTTCTTAGTTTAAAATCAAATGAACGTATTAAGTTCTTCACAATCATTTAACGTATACACTTTTGATATTGTCAAAAATCAAATTTGGCGATCAGATCTAGTGAATAACTTGAATAGGAAAATTGTAAAATCAAACTTGTAGAATCTTGTTTACTCACACGTGATGTTGTTGTTTTATTTTTTTCATATCACTTATTTCGTTGATAATAATTCAATGCATTTATTTATGACTAATCATTCCTACTTTTAGAAAAAATGAAGTCATTCTGGAATACTGTAAATAAAACAAGGGAAAATCTAGTAAACTGCAGTTTATTAGACATAATCCCTTAGTGAATATAAGTGTAATCAGAATTTAACAATTTAATAAGTGTCTACGTAGTGATGTAGTAATGTAAACTATTTATTTTAACTCAGTAAAATTAAAGTTACTATCATTACCGAAATATAAGTTTGAAGCCATCTTTTATTCATCAAAGATGGAAGCCCTTCAAAAGCAACTTTTTTCTAAAGACATTTACAAATAATTCATTTAAATCTGAAGCAACCCTGTTCTTATATAAGAACTTTCGTCTAAATTTGATCAAATATTTTCATAGTTTTTGGCGCCAAGTTTGTGTGATACGTTAAGGAGAAAGAGTGAATTGATAAAATCTCAGCGAGTGCATTTGAAGTAAATCCAACGTTTCGCCTGGCAAGAAAATATAATGAAAAATCAAAATTATCGAATATAAATAAGTACATGGTTCTTCGATTAACTGTATACTAAACCGGACACCCAATCACGTTAACAATGTTTAAAGTAGGTATTTGCTTTAGTGTATATGAAACATATGGTGTGAAACATAAAGTGTGTGAGAATAATAGATTGTGTGTATTCGTAGTTGTGAGAAAAAATTTCAATCACTAGTTGCCGCTTCTGATCGGTGGAATTTTAAGAAAACGCAATTTTTATACATGATATGAATGAAAACAGGATGCATAAAATGAAGATAAATAAACAAAATAGAAATAAAGGAATGAATGTTTGTGTTATTTTTATTGTCCCCGTTAATTGTTTAACTAATTTGAACAATTGGATTTAATTGCTATTATTTACATAATAAGTGATAGATCAAATGGAATAAGGAGTTCAGGTTTACTTATTAATTATTAGTTACCATGAGACAGCTAATTGTATTACATCTCTTCTGTTAATACCTTTCGGATTTACCCATATGAGTAGGGCTTCTTCTACTAGTCTTTCTTTGTGAGAATTAAAACTTTATTGAAGGATTCACGTGCAATTAAAATCAATTGTATGACCTGATTCTATTGAATGTAATGCTACTACTGATTTGTTTTCGAGTTTTTTTATATCATCGGAAGATTTAGGAATACGCTTTAAGCACAGTTTGTGTTCCTTCAACCCCAAATTCAGTCATCTTGATGTTTCACCTACATATGTAGCACTACAATCACTATATTTTATGTCATAAACACAACTTTGTTATTCCTCCTTGTGTATTGGATCGATTGGACCAATTTTTAATCTTAAAGTTTTGTTTGTTCAAGAGAATACTCTTATACTTTGAAGAGTTAAGATCCTTCTGATCTCTTCTGAAGTTCCTTTACGATGTGGGATCACTATCGTGTTTTTTAATCCATTCGTTTTGGTTATCACTATTTTATTATCTTTTCGGTCTTTGTTCTTAATTATTCTTTTTATGAAACACCTCGGATAATTATTTATCACCAGAATGGATATAATTAAATTTATTTCAGTTTCTATATCACTTGTTTCAATGACGTGTTTTTGAACCATAGTTATCCAATTCTTGGTCAATCATCTTGGGGGAGTGAAGGAGTGCTGATTTATAATCTAGATATTTCCCTAAATATGTTAGCTCCCTGAATATATTAGTTTTTAAACAATCATTACATTTCCTTTCAAGAAAAAAGTTCTGAAAAGGCCAATTGTGTTCGGTGGATTTTAACTTCATAGTTAACTTGATTTTGTCAGAAATACTGTTGTGTTGAAACAATTTATCTAATCCATCTTGCTTTATATGACAAAAGTGTCGTCAATGTATCTTAAACAAACTTTAGATGGAAAGGGGCACTTAAAACTGTACTTATTTCCAATTAATGAGTGAATAATTTGGAAAGAATTGGAGAAACTGGTGTTTTTATATGAAAAAATTTGTTAACTTGTTAGTCTTCACCAATGAGTCTGTCATACTGTTTATAATATTATAAATATGTATACCATAGGTACTATTTAGAGAAACATAAGAAGACTTGTCAAGTGATTGCTTCAGAAACATACTCTGTTTTTAGTACTACTGATAAGCTTATAATAATATCTATATCAATTATTTGACTGAATACTTGAGTTTAGTGTAGTTATTGATGAACATTTTAGGTATAAAATTGATTCACTTTAATTGAACTGTTTAGAGCTGCTTCGCATCTAGTAACATGGATTTATAGATGTTGGGGAAGATTTGTAGTTCAGGTGGACGATTTTGATGGGGTTCTGTTCTCTCAGCTGGATGGTTTAGTCCTGGAGCTTTAATCGTTCTTTTGAATGACATCACCAGCACAAACTTCAGTGAAGTGTTCGAATTTCTCCACATGTGGTACACATGAGATACAACCAAAACAATGAAGTTAACTATGACAGGTTTAAGGTTAACGAGAACCAATCAACATCGAGGTGTACAGGACAAACCGTGAACCATATGTGTAGAAATTCGAACACATCACTTCTACCTGAAGTTTGTGCTGGTGATGTCATTCAAAAGAACGATGAAAGCTCCAGGACTAAGCCATCCAGCTCAGAGAACAAAACTCCATCAAAACATGGATTTAAGTTCGGTATGCATACATTTATACATTCTCTATTTAAACTTATTATTAAAATTAATCCATCGGTTACTTTAACTAATGTTTACTTTATCAACACACATACACTAGTCAATCTTCTTTAATTCAAACAAATAAATAATTTTTTTTTACGAAGGGTAAATATCATACTTATCTCTAAAACACAAGCTATCTCAAACATTAAAATACATTTAAACTAATGAGTAATAATATATTATAGTTGTGTTCCCTTTATTTGTATGAAATCAGTTTCACTGAAATACACTTAATCATTCATTCAAATTAGTGAAGTTTGCTTATCAGCTGATATATTTTATAGTGGATATTCTACTTAGTTCGAAATTCAATAATTTCGAAGAAATTAAAGTATGACTGCAAGATATTTCATATTGCATATTTTCATTGTAGTTGGTTGTTAAGTGATTTATTTATCTTTTTCTATTATTACTGTAAGCTTATTTCACTTCAACATGTAGTAACTATTGGATATGTCTAAAACAATAAAAAGACGCTTAGAGATTAATCAGTTAAGCTCAGTAAATGCAATGCAATCAACACTACTAGTCTATCCATTTCAGTTCAAAATAAATAGTGTAAATAATAATAATAATCAGTGTTATTTTCTATCAGCTATTCATTTTTTTTCTAATGACTCTCTAGTTTTTATACTAAACGAACAAGTTGACGAATTTGTTAAGTGTTTATTAAAATTGGTGCTTATATACACTCACTTAGTCATCCTTAAAAATCTTTTGGACAATATGGTTAAATCACCAACAAAATAACACATTTTAGTTAGTATTTATCTTTTATCATTGTACTAATTATCATCTGTTTTTTGTTTCTTTCCATCTTCTTATTCAATTATCTCGTCATAAGATTTTGCTCAATTCTACTAGGTTTATTATATTTTGCTGACACTTGTAATGATGTTTATTATTATTATTTATTATACTGAAATCAATTTTTCCGGTTAGCGTTTATTTAGTCGGTTAGTTTTCTACAGGATAAGGTCGCTAACTCCATACCCAACCCTCCTCATTTATCCGGGCTTGAGACCGGCAATAGCCCCACAGGGGCTCCAGGTGGAGTTGCTTATTGAATAAAAGAAAACTTCTTTTCATATAATTAAATGACCATTTAAACAACGGCTTATTATTTTGATTTCAGTATTATTTACTTACTTAAGTACATGGATTGTAAATAAATCTCGAATGACATTTGAGTTTTAATTGGTCGCAAATCATTGTTTCTAAGTAAAATTGTGTTAACCAGATGATATATAGATTACATTTATTTTCAATTACATTAATTTAATATAAGATTCTTGTTAATTAATAACACTTTGATGAGTCTATTTTTAACTTCATATTTACATAAAGTAATAATTTAATCAAATGTATTGAAAAATCTATTACTGATAAATAGGCCAAACAGAATAGTGGGATTATCTTCGTCTGTTATTTTCATCAGGACAATTATAGAATAAAACAAAAACAAAACAAAATAATGATATCTTGATTAAATATGCTTGTACAATCTCTAACTACTTGGCCATAATATTTCTTTTGCAAATTGTTCCATATAAATTTTTTTTCTATATTATCTTTGAAAGAGCAGTTCAGATAAAAATTATAGGAATCCATAGACTCTTTAGATAATTATAATGTCGAATTATGTTACCTCTTTTCTGATCTATCACCGGCATTAAGAAAGCAATTATTGTCGTTTTATTGATCTTTAATGCTAAAACGAATATTTTTTTGTATCTTGTTGAAAATCTTCAGTAAGTTAGGTGTATATTGGTAGTGAATAAATATGATAGAAGTATCATCAGTATACCTAAAATGAAATGTAAATTATTCAGTGTCTTGTTTAAACGTGGTCGTTTCAGAATCAGTCATGAAAAATATGAATTGCTTATTGTTACTACACCCGTCTGACACAATATAGTGTCATCTAGATTAGATTGAACATCCTTTAGCCTCCTAAGATGTTAGAGTGGGATTCAAAATACCTTCACTCAGAAAGCATATAGGTGTTCATCAATGAAATCAAATGGGACCCTTTTTAAGTTTATCATAATGATCGTGGCTTAGCTAGCCTTTAGTGTACTTATATATTCAAACATAGTCTGTATTTTAAAAGAAAAATACATCAGTATTTCCTTGACCTTATAAAGCAGGAATTCTTTAATTACATCACTTTCCAGCTCTTCTTCAGTTCACATCCTTATTTTTAGCTAATTGAGCCTGAACAATGTTATTTATAACCTTCATCAACATGTAGGAGCTATTTATCAAAGCTTTTTCATCATAATCAACCACAGAGGGATTAGTTTAACTAATAAAATATCTAAAATACTAGCTTCGATAATTTTCGGACGCCTAACTAAGACTCGTGAACTGCAAACACGTAAAAATCAGGCTGGCTTCAGACGTGGTCGTGGCTGCATCGACCACATATTCACCATTCGTCAGGTTCTAGAACACAGGCATACTTATCGGCGTCCGACAATAGTGGTCTTCCTTGACTTAAAAGCAGCGTTTGACTCTGTTGACCGAGAGGTTATGTGGCAGTGTCTGTCATTGAAAGGCGTACCTCAGAAGTACATAAACCTTGTGAATGCTCTTTACTCGAACACTACTAGTCGAGTGAGAGTTTATGGCGAACTGTCATCTGCTTTTGCAACCTCAAGTGGTGTCCGCCAAGGCTGTCCACTTTCTCCATTTTTGTTTAACTTCATCATAGACCTACTGATGGAAATAACGTTCTCGTCGACTGAATTCTCGGACATTGATCTCCTACCAGGAGGACCACTTATCGACTTAGAATACGCAGATGACATAGTCCTGTTTGGTGAAGACACTGATAAAATGCAGAGTCTTTTGGTAACACTGAGCAACAATGCCAGAATGTTTGGGATGCGCTTCTCTCCCTCTAAATGCAAGTTGTTGCTTCAGGACTGGTCTGCGTCAACACCTGAACAAGGATAGGGAGTGAAGCAATCGAACGCGTCGACAACTTCACTTATCTTGGAAGTCTGATCAGCCCTAATGGGTTGGTGTCTGACGAAATCTCAGCACGGATTCGAAAAGCTCGTTTGGCTTTTGGTCAACTTACGTCATCTATGGCGAAGGCGAGATATCCGTCTATCAATTAAGGGACGAGAATACTGCGCGGCAGTTCGTTCCGTTCTACTTTACGACTGCGAAACGTGGCCATTAAGAGTAGAAGATACGCGTAAGTTACTAGTATTTGACCACAGGTGCCTTAGAAATATTGCTCGCATCTGCTGGGATCACCGGGTAAGTAATAGTGAGGTTAGACGCAGGGTATTAGGGAATGATGAAAAATCAGTTGGTGAGGTCGTGAATCTTCATCGACTGAGATGATTGGGCCGCGTGTTACGTATGCCTGAACACTGATTACCACGATGCGCAATGCTAACTGGTGTTAGGGATGGTTGGAAGAATGTTAGGGGCGACTAAACCAAAACATGGCATCAGTGCTTGAAGTCACTAACTTCTAGTCTGAGCCACGTTGGTAGATGCAGACTACCTGGCTGGGGTCCGCGTGACTATCGTAAACAATGGTTGGAGACTCTTGGTGACATGGCTCAGAATCGATCACAATGACGTCGATGTATACACTCTCTGTCTTCCTTTAAACTAAGAGATTAAAATCGCTTCATATCTTTCTTTCTAGGAACTAATTCTTTCTTCCTGTACTATCTCCTTGTATGTAATCTTTCTTCTATATATTACCACCACTGAATTAACTACTTCTATGAATCCGGTGTTCATCTTGTTGTGCTAATGCGGTATGGCAACTTGGACCGATGCATATATGTGCCTGGTCCTACGTTGCAGCTGACTGACTGACTTTTCATCATAATATGAGACTTAACAGAAATCCTCACCACGAATCCTTCTATAGATCAAATATCAGACCTCCACTTCACTGGACAAACACTTTACTCTCTAAATGTTTAGGTTAAAATCCATTGGTATACGTTCCCAACTTATACCAGATTGTATTATAGCACAACAAGTGTTTCACTGAAGACATATCTAATACCTCTGACTTTAATCCCTGATAGGCCTTTGAGATCACATTTCTGAAAAGTTCAATACTAAGCAGAAATTGCTGTCCAGTCTTTAGTTTTCAATGGTCTACTAACTGAAATTAGTCCGTGACCAATACACCTACATAATAAAACAATCTTGACAGAACTAGTATACCTAAAATAATATTAACAGGTATTTAGTCATTTCACTGCGTCACCACGCAGATTACGTTCTTTTAATTTAGTAATAATTGACACACTGGAACCTGGCATTAAATAATCTACGATGTTTTTAAAATAATAACATTACCAATACTTTCTATTTCAGAATCTACAATGTGGAGTAAGTTTTCCTTAACATATGCCACCATACACATACTCCGTTTCCCTATATTTTACTGTAGAACTTCAGAATATGTTATGTAAGATAGTGTATTTATTTGAATCCAGATCAGAAACTCTTAGCTATCATACTGCTTAAACTAACTGATGAATTTATCAAGGAAGTATGTGTATCGCCTCAATTTCCAACATGATTTGGATAATTATAGATACCAATGAAGAATCGGTGATTCACCTGATTATTATGGTTCATTTTGAAACTTTCGACCCATAGTCACTAAACAGCGACGTTTTTATATGTTACCGACTGCAAATCTAGTTTGTCATCCTTAAATAATAACCAATCACTAGTTTTATAAATACAGTTTACAGGTTAATTTATCCGTTTAAACATATAGTTAAATGCAGTTATCATACGTTTTTAATGTATTTACTACTTTGCCAAATGACCATAATTTTCTTACTAGATATTCTAACATATTTAGTCATTTAAACAAGGTATCCTAGTCAATATATATATATATATATATATATATATATATATATATATATATATATATATAAACTTGAAAGTTTTTGGCTGACAATCCGAATTAATATTTTAGACTAAATATTACAGCATGTTAAGGATATCTGTGAAGTCACGTCAGGTGATCATGCTGTTTTTAAAAATTTATTGATGTCCATAATAAAGAATGCATGATTATCTCCATATATATTCACACATGAGGGAAAGAGCATCAATTTAATTAAAGTAAATAAATTGACTACATAGTTCGGAGGGTGAAATGTATATTTTGATATATAAAATGCAATAAATTTATGTCATAAATATAAATGTGATTCTTACATATTGATAAACTTAGTTCTTATATTACGTCAGTAGAACACTTACAGAAAATCTAATGGTACTGAGTGTACATAGTTTTTGAAATTTTATCTTAAGTGTAGAAATACTATTAAAATTGAAATTTGTTTTTGAATAATTCCATTTTGACTAAATTCCCCTATATTTAGAGTCACAATAATTTCAATAATTCGAACCTCATGGACTATAAGAATTCTACCAAAATCGTGAACAAGCTCGAAACCCAAGTCTAGAACCACATACTAATTGTCTTTTCTCAACTAACCACATGAGTAAGAAAAAATAATTTTTATTTTATCAAAGGATATCAAAAAACAGTAATTAGTAATAGAAAATCATTAGTCTGTTCTATAGATAACTTAGTACACTAACACACTTGAAGATATTTTAAAAACGGACGTTAAACTTAATATAATTGTTTCAAGAAAAAAGTAAACGAACAAAGTATAAACCAAACAAATGCCTTTGCAACCAGTTCACCAATAGAGTAGGTAAGGAATCTTGATATGTTATTTAAAATCATGAAGGACTTAAATAATATGATTAATAGTTATACATTATATACCGGAATTTTTAGATTTCATTATTCATACTAACGATGAGTCAAACTTCAAACGGTTATGTTACGCATTAGTTACATAAGTACAGAACACCTGTAATTTATTTAATAAAGCTAGGAAGTTACAAAAGTAATCATTCGATTCTAGCTTATTATGTGGACCCATCATGAGTTTTCAATGTCAAGCATAGATTTCACGTTTCTTCATGTACTACGAATACAGACAAAACATTAATCACTGTTATAAACTCTCAAAGAACAACTTTATACGGGATTTATCAAAGCTTATTTTGAGAACATCAGGAAAACAAAGTTAAAATTATCCTGAAATCATTGTCCTAAATAAACGTTATCCAAATTTTTAATTTAAAAAAGTAACAAAATATTAAATTATAGGTTTTTATGTAATTTGTAGAGAATACAAATCAATCACTGAAGATTGTAGTACTGATTTAGACTATGAAATTATACTATGAAATAATTCTTATTCTTAGATAATATGAATGCATATTAAGGATTATTATATAAAGGATAACTTACATGCATATCATAGGTATCATTTCTGATATATCTGTATTTAAATCAAAATATATTTTCATTGTTTCAGGTAATTTAATTTGTACTTGTTCACTAACAATTCCACCAGGAAATGCAATAATCAATGCTAATAATCCAGCTGCAACTAATAAACATTTTACACGACATGGTACACTAACTGTTGGATCAGTTAAATGTTTACCATTTTGACTAATTCCTACACTACGATTTAAACATATAGCGACAAGTAAAAAATTATTTAATGCAACAATAAAATAAATAAGAAATGCAGAAATTTTACACATTATATTGCCTAATAACCAATTTTTATATACAGCTGTATATGCTGTATAGGGTACACCAAACCATGCTAATGCTAAATCACATAATACACGTATTAATAACATTCTTCTATTAGCTAAAGATTTTGGATTACGTAATTTTTTAATTGTATATATTAATAATAAATTAATCAATGTACCAAATATTAATATTATTATATACAATGATAATAATACTCTTTTATAAGGATTTTTTAATAATGTATTAACATAATTATTGAAAAAATAATAAATTTGTTGGGATGTATTTTTTGTTGAAAGATTAGTTAAACTCCATTCTAAAATAAATTGAATATCATTTGATATATTAATATTATGATTAGAAATTAAATTGATTGATTGATTATTTTGTATAAATGATTCATTCATATTGTTTATTATTTTTTTTAAAAGTGTTAATTTCAAATCTAAAAGTTGTAACAAACCGGGACTTGGTGATTAAACAAATTATGTATTGCATTTAAAATCATATTATTATTATTCTGAGTTTTATTATAAATAGTTACTATGCTACATTGAATGATGTTATACAATTTTATCAATGTATAAATCTATTAAATTGAATGATACATTGTTTTATAATGAATGAATAAATAAAAACTGATTAGTGAAATTACATGATAAAATAATTTCTAACCAGTTAAATTATAAATAATCATTTGAAAGTTTGTAATAAATATTAAATTGTAATTGGTTAGTAGTAGTAGTAGTAGTAGTAGTAGTAGTAGTAGTACTTATCCTACGCTTTTCCACCAATGATTTTTCGTCAATCTATAATTCAATTGGGAATAAGAATATTATGGATTTTATTTAATAAAAGAGTAAAAATTTAACTATTATTGTTTCATTTTAGTTGATTGTATTAGTCTTCTTTAATTTACACAGTTTTATCGATAATTGATTGAGAAACTATTCAGTATAAATGCAATATTGTCCGAAAATAATCATTGAGTATTTTGAAAAATGAATAAAGTTTAATATATTAAGGTTAATAATAAAATAGCTAGAAGATATTTGATAGAATTGAATTCATTATTTTGTTTGTCCATATTTCTAGACTTATTGGAAATATATTAACACTTGAATGTGTTACTAGTTGTTTATAATATATTGTAAATAACTGGCAACTCATTCAAATGTTAGTTTTTATATTAGTTTGAGTAGAATATCTTAAGCAAATGATTTGTTTATAAATGTGAAAATTCAAATTAACAAAAAAATAATATCATGTTATCAGTCATAATTAGCAAACATATATCTGCCATTACAAATCTATAAGTAATGTATTATTGTGGAAATACTGACATCGAATGAGGAGATTCAAAACAAAGCCATACGTAAGTCCATAATTTATTTATTTTTATTACATTCTTATTTAAAACTAAATGATCAAGGTAGATGTATAAAAACTATGATCTCGTTAAATGAATCCATCTTATCACGATTTTTGATCCATTTGTTTTTGTTTTCTATATACGTCTCTGTCTGTCAAACAAACACTGTAATGTGATAATAGTAATAATCTTTAGGTTTAAAATCAACAAATTTATTAATTAAACGGTTTACTTAGTAAGTATGACATAAACCTAAAACCTTTTTACAAATTAAATCACTGACTTTATTGGGATGGTTAATTAAAATAAAAAAGTACCTTTCGAAAGATAATTGCCGAACGCTCAAACACTAAGTGATGTGTGTTGACAAGAGCGTGGGTGATCAGGCCAGCTTTCGCCAAGGTTGACTGAAGTCGACGTTACCAAACGGGAGATGGCCGTAGCTGTGGGCTCAGGATACAAGAAAAAATCAAAAAAAGAAAAGTGTAGCATGAGTGTAGTAAAGGAATAGTCCTACACCGTATCCGAAAAATGAACAAGTGGGAAATATATATGTATCCAAAAACACGGGAAAAATATCACAATGTATAAAAAAATAAAATAAGACAATAATATATAAAATCACAAAAAGGAACAGACTCACGGTTTGCAATTTGGTGTACCAGATCACGTCGGGCTCACCAATGAAGATGACACAGGTATTCAGAGTTTGAAAACGCTTTAACCAGTAACACCTTCTAATATGAAGCGTACCCACCAAGTGAAATCAAAAGACAGAAGCGAGGAGATCGAAGATATATTTGATAAGCTATCAATATATCGAGGATCGTTTGAACTAATCTGTCTAGCGATTGCGGCAGATGTTGAGCACGGCGTTCCCACACGTGATCTGATGCGAATGCTTGACCGAGCGCCTTCAGCTAGATGAGTCCACCAAAACTGTGGTCAGCATCCTATGTCGAAAACTTACAGAGCTGTTTATTTTGGGGAATTATTTACCGCTACAAAATGAACCTAAAACCTTTTTACAAATTGAATCACTGACTTTATTAGGATAGTTAATTAAAATAAAAAAGTGCCTTTCGAAAGATAATTGCCGAACGCTCAAACCCTAAGTGATGTGACTGAAAAAATCAAACCGTAAGCGATGTTTAGAATACGAAAATTCCTTTTCTTTTCGCCCACAGGAATGATAATTTCTCTGTTGTTGTTCTCTCGTTGTTGTCATTTCTTACTCACTGATGTTGTCGCTGCACTCAATGTCAAATAATTAAACGATCTAAGCTAGACCACTATTAAAAATCTGAAAGCGCTGGACGGCCTTTTCGTTTTAGTATGGAACTCTTCATTAGTTCGCACCCACGATCTCGCTCATGAAACTCAAACCCAGCACTTTCGGTCTTGCCCACGAATGCCTAACCTCTGGACAACTGGTTCGGCATCCAATAGTGTTAATGTCTAACCCCAATCGATTTATAGTCTTGCACATTGCTGAGGAGTCCCATAACAGGACGATGGATTTCCTAGAGTTCTTGTGAGAAGCCATAACAAGTGGAGTTCAGTCTGTTTCGCGTGAAGAAAGTTATGCACCTTAGACAATGTATAAAGGGATGCTCAAGAGCATGGATATGTTAAAGTTAGATATCAACACCGTTAGATGCTGGATTGGTGTTTTAAAGGTTGAGCATTCGTATGCATGACAAAGGGCCCAAGGTTCGAATCCAACATGCGTGATCGTAGACGCACACTGCTGAGAAGTCTCATATTAGAACTAAACGGCCGTCCAGTGCTTTCAGGTTTTCAATGGTGGTCTAGCTTAGATCGACTTATGAATTCAACTATTAAAATTACTACAATCTTCACAAATCTCCATTCTGAAAATAACTATTATTCAACTCACTGGTTTTATAGTATTTTGACTTGTTCATTCTTATACGACTCACCTTACTTTTAAGGTGCTTTGAATCAATCAGTTATACACAAATTTAAAAGTTAACGAGGAATTTTATAAAAAATTGTTAATAAAACATACTGTTGGAAGAAAGTTTGTGGATAATTACAACCGATATGAAGTGTGTATTTACTGATCAAAACTATTTACATTATGCGGATCAGCTGTATATTTTGAAGTTCCAATAGTTATAAAGTTGGAGCAAATAATGTGACTCCCTAATAATTAATTAATTTAATAATAATAGCAATGAAATTTACTGATAACAGCTGACAAAGATCATTTCAATCATTCTAATAAAAAAACTAGTACATGATCTAAGTTCATTATAATTTTTTGACACGGTCACACTTAATAATTTATTACTAATGAATATTTGTGTTAACATAAAACTAGATCAACATTATTTTCGCCGATTAGTTGATATATAACAGATTTTCTACACGAAAAAAAGATGTAATTTATCATATTACTTAATATAAAAGGAAAATTGAAGTGGGAGTTTTCACCAATCATTAGAAAATTACATATAATTTATTTTGTGATAATGTAAGAATTTCACCTTTGAATGTTTACCAAAAGATAACTAGTTTATCTAATTCAATGTAAATGATTAAAACAAACTTTAAATAACATATTTTAATGAAATAGTTGTTATGCTTTATTTCTTACCTAAATGAAATAAAATGCTAATCATCATAATGCATTATTCTCAAAGGTTTAGCAGACTGCATTAGTTGAATACTGAAAGATAAAGAATTTACCACAAAGCTCATTGAAGTTTTGTTTTATCTTGATGTGAACTTCTGCCAGGAACCATCATTTCTCTATAGATTAGGCACATATTTTTATCAGTGGAAAAATCACAAGATTCTTGGTTCTTCAATCATCACATAATCTAACATTCTTATAATTTCTTCAAAATAACCCTTTTAATTAATATCGCTATGATAATACTTGCAAACTAAAAATTGTATTCTTTGCCTTGTCGATATTTTTCATAAGAAGCGAACAACATGAATAAATGAACGCTTAGTTCATCACTGTACTATACAGGCATGAATTTAGAAGTCTATTAGAGACTAAGAAGTAAATGTGAAGAAAGTAGATAATTTGTAACAATTTTTATCACCCTGAAGGGATATTCATATAAAAAAGAAGATCAACGTTTTTTAGTACTCTAAAAAAGACTGAAATTTACGAAGACGGGGATAAAATAATCATAATGAGAAATCAGTGTGATAAATGGTTATAATAATGAACGTTTTGTGAAGCAATTTACTTGTACACATTGAGAATATCGAGTTGAATTCAAAACAAAGATGAATATGAATTATGGATTTGCAAAGGGATCAGAGATATTCTTATTATGGTGAACTCATTAACTTCATGAAATCGTGAAACTAAAAAGTATATAAGTCGACAATTTATCAATGCAACCGACATTGAAGTTCTAGTGGAATGTAATGGGAAGAAGAAAATACTGTTCAGCTAACTGGAAATGAGTTGGACAATTGACAATGTCGTACAAATATGTACAAATATTGAATCATCGTATTAAAATTGACTTATTATTCAACTAGAAAGCAGGGTTAGGCAAGGATGAGGATTATAACAAGGTGAGACGTGAGGGTTCCTTTTTGCATGTTCTGTTTATTCTTTAAAGTGTAATGATTATCAAGGAATTCCCTAACTAGCAAATACATAAGTAGGGTTACACTCTCCTCTCATAAATCATAATTTCTGTGAATCTCTTTATCAACTAGTTTCCGAAAACGTCAGTGAAGTAACGGGTAACTAGTGATCCTGCTAGTTGTTCAATAGATTTTTTAATGGGTAGAATAAACGAAAATCGTTTTAGAGACAATGAATTGCATTAGCGCAAGATTTAGTGCCTCAATGTAAGGAAACAAAATGATTGAATCAGACTTATTTGTGAAAATATGGTAAACAAGAGGATATACATTTTGAACGAAATTGGTCATCTTGTAGTTATGATGATCATTAACTTGGTGGATATGAGGTAGTGAAGATTGAAAAGGAGATTAAATCTGATGTCTTTGATCCAGAGTTTTAGTTGCTTTATCTACACGGGAACTGGTACTAGCATTTAAAGGATGTGCATTATAATTGTATTTAATGGATTACAAGTGCCTATATAAATAATACTTTGTTTTAAATAAGCAGTCAAAGACTGAGATGTTTACAATAGTAAATGTTACTTTTAAATTTCATGCTGGAAGAAATCATCAGGTACAGAAAAGTGGATTCATTAACAATTACTAGGAGAAACTTACTACAAATAATCCATTCGATTTGCATAGAAAATCCTATATTTATAAAGTATTTTCAATCTTACTATTATACAGTAACTGTTCGTTTAACCACGTGTCATAAAACTAACGGTATACCACTGACATACGTCAACTTCATTTTCATATACAACAACTTATCAGGAATTCAAATATGAATCATGTACAGTCTAATAGTTTACTAAATATACAAATACAGTTATATGATTTACTTAAAAATTAATAAATTTCCACCTAAATATTTCGAAATATCACATATCCTTAAAAACTTCTGGCATAAAAACGAAAACTTTGTTGTTTACAATAGTTTTATTAGTTATTCATCAATTTTGTCTTTATTCAAATCATAATTTCAGCAAGTAGTGAAATTGTTAATACAAAAACACAAAAGTAAATATGTATATCAGGATATCAGGATTCTTTATCTGTTAAAATGTCACTAATTTCAAAGTGCTCTTGTCAATAGTTAAAACAAGGAACGTTATTGCTTTATATAAGTAGAAAATCAACAATGACATCACGTTAGTATAAAGTCACACTGGTATCCCCATAAAATATTTAAAACAGACAGAGCATAAAATATTAAGCCTTTATTTACAAAAAGACTATTGATATTTTTTTATTTCCAAATTAAAGCAAAATACATACTCATAGTTTACTAATAGCCTTTGGTGGTAAATCGTGTCTTTCTGAAATCAACTTCACTACGAAACGTTGAAATCAATAAATTTCTTAACCAGGTTACGCACTTTATCAGAAAACAAATATATGATGAAGCGTTAGTTACACATATCTAGATAAACTCACAACTAGTAAAAAAGGGAAAACCTAATAAAAGCTTTTGAGCTTACAGTATAGACATCTAATACAACTCATTGCTCTGATTCTTCAGAATTTTTTTTCAGAATTAAGTAAACATCATTATCCACCCAATATATATGAATTAAAGGGAAAAGGTGAAAAATTATATTAGTCTATTCAGAAAACTCAAATCTCAGTGGAATAAATCTGTGACCATTCAATAAGACATGTAAATTCATAGGTTTGATGTAAAATGACGTGAATCCAGATAGTTTTTCTTCCTGGCAAATATTTCTGCTTATATTGTTTTGGAATAAAGCAGACTACAAGACAAAAGTAACGCTTTTTAATTTAATGAATTTTATCAATTAAACTCCGTAAAATGTTCTCCTTGGAATGTTTCTGGCAGAACGTGATGGATGACAAACGTATTATAAACGTGTACCGTTATATTTATATTCAGGCAAATTAAGTACCAGCCATCCTCTTTACGACCTGTATAGCGTAGCTTCGTAATAAGGAGCGATTACTCATATATTGACAATCATGATAGACTATGTATCTTTCTATACCATTATGCTCAACAAGATCAGGTTGCTTTTCGGCGGTGTTAGTTGAAATAAAGATATGTTTTACAATGTTCCAAAGATAATGGTCCTTGAAAACGTTAAAAGCTGCGACCAGGATCATTGACACAAATTACTCAGGAAACGAATTTTTGATATGAAAGATCAACAAAAGTTAGGAAGACAATAACAAACTATCCATAAAGTTCAAATACACCTTAGATTACATGTGACACCTCCAGCACGACTAATCTATGCAACATAGTGCACGCAGTGTCGAGTCACCTAGATTGGTTACAACATTGCAACTTGGTCAATAGCATTCGATCTGCACTAATAAGGACTTGATACACATGACATTGATTACAACCCAGTGATCCATCAATTGTGAGGTATCGCTGTCCACCGTCCAAATGTTAGCTGCACTGAACCAAGAGTGCTATCATATGTAAAGTTGTTAAAAGTATCACAAAATAATTGTTTGTAGTGGACTACGAGAGCAATAGTCCAGAATTAGGAGGGAGATTTCAATAAAACTTGTGTCAGTGGAAAGCAGACCACCGAGGTTTGATCAGTTTGTTGAGTCTAATCAGGGTAAACGATAACCAACAGCAGTTCGAGATGATTATTCGACCATCGATGCAATATTCGTAGGTCTCGCTCAGCATTTAACAAATCCCGTTTATGTTTTGTGGGAATAATTGTTTCCTTGGAATTTGAGTCTGTGTAGTAAGAGATAGATATAAGGTCTCTTTCATTTTATGCTTCTTGTAGAACCGATTTATAAAACCAGTCATTCCTGAATGGTGGAACTTATCCTGCAGCAACACCTGGAGTAACTAACTACAGCAAATACAGGACTGTAGTGAAAATTGAGCTTTCTTTTGCTAAACTCTGAAAATGATGCAGTCAAAAATACCTGTCTTAAAACTATATGGTTCAATGAATGTGAGCACGAAAAAATTTGCACCAAATTTTACGTGACTACATTCTTTTCTGTCCCAGATAGATGACTTCTTAAGAGTGATAACGTACTAAAATGACTCAGCGATTTATTAAGGAAAGGATTATGAGAAATGTGAAATGTAATGGTGATATACCCTCCTCAATTTTTCTACACTGCACAGATTGCAGAGATGTGCACAAGCACAATGACGAAAGATTGACTGTCATGATTATCATTATCTATAAACAACTTATATATACATAAGTGCTGTGATGAAAACGTTTCAGGTTTCATCACAAGTGCAATTATACGCATGTTTCACTAATGTTTACACAATTTTCAGAATATCTTAACTGGTGTTATAATATTTAAAAGAATACTAAGTTGGCATTTAAAGTTATTGAAATCATGAGTCAATTAAAGCTAGACCACCATGGAAAACCTGGGAACACTGGACGGCCGTTTCGTCCTAGTTTGGGACTCCTCAGCAGTGCGCATCCACGGTCCGACCCCTGCGAGATTCGAACCCAGGACCTATCGGTCTCGCGCGTGAGCGCTTAACCATTAGACCACTGAGCCGGAATCCAACGGTGTTAATGTCTAACTTCAATCAATCCACGAAATTTCGCCACCGTCACCATTGTCTTCAGTGAGCTGATATCTAACAACAGATCTGGTTGAACTCCACTGGTCACGGCTTCCCACTAGAACTCCAGGAGTATCTCTTGAAGTCACTCACTAGTGATCAGATGATTATAATCATAAGGGGTTTTGTGGAGATTTTAGTAATTTCAATAGTTGAAATCATGAGTCAATTGAAGCTAGACCACCATGGAAAGCCTGGAAGCCATGATTTCAACTAAAATCTACACGAAACCCCTTGTGATTTAAAATTGTGTTTAAATGTTTCTTTTACTATGTTTGTGGAAAAAAGTAATGATAAGCAGTATTATTTGTATTACATCATCGAAAATAAATCATCATTGTAACGAGACTTGACGGTAGAAGAAGAGTTCAAGCAATAACAGTTGAGAATGATGTGATGAATGTCTTGATCTGTTGATTATCTGGTTCATTTACAGTTAAGTATTATATGGAGCAGTCAAACACTACATTAAATACATTACAATTTCTTCCCGCGCACCTCAAATTTCAGTTCTTGCTTGTATCCTGTTGGAGTTCTAGATCATTTAGGATTAGTATTTGTTATAACAGGGATTGAGAGCATTTATAGCGGTGAATAAATCTCCAAAATTAATAGTTCTGTGAGTCTTTGACATTGATGTTGGCCACATTAGTTTTACTGGACACCCAATGGCTGAAGGCGCTAGGTCACACACTACAAAAGATCATGAGTTGGTACGCCGTGCTAAGCATCCCTTGCAAGAACTAACCAGTTTAGATTAAACGCTTCTCGACATATCGAGAGCTTTCCAAATATATATTCGAACCCTTTTGTTTCTGGCTTCTGATTTGATTGTATTGGTATCCTTCGATTGTGAAGGTGTTACGTGTTAAAGTGTTGGAAGGTCCGAATACCTTTGGTATCTTTACATTTAACTGACTAATATTTGTTGTCTTCGGAGGCTATCGAGTGCTCTCATAAATGAACAACCTGTAACAAATGAACTCCTTGAAACTTTATTGATAGGAACTTAATATTGTTGCTAACTATCGACCTCTGGTTCTTGTTACAGGCAAGCTGAATGATCTCGAGGTTATAGAATTACCCATTCTGTTGGTATTGAAAGGAAACATAAAAAGATTCTGTGCAACTCAATCAAGTAACAGATATTCAGAAGGATAGGAATAAGCGGACCGTTTGGCTTGATTATTCTGTAAGAGATAGTCCAAAGAATATGTTTTCTTGTCAGAATCCAGATGTAAACGGACTGAGTTAAAGCAAAGTGTAAGAGAAGCTATGTTCTGATTTCCCATAGACAAAGAAATCTCCATTCGTTTTAACGCATGTAGTGGTGCCTAGCAAGGATGAAATAATAAGACAGGTATAGTTGAGGATAAAAAACAGCTTGTTAATAAGATACACTAGAAAAGTGTATATTTCGAAGCAGTAGATGGTAGATGATTACTCGGCCACTAGGCGATTCGATACAACTCCTATGAATCACATAGGTGAGCATGACTTCAGGCGTGCTACTTGAAGACTTGAAGCACGTTTGCTTCCCGGAGGTTTATTTTTTACTGCTGTCTGGCTGCTTATGATCCCTGTATTCCTCTGGATTGATGCTGCTAATCTATCGTTCGGTGAAAAAATCAATGTTTTACTGATCGAGTTTGTTGTGACCTGAACTAAAAGTACTCAGCTGACTAACGACTTTTACCTTGGATACTTTTGGTTTCAATGTTTTGGATACATATTTTTGCCCATATTTCTGAGCTTGTTTGTTTATTCCTTTGACCTTGAACATATCAGTTTTGCATATTTCGCGCGTTTTTCTCTTGATCCTAAAACTTGACAGTTAATTGTGAAATTTGTAATAATTAATATTAGAACAATATATCTGAATCGATTACTAGTAACTTACAAACAAACTTTTGGTACCTGAACCAGGATTCAGTTCTCTTGATATCGGGATCATAAGTTGCGAGCTTATCAATCGACCGTACTTTAATAGCGAATCAAAACGAAATTCAGATGTACCAGTAGTAGTTCCTTAGGACGCAGTAAAGACGTTCACCCAGAACAGCCTCGTTTCGTTTTAATGAGAATAAAATTACTAAACTTTCTCTGTTTTGTAGCTTACACCCTGGCTCCAATGTTAATTTGCAACTTCATCTCGTAAGCGGATTGCTCCACTGAAACTCAACTCCCTTGTTTAGAATTTAACAAGGTCCGGAAAACGACGTGATACGAATAAGAATAACCTAACAATTATAGATACACAAATTTTATGCAAAGCCCTGTCTTAGGCGAAGTTGAAGATGAGACGTCATGTACCAGTCGAGTTTATAGCTCTCACCTTAAATGTTAGCAACACATTCTGCAGTTATAAAAGTATCATTGCAATGATTAACTGACTGTTTTGTTTTATAATTACTCTGTACTGCTCGTAGTGCTTCACAAGCAAGAGATATCTATCGACGTAAGTAAGGTGTTTCAACGCACAATACTGAACAGACGTTCCAGAAACCGAGCTGGATTCGATTAGGCGCTAAGTGAATTCCAACAAGTACGAGAATGATAATGTTATACCTAATCATACCAATTATGTTCAAGTCGATAGCAAATTACTAAAGGACATGCGATTTAAACACGTATTTCGTATTGTAACGGTACATAAATCCCCAAAATAAATAGCTCTGTAAGTTTTCGACATTGGATTCTGACCACATTAGTTTTAATGGACTCACCTAGCTGAAGGCGCTAGGTCGTGCATCCTCACTAGATCACGTGTTGGAACGCCGTGCTCAAAATCTGCTGCAATCAATATACAGATGAGATCAGACGATCCTCGATATATTCATAGCCTATCAAATATATATTCGAACCTCCTCGCTTCTGTCTTTTGGTTTCGTTTGATGGGTACGATTCCTATTAGGTGTTACTGATTAAAGCGTTGTCAAACTCCGAATACCTGTGGCATCTTCAGTATTTTTCTGTATGCTTGATCACAAGCGTAGAGCCCATTTTTGTTTGAAAAAATTGATAATCGTCTATCTCTGACTCCATATATAGTGCATTCTAGTTGTTTGGATTAGGGCTGGTACAAATAAACACACCAACGTTGACTTGACACTCACCCAGGCATCGAAGAATAAGTGCGTCACACTACTAGTAAACTGGGGTAAAAGCTATATAAGAGGTACAAACATTCTGAAAATTTGCATGTGATGGCAAAAACGCTGTTCATGGCCTCAAAATAAAAACATCCAGAATATCCGATAACAGGTGGCATGTGTATGAGTCCCATAGCTTAACTTATTCTTCATGCCTTTGTTAGACTATTCCAAATCCTGGGGATTGATAGAGAAGCCTATAGTTTATTAAGGAATATTGCATATCCTGACAAACCTATTCTATTTCGTCCTACAAACTAAGAAGAATACTGACGAATTATTTTCATGTGACATCATTTGGAAAATGTGGCGGAGCACAACTATACAAATTAAATACTGCTTCGATTGAGACCATTAGAAGTTGGACACTACAGCTTAAACGCGAACTTCTGAATGCCGTTTTGGTACACAGCCATCAAAGACACCCTTAATTGTGAAGGTGTTAATAGTGATCCTTACAACGATGTTTCGAAACAAAATTTGTCATATAATTGAATACGACTGGGTTTATAATACTGTAGATAACTCAGGTTACTTCTAGTAGGAACTATACCAACTCATTCGGACAAGTGGATAATTAGAAAGGCACACTTTGTTCGTCTTTGTATTAACTACATCTTCAAAGTTCATGTAAGTTATACTATGCACAATTATACGAATGTGAATACAGGGAAACTGTACGAGAGTTTAGCTACATTTCTGAAGCGTTTATAACCACAATGCAGCATAGTTGCGAGTCAGAATCAACTTGTTGGAACAGAACACTAGACTTGTCCTTGACCACTATGACCTATATCCATAACTCACATTGCGAAAACTAATGACTGACCAAAGTACGTTCTATCTATTCCTCATTGATAATGGTAACACAGAGTGAAATATTTTGAAGACAGATCTACTATTTCGTCAGAATGGTGCTTAGTTAAAAGCCAAAAGTAGTCTAATCCATTCCCATAAACGTTTCGAGAAAACTAACAACTATTAAGCCACCAATGAAGTTGATGGAGTTTTGTCCTCTGAGCCAGATGGTTTGGTCGTGGAGCTTTCATCGCGCTTCTGAACAACCAAACCATCCGACTCAGAGGACAAAACTCCATCAAAATCACCCACCTGAGATACAAATCTTCTCCACCATCAAACCATTCAGGTTGTTTATGTGAAATCCTACATAGTCCGTATTGTTTCGCATGCAATATTCCAAAAATTCACAGGACAGATTATTACTTTTCCCCATGGTGCTGAATCTTATCGGGATGGCATCGTAATTCACGCCGCGAACACTGAGTTGCATAATGAAAGGGATCCGAAGTGATTTAAACGATTTTATAAAACAACTGCTTCCGTAAACCCATCTCTGTGCCAACTTAATTCAGCTCTATCAAACAACTTGACAGTACCGTAGACGCCAGGAGATTTGAACCTAATATCAGTGGCTTAGCTACATCTATCCAAGTTTCATATGGATCGAAGTTATTCAGCCTTATCCCACACTCACCTGTAAATTTACACAAATGTTATCACCACTTATTGACCTGAATTGTATTATATAGTCTGTTTTAGAACGACACAAGGACGCGATATGAAAATGTTTGCATTTCCCAATTATTGATGTTCTCCTCAAACCATTTTACCAACTAGGGATTCTATCCTTAATATAAACGCATTTACATTTAGGATGGTTATGGTTCTACAGAAAAATGAGAAGCCGGTAGTTTTGATTTCTAGATGATTGAACAACAATGACTATGGGAATTCCTGAAGTCAAATGGGGGTTTTGGCTCCATGACACCCACAATCGTGTGGTATAACAAAATATTTCCCTCAAACATTGAAGATTCCCATCGCGTTAGTAACCCAGGAAGGTTGATTCTTGCAGATTAGTTAGGGAGCAACAATAATAATAATTCATTCTCAAATAACAGTTTCTTACGTGAGTCATACCAGTTTACAGACAAGATCAAATTGTTACAAATGATACAATTTCTAACTGTAGTAAATTACTCAGCTGGGTTGATAATTTATAAGATATGAATGTAGATGGTTTTAGTCAGTATCGCAGTTGGCTCGCTTCATGAAAGTTGCGTTGCGACGTGCAACTGAGGGTCGATAATGGATTCATGTGCAGTTGATGGCTTACAGAAATCGCAATCTTATATCCCTTTGGAATATCTGAGGCTTTAAGGACGGTGCAGAACCAGGTCACCCGTTCAGTATCTCAACGGGGCTGAAAAATGGTGCAAGAAAAAAAAGAAAGAAAACAAAAAAGGACGAGAAGCAGAGCAGACAATGTTCATGACTACTCAGTCTGATTCTCTTTTATTAAAGTATTTAGTAAGCAGGAGCATCCTAATAAGTTAAAGAAAATAAGTGTAAACAAGGTGTGAGTGGATAAATAACTGACAAATGGAGGTGGTTCAGAAGGAAACTGAGAGTATGGGAGTATGTGTAGTTATAAAATAAAGTGTTAAAAACAGTGTTATGATACACAAATGGCTGTCTCCCTTTTTTATCGACGCTACTTGGGCCTCTTTTAGATTTTATAGGGTCTTGATAGGCTTCGTTTTTTTATAGAGAATTGTCTAGTTTGCTTGTAATAGGATTACTAAGTAGGAAGTGAAACATATTCAACGTTCTGAACACGATTCAATGAAGTATTTGGCATGATAAATCAGGATCAATACCGCTATTCGTGACATTCCAATAGACCATAAGGATCCGTAATTGAATAAAATGTTCTGCCCTACAGACATTCGTGGATTGAAGTTATCTCCCCGCCATCATGTTTGCTGGTCAGTATCGCCACCCTCCCTCCTTTTGTGATGTTAGACTCTCATACGTTTGTGGTAAGTATACATACTGCTTTAATCAAAGCACATGGCTGGAATACACTGTCTCTACTAGTTCCATGTTACAAGCAAATCAGACAGTTAAAGCGTTTGTATTATGGGTTAGATGTCCATTTAGTACATCACACTGCTATGAAGATAACTAATGGTGAAAGATAAAAAAACAGCTTAGAATATATGTGGTGTAAAGATAGTAGGACTAAAAGCAAATCAAATCATATGAAAGAGTATAAAATTGCAAAAATTTTTAGGGTAAGAAAAATAAAACATTGAGCAACTCACAAGACTTTATGACCAATTTCGAGCTTCGTATGATCGGCCTTGGCAGATCAGCGTCCATAAGATTGGTGAGTTATCTGTCTACTTGCAATAGAAAAAGAAAAAGACATGACACTTAGGAAGAATAATGTATATTTAACTAGTAGAGAGATTTGGGAACTGGAAGTGAGGGTTAGGATCATAAGGCCATGATTAATAAACAATGAATAATAGGAAAGGGTAAACCATATGTTCTGTAATTTAGTTGTACTTATATTAATAATAGTCGGGCTCGTTATATTATTGTTCCGTCTAGATATTAAGCGGTCCATAATAGAGTGCTTCATTGGTGGTCGGGAGTTCAAGGAAAGATTGAAGTTCTTCAGAGTCTAGAAACAGGGTTATTAGCCTTTTGAATCTGGTAAATGTGTCACAGTTACGGATAGGCAATGGCAACCTGTTCCACAACAAACTATACCGTACTGTAAAAAACTTACAACGCATTTGTTTTTGGTATTTTACGGTAAGTAGTGCATATGCGTTGTTTCTTAGTCTATAGGCTGGGTAGTGAATCATAGTTGGTCAGGAGGTTAGAAATGAGAGTCCGTATATCGCTTTGTAGAGAAATATTAAATTATTCTTTAGCCTAAGGTGCCATAAAGTTTCTAAAGAGAGGTGCTTACATCTATCTGTGTAGTCGGTATTAGAGTTACTTCCTAGCAGTTGGCGTGTGAAGCGTTTTTGAACGTCTTCTACTCTTATCTTGTCTGAGGTATTCATATTAGAAAAGATAAAAGAACAGTATTCCTGGGAAGGTCGTACACATATTCTATAGAGAGTAAGCTTAGCTTCTGTTCTGAAGAAATTTCTCATTATGAAACCAGTTTGCCGTCCATATTTAGAAATGATAGATGAGGCTTTTTCTTCAAAGTTCAGACTTCTTGTGTAATTAATTCCTAGATCGTGTACCAATTCGAGTGTTTGAGCTGTGCTTTTATTCAAGTGAAGTTGCAGTTTACAGGGATGCTTTGCAAAGTGCATGATCCCGCACTTGTTGAGGTCAAATGATAATTGCCATTTTTCGCTCCAGATAGTTAAGTTATCGAGGTCATTTTAGATCAAGGGTACACTTTTGTTTAGGGTCTCAGGCTTATAGCTGTATACTATTTTGAGACCATCAGCATATAAGTATGGCTTTCAAAATGTTACGGTGTTACACATGTCGTTTATATACATAAGAAACAAGAGTGGACCTAATACGCTTCTTTGAATGTCTCCACTAGTTATTGGTTTGGGCGATGAGAGACAGTCATTGTACTTTACCATCTGTTTACGTTCGGTTAAGAACGAAGCAAACCATGGGTTGTGGGTTGTTTATTCCGAAGGATTTTTTTGAAGAGAAGCCTTTTACGTGGGACCTTATTAAAGGCTTTCTTAAAGTCTAAGAATAGGACTGATACAAGAAGTCCGTTGTTGGACTACAGCCGACTTAACTACTTTTTCCATCACTCTAGACACCACTGAAGTTATGTTTATGGGTCAGCAATTGTCAACATTTGCTTCAGGTCCTATTTTAATTTTGGGAATGACGTGTAGTTTTCCAGGCAGTAGGGTAACACGCTGTAGAGAGTGATATCGCAAATAGTTTGAGAAGTAAAACACATATATCATCACCCCCACGTTTTAGCATGCTAGCTGGAATACCATCTGGTCCAACAGTGTATGAGTGTTTCAATGTACTAATTGCCTTAGAGATATTTTGTGCATTGAAGTCTACATTAGTAATTTCACAGGGAGGTACTGGGATTGGTTCTGAATCGTTTAGTGGTTTTTCTTTAGTTAGTGAGAAACAAAAGTGATCACTAAATAGTTCCGTAACAACTTTATGGTCTTCGTATACTTGTTTTTCTTTAGTGAACATGCTCCCTCTCGATTTGAAACGTTTAAGTTTATTTTGAAGGAGTACGGTGAGTGCAGAGGAGTTATTATTAAGTTCGACTGCACGTTTTTCATGTGCGACTGCTTTTTGTCTACGTATTGCTTCTGTTCGGACAAATATTTCTGTCATCGTTACTAAAGAGGAAAAGCCATTAAAGTTGTGGAATTGAGTACAATGTCTTTGAAGACGTCTTCGTGTACCGATCGGTATATAGAGATCTCTAGAGAACGTAGGTTTACAGTATTCTAAAGATGCGATTTTGTTAATGATACTTCTGATGTTGGGATAAAATATATTGGTTAGTGTGCCGGTATTTTTTGCAGTAAAGAAAGTTCACCAATCAGTGCTTCATAGGTGATTGTGGAAGTTATTCCAATCAACCTTGCGATAGTTTCTACGAAGTGTTACGGCTTTACGTCTGCCGGTTGCGGTTTTGATATTAAAGCTGCATACGACAATGTTATGATCACTACCTGGAAACGTTTTTCCAATATACACCGTATTGGGGGTGAGGCCACTGGTAAAGACTAAGTCCAAGACATTTTGATGTCTGGTAGGGCAATTGACATACTGAGTTCATTGTTCAAGCTTTGGACATTCGTAGTGTGGTGTCAAGTTGAGCTTGACTATGAACACCACTACAAGACTACGTTCCAATTAACCGATAAGATCCTCGTAGAACAATATCAGAAGGCAGATAATAGTGGTAGTTGAAATATATTTGCTGGCAATCTCATGGTATCGAAAGAATACCGAGATCGTGCCAAAGGAGTACAAATCCGATCGGCAAGAAAAGGTACGTGCGTAGTCACATTTTTATTTGTACGTACAAATTGAATCTCGGATTCGCATCTAAGAATTCAAAGGCCCATCCAGCTAGATTCTGTATGTTTAACAATTGACTGAACGAGATGAATTTAAATTTACTTTGAAATGGCTAAAAAATGAGAAGCCGGTAATTTTGATTTCTAGACGATTGAACAACAATGGATATGGGACTTCTTTAAATTAAGTGAACGTTCTAACTCTAGTCTGAACAGTTTGTAGTTTAACTCCATGATCTGTGCTATGCTTGTAATACACTTATGTCACTTCATCCGTTGTTCAATCTGACGATCCACATACTGAATTTAGAATTGTTCATGGGCATACTACATGTAAATTTTTGATCATTTTGTTCGTAACACAAATGATTGTATGTTACTTCGACCACTGCTAATTGACATGGCAGACGTTGTGAAAGATACTTTGGGGAATTTTTTAACTCCTATCGGTGAGCTGATAATAGTTTGAAATATTCGGTGCAAACGTAGGTTTTCTGAGTTTAATGGAATTAGAGATCATGTCACTGCATCCTGAATATTGTTTGGGCTTTCAAGATGAATTAGTAATTCCAAATAAACTTAGATTAACATTGATGGAAGAGCTGTAGCAATAATGGTTCGTCACTACACAATGCTTGATGTTGGGCACACAATAATTCTACTCTAAATCAATGGCCTTGATCTTGTGTGTCGTGACAACGTATTTATACCAATTACTGTGACCTATTCCCGTACTCTTACTATCTTTTATTTGGTATTGATTCATATTTCAAATGACCAGAAGTAGTAGGGGAGCAAATCTTGGCAGAAAACTTAGCTGAATTGCAATAGGAATGACGCTTAAACGACAGGGGAAACCCACTGTTCCAGTATTTGATAATGAAACCCATTTCACAGAAAAAAGATTCGATAGCTGTATAACTCCAGGCCCTGTGCCCTTTCAATATATGACCTGATGATATCGCAAATTAAACAACAGTGTTTTATCGACCGGATGACGCACAAAACCCGTACACGCGGTCTAGAGTCTTTAAAGTTTCTGCTTACAGACTAGCCTTGCCTGTTAAGTCCAGAACACCAATTTCAGCCTCTGCGATATGAATCATATATTTCATACATACTGGGTTTATTTACAAATCAAACAAAACACATCATACCGTAAGATAGAAAATAACATTTGTACAAGATCTAGCCAGAAATGGCTGTGAATGTGGGAGGTAGTAATTGATAGACCAGGCATAACTCAAGAATGGTAATAGACTGGAAAGAACTCAAGAACAGTTAATCGTACAACACAGCTTATAATGAGAGGAATATGAATATGAATAATTCAACTACTTAACAGTTATGCAATAAAAGTATACGTATAGCATTTGTGATAGAAAGAGAACGCTGAAAATCCCTCCACAGCATTTTTGCTTGACTGTATTGTCCTTTATTTGTTTCTTCTCTCTGTCGTGTATTTTAACCTTTGTTCAGTTTTCTCCAGACCACACCTTATGTACTTTAGTCTTCCGCGTATGGGCTTTTATTATGTGATTTCGATTAATTAATTACTTTTTGATACCAAATTTTCCATTGAGAGTAAGGTCGTGTTTAACTAAGCTCAAGGTCACGGCGTGGTTCAGTGTGTGACTATTTACCTTTGACAATGTGCTTAGGAGGATTACTTGGATCCCTGCAGACAGATATCTGATTGCATCTTGTTGGGAATAATTTTATTGATTCTTAGGCATTAGACTCTTTTGTATTAACTGTTTTTTTGCTGTTTAGCACTCTAATTTGTGTTAGAGAAACTTTAGACTGTATAGCACAGGCTGTACTTTTTGAGGTATTTTGTATTTTAATATAATTTGCTCTATTTCTTAAACTAGAACCGTTTAAATTGAGAAAAGAGTTTATGTTTTGATATGATTTAATACGAGTAACTCAGAAACGCTTCGTACGCTATACAGAGGGATGTTGTCTGGTCAAATCGAATAAATTTTGGTTCTTTAGTTCTGCGTTCAAACAGAATATCGGTAGTTCCGTCGTCACAGTATTAGTACAGAAACAGATTTCATCAGTTACCATTCATTATTCTGATAGGAATATAACAACAGCTAGCTCGCTGATTTTGAAAACTGTAATTTGTTAGTAGCTTCAAATAATCACCAGTTTCATTGTTGAGTACAGAATTTTGTTCAAACTTTAAAACGTGATAATCTAATCGAACGTCAATCTAATAATCTAGAGAAATGAATACGTAATTTCCTGTCTCGAATTTGTATTGCATAACATTTCAGTTGAACCCCGATTTTTATTTTAATCTTCGCCTAGCTAATCATAGTTATGTAGATAATTCTAAACATAGGGAACAGATAGTCGCAACTTAAATCCTAATAAACTTCCTGTTGATCATAATGCTTTAGATAATTCACAGAGATAGAGAAAATGAAAATCAGAACTCTGAGAAGTTGATGTTTAAGCCAATTTTAAATAAAACAACAGTACACTATGGACCTATAGACAAACAGTCAACGTGTGGCAAGTGTGATGAAGAACGAATACTTTTACCGAACAATTAAATATTTCGCGTCTCGTTCAAATCTTTTATAACAATGTACTGCAATTTCATTCTGCATAATTTGAATTTCAGTTCTTGTTTTTGTCTTGCCGAAATTCTAGGTCACCTTGGATTAGTACTGGTTCATTAGACTACTTCAAATTCAAAGGTAATCAAAATCAGGGAAAGATCGTCTTGCTGCTCTTCTGTTTCGCTTTTTCTTTCTTCGGAATCGTCCTCTGACGGCACAGCTATGGAACTTCTAACGTCTGGAACAAAATTGACGTACGCGTCTCCTCAAGGTCACAGCTCACAGCAAGCGCTCTACGAGTCTACTTTATAACAACTATAAACTTAATAAGTTGGGAAGCATGCTGTGAGCCAAAAAGTGTTGTAATTTTTAGATCATGCCTGTAAAAATGGCGTGTACTTGCTCATGCAGAAGTATATTATTATTATCGGTTTATGGACGTCATTTTTAAGGGAGCTATACGAATTCGAGACAACAAGCCGAGTCTTTGTGTTCAGAAGAAATTTGTAACACCCTTATCTCTCCCTTGGCCTTAATAAATGAATTTATTTATTATTATTTTTTTCAGACCTCTTCTTTCATTATTTTTTCTTCACCGCCTCCTACCATTTTATTTTCTCTCAAATATGCGTTTAGCGCTTCAATCATCTGAACACTTCTTATAACGTCATCTTATAATTTTTATAAATGTTATCTCACTGTCTACATTTTTCTAATCATTGACCTGTTTCAGACTATGTAACATTGATTTGAGATTTATTATTCGGATCAAAACTAGTACACCTCTCATCATATTATCAATTTGTACTTTTCACTTATTATGTAATCGTTTTCATTGTTATGACTGAATCATAAACTACCTTGAATGGTTTAATAATTTCGTATATGAATGTAAATATTACTATATATTAGAGTAAAGACTGGTGAGGATCTAATGTGAAACAAACTTGTACAAAAACGCTTCGCACGCCAACTGCTAGGAAGTAACTTTAATGCCGACTACACAGATAGATGTAAGCACCTCTCTTTAGAAACTTTATGGCACCTAAGGCTAAAGAATAATTTAATATTTCTCTACAAAGCGATATATAATAGTAATAATAATAAATTTCTGCATGAGCAGGTACACGCCATTTTTACAGGCATGATCTACAAATTACAACATTTGTTGGAGCATAGCATGCTTCCTAACTTATTAAGTTTATAGTTGTTATAAAGTAGTCTCGTAGAGCGCTTGTTATAAACCATGGCCTTGAGTTGACGCATACGTCAAGTTTGTTCCAGACGTTAGAAGTTCCATAGCTGTGTCCTCGGAGCAAGATTCTGAAGAAAATAAAAGAGAGAAACAGCAGAGCAGCAAGGCACTTGGATATGGACTCCAAACGTTGCTTAACATTACGTAGTAGAACAGACAGAGGTATAATAAATTAGATTAAATTCATATTATCTCTTGTTAAAGTAAAATGAAGTCAGAGGCTCCATTCAAGAGAATGTAGTAATAAAGAACAATAAATTGTGATGTTTAACAAGTTGGATTAAGCTCATACGAAGGAAGGGAAGTTAAGGTTGGTACAGGGAAAGCTGTTTATTAGAAGGGAGTGTGCATATAGAGGGTGAAGTGTTGAAAATATTAATAACTGTATCTTCTGTTGTCTGATTTTTTCTTTCTTTCTTTTTTTCATCCGATGCCAGCCACACAATCCATGTGTAAAAGTCCGAGTTAGCATGTTATAGGTTGTCTTAGTAGAATAGCTAATCCAGTATAAAATTGGAAACATGAGTCTGAGTGGTGAGCGTAGAAAGACAATCTATATCACATATTGGTTGACTTATGCTCAATCATAGAGAGCCTGATACATACAAAATGTTCTGCCCCACAAACACGGGTGGATTGAAGTCATTGCCTCCATCATCAATGCTTGCTGGTCAGTAACTCCACCCTCCCTCCTTTTGTGATGTTAGGCTCATTTAAGCTTATTTTGGATATATATCATACCTCACACAATCCTCTGTTTCACAATCTGTTGGAAAACACTATTTCTATAAGTACCATTTCACAAGCTTATCAGGCAGTTACAAATTATGAACTGTGGGTAAGGCATCGATGCAGTGCTTTAATTGACTATAGTATAAAGTATAGTTTGCCTATTAAAGTATAAGCATTAAGAGGGGTGTAATGTAGGATAGTAGTTTAATAAAACGGGCGGAAAAGTATAGAAGTATATGGGTTGTAGATTAGGTAACAAGTGGAGGAATAATATTAATTGCTAGTCAACATGGTGTGCAGAAGAGTAAAAGGCAAATAAGCAATAAACAAGGATAGACTCACACTAACTTGGTGCTGATGTTCTTTTGTGTTGTCCTAACCAGTTGATGGGTAACAGGCTTCAAAGATGCAGTTCGATCGGTAGTAGGCAGTCGATTGCGCGGTTCTCTTGACTTTTTAGGGTGGTAGTGAGTGTCTCTTAGCGACCGAGTTTAGTTGAACAGTATCAGCAGGTCCAGTGAGTTACCTGTCTACTTTAAGTGAAGAAATAGAGTGGGAAAAGTAACTAAAACAACTGCAAAGTAGGAAAAATAAGGCAAACTGAACTTGGAGTCCATTTTGGTTTAGACATGTAGAGAGCCTATGATATCTGAGTGGGACGCAGATCTGTTCGTACGTGTTAGATCAGTGCAAATGAGGGCTTGATCAAGCAGCCTTACAAACGTATGTAATTCATCTGCCATGTGTATTTCGGAGGGGAGACTGTTCCAAATTATTGCATACTTGATGAGGAAGAAGTTTTCCCGAGTTTCTGATCTGTATTTCTCAACTTTGACCGTAGATACTTTGTTTCGAAGTACATATTCATGTGAATCTCAGGCAAGAACTATATTACATGTTGAATAAGTAAGGTTTTTGAGTAGTTTGAAGTAGAGAATCAAATTAGACCTAAGCCTTCTCTTCCAAAGGAGTGCTATTCTTAGGATTTGGCACCGGGAACTGTAGTCAACGACTGATTCAGCCCTAAGTATTTTGCGGGTGAAGTCTCGTATTCCTTCCACCTTTAGTATATCAGATAGGCGTAGGTTGGAAAAGAAGAACGAGCAGTATTCAGCGATAGGTCTTACACAAACTTTATAAAGAACGATTTTGGATTCATTTTGATAGAAATTACGGAGAATGAAGCCAAGCAATTTCCGCATTTTAGATACTTTGGCTGAGATGTGTTCAGAGAAATTAAGACGTTGTGAGTAGTGTACCCCTAAGTCAGTTACTGATGCCAGTCTGGACAGTGTGTTGTTGTTAATTGTTAGTTTTATTTTGAGAGACGTGTTTCCTATACATAACCAGCCGCATTTCTCTGTGTTGAGCTCTAACCTCCAGCGTTTGCACCAGTCGTCTACTATGTTGAGTTCATGTTGGATTGTTTGCATAGTACTACGTACATCCCAAGTGTCGGTTTTATAGGTGACTTTTAAGTCATCGGCATAGAGGTAGGTCTTACCTGTGCTAAAGCATTTGCATATACCGTTGATGTATATTATAAAGAGCAATGGACCCAAGACACTACCCTGCACAACACCACTGGATATTGGTCGAGGTGTAGATGTTGTAGAGTCAATCTTGGTTATTTGGTATCTGTTCGTAAGAAAAGACTTGATCCATTGCAAAAGGGGATTTATAATTCCAACTGACTTAAGTCTGTTGATTAGAAGATTATGAGGTACTTTATCGAAAGCTTTCTTAATATCGAAATATGGTATAACCACCAGTTTCTTTTGATCACGTATGCGAGTAACCTCGTTAAAGAAGTCTATCAGACATGTACTGCACGACCTTGTTCTAATGAAGCCGTGTTGTGACGGGTCAATTAGATTTTCCTTAAGTAGGTGATCAGGTAGTTGATTTTTTATCACTTTTTCCATTATGCGTGATATAACTGGAGTGATATTTATGGGTCTGTAGTTTTCGACCAGGTTTCTCGGTCCGGATTTGTGTTTTGGAAGAACATACGTTACCTTCCAGGTTTCTGGATATGTACCTGTCTCTACGGATAATGTGTATATTTTGAGTAATAGCGTCTGTATGTCCAAACCTGACATTTTATAAAGGATTGAGGGGATGCCATCGGCACCAGAACTCACATTTGGCTTAAGGGTTTTAATGGCGGTGTGTATACTCCCTATGTCGAAGTTTATGGTACTAAGATAATTTTTGCAGGTGCACTTTGTGTTGATATCTGTGACATGAGATGTATTCCCATTGTGGGAGAACCATTCACTTAATAGTTCACATATGATGGTTTGGTCATTATACGTCACTCCATCGTGCAGTAGGGAGTGAATGTTGTGTTCTCCGTTCTTTCTTTTGCGTTTTGCGAGGAGACGACATAAGGCATGGGTTTTAGATGTAGCAGTGAGCTCAGTATGTTCCTCTGCTTGTTTATGCTTGTTGTGTTGACTTTGTACTCCGTCAAGTACAGAGTATATCTGGTGCAGAGCACCAAAGTCTTTTGATGTATAGTACGTCCTTTTCAGTTGACGCAGTTTAGACCTAGTCTTTTGGTTTATGTAGGGAGTAACTGTCTTAAAAGCAATTTTGAAGGGTATGGTAGTGTCTAGTGCAGATTTGATGGTGGTATTGAATATTTCTAATGTTTCTAAGAGGTTATCACTGATAAACAAATTGCTCCAGTCAGAGTGATTTATTACAAATCGAAAGTTTTCCTAGTCAGCGATTGCATAGTCTCTATATTGGAAACGCGTACTTAATGTATTTAGTTTGTTGCACATGGCAAGAATCGGAAGGGTGCAAAGGGCTATTTTATGGTCGTTGTTGTGAAACTTTTCGCCAACCACTATTGATGTTGGTGTGACATTATGACAGAATATCAAGTCAAGAATGTTGTGATTTCGTGTAAGCAGGTGTACATGTTGTTGCCAACCGTGTATGTCTAAGGACCTAAGTATGCCTTCAAAGCACAATGGGCCAGAGTGTGTCGTCCAGTTGATGGTGGGAAGGTTGAAATCACCACATACAATTTTGTAAGTGAAGTCAAGCGAGGCAGCCTGAGCAAATGACTCACTTATAATTGTGTCAGTTGAGCTAGGAGTGTTAGGAGCTCGATATATGCATCCGATTAGTATTTTACATTCATGAGTGCACAGTGAGCCATATCGAATCAGGAAGTTTGCTGAAGACGTGGTCGCTATAGATTTCCGCTTTCAGATTTTTTGATACATAAACAAAACAACCGCCACCCTTCTTGTTGACTCGATCACAGCGGAAGAGCTCATAGGTGTCTATTTGTAGATATGTCTGTGATATCGCAAGACAGCCAACTTTCCGTTATCAAAACAAGTGGGGGTTTTTTAAAAGTAGTAGGGTGCGTATGTGTGTCATCTTACTTTGTACAGATCGAGCGTTGAATAACATAAGTGTCAGGTACGGTGAGTGTTTGTCTAGTAGAAGTGTATGTCGCAAACCCAGTGGATCGTCTGTTTCGCCATGTGCTAAAGAAGGATTGGAAGTATGGACTCCATATTGATGCGCATTTAGTTTATTACCAATAGGGTTAATGCGAGTAAGGTAGTTGGAAGTTAGTTTGGTGAAAGGAGTATGTTTCAGAGTGAAAGGTAGAGTTGGATGGTTAGGTAGTGTGTTCGGGGAGTGATCAGGAGGTTCAGTCAAGGGGCTTTCAAGACTAGAGACAGCTATCGACGTTGAGAAAAGTGTACCACTCCCCATTAATGGGTTATCGCCCTCAACATTTGGAGACCCAGAAGCAGCACTTTTGAGGGGGAGAGAGATAAAAAAGGATGAGATGGTGTATTTGTCGAAAGGATGTGGCTTGATTTAGATAGTATCTAGAGTCAGTAGGTGGGTTCCCAAGTAGGCCAACGTTATGGCTTCCTTGTGTGTGGTGGGCAATTCTAGTCCTATTATGGGTAGTTTGGGAGGTAGTAGTTTAGGGATAAAGGATTGCCTGATACTGCTGCCAAAAGAGGTGTTTTTGTTGTGTGTAGTTGTGTGCTGGTTCATGGAGCTTGTAAGGTACACACTATATGACTTACGGGTATCACATGTAGGTTTGGTTCTTATCGAGTGTCGTTTCACGTTAGGATGAGTAGACACTGCCAGTGCAATATGCTTGTTGTAGGGCATTCTACTGTTATGACAAGATGCATGTTTTGAGTTAGGGGCGCTGCAGTACTGGTGGGTTTTCACAGGGAGTTTAGTATTATTTCGTACAGCGGTGTCTAAGCATCTGTAGCTGTTAGTGCAATTCCCGGTAGGATTATTTTTTGGCTTCTTATCGAGGCAATACTGGGGCACTATTGAGGCATAAGTGGGTTGGCATTTTGGGGTAGTTGGGTGTTTGGGCTGAGGATGAGTGGTTGCAGCTGCCTTATGTGCTGTCTTGTTCCTAGGACTAATAGCAGAATTCGACGTGCCTCTGTTTTTTGGAGGGGTAGTGTATGGTTTTTAAGATTTATGCAGTGGCAAAAGCTGTAGCTGCCGCGGCTACGTAATGTGAGTTGATTAGTTTATGTTAAACTGAAGATTTGACGTTGGATAGAAGTCCTGTCATGGATGATTCTAATTTTCTTAAATATTGGAATACGCCTCAGTAATGACTGACTGTTGAGGAGGTGATTAGCTTCAGTGGTACTACCAAACTGAAATAGAATGGGACAGGAGACTTTAGTGTGTTTTTTACGTAATCTTCTTGTTAAACACCAAGATTGTGACAATCCACATTCTTGTAGTACAGTATTTCTAACAATCTTTACGTTCGCACTATCAGGTATATTATACACAATAACATTTTGCATACACTGAAGTCATTTTAACACTTCAGATGATATATGGTTAATTACTTTTTCGGCGTTTTTTATAACTTCGAGATCAGGATTTTCTGGAATATTGACTAAATATTTGTACGGTAATAAATCTTGGATAGTTTGGGTGAAGCTAAGTTCTGTTTGGCTGCTATTAGTGATGAGATTATTGGAATGTGTATCAAAGTTTTTAAGGCCGATATGGTTACACACAGACCTGTTGCAGGTGTCTACCGGATGATCGCCTTGTGCATAGTTATTTGGGGGATGGAGTACATATCTGGGTGAGTAGTCAAGATCTACATCATCGGGCTGGCTATTGTAGAGAGGCTTACATGTACTCCGTGGACCGCTACTCAGGATGGCCGATTGTAAAATATTTGAGTGTTTGGGGTCAGCCGAACTGTCCAAATACTGCTCACAACATGTGATGCTATTGTTTGGACTGGCAGATGGTGTCGACTCTAACGGCATATGACTGCTCTTATTTATATCTACAAGCGATATACAAGGTAGTGAAATGTCGTGCTAAGTAAACGGTGCCCGTTTATCGTTGCTGAAGGAAGATCAGAGTAGGATGCAGACTGATCAGTGTGTTTATAAGTTTTCACATTATTCGCTTTAGTGACTGATTTAGATTTTTTGCAAGCGCTATAGGCGTCAGGAGAGATTGCATGTTTTTTTAGATTGCCGGAACATTATTGTAAGTAATGGGAGTATGAAGTTTAATTTAGTGAACAGCGACAGTTATAATTTCACTTGATACACGTGTAAAGTTTAATGGTAGGATCGAATCCAGTATTAGTTAAGATCAAATATATTAACGTTAATTGGTGATAATAGAGAGCGTGAGAACCATCAAAATTAAAGTATGACGTTGACAGAACCTTATCAGTGACGAGTTATCTATCGCTAACAAATGTTCAATTAAAGGGAAAAACTAATACGAGAATAAAATAATACCACGTGAAAAAAGTTACAACCTTCAAAAGACGCGCAGTTATAAAAAAAAGAAAAAGACATGACACTTGGGAAGAATAATGTATATTTAACTAGTAGAGAGATTTGGGAACTGGAAGTGAGGGTTAGGATCATAAGGCCATGATTAATAAACAATGAATAATAGGAAAGGGTAAACCATATGTTCTGTAATTTAGTTGTACTTATATTAATAATAGTCGGGCTCGTTATATTATTGTTCCGTCTAGATATTAAGCGGTCCATAATAGAGTGCTTCATTGGTGGTCGGGAGTTCAAGGAAAGATTGAAGTTCTTCAGAGTCTAGAAACAGGGTTATTAGCCTTTTGAATCTGGTAAATGTGTCACAGTTACGGATAGGCAACTTCATACTCCCATTACTTACAATAATGTTCCGGCCATCTAAAAAAACATGCAATCTCTCCTGACGCCTATAGCGCTTGCAAAAAATCTAAATCAGTCACTAAAGCGAATAATGTGAAAACTTATAAACACACTGATCAGTCTGCATCCTACTCTGATCTTCCTTCAGCAACGATAAACGGGCACCGTTTACTTAGCACGACATTTCACTACCTTGTATATCGCTTGTAGATATAAATAAGAGCAGTCATATGCCGTTAGAGTCGACACCATCTGCCAGTCCAAACAATAGCATCACATGTTGTGAGCAGTATTTGGACAGTTCGGCTGACCCCAAACACTCAAATATTTTACAATCGGCCATCCTGAGTAGCGGTCCACGGAGTACATGTAAGCCTCTCTACAATAGCCAGCCCGATGATGTAGATCTTGACTACTCACCCAGATATGTACTCCATCCCCCAAATAACTATGCACAAGGCGATCATCCGGTAGACACCTGCAACAGGTCTGTGTGTAACCATATCGGCCTTAAAAACTTTGATACACATTCCAATAATCTCATCACTAATAGCAGCCAAACAGAACTTAGCTTCACCCAAACTATCCAAGATTTATTACCGTACAAATATTTAGTCAATATTCCAGAAAATCCTGATCTCGAAGTTATAAAAAACGCCGAAAAAGTAATTAACCATATATCATCTGAAGTGTTAAAATGACTTCAGTGTATGCAAAATGTTATTGTGTATAATATACCTGATAGTGCGAACGTAAAGATTGTTAGAAATACTGTACTACAAGAATGTGGATTGTCACAATCTTGGTGTTTAACAAGAAGATTACGTAAAAAACACACTAAAGTCTCCTGTCCCATTCTATTTCAGTTTGGTAGTACCACTGAAGCTAATCATCTCCTCAATAGTCAGTCATTACCAAGGCTTATTCCAACATTTAAAAAGATTAGAATCATCCATGATAGGACTGCTATCCAGCGTCGAATCTTCAATGGAACACAAACTAATCAACCCAGACTACGTAGCCGCGGCAGCTACAGCGCTTGCCACTGCATAACTCCTAAAAAACTATACACTACCCCTCCCAAAAACGGAGGCACGTCGGATCCTACTATTAGTCCTAGGAACAAGACAGCACATAAATCAGCTGCGACCACTCATCCTCAGCCCAAACACCCAACTACCCCAAAATGCCAACCCACTTATGCCTCAATAGTGCCACAGTATTGCCTCGATAAGAAGCCTAAAAATAATCCTCCCAGGAATTGCGCTAACAGCTACAGATGCTCAGACACTGCTGTACGAAATAATGCTAAACTCCCTGTAAAAACCCACCAGTACTACAGCACCCCTGACCCAAAACATGCATCTTTTCATAACAGTAGAATGCCCTACAACAAACATAGTGAACTGGCAGTACCTACTCATCCTAACGTGAAACGACACTCGATAAGAACCACACCTACATGTGATACTCGTAAGTCATATAGTGTGGACCCTACAAGCTCCATGAACCAGCACACAACTACACACAACAGAAACACCTCTCCTGGTAACAGAGTCAGGCAATCCTTCTACCCTTACCAGAAACATACTACCTCCCAAACTACCCATAATAGGACTAGAATTGCCCACCACACACAAGGAAGCCATAACGTTGGCCTACTTGGGAACCCACCTACTGATTCGAGATACTATCTAAATCAAGCCACCCCATACAACTCCTTAATCTCCAATAATTCGACAAATACACCATCTCATCCTTTTTTATCTCTCTCCCCCTCAAAAGTGCTGCTTCTGGGTCTCCAAATGTTGAGGGCGATAATCCCATTAATCTGAGACCATCTATACACTCCGACCCTATGGGGAGTGGCACACCTTTCTCAACGTCGACAGCTGTCTCTAGTCTTAAAAGCTCCTTGACTGTACCTCCTGATCACTCCCCGAACACACTACCTAACCATCCAACTCTACCTTTCACTCTTAAACATACTCCTTTCACCAAACTAACTTCCAACTACCTTTCTCGCATTAACCCTATTGGTAATAAACTCAATGCGCATCAATATGGAGTCCACACTCCCAATCCTTCTTTAGCACATGGCGAAACATACGATCCACTGGGTTTGCAACATACACTTCTACTAGACAAACACTCACCGTACCTGACACTTATGTTAATCAACGCTCGATCTGTACAAAGTAAGATGACACATCTACGCACCCTACTACTTTTAAACAACCCCTCACTTGTTTTGATAACGGAAAGTTGGCTGTCCTCCGATATCACAGACACATATCTACAAATAGACACCTATGAGCTCTTCCGCTGTGATCGAGTCAACAAGAAGGGTGGTGGTTGTCTTGTTTATGTATCTAAAAATCTGAAAGCGGAAACCTATAGCGACAACATCCTCAGCAAACTTCCTGATTCGATATGGCTCACTGTGCACACTCATGAATGCAAAATACTAATCGGATGCATATATCGAGCTCCTAACACACCTAGCGCAACTGACACAATTATAAGTGAGTCATTTGCTCAGGCTGTCTCGCTTGACTTCACTTACAAAATTGTTTGTGGTGATTTCAACCTACCCACCATTAACTGGACGACACACTCTGGCCCATTGTGCTTTGAAGGCATACTTAGGTCCTTAGACATACACGGTTGGCAACAACATGTACACCTGCTTACACGAAATCACAACATTCTTGACTTGATATTCTGTCATAATGTCACACCAACATCAATAGTGGTTGGCGAAAAGTTTCACAACAACGATCATAAAATAGTCCTCTGCACCCTTCCGATTCTTGCCATGTGCAACAAACTAAAGACAATAAATACACGTTTCCAATATAGAGACTATGCAAACGCTGACTGGGAAAACTTTCAATTTCTAATAAAGCACTCTGACTGGAGCAGTTTCTTTACCAGTGATAACCTCTTAGAAACATTAGAAATATTCAATACCACCATCAAATCTGCACTAGACACTACTATATCCTTTAAAATTGCTTTTAAGACAACTACCCCCTACATAAACCAAAAGACTAAGTCTAAACTGCGTAAACTGAAAAGGACGTACTATATATCAAAAGACTTCAGTGCCCTGCACCAGATATACTATGTACTTGACGGAGTACAAAGTCAACACGACAAGCATAAACAGGCAGAGGAACATACTGCGCTCACTGCTGCATCTAAAACCCATGCCTTATGCCGTCTCCTCGCAAAACGCATAAGAAAGAACGAAGATCACAACATTCACTCCCTACTGCACGATGGAGTGACGCATAATGACCAAACCATCATATGTGAACTATAAAGTGAATGGTTTTCCCACAATGGGAATACATCTCATGTCACAGATATCAACACAAAGTGCACCTGCAAAAATTATCTTAGTACCATAAACTTCGACATAGGGAGTATACACACCGCTATTAAAACCCTTAAGCCAAATGTGAGTTCTGGTGCCGATGGCATCCCCTCAATCCTTTATAAAATGTCAGGTTTGGACATACAGACGCTATTACTCAAAATATACACATTATCCGTAGAGACAGGTACATATCCAGAAACCTGGAAGGTAACGTATGTTCTTCCAAAACACAAATCCGGACCGAGAAACCTGGTCGAAAACTACAGACCCATAAATATCACTCCAGTTATATCACGCATAATGGAAAAAGTGATAAAAAATCAACTACCTGATCACCTACTTAAGGAAAATCTAATTGACCCGTCACGACACGGCTTCATTAGAACAAGGTCGTGCAGTACATGTCTGATAGACTTCTTTAACGAGGTTACTCGCATACGTGATCAAAAGAAACTGGTGGTTATACCATATTTCGATATTAAGAAAGCTTTCGATAAAGTACCTCATAATCTTCTAATCAACAGACTTAAGTCAGTTGGAATTATAAATCCCCTTTTGCAATGGATCAAGTCTTTTCTTACGAACAGATACCAAATAACCAAGATTGACTCTACAACATCTACACCTCGACCAATATCCAGTGGTGTTGTGCAGGGTAGTGTCTTGGGTCCATTGCTCTTTATAATATACATCAACGGTATATGCAAATGCTTTAGCACAGGTAAGACCTACCTCTATGCCGATGACTTAAAAGTCACCTATAAAACCGACACTTGGGATGTACGTAGTACTATGCAAACAATCCAACATGAACTCAACATAGTAGACGACTGGTGCAAACGCTGGAGGTTAGAGCTCAACACAGAGAAATGCGGCTGGTTATGTATAGGAAACACGTCTCTCAAAATAAAACTAACAATTAACAACAACACACTGTCCAGACTGGCATCAGTAACTGACTTAGGGGTACACTACTCACAACGTCTTAATTTCTCTGAACACATCTCAGCCAAAGTATCTAAAATGCGGAAATTGCTTGGCTTCATTCTCCGTAATTTCTATCAAAATGAATCCAAAATCCTTCTTTATAAAGTTTGTGTAAGACCTATCTCTGAATACTGCTCGTTCTTCTTTTCCAACCTACGCCTATCTGATATACTGAAGGTGGAAGGAATGAAACGAGACTTCACCCGCAAAATACTTAGGGCTGAATCAGTCGTTGACTACAGTTCCCGGTGCCAAATCCTAAGAATAGCACTCCTTTGGAAGAGAAGGCTTAGGTCTAATTTGATTCTCTACTTCAAACTACTCAAAAACCTTACTTATTCAACATGTAATATAGTTCTTGCCTGAGATTCACATGAATATGTACTTCGAAACAAAGTATCTACGGTCAAAGTTGAGAAATACAGATCAGAAACTCGGGAAAACTTCTTCCTCATCAAGTATGCAATAATTTGGAACAGTCTCCCCTCCGAAATACACATGGCAGATGAATTACATACGTTTGTAAGGCTGCTTGATCAAGCCCTCATTTGCACTGATCTAACACGTACGAACAGATCTGCGTCCCACTCAGATATCATAGGCTCTCTACATGTCTAAACCAAAATGGACTCCAAGTTCAGTTTGCCTTATTTTTCCTACTTTGCAGTTGTTTTAGTTACTTTTCCCACTCTATTTCTTCACTTAAAGTAGACAGGTAACTCACTGGACCTGCTGATACTGTTCAACTAAACTCGGTCGCTAAGAGACACTCACTACCACCCTAAAAAGTCAAGAGAACCGCGCAATCGACTGCCTACTACCGATCGAACTGCATCTTTGAAGCCTGTTACCCATCAACTGGTTAGGACAACACAAAAGAACATCAGCACCAAGTTAGTGTGAGTCTATCCTTGTTTATTGCTTATTTGCCTTTTACTCTTCTGCACACCATGTTGACTAGCAATTAATATTATTCCTCCACTCGTTACCTAATCTACAACCCATATACTTCTATACTTTTCCGCCCGTTTTATTAAACTACTATCCTACATTACACCCCTCTTAATGCTTATACTTTAATAGGCAAACTATACTTTATACTATAGTCAATTAAAGCACTGCATCGATGCCTTACCCACAGTTCATAATTTGTAACTGCCTGATAAGCTTGTGAAATGGTACTTATAGAAATAGTGTTTTCCAACAGATTGTGAAACAGAGGATTGTGTGAGGTATGATATATATCCAAAATAAGCTTAAATGAGCCTAACATCACAAAAGGAGGGAGGGTGGAGTTACTGACCAGCAAGCATTGATGATGGAGGCAATGACTTCAATCCACCCGTGTTTGTGGGGCAGAACATTTTGTATGTATCAGGCTCTCTATGATTGAGCATAAGTCAACCAATCTGTGATATAGATTGTCTTTCTACGCTCACCACTCAGACTCATGTTTCCAATTTTATACTGGATTAGCTATTCTACTAAGACAACCTATAACATGCTAACTCGGACTTTTACACATGGATTGTGTGGCTGGCATCGGATGAAAAAAAGAAAGAAAGAAAAAATCAGACAACAGAAGATACAGTTATTAATATTTTCAACACTTCACCCTCTATATGCACACTCCCTTCTAATAAACAGCTTTCCCTGTACCAACCTTAACTTCCCTTCCTTCGTATGAGCTTAATCCAACTTGTTAAACATCACAATTTATTGTTCTTTATTACTACATTCTCTTGAATGGAGCCTCTGACTTCATTTTACTTTAACAAGAGATAATATGAATTTGATCTAATTTATTATACCTCTGTCTGTTCTACTACGTAATGTTAAGCAACGTTTGGAGTCCATATCCAAGTGCCTTGCTGCTCTGCTGTTTCTCTCTTTTATTTTCTTCAGAATCTTGCTCCGAGGACACAGCTATGGAACTTCTAACGTCTGGAACAAACTTGACGTATGCGTCAACTCAAGGCCATGGTTTATAACAAGCGCTCTACGAGACTACTTTATAACAACTATAAACTTAATAAGTTAGGAAGCATGCTATGCTCCAACAAATGTTGTAATTTGTAGATCATGCCTGTAAAAATGGCGTGTACCTGCTCATGCAGAAATATATTATTATTATTGTTATTGCAAGTAGACAGATAACTCACCAATCTTATGGACGCTGATCTACTCAGGCCGATCATACGAAGCTCGAAATTGGTCATAAAGTCTTGTGAGTTGCTCAATGTTTTATTTTTCTTACCCTAAAAATTTTTGCAATTTTATACTCTTTCATATGATTTGATTTGCTTTTAGTCCTACTATCTTTACACCACATATATTCTAAGCTGTTTTTTTATCTTTCACCATTAGTTATCTTCATAGCAGTGTGATGTACTAAATGGACATCTAACCCATAATACAAACGCTTTAACTGTCTGATTTGCTTGTAACATGGAACTAGTAGAGACAGTGTATTCCAGCCATGTGCTTTGATTAAAGCAGTATGTATACTTACCACAAACGTATGAGAGTCTAACATCACAAAAGGAGGGAGGGTGGCGATACTGACCAGCAAACATGATGGCGGGGAGATAACTTCAATCCACGAATGTCTGTAGGGCAGAACATTTTATTCAATTACGGATCCTTATGGTCTATTGGAATGTCACGAATAGCGGTATTGATCCTGATTTATCATGCCAAATACTTCATTGAATCGTGTTCAGAACGTTGAATATGTTTCACTTCCTACTTAGTAATCCTATTACAAGCAAACTAGACAGTTCGGCGAGGCTCTAATTTAGGGACGACCTTTGAATGATTTTTAAGTGACCTTGAGAATATTAGCCAATCAGAAGCAGCTAGTATAACGTAGAAATATATTAGAAGAAACTAATGGATTACAGTGGATATACTTCTTTTACATGATTTAAAAACTTATCAAGGTTTGCTAAAGTTCCAGGTGTTTTGAAATCATATTGCATACGGTATATAAAGTCATAAATTCCAAGTACCTGTCGAGTATATTCACGGAAACGCTACTTACACAATCCTACTTTATACTACGTCCCCTGTTGTATTTTCACTTTCTCACTGCCGTTTCATCTGTCTGCACGATACATCCTACTCCTCCGAATGATTGGTGTACAAGTGTTATTTTAGTTGCACATATGTCACGACAGTACTTATACCACTGCACTGCTGAAGTTTCATAAACAACAGCAAACGTCGCATCCAGTGTTACTGGTGTATTTATTACCCAATTTGCAACTATTATCATAATCTGATTCAGTTTCAGTAGCAATCGAGCAAAGAAAGTCCCCATTCTAGCAGACTTTCTCCTCCAACATGAAGGACGACGAAATATAATCTCACCATGGTGGTTTGCACACTTTACTGCGGTCATTTGATAACCGCAGTCTCACGTACAAGAACTTTTTAGTAATCCCATCCCTTGTAGCCTCTCAATAATCACCCGTTCTCTAAAATCAGCTGTAAATGGATCAAATGTGAGCATCAGGTGTTAAACTTGTCTCCGTGACCTTGAAACGGCTCACACGCTTCTGATTGGCTCGCCCTAAATTAGAGTCTCGCCGACAATTCGCTATAAAAAAACGAAGCCTATCAAGACCCTATAAAATCTAAAAGAGGCTCAAGTAGCGTCGATAAAAAAGGGAGACAGCCATTTGTGTATCATAACACTGTTTTTAACACTTTATTTTATAACTACACATACTCCCATACTCTCAGTTTCCTTCTGAACCACCTCCATTTGTCAGTTATTTATCCACTCACACCTTGTTTACACTTATTTTCTTTAACTTATTAGGATGCTCCTGCTTACTAAATACTTTAATAAAAGAGAATCAGACTGAGTAGTCATGAACATTGTCTGCTCTGCTTCTCGTCCTTTTTTGTTTTCTTTCTTTTTTTTCTTGCACCATTTTTCAGCCCCGTTGAGATACTGAACGGGTGACCTGGTTCTGCACCGTCCTTAAAGCCTCAGATATTCCAAAGGGATATAAGATTGCGATTTCTGTAAGCCATCAACTGCACATGAATCCATTATCGACCCTCAGTTGCACGTCGCAACGCAACTTTCATGAAGCGAGCCAACTGCGATACTGACTAAAACCATCTACATTCATATCTTATAAATTATCAACCCAGCTGAGTAATTTACTACAGTTAGAAATTGTATCATTTGTAACAATTTGATCTTGTCTGTAAACTGGTATGACTCACGTAAGAAACTGTTATTTGAGAATGAATTATTATTATTGTTGCTCCCTAACTAATCTGCAAGAATCAACCTTCCTGGGTTACTAACGCGATGGGAATCTTCAATGTTTGAGGGAAATATTTTGTTATACCACACGATTGTGGGTGTCATGGAGCCAAAACCCCCATTTGACTTCAGGAATTCCCATAGTCATTGTTGTTCAATCATCTAGAAATCAAAACTACCGGCTTCTCATTTTTCTGTAGAACCATAACCATCCTAAATGTAAATGCGTTTATATTAAGGATAGAATCCCTAGTTGGTAAAATGGTTTGAGGAGAACATCAATAATTGGGAAATGCAAACATTTTCATATCGTGTCCTTGTGTCGTTCTAAAACAGACTATATAATACAATTCAGGTCAATAAGTGGTGATAACATTTGTGTAAATTTACAGGTGAGTGTGGGATAAGGCTGAATAACTTCGATCCATATGAAACTTGGATAGATGTAGCTAAGCCACTGATATTAGGTTCAAATCTCCTGGCGTCTACGGTACTGTCAAGTTGTTTGATAGAGCTGAATTAAGTTGGCACAGAGATGGGTTTACGGAAGCAGTTGTTTTATAAAATCGTTTAAATCACTTCGGATCCCTTTCATTATGCAACTCAGTGTTCGCGGCGTGAATTACGATGCCATCCCGATGAAATTCAGCACCATGGGGAAAAGTAATAATCTGTCCTGTGAATTTTTGGAATGAATTATTGTTATTATATGTGGCTCTAAATTCTATGTTTGGCTAGAAGATATGTTATTACGTAAATTATTGTTTATGATGCGGAGTATTGATATACGGTCAACTACTGTCTAGTGTACGGTAAGGTAAAGGCATTCCTTCATCTTTACCGCTTGCCATAGGAGATTCTTGATGGACCTGCCACTAATTTACTTCTAGTGTTTGAAACAAGCTCAAGTATCTCACCACTTTTAATAAGCCACTAACTATGCGGTCAGGTGGAATGCTTCACGAAGCGGTCTTATATAAGTGAAGTTTAGCGTCAGTGAAACGTCACTGGGCTGTAGCCAAATCATCCTGCGGTTGGGTCACTAAATATCAAACAGGTCATCGATCCTCGTCAAGACCAAGGACAACCAACGAGGGTTACTTGGTCATATGCCATGAACTGGCTTATATGGTGGTGGTCTCGTTACCTTCTTTGTACTCATTTTTACCAACATATTACCATAATAACATCTTGTGTGCTATATGGTCTTCAAAGCAGACATAGTACTATGGTACATCGAAGGGATAATCCACGCTAGATGCTGACCGCGAGGTGTGATATCTAAGTTAGCTTGTTCGTTACACCATTTCCGTCTAACTTGGGTAGGCCTCCAATCATTCGACATAGATCATCAACACTGATGATCTGCGGAGGCATAGAATCCGAATTTATCTGCTTTAAAGCATACGAAGGCTTTGAAAATTAATCGTATCATTCGGAAACCCTCAACAGTTGCTGCGCCTCAGTGCCCAATCGTTTACATGTAATGATCTTTATTGTTTGCCTTTCTCCTTCGTGACACTTCTCAGTTTTTTATTCGCTTAGTCAATCACCCTCCTCTTTTCTGCAAAATTAATTACTTGCGGACACTTTTCTTCATTTTGGATCCCAGTAATGTCTTCATAACTGAATAGTGCAAGTAATCTTCATCTGTTCATTATTTGCTCACCGATGATTAATTTTATTTTAGATTCGTTTTAAAACATGGAATTAGAGGCGGTATAATTATGTATTCCTATTTGAACATTTAAGCATGTAAACTTAAGGATAAATATATCGATTATATATATTATTGCACTCTTTCGCAGTAAAATGGAGACTGGAAACCTAAACAAATTGTTAAGGAATACATTTTTCGTTTTTTACCATCAACCACATACGTTTAATAGCATCGGACGAGGATTCAATCTTACAAACATTACACGGCATTCGAACTCAGTACAAGAACAACAACACACTACCAGTAAGTTCGCAAAAGCATTATAGTAGAGAAGCTTTAGTACGGGTGAACTCGAAGTTGTCTAGTTGAGAAACTGTGCTTAATGGGGTACCCCAGGGCACAGTTTTAAGGTCAGTATTGTTCCTCTTGTATGTTAATGGCGTTCCTCGTCTACTATCATCACCGGTTTTGCTATATACTGACGATGTCAAGATCTGGAGATTGGTACGAAGTAAGGGTAATAGCTTAGAACTCCAAAATGATACACGATGAATAACACTGAGCTACCTGTCGTCTTGACACACAATGACTTGGGTGTTAACGTTAGCCAAGACTTAAAGACTACTGCACACTGCCTCGCAATAGCCGCCAAAGGTTTTGGGGCTTAATGGTCAAAACGTAGGGCCCTTAGTCACGTCGATGCTATAACGTATTTGACTTTGTATACAGTGTTCGTGCGTCCTTAACTTGAGTACTGCATACAAGCGGCTAGCCTCTGCCTAAAAAAGACAGTGAGCCTTCGGAAAAGGTTCGACGAACGGCAACTAAGCTAATTCTCGGATCCGCGAAGCTCCCGTATGATGTTCGACTGGCCACGCTAAACCTATTCCCGTTGTCATGTCGAAGAAATGGAGGCGACTTGACCACAGTTTTCAAATTGCTTAGTGATAAATTTGCACCTGATATACCCCCATTTTTCTTGTCTTCTAAACAGAGAATTTACGAGGACATTCCAAAAACGTTCACAAGCTGATTATCGACTTTCCTATAGAATCATCAACGAGTGGAATTCATTACCTCAGCACGTGATGGAGTTTCCACCCATCAACTCTTTCAAAAGAAAGTTGGATCGACCGAGAGACCATCATTTTCAGGACTAACACAAGCCATCAAGCCTACTGTCCTTTCCAAACTGACTACAATACAATGTCAGAACGAATAGTATATGCATAATCGACAAACACTTCCAGCATGAAACTGCGTTACCATTTGGAAAAAATACTCTGTGGATTAGCACAACTCAACTGATTCACTCTTTTGATAATCTCTATCTACCAACTTTGTAATTGAATATCAACAATATCGATAATATTTGATACGTCCTCAACAAGGTCAGAAACTGGTTTGAAAGTATCTGGTTTGTTTTTTTCAGGCAATGCAATTTGTTCCTTCTAAGAAATGTCCTCAAGGTCTATTCGTGATGGCTAATCAATAGTTTGAAGGCACACCAAGTAATACTTAACTCAGTTTTCAGTCACTTCGGATGTGAAAACTTAAGCACCCAATCTCTCGATTTTGGGGAAATGGCGAGACTAATTTATGGACGACCTTTGAACGAATTTTAAGTGACTTTGGGAATGTTAGCCAATCAGCAAACAGTAAGTGTAGAGTGAAAATATATTATACAAAACCAAGGAAATAAAATGGATGCACTTCCTATACGTGGTTCAAAAACTTGGCAAGGTTAGAAAGAGGTTCAGAGGTTCTAAAATCGTAATCCATGCAGTAGAGGAAACCACCCATACGGCTACAGAAAAGTCCGCCTCTTGAGTCATGATAAAGTCTCAAAAACTCTCAGCTTCGACCACATAGTTCAATATTGTTTATGTGCACTTCAGTTGTTGAGTACACAAAATGCCACCTGTGGATAACGACACGATGCACATAACCAGGCCTATGTAGGAGTCTGTACGCTCTCTAAACATCCGTATATATTGTAGTACCCGGCTCAAGTCAGTGTTACTGGTGCTTTTATTATCCATTCCGCGATAATTGTCATAATTTGCTTCAGGAATCGTATATGGGATTTTCATCACGAACTGACATCAGCTATAATGCCAGAAATCTATTTAGGCAAATGGATGAAAGACTTCCACACCGAAATCCAAGATCTGTTATCTTATACCTGGTTGGTTCGTCCACCAATCATAGTCTTGCCGTTTTATTTATTATAGCCGCTAAATTATCACGTTTTGTACAAAATTCCATGTGAACCCATCGTACGTTAGCATTAAGGACTGAAGTTGGCTCCGTAACCCTGAAATTCTTCAAACGCTTCTGATTGGCTCGTCCGTAAATTAGAGTCTCGCCCTCTCTAACTAGTTATTCTGCTTTACATGTCTATGGTTAATTTTTCAGTCCTTAATATTATCCACCATTAGTTATCATGATAGCCGTAGATTACCTACTGATTCCTTTTGAGCATAGTCGTTTAAGCCCAAAAATAAGTATAGCTTCTGGAAGTTGGAATCTAACCGAGTTGCGCTGTCTATTGATTATTTTGGATATACACATCATATACACCGGCTGTCCAGGGCCTTAAACTGCAAAGACTTTTCATCCGATCCAAAAGGTCCGTGTCATGTAAATCGCGTAAAAAGACGGTTATAGATTTGGTGATTTTATATCACTAAAAACGTAACAATAAGACTTCCATAAGTAAACAAGTAGACCTACAGTGTATGTATACTAATTTGTGTAATTACAGTCATTATTATATCGTCTCTAGAAATACTTAAAAACTACCCAGCGACATTTCATTTGCAATCTAACAATAATATTGTCTGCAAGGTTCAGTCACCACGATTAACTTCTGTATTGTATTCCTGGTTCATTTCATTGGATCTGCTAATGCATTTTCCTTCAATAGCTTAATTACTATGGATCATTTGGAAACCACCTATAAATGTTTGATACCGTCGTTCATACCAGCCATAACTCATCCACTAACTTATGCCAGGACAATGATGTTGGTAAGTCATATTATTTCAAATGTAACTTTCAAGTTGGGGTATGAACCGTTCCCTCCTGTTCGTCGATTTACTTTACGTAACATCCTACATTCGAACTATGAAACATATTACTACCCAAGTGTTTTCACTTACTGCAAGTTTCTCTAACAACTATCTGATTGTAATTAAAGGTCATAAACTTCGCCAAGAGGTTGGGTTGTATGGAATTTTCACCATTGGACTTCCTGCTAATATTATTGGGTCATTTGTTAAGTCCTACTCTACCAACATCACTATTGAGGTACAAAAATGCTTAATACACAATTATTATTTGCAAAAGTATTTAACTCCGGACTTTTTTGAAAAGAAAACATTTTTCGAAACTGATAGAGGATTCAGAATTTTTTTGATCAGTGTAATTTCGATTGATATCATTCTTAACTAACTTACCCTTTCAGACCAGTAAATGTACTGTTGCTCGAGTAGTGGGTGTAGTTGTTAGTTATCCATTCCAAGGTATTCAAATATTAGATGTCTTTTCATCGTAAAAAATAGTCATAATGATTCGCCAAATGTCGCAATTTATCAATGGGACACGATTATACGAGTATGAATAACAAATAATTTAGTCTATATTTGTCTCCCTCCAGTTATATGTTCAATGCTTTTCCTACTATACTGAGAAATGAAGGCTTTTTAAGTTTATTCAGGTGTGTTTTATCTGAATGATATTCCTTTCTAGTGGTTTGACACCTAGAATAATTGGAGAAGTTATTACAGTTTGGTTGACTGCTTGTCTTGCCTATTTTTTCAATAAATATATTTTCATGGACCGTATCGACCCTCCTTTGAAAAAACACACTCCCTTTGTAACTGAGGTGAGTACACATAATTTTGTTCAGTAGTTCAAGAATTAATTATTTATTATTATTGAATATTATCACTAACCGTGATGACTGTTCTTTGTCTACTTTGTGCCAACCGTTTTTGCAAAAAACCACTGTGGAGAATAAGTCATGCACGTGAACTTTATTAACCAAATAAAGAGAAATCATATATAAATGCATTAATGACATATGCTGGTACCATTGAGTTGACGATGCTATGGTTTGACGTAGAGCACTAGGTAAAAATTGCTAACCGGTTAACGAGGAATTAGTATTTCATCGACTGAGGTTGTTGGGGTGTGTATCAAGTATGCACAATCACTGCCTACGTTGATGTATAATAATGTCTGGTGTAGAAGTAGGCTGGAAGGAAGCTAGAGATGGGAAAATAAAGACATTGCATCAACCCATAAAGCTACTGACTGTTGGTTTGAGTCCTGTAACTAGGTTTAGACTACGTGGTTGGAGTTCGCACGATGTTAACCATTTGTTGAAAACTCCCATTAACGTCTCGGAATCGTTCGCAGTGAATTCGCTCTTTGTCTCTTCTCTTAGACTAGGTTCCCAAATAATCTTTAGAAGTTTATTCCACGAATCCATATTTTTCCAAATCATATAATATATTGTTAATCTTTTCCACCACCATTAATACTGTCACTATTTATATTACTCCGACATTTCGCTGTCTTGATGTGGTGCACCAGCCTGAACAAAGGCAAATACGTTAAGTTCTATTTTGCGTATGATCGATCCTAACAACGACGTCCAAGTTTCGAACTTCGGTTTGGATAGCCAGGTAGTGTAATCACTCTTCATACGTAATCCCTTATACCTTAATACCTAGTGAATGGGTTATTTTTTCCTTATCAGTTAGTCGATAATACAGTAAAACTATAGACTGTTTGGACATTCAATTTTAACTACTTGATCATCAATTCGAGTCTTTCTCTGCTTGTTGAGATTTGGTTTTCTGATTTGTTGTCTAAGGCACCAGCAAATGATTTGATTTCTAATTTATTTTACGATTCGGCATGTAGGAAGTTGCATTTATTAGTTCCATAAATTAAAGAAACTTTTAAAGTTCCTCTCTCAGTATTCATTAAAAAAATTCTTGATAGATTTTTTAAAATTATTTCGCTGGTTTATACTCTCATCGAATTATATTCTGGATGCCTGATCTTTTCTATTACTGTTATAACTGTTACTACACTCACTGATCTGGGATTACCCCTGACAACATCTTTTAGTGTTAATGGGGTATGACAACCTGAACCGATGTGTTCTACTTTGTGCTTAACTGACGTTTTCTTTGTATGTAAGCGTAGAGTTATTTTCAGTAGAATATAATGGGTATAAATATAATTACCGCTCTTAAAAATAATTTGCGTTTGTATGTCAAATTGTAACTTCACATACTAGATGGCTAACTACAAACCAAAACTGACAAAATGAATATTTCCGTCGGCTGATAATCGTTGAGTCATGTCTAAACCGACTGAATTATAACAAAAATAAGGTTCGTTCAGTACCAATTTTCCACTACATCTAAAACTTTGAGGATCAGTTTCGTAAGTGTAACGTTAGTGAGTACAAAAGCACATAGGCCAAATTACTCAACATGAGAAACGAGTATAGTTTTAATGAGTAAACAATGTTTTTACTTGATTAAAAGATGCGTAACTTGCGTATTGTGTAGAATGTACCTGATTTTCACAATTGATTGATCACTGGTTGACCAATGTCATGCGTGTCTAGTCCTTATTATTAGTGCAGATCGAATGCTATCGATCATGTTGCAATGTGGCCACCAGTCTAGGTGACTCGACACCGCTGGGCACTATTGTAAGATTAGATGGTGGTTGGAGGTGGTCGACAGGAAACCGTGGACCCGGGTTTCGTGCTACTCGGCACTCGTCAGCAAGGTGTACCTGTAATCTTTGAGGGAACTGGTGCTCCCTGGCGGATTCGATCCCGTGTCACCCAGTGATCAATCAATTGTGATTACATGTCAGTCCTACAGGAGGTCGGTCGCGGCCCGGATAGCTCAGTGGTAACGTCTGTGACTGTGAAGCTGGGTGACACGGGATCGAATCGAACCCGGGTCCAGGGTTTCCTGTCGACCACCTCCAACCACCATCTGTACCTGATTTTATACATCACTTACAGTAAGTTGACATTTATAGTCACTCAAATCTTTTCCAGTTGCTTTTCATGTATGTCTTTAACTTTTGCTTTCAGATGATGGTAAGTGGCGCCACTCATGGATTCACAGTCACCTCCACAGTTATGGCTGCTTGTGACTCGACGTACGTTATATTTTAGAACACAATCTGTGGTATATATACGTGATTGTGGTGTGTTTTTATTTATGAAACTGTTGTGATCTTTAATTGTGATTAATATCTTGGTCTACCTGTTCCTTTAGTCGATTTTCGTCTATGAATAAAGACCTTCTTACCTTATAATTTTATTTATTATTTCTACAACATTTAAGTTCATGAAACGTTAATAGTTTCATGATAAAATGAAACTATCTTGCTTCACTGTCAAAAGTTGCGATTGATCAATTAATATTATTTTGACCAAAGATCAATTATTTATTAACCAAAGGTTAGATATTTCTTACTCCATTATTATTTAAGTCTTTTCTTATTGATAGTGTGACAAAGGAAACTTATTGTTGAGGACATTATAGACCAAAATAAATTTTAGACACAAATTAGCAGATTTATATTTTATTATAGAATGTTTATCTCTTCATTTGTACTAATTTGTTATATTCTCAAAACGCATTAAAACTGTTCTTACTCAGATTGTATTTTGATAAGTATTATCTCATTACTACTAGTACAAAGTACAAATGTGATTTCAGGATATACACTCGTAAAACGAGTTTTAAGTCACATTTTTTATACTTCAGTTTTGTAAATTGATCTAACACTCTTCTATTTTACTAACTTATATATGCTTAAATAGCTTCAGTAAATGATATCGTCGAAATGAAAGTTTTCTTTGCAGAATAGCCTTTATTTTTCACAAATGATATGATGAGTTTCTTTAGGTTACTACATTTTCTATATTCATAATAGCATTTTTAAACAAAATGTGGTAACAGTCTTTTAATATTATCCCTCCATCATTTAAGTTTTTTATCATGTTAAGTGATATTGATTTATTTTACTTCTTGTTGTTTAACAGTATTAACGTCGTACCTGTATTCAACAATTGGTGGCAATGTTATTCCTATCTCAGCCAATCTGTAAGTTTTTTGTTTCTCTGTATTTATGTCGTACAACCTTTCTTTTTTAACCAATATAACTCAATCTGACGTCAATTGTCCAAACCAGTAGTTAAACAAATTTCAGTCTAGCCATACATATTTGATCTCTAATGGTGTTGCAATCTCTAAGCAAAGTTTTGGGTGTCACTCTGGAAAATAGCATTAGCGTCAATTTATTGTCTACGGAATTTCACCAACCAGTCTTTTCATTGTAGCTTCAGTTAGCTGCGATATAGGTGGTCCAATTGACATTTGTTTGGTGTGTTTCTGTGTTCCTTTTCCGAGATGACGAGACTAGAGCAGATGCCCAGCACTTAAACTTGGTTGTTGGATAAGAAGAGTCAGTTTAGAGGATTTATGAAACCGTGATTATAAATCAATGGTGTGCATTAAATTCAGAATCGGCTAACATGGGACTACATATCTTGACGTTACTTCGTTATTGATTGGAACTTTCGCTCAAACGCTCGGGGTAGTCTATTTAGTCAAACCTCTGCTTCGATTTGGGATTTTAGACAGTATCCTAGCCGACACACAAATACGAAGGTAGCTATTGATGGATAAACTGTTCTATTCGTTCTGCCTTACTATTCTTCCGAGCAATATTTACGATTACTTTGCTATTGGAAAATTTGTTTTATACTGACTAAACTTTCCATTCCATTTTGTGTATACCTCTTTCTACTCTAAATTTATTTGTTGTTGCCTAGAATTCTGTCCTGTTTAAATGGTCTGCAGTCATGTAACCATTAATTTACGAGTTCTAATAGCAGTTTTTCTAAAACCGTTTGTGTCATTTAAAATTCTGCGTTCTTACCGTCATGCAAATCGGACAGTAAATAGATTTAACCATGTCTTTGGAAAGACGATGTTGGCGTATGTTGTATATCTGACACCTGTATCTAAAACTCTAAAAAAGTACTACAATTCGCTTTTCATCTCAATCTTGAAAATCTATTCCACCTGCACTTATTTCAGGGACCCTGTGGAGTAGATGTCCGGTGTCAGACCAAACGCCAAATCGAAGGCAGTACAAATCGACTGAGTCCTCATTAAGAGTCATTTATGTACTATTGGCTTAAAAAATCGCATCAAAACGCGGAGAAATTAATGTGGGAAAAGATTTTTCTTCACAATCTACCACGATAGGTTACAGCCCAACAACTCTTTTTGATCTTCCTAGCCACCTCTAATCCAAACAACAAATCTTACTCAGAAGGTTGATGCAAGCGTATAGCAATTATATGTAATTGCCTTTAAAATGCTCCTAAAGTACAACAATAAACTAACATATTACAAGAACAACCAACCAATAGAGAAAACAAGGATTTAGCCCCAGTATAAATAACTAGTACTTCACGTATAAAATTTAGGAGGGTAAAAGCACGAATTTAAATTTACAAAATAAAAACAAAAAACGTAAATGTTAGAATATTTTGAGCAATTTAATCATCTTCAACAAAACTACGTACACATAAAACTTTACATTCTCCGCTGACCAACCTCATAAAATCGTTTATAGTTAATCTTTCTATTTTTTGATATAATCATTGATAACAGTGTTGCCAGTCACTTCATTCACTGGGAGTATCCTTCTTCAGCTTTTGCTTAACACAGTTAAATGTATCATTTTAAGCCTGTTACGAGTTACTGTATCTTCTAATGCTTCAGTAATTACAATAATATCATTCTCATAATGGGTGTGATATACTGTAGTAAATAACTCCATTCGATCTTATTGAAGTATATCGATCTTATATTATTATTGCTTAACATCTACGTTAAACCAGGTTAGACATAGATTCAGGTGTACTATTAACTCACTAGCCTATTGATTTTAATGAACTCATTCACCACGTACTTGGGTATGAGTTACACTCTAGTTGTAAGGGCTAGTGATACTATCTGGTTACCTGCCTCCAAATACCGTCGTACGGTCAAGGGTGGGGAGAGTCCGCTCTCCAGATGCTCTTACATGACCACGCATATGCAGCCACTGTCAAGGAAGTCTTACGCACTGCCTCCTCGTGGTGGGAGTGTTGTTTATGAATACAAGGAAGTTATCCTGTCTAATAGTATTAATATTAAAGTAGATCATAGCCACACACATTTTAGTTACTTTTGATAAATAATATTTTCTAAAATAATATATTACTAGGCTGTATTTATTTACTTGATCAAATAAAACATTAAATGATATGCTTAACATCTTTAAATTGCTTTTTTGAGAAATGATAAATTATATAAATTTGTACGTGCTCCTCCGGACTATAGTTCAACCATATTTTGTGAAAAATACTTATTTTAGTTCAATGCATAAACAAAGACTAATAAATTAACCTTTTTACTTTATAGGATGCTTTTGTTAGAGGATCATCTTTATTCTTCCGACGTGCTCCATCATCCGTGTCTAAATTACATGGCTATAGTCAATGAAAATACCTTGAGCTTACATGAACGGGATTACCTGAAAATGTATTGATCTCTTTACTCGTATATTCTGTTACACGACTCAAATAAAATATATTTAATTGATTATTTGTTTTTAATACTAATTGAGAATCTATATCACTGCAACCTTTAGGTGACATCAACGACAAATCTATTTGCACTACTAATGTGGTTAATTATTCATCATTCTGTTTGTGTTTGCATGTATCATGTTATTGTTGAGAATGTTTTCATTGATATGTATTCGTTCACTTGCCGCACTGACAATTTTTTTTAAAAGAATGTTGCACTAGCTTTAATATTGTTTATACTGTATACGTTCAAAACAATCAGGAAATGGTGTGTAATTCGTCTGTTGCCTCCTCTTGCCCACCCCGAGTATTATTCCAAACATCAGTAAAACAACATTCTTAGTTGAAGGTGAATTTACATTACCTCCGTGAATAATTAAAATGAATAGTCTTTGTGTAGAAATACACATACTTTTGTTGTAAGATTACATTTAGTGACTTTAAATGAAATACTACTACTACTGCATTTATCAATCAATTCATTCATCATTGCATACTATGATGGCTTATTATTGCGTATACGTTGCTTTTTCTTTTAACTAAAGAATGAGAAAGTCTTATTAACGATGTGCTGATTATAGTACAGTGTAATTCTTAAGGAGTTGTTAAATATGTATCTTTCTCATGTATCGTAATTATGAACAGAATAAGTTAAGGTATATTTGTAAAATCTCCTAGATACTCATGATATATTGTAAAGAACTATCGAAAATTATATTCACCTCAATCAGTTATGTAAATAAAGTTGTATTTCATCAGGAGACATCGATTAGAGATCAGTAAAATATGTGCAACTGCTTCATTTCATTCTTGACTCAGTTAAGGTACAATCATTCACAATGTACCATTTTGGGGATGAACCAATAGGTTAGTTTTCTAACAATTATAACTCATTTATTCGGTTAGAACTTCCAAACTTAATCAATTCATAATACCACTCATTTAAGCAGAATAATTTAAAAAAAGATACGGGAATGTACACAGTAAGAATAAAATAACTGAGAAACAGTATTACTGTCAAGAAATAAACGCAATACATTTTCGTCACTGTCTTCGATATCGAACTGTATAACTTGAAGTCTTTAGTAATTTATCAGAGTTGTCTTCTGAACTGTGATGGGAGGCCATGCATCTAGTGGCAAAGCTTGTACCGCTAGTGGATAAATAGACTGTTGCCGTTAGTGTCTTGGAAGCTTACTACGGTGCTTGATAAACAGAGTGGTACAATTTACAGGTTAGTAGCGCTGTACCCATAACATGTATCCCGTCCTTAATTGTTGATAGTCTACAAATTCATTGGCTAGTTTCTTGCCTGGGTCCAATTATCAACAAAACTCTTCTCCCTCATCTAAAATCTATTATTATGGTTTTATCACTCTCCTACCTACTTGTTTAGCACAATAAAGTACCATGAGCTAGCCCAAATCACACCTTTCTAAATAAATTTGTGCAGGATTACCATATCTCGTTTTAGTACTATATATTATCTTTCCAATTTTAATTCAAATGTTAGTAAGTTGAGTCTGAGGTCCTGAAACCCATTTTTACTAGTGCTTGTTGTACAATAAATACTGTTACAAGGCACACATTAAAGCAGAAGTTGTGTTAATTTGTGACCCATACATCAGATATCTGTTACTACCAAGGACAAAGAATCTAATAGTATTATTCTGTGGCGAATAATATTTACTATAATACCTGTCCTCTGGGAATTAAGAGAATAAGCTAGTTTGTAGTTTATCTTAGGTAATACAGTTTCAAGAAAGTTATTGTATTACAGACTTTTCTAATATCTATACTATTGTCCAAATGATCATATTTGTTAATCTATAGTTGTTAGTGACAACTTATGTTACTTTAATCTACTTTAAGTTTTTGGTTTATTTTTCTCTTCAACTTTGTCAAATGGTTTTAGATTTTGCCTATGTATATCCTCCGTAGGAATAAGAACACACACATTTGATTTATAGATATATTATTATCAATAGTCTTTATGTATGTTTCAAGGCAGTGGTTACTATAATTAACCCAATAGTAATGAGCAGTAACGTACTCTATTTTCTGGTACATATTTCTGTAACAAATAGTTTCTTCATGTACGTTTAAGGCATTTATAATGCCGAGTTATGTTGCCACTGTTAGTTTGAAATATATAGGGTTGTTCTTGAACATCTAGGAAATAGTAGCGATGTTATTACCACGTATACCTTGCGGGTTATTTTATAATGACTTCTGTGATTGTGCAACACAATGGCAGTCTACATTTCTCAGTTCTATCATTACTTAATATCTTATGTTTATTGTGTGTTCTGAAAGCCTTGTTAATTTTGATTTGCTTCCATTCTCACGGATCTTCGATGACTGGGGCTTCTATCGAAATGAGCATCAAGAAGCTACCAATTCTATGATATATTTAAAAATAGTCGTTTGTACTTAGTGTAATCAAGGTATTCTGTAATTGGAAAAAACTTGGTTCACTTGTTTGCGTCTCTCTCTAGCTAAATAGAAGTACCAGATGTTAGACTTTCTTACAGGTTGATCCAGGTTACGTATCGTTTCCTTCTTAATACTTTAATTGTTTAATATGGAAGATATTAAAATTGTGATTTTCCTCTTTTATTTTATCTCATTACAGTAAATATGTCAACGGAACAAATAATACAAAATGACAGCGACTTACCTCCTCCATACTATCAAATAAATCACGAATATATTCGTCGTTACAAACGTAGAACTCATTGCGCTTACTTCACATTAATTATATCAGGCATTGTAATGATGCTATTCGGTGCCCTTATTCTCGTGATTTTGATACCACAAGAAATAAATTTATATCGATGGAATATAAAAGGACCCTTATCAAGACTTTTTAATCACGGCAAAACTGTTTTACTAATTAGTATGGATGGATTTCGTCATGATTATATAGAATTGGCTAAAACTCATCTGGGCTCTAATGCATTACCGAATTTCGATCGTTTAATATCGGAAGGTGTGCGAGCTATGGAATCGATCAATGTTTATCCTACAATTACTCTACCTAATCATCGTACATTGATTACCGGTTTGTATCCTGAAAATCATGGAGTTGTTGGGAATAGTCTACTGGATAAGAAATGGCCAAATGAAATTTTCAGTATATATGATCAGGAAAGCCTAAATCATGCTCCGTGGTTAACTGATTGGCCTGAACCTATATGGGTTACATTACAAAAAAATGGTGGCTATGCTGGCTCACTTTTATGGCCTTTAACTGATCAGTTTGTTAGCGATGATTTACCATTCCAACGAGTTTCACAATATGCTTTACTTAATGACTATGAACACCGTTATGCATATGATCAACGAATCAGAGATATATTATGGTGGTTGAAAAATCCTAAATATCATTTAAATTTAATTTTAGCTTATTTTGAAGAGCCCGATGAAACTGGTCATTCATACGGTCCAAATAGTAAACATGTTGCAAAAGTTGTTCAAACCTTAGATGAAACACTTGGTCATCTATTAGACGGTATTAAAAAACGTGGCCTTTCTGATAAAGTAGATATTATTCTAACTGCTGATCATGGTATGTCTGAAACATCAAATACTCGTCTTATTCCGTTGGACAAATATATCGATAATTCTTTGTACAATTATACTCAATTATCAACTATGGGATTTCTTTATCCTGCACCTGGTAAGTATTCAGTCCTTCATTATCGGAAAAAAACTTCACTTATTGTAATAAACTTTACTCTCTCAGATTTTCTTTAGCGAGGGATTATCTCATACCCATTAAAAATCAGGACTCATTCAGCTACTGTATCATCCCGCTTGATAAATCGAACGACGCTGTAAACAGTTCATGTGGGATCAAACTCAGGATCTGTTAGTTTGCAATAAGATCACTCTAGATCTGATTTAAACACGAATGATTTACAAACTTTGAAGGAAATTTGTTCTGATCCTCACTAGCGGTGCATTTTCTGTAATCAACCAACTAATTGTTATCTGACTTCAATTTCATCTGATTTTTTCCAACTAAACAAATCTAACCCCATAAAACTCAATATAATTTAATAAGTAATGAACATTGTATGTTATAGTAAACTAACCTACTTAATAGCTATCTGGTGTCCAACTATCAGTTTAGTGCTCGAGTCTTACAAATCTGTGACAAATAAATACGTAAAACGTACCTCGCCGATTTTACATTCATTCATCAACTACGATTATGCATTATAAAATACACTAATTATCTTTCACTCATTATGGTTACCTGATTTTTTAACTTGTTCGAAACCCTCTTCTTATCATTTATATCTAACTTACTGTTAGGAATAAGTACTGATGAGAAATTTCAGTTTACTACAATACTTACGTGTAATGCTTATAATTTGTACCTTATGAGGAGTGTTCTTATGATTATAGTTAGTTCAATCAATTGTTTTGATGCCAAATCTTGACAAACTTACCAGTATTCAGAGATCAGTCGGTAACATATATTTAATAAGAAGAACAAGTAAAAATGTAACAGTTATATAATTTTTACTCATTTTCTTATAATTAGGAAAATTCGAAGAAGTGTACAAACGTTTAAAAAATGCGCATCCAAAATTAGATGTGTATCGAAGAGATGAAGTTCCTACCTATCTGAATTTCAACATAACCAACTCTCGTATGCCTCCATTGATACTTATTGCTAAGCCAAGTTGGAAAATTGTAAAGAACACTTCACATCCTTACGCCAATGTTTGTAAGTTAATTCGGATATTTTCATTTGTTCTACACTATCAATAATGTTGAGTAGTAAACAAGAAAACTTTACTTTTACTGATTTTAACTTTTGTTCTATTTTCCCCTATGTCTATTAGCTGGTGATCATGGTTATGCAACAGATTTCTCTGAAATGTATCCATTCTTCATTGCAAGTGGCCCTTCTTTCAAGATTGCTGAGAGCGTTCCTACTGTCCATGCTGTAGACGTTTATCCACTAATGTGTGCACTATTAAATATTCAACCAAATACAAACAATGGTAGCCTAGAACGTATTTCAAACATACTGAAACCTGATGTTGCCAATCGCCTTTTGAATTTGAATAGTTGGTCATATTTATGGAAATGGATCATATTTGATTTAAGATTTATTTTATTTATTTCAATTATATGCGTTTCATTCATGATTTTACTGTGTTCAATCGTAGTTGTGATGAATCGTAAAGAAACCAATGAACCATTCATTCGTCTACCCATTGATAATGATAAAGAGTTTTCCGATTATACTACATGAAGGTGTTTAGTAACTATAATTCTTGCTCAGCCTCATCAGTTTATTTCTATTATTGATTATTAATAATAACACAAACTCTATCATGATTTTCATTTGATGAATCTACAAAAACAAAAGTTTTTTTATCGTTCTCTAAATCATTATCTGTCAACTCGATGCATATTTGATTGACAAATATGACTTAAAGACGTCAAGTTCACATTTTGTAAAGAGAATAGTGGTATAGGCAAATGTAAAAAGCAAAATCTAATCTAATTTATTAGGCAAGGAGATATATATATATATATATATATATATATATATATATATATATATATATTGTCATTTAGATAAGGACTCATTAGATTTATGAAGGGATGAATTATTTGTGTTGTCCGGTAAGTAGTTTTTCAATCCCAAACGATCAACGGATATTAATTGTGCAAAGTTGATTCCAGTCATTTAGTTATGCGAAACATAGAACCAGGTACGTGTGTACATTGGTTCAAACTGCCACACCACATTAGCACAGCGAGATAAAATTGCCAGGGCAAATTCCAGAGTAATATAGGTAATAACAGTATGTCATAATAGAAAAAATTAGGCATCGATGATACGATTTAAGGAATTCTCAATTAGTGAAATAAAAAAGAACTAAGGGATTCACAACATTAGGATTTGAGGGAAGACAACGAATACACCTACGCCAATTAAAGATGAAAACTAATTGTATCATAAACCATGAGGCTGTAAGACTAGTAATATGTTTTGTGAAGCTAGAATTCCTATTTGTCTATTGAACAAATACTACGCAGTGATCCACGGCCGACATACTTTTAAGTTTACGGGAATCACTTCTAATATTTGATTGAACTACAACAAATTAGTGTATCCCATTGTTTTTCTAGCATCTCTAAATTTCTAAACAATGAAATACCACAAAGTTCTTGATGCAAGTAGTTGTAGGCCTCACTAGCACAATATATTTTGCATATGAAGCGATCAATACTACTTTTTGTACTTTTCGGGTCAAATGAAATGTCTTAGTGTAGGAACTTTATACGAAGAATATGATCCTAACCTCATATTTTACTAATACAACATTAATCTGTTCAGGACTTATTCCATGTTATGAAGGTTTACTGGCTCAACAGAATCTATAAATATATGTACAATCACCCGTTCACACAGCTTTGTCCCTCAGAAAAGAGACTCATATCTTCAACCAATGGCGTATCCTCCCTTAAACAATGGAGTCGAATTCCGGTCAATCGTGTGTGGTTGTCGTCTGATTCAAGTCTGACTGACCTAACCTATCAATAATATGGTTATCTTATATGCGTGATGAAGCGATGGTGGGACGCACGCTCCCCATATATATATATATATATATATATATATATATATATATATATATATATATATATATTGTCATTTAGATAAGGACTCATTAGATTTATGAAGGGATGAATTATTTGTGTTGTCCGGTAAGTAGTTTTTCAATCCCAAACGATCAACGGATATTAATTGTGCAAAGTTGATTCCAGTCATTTAGTTATGCGAAACATAGAACCAGGTACGTGTGTACATTGGTTCAAACTGCCACACCACATTAGCACAGCGAGATAAAATTGCCAGGGCAAATTCCAGAGTAATATAGGTAATAACAGTATGTCATAATAGAAAAAATTAGGCATCGATGATACGATTTAAGGAATTCTCAATTAGTGAAATAAAAAAGAACTAAGGGATTCACAACATTAGGATTTGAGGGAAGACAACGAATACACCTACGCCAATTAAAGATGAAAACTAATTGTATCATAAACCATGAGGCTGTAAGACTAGTAATATGTTTTGTGAAGCTAGAATTCCTATTTGTCTATTGAACAAATACTACGCAGTGATCCACGGCCGACATACTTTTAAGTTTACGGGAATCACTTCTAATATTTGATTGAACTACAACAAATTAGTGTATCCCATTGTTTTTCTAGCATCTCTAAATTTCTAAACAATGAAATACCACAAAGTTCTTGATGCAAGTAGTTGTAGGCCTCACTAGCACAATATATTTTGCATATGAAGCGATCAATACTACTTTTTGTACTTTTCGGGTCAAATGAAATGTCTTAGTGTAGGAACTTTATACGAAGAATATGATCCTAACCTCATATTTTACTAATACAACATTAATCTGTTCAGGACTTATTCCATGTTATGAAGGTTTACTGGCTCAACAGAATCTATAAATATATGTACAATCACCCGTTCACACAGCTTTGTCCCTCAGAAAAGAGACTCATATCTTCAACCAATGGCGTATCCTCCCTTAAACAATGGAGTCGAATTCCGGTCAATCGTGTGTGGTTGTCGTCTGATTCAAGTCTGACTGACCTAACCTATCAATAATATGGTTATCTTATATGCGTGATGAAGCGATGGTGGGACGCACGCTCCCCATATATATATATTGTCATTTAGATAAGGACTCATTAGATTTATGAAGGGATGAATTATTTGTGTTGTCCGGTAAGTAGTTTTTCAATCCCAAACGATCAACGGATATTAATTGTGCAAAGTTGATTCCAGTCATTTAGTTATGCGAAACATAGAACCAGGTACGTGTGTACATTGGTTCAAACTGCCACACCACATTAGCACAGCGAGATAAAATTGCCAGGGCAAATTCCAGAGTAATATAGGTAATAACAGTATGTCATAATAGAAAAAATTAGGCATCGATGATACGATTTAAGGAATTCTCAATTAGTGAAATAAAAAAGAACTAAGGGATTCACAACATTAGGATTTGAGGGAAGACAACGAATACACCTACGCCAATTAAAGATGAAAACTAATTGTATCATAAACCATGAGGCTGTAAGACTAGTAATATGTTTTGTGAAGCTAGAATTCCTATTTGTCTATTGAACAAATACTACGCAGTGATCCACGGCCGACATACTTTTAAGTTTACGGGAATCACTTCTAATATTTGATTGAACTACAACAAATTAGTGTATCCCATTGTTTTTCTAGCATCTCTAAATTTCTAAACAATGAAATACCACAAAGTTCTTGATGCAAGTAGTTGTAGGCCTCACTAGCACAATATATTTTGCATATGAAGCGATCAATACTACTTTTTGTACTTTTCGGGTCAAATGAAATGTCTTAGTGTAGGAACTTTATACGAAGAATATGATCCTAACCTCATATTTTACTAATACAACATTAATCTGTTCAGGACTTATTCCATGTTATGAAGGTTTACTGGCTCAACAGAATCTATAAATATATGTACAATCACCCGTTCACACAGCTTTGTCCCTCAGAAAAGAGACTCATATCTTCAACCAATGGCGTATACTCCCTTAAACAATGGAGTCGAATTCCGGTCAATCGTGTGTGGTTGTCGTCTGATTCAAGTCTGACTGACCTAACCTATCAATAATATGGTTATCTTATATGCGTGATGAAGCGATGGTGGGACGTACGCTCCCCATATATATATATATATATATATATATATATATATATATATATATATATATATATATATATATATTGTCGGTGAGAACCACTAGGCTTACCCTTACATGATATAATTAAGTTTAATAACTGAATTCATGAGTCAATTGAAGCTACACCGCCACTGAAAACCTGGAAGCGTTGGACGGTTGTTTCACCCTAGTATGGAACTCCTCAGCAGTGCGCATCCACGATCCCACCCCGTGAGATTCGAACCCAGGACCCGTCAGTCTCGCACGCGAACGCTTAACCTTTAGATCACTGAGCCGCCACCTAGCGGTGTTAATTTCTAACTTCAACCAATCCACGGAATTGCGCCACCGTCCACAACAGACCTGTTTGAACTCCACTGGTCACGGCTTCTCACTAATAAATGCAATATCTGCAACCGTGGCGTTTAGTCTAACTACAGATCTAGTGGAATTATAATGGTAACGGGGTAGTGAATAACGCAGTAAGAGCGTAGTACTTTTTTCAATGCGCCAACTATCGTATGACATCAAAAATTGTTCTCAATTACACAGAAGTGAATTTTATTTTCACATTTTTCAATTAACGTTTGTTATATCAGATTTGAATGAGATAGCGTTCTTTAGATGACAACTTCGCTATGAAACTGTTGTAGAATGACTCAAAGCAAGCATTTTTAGGAAGAAACATGAAAACTATCATCTATTCATTAGGAGGATGGATTTAAATTTATAGTTATTTTCGATCAGTTAAAGCTGGCTAAAGACAATAACATATTGCAACTAAAAAAGTTTGTCAGTAAAAAATGATTTGAACAGATTTAACAAAAGAATTTAGAAATATGTGGGATTATCGAGAAATGGGAGAGTTAATTAACGCTTATTTAATAGATATAATAGAGATATGCTAAACTAGCTCTAATCTAGTTTATTAACTGCATTGGTTCATAAAGAAAATAAGAATTCTTAGTTTTTATCCATGGTAAGTTTGTAAACACGGACTAGAATCAATTAAATATACTACCGACAAATTTAATGAAATGCATGAACATCAGTATATCGTTTTTGAAATGAAAAATACAATATAATCTCGGATATACAGATGATTGATTGGATAATCGTCTATTGAAACATCTCTTTCTAAGTTAAGAATAATTCGTCCAGTATATGTTAGATTTATAAGTCAGATTGCTGATTTAAACAGTATAATATATCCGACTTTGTACAATTGAGACGGACAAGCATTGAAATATCGCATCGCGATCTTTCAGTTAACAATAGCTTATGAGCTCCAAGACTAGCACAAATAGCAAATACTTCTGATGTGGTTGGACATGGAACACCTGAAAAGAACCAAAAAGCTTGATATAAATGAAAGTCCTTGACTTAATAATGCCCTTGGTGAACAATTAACTTGTGACAATATTACTCAGCATAAACTTTTATTTGTCACTGATGACCAAAAAAGGCCAGTAGTTAATTTTCTACCACCAAAGAGTCCGAAAGTTATATTTGGTCGTCGCTGATTGATGTGCTGTATAAGTGAAGATTTATTAGCCACAAAACACTATGACGACGACGATGATAATAGTGATGATCGATCCTGGTTTATATATTGATTGTACACCCATTTTGATTAGCAATTAGGATTAAATCACATACTCACGAATCACTTACTGAGCATAGTTCATGTCAACTGAATACAAGAATATCGTATATTATATCATACTGGGAAAGCAAATCAAATACTACAGTGAATGATCATCACGTTGAATCAAAACGGATGTAATGTTGAACAAAACTCATAATGAGTAATTCAATCGAAAATTGACTTTTCTTTCCATCATATCAGAAAGTTGCCATATAAATTATATCCCGACCGTTGTTGCTACCTTGACGTGGTGGTCGGGCTTGCCTATCGTGATGACCCAATCGAGCTATACTGGCTGTACCAATCGTCCCTCAAGGTCATACTGTGGTATGTGCTACTTATACAGATACAAGTAGTGTGTGATGTTAGTCGTGAACAGAACGTTTGGCAGCAGAGAGACAAGATCGAACAGTAAAGAATGAAAACAGAATGCAATTTGTATGAAAATGTAAGAACAATGAAGTCTGGGTCATTTTGTGACAACTAATAAACATTTTGCAAATTAAGCGTTTGCTTTATGATTGTTGGATTTTATTAATTTGCTGTTAAGTACGTTCGACTGTTCCCATTGGTGTTCTTGTACACTACACTACCATGCCAGACAGGTCGGTTGAAAAGTGGTAAGACTAAAAGCAACAAACCTAGGGTCCGAAGGCGAAGTCGTACTGTTGACTGTACAGAGGTGTGACGGCGGTAAGGTGTTTCCTTCAGATAACCATCATGACAGCGATGCTGCCTCCCCACAAGGAGGGGTGGGGTTAGAAAAGGTCCACCATAAAAATGCACACCTCGCCTTACCCTACGGACACCCGTCTCCGGCGGTAAGGTTTTAACAAGTACAGAACTAACACAAAAACTACTCATGAAAAGGTTGTGTGTGACCGACCTCAAGCAGTTGTTCCTTTGGCACTGCGGTCACGCTCTCAGGTCACTGAGACCACCCCTAATCCAATTTCCTTTTAGTGAGCAAAACACTGTCCCAAGTCCATTGAAACCTCACTCTAAACTACACACTGGAGCCTTCAACGTACGCACCCTATGTCAAATCTGCCAGAAGGCGTCCTTGGCTGAGACTCTAGAATCTCGTACGATTGATGTATGCTGTGTCTCCAAAACACGCATACAGGATCCTAGCGTGGTCATTCACTTCGCCTCACCTCGCCAAAACGGAGAGCCAATGAGATACACCCTCCGTGTATCTAGCGACCCGATGGCTAGTTCTCGTGGACTGTTAGGTGTAGGCATAGCACTAAGCATGAGGGCGGAACAAGCGCTATTAGAGTGGATCCCCGTTAACAGTCGTCTATGCGCTGCTCGGCTAAACAGTTCCGTAAGAACTCGAAAGGACAAGGAAACACGTCATTGCCTTTTCGTCGTTTCTGTCTACGCTCCCACTGACTGCCGTTCGGATGAAGTTGAAGATGACTTCTACAGAAAGCTTTCCGAACTTCTTCATAAAGCTAAACCTTCGGACATAGTACTTGTAGCAAGTGACTTTAATGCCCAAGTAGGTAGCTTAAACCAAACAGAAAGAAATTTAGGTGCATATTTTGGTAATCCGGCTCAGCGAAAAGATAATGGTGATCGTCTGCTACAACTACGCTCTGACAATCGTTTATTTGTAACAAACACTAATTTTAAGCATATGGAGAGACATCGTCTAATATGGCGAATTCACATTTATGCTTGGTCAGTCATTCTTTACTGAATGACTAATCTGTATTTCGTAGTCCATCAGTTTAGATCTACCTATGGAATGCGTGGTCAAGAAAATCAGTGCATTAAGATTTCTGGTTTTAATCGCACACTTTAACTATTCTCAGGGTTAGGAATGAACTAATTAAGTCTTCTACGACGATAAGACACTGAATGTTCCATTACCATGTAATAAGAACATACTCATGACCATGCATGTATCTAAATCAATTTTTTAACCTGCTGTCTTACTACCCAGATGATGAGAAACAGGAAAAGGATTTGGTTCATCTGATTGTGTGGTTAGTTGTTTGATCCACGTTCATACTTTCTTAAATGCCTGATAGCAGTCGTATATATTTCCATGACCACTTTCTCCATTTTTGTTTAACTTCATCATAGACCTACTGATGGAAATAACGTTCTTGTCGACTGAATTCTCGGACATTGATCTCCTACCAGGAGGACCACTTATCGACTTAGAATACGCAGATGACATAGTCCTGTTTGGTGAAGACACTAATAAAATGCAGAGTCTTCTGGTAACACTGAGCAACAATGCCAGGATGTTTGGGATGCGCCTCTCCCCCTCTAAATGCAAGTTGTTGCTTCAGGACTGGTCTGCGTCAACACCTGAACAAGGATAGGGAGTGAAGCAATCGAACGCGTCGACAACTTCACTTATCTTGGAAGTCTGATCAGCCCTAATGGGTTGGTGTCTGACGAAATATCAGCACGGATTCGAAAAGCTCGTTTGGCTTTTGGTCAACTTACGTCATCTATGGCGCAGGCGAGATATTCGTCTATCAATTAAGGGACGAGAATACTGCGCGGCGGTTCGTTCCGTTCTACTTTACGACTGCGAAACGTGGCCATTAAGAGTAGAAGATACTCGTAAGTTACTAGTATTTGACCACAGGTGCCTTAGAAATATTGCTCGCATCTGCTGGGATCACCGGGTAAGTAATAGTGAGGTTAGACGCAGGGCATTAGGGAATGATGAAAAATCAGTTGGTGAGGTCGTGAATCTTCATCGACTGAGATGATTGGGCTGCGTGTTACTTTATGCCTGAACACTGATTACCACGATGCGCAATGCTAACTGGTGTTAGGGATGGTTGGAAGAATGTTAGGGGCGACTAAACTAAAACATGGCATCAGTGCTTGAAGTCACTAACTTCTAGTCTGAGCCACGTTGGTAGATGCAGACTACCTGGTTGGGGTCCGCGTGACTATCGTAACCAATGGTTGGAGACTCTTGGTGACATGGCTCAGAATCGATCACAATGGCGTCAGTGTATACATATCTTCCTTTCTACAAGTCGAGTCACCTAGACTGGTGGCCACATTGCAACATGATCGGTAGCATTCGATCTACACTAATAATAAGGACTAGACACGCATGACATAGGTCATCCAGTGATCAATCAATTGTGAACTAACTTTCTTTCTGTACTATATCCTTATATCCAATCTTTCCTTTATATATTACACCATTGAGTTGATCGCTTCTATGAATTTGGTGTTCATCTTGCTGTGCTAATGAGATGTGGCAACTTGGACCGATGCACATATGTGCCTGGTCCTACGTTGTAACTGACTGATATAAATTATATGATACGAGAAGGTTAAACTAGCAGCAATGGTGCACATAATTGTATCCTTATACAAATAGTGATTACTTCACATATATCCCCTATACTAGAACTAGGATCGTAATGGAAAGATGAGGGATTTCGATGGGAATATTCACAGAAAGAATTCACTGACGAATGCGAACTCTAATTATAATTGATAGACAAATGAAGAAAACGTAAATTTTACAAAATCCGTGAATAAAATTAGCGTAAAAGAGGGCTGTAACTAATCATTTAATGTACATGTGTTGACTTTTGTTAGCGATATGAGAAGTAGTTACAAGAAATTTACTAACCTTCAATTCGACAAAGTGCGAACATTTGACGAATACACCGGTCTAATCGAGCTTCTTCTGTGGAACGTGCCTGAAATTCAGCTATAACAGCACGAAGAAACAATTTCTCATATAATGAACAGGCACATATAGCTTCTGATTTCGGTGTAGTGAACATCTCTTTTAAAGCGGCATTGATATGCGAAATATCTATTTCTTTGTTACATTTCCCATTAGATGAAACAATTTCAGCAGCTCTTTTGCAGATATCAAGAGCGCGTCGCACATCACCAGAAACAGCAGCTACCTTACGTGCAGCCAACTCAAGTGCTTTAGGCTGTAAAAGAAAAAATGATTTAGAAAGGAATTATGAACATTTAAATGCGTATGAATGAGATAAGAAATGCAGGAGAATGAGATTAGTAAATACATGTCTCCCAACAGATGAATTAGGTCTTTGTCTAAGTCTGTTTCAGTCTAAGAAAAATAAACGATAGTCAACTACATTATATAGGTTGACGAAGCAGAACAATACTTTTCGAGATTACCCTGAAATTCAGAAGGGCAAGAAAAAGCCATTCAGAGGATGAAAGTCAGTTTTTTAGTACAGGTGTGAGAAAACGATACAGAATGTGTGAGTCAATGAGAAATGTCTCCCAGATACAACTAGTGGAATAAATGAAGTGGTTGAAAAAAATGCGGAACGCCTAAATAATAGACCGAGCTGTATAATGGAGCGGAAAGTGTAAAATCAAAGTTATTAAAGTAATTCTACACAATTAATGGGCAATAGTTTAATTTATGAACGACCTTTGAACGAATCTCAAGTGACTTAGAAATTTCAGGCTATCAAAAAACAGTTGGTATCGAGTAAGAATTTACTAAACAAAGCCGAAAATTTAGACTGGATACACTACCCTAGCATGATTTAAAAACTTTTCCTGGTTAGAAAGAGGTTCTACAGTTCTGAAATCGTGATGTATACGGTACAGGAACTCATATATGGGACTTCACAAAAACCTACCACTAAAGCCGTGATAAGCTCATAAGGATTCTTTTAGTCTCGGCCACATTGCTTCTATATTGCTGGTGTATGCTCTCCAGTCGTCCGTGTATGTTGTGTTACTCGGTTGCGCATACTCCCGTATAGCTTGTATTAGCGTTGTAGCCTGCCAGTTTCTGAACTGCTGAAAATGTCCCTTTGTGTGATGACCTAAGTGTATTTGAGGAAGTACTACGTACCTAGTCTTCTTTAGCACTTCTTTCTCTGTTGAATTTGCATTTATAACTACTGTTTCATCGATCTTTACGATTCCCCCGATTCCTCCAAACTGCTGATTCAAGGTCATCACCTTTGTCGCAAATATTTCTCTACAGTACTCAAACCACGAAACTGCCGAAGCTTCCTTTTTAAAGGTTACGGCCAGTGTTACTAGCACTCTTATTATCTAGCTTCTAACAATTACCATTAGTGTCAATCGGGGTCGAGTGAAGAAAGTCCCCACTCTAGAGGATTTCTTCCTTCAGTACATATTACATCGAAATACAGTATCGTTGCAATAGTCTGCACAATGTCCAGTAGTCATTTGAACAGCTCAATCACAAATAAAAAAGCTTATCAGTAATCTCCTATGTTGTAGCCTCTCAATGATAACGCCCCTGAAATCCTCTGTAAACCGATCGTACGTATGTATTGGGCAATGAAATAGACCCTGCGAGCTTGAAATCACATACTGTGAAATTATCCATAGGAAGCATGACAAACCGGAATAAAAACATCTTTGTGACATCTCAATAATATAAAACTGATACAACAATAACCAACTCAACAAATCCATCATAAGTTGTGAAATCATCACCATGTTATATCTCCCTAACTTACGGTTGGATGCTTCGCATTATTCATGAAACTTTTCGGGCAGTGTTATGTGGATATCGGAAATCTGGGTACCTTAAAATTCTTGCAAACTGTCAGTATCATAATAGAATCTACTAGTTAGTAAGATACATGATACCATGTTCACTACAAAAGATTCATTGAGTTTCTTTAAGTGTATGAAACAGGTCTAAAAATTTTCAGCAAAAGTATAAGAATTCAACAAGAGGGTTTTTTAATACAGGCACACTACTCAACGCACAGAACGTGTACATACACATTGTCACATCACTTTGAAATAGCTACAGCACCTGGTACGACCGAGGGTGAGGAGAGTCCGCTTTCCAAATACTCTCATATGACCATGAGTATACAGCTACTGTCAGGGAAGTTTTACACACATCGTCCTCGTGGTGGGAGTGTTGTTTACGAAATTGAGCGGACGAAAAGCGAATGTCCGATCCATTAACCGGGTCGGTAGATATGGAGGATCCACCTAGAGGAGTTGGAAAACCCTGATTCCAAACCAATGGTGAACATGAGCTCCAGCATCCTGAGGGAACAAATAGCGTATGAACCTACCGCTGGTCACCGGCTACCATGGGACTTCACCTCCTAACGTTGCTCCACTGTCTTGTGGAATAGACTTCTAGGTCAAAGGCTCGGGGAGTGACCCCCTAAGAAAACCACTTGCTTCGGTTTGGGCGCCCGAGCAGTATTCCAGCCCCCATACAAATCGAAAGATTTGTGTGGTGCATACATATTTGATGCCTCCTTGTACCAATGTTTATGTGTTTAAATAAATAAAACAAACAAATACAAATGACTTCAAGATATTCGTCTAACAAAATAATGAAAAAGGTTATAACTAAAATAATAAATAATTTCTATGGTTGATGTCAACATGATGAATGAGGCAGTGGTGGGTTAGTGATCAATGAACTCGGTTTTTAATTGGAGGGTAAAATACATAAAAAGTAAATCTAAGTGATTGAAATTTATCCATCTGCTTAACTATTTAAATTTATAAATTCGAGTAAAAATAGTGAAACAGATATTTGAAATGAATCATTTCTGACAACCTTTACACTAGAAAGGATATAGTGCATATCTGAAAAAACTGAGTTAAGCATAACTATGTATAGGAAAATATAAGGGAGCTCTAAAAATACAGTTATCAAGTAAAAAACACTTACCTGAAACATATTTGATAAAGACGATAAATGATGTCGCACAATTTGAGCAAGTTGTTCGTGAGAATAAGGTGAGAAAGTAAGTCTAGTTAAGCCTAAACGACTGGCTACGCGTGGATGAAGTAAACGTTCCGGTAGATCCATGGTATTGGCAATAGCCAATACTATTAAAACGCGATGGTTATTATGGCGTGTAGGCCAATCGAAAAGACTGTAAAGTATGTCTTGTCGACGAGTACATAACAAATCCAATTCATCAATGACTAAAACAACTGGCTTTTCAGAAACTTTACTATGAGATACTTTTTTAATTTCATTATGACAAAATTCTTTTTCTAACAAGTCAGAAGCACATTTTGCAGTTGTAGTTAAACCAGTTAATTGCTAAAAACATACAGAGAAATCAAAGTGTAATAGGGTCAGATGTGCTGGTAATATACAGAACAATGATAGCAACCAATTTTATTCCAGATATAATAGAAGAGTCTCACAATTGTACATGAGTATGTTGAGATGTAACTGATTTATTCATTTTTTTTCTATTTACAGTCTTATTAAAATGAATCTATACATTTTGTGTTATCATATTGTGGTGTATACTACTTGTACTGACAGATATGAGTATTGTATATCAGGAATCAAATGCAGACTTCCTACGAACAAAAGAGGAAAATGGAAAGAAGACAAAAGAAAACAGGAAGCGATCGAAATGAAACAGGAACAAAAGAACAAAGGAGTTTGTAAGGGACAATTCAATGAAGATGGATAAATAGTGTACTTAATGTATTGTCCTCATATTTTACAAATGCAGTGTGATTTTGCATAATACAATAAATTGGTTTATACTAAACCAAATCTTCATTCATTACACTACAGTAAACGAATTCAAAAGACTGTGCAGTAACTAAATAATACCACTTAACAACGGTTTGCTTTCGCTTACAATCTCGACGAAAAAGTCAAATAATACATAAGTATAATTAATTCATTCATCAGGTACTTGGGTGTGCGCCATAATATTTACTACCTAGTTACATAAAATGAGGTAGGAGCAGAATGTTTCAAATTTAGGACTTAATGGTTGAAATTTGAACGCCTTAACTATTAAGCTACTGCTTCTACAGTAAAATTAGATTACTGCTTATGTTACTTAATTTAGCAACAAAAATGCCCGTGAGACTCTAACCCAGAACCTTCAGTCTCGCGCGAATACTTAACTTTTAGTGGAGTTCAACTGTGTTGGGTGTAAGACAGCTACCCACCGAAGACAATAGCTAGTCGCACAATACCGTGAATCGGTTGATGCTACACATTAACACCGTTGGAGGACAACTCAATGGTCCGTATATTAGGCATTCGTGCGAGACCGAAGGTCCTGGGTTTGAGTCCCACGTGTGAGATCGTGGATGCGCAATTTTGAAGAGTCCCATACTAGAAGGAAAAGGCCGCCTAGTCCTTCCAGGTTTTCAATTGTGTTCTAACATTGGTCGGTCTATGATTTCGATAGAATTCAACAACCTCTACAATCCCATACATAAGTTATTTTGGTCAATGCTTATGTTAGTTAACAGATAGCTCACGAGAAATTAAAGTAATACCAAACTAATAACGAGTTTGAAACATATAAACAACAGCTAATATCCTAACATGATGCTCGTGTTTGCCTATCACAGACAGATGATGATCTATGTTGGTTGTAATGCTTGTTTTTTAAGGTTCCATCATGACAGAGAAGTAGATCAAAGAATGGAAAAACAATACACGAGCTACTGTCATGACGACAGCTTGAGTTCAAAATAGGAATGTAACAGCAACAATGTCCTCCTAAAATGGTCAATATTTTTGGCTTATGCTATCTCTCTATAGCCGGGAAAACGGAAGGAGATGATCGACCCCCAAGGTTCTGGATTTTGCTATTAATCATCATCTCAGGTCGCAAAGTTTTGTTAAAAGCAAACAAAACTACTAATTTTCAAATGACGATTTTTCAGCAGATGTCCCTTGAACTTTATGTCAGTGCAAAATTATTCTGCTTTGTCAGATAGTTTAGGATGTTAACTAGTATTGTTGTGTATGGTACTTCTATTGACAGGCATAAGTAGTATGTAACACCAACTAGAAGTGGAACGACTGGCAGCAGAGGTTTGAGAGCAACGAATAGAAGAAAACGGGAATGTAAACAGAGAGAAATTATACTAACAGGAATAAAAAACGATGAAGTTTGTAAGAAATAATTGGTGGAAGATGTGCAAATGAAGTATTTAATGTATGATTTTCATATTTTACGAAGACTTTCTGTAATTTGTATTAAACAATTGATTGGTTATCCCCAACAAGTCTTCGTTCACTACAGTATGGCGTGGGTAGTAAGCAAGAATAACTTGTTTACGGCTCTATTGTTCACCATTGGTGATAATTTTCTTTCTTTATTGCTTGCTGATAACCTTATTGCTTCCACACTTTGATCTGTAACCGTTATCAGTGATTAAAACGTATGATATATGATTTGTGTTGTCATGAAATAACGCTAACGAATTCACATTGCAAACACTAAGTTGTAGACAGTGAACCTCTATAGCTACAACTTAGCCATACGGAGGCACAATTGTACCATGTGTTATATTTCTCTCTCTTACGGTTATAACCCAGCTATTCCTATTGCTTAGTATTCACGGACACCAATTCACTCGACAAGTCCCCAAATCAGAACACGTTTGAACAGGAAAGAGATTATATTCCAAATAACAAGGTTAGATGGAAGAAAAAAGCACAATAGGAAAAACGTTAGTATATTTATAGTTTATACATGAGAAGGTTCCAGAGTATTCTCCAAGCATCGGCTAGCGCTGATTGGCTAATTCTTATCTAATCAGCGTGCGCCAACGCAAGCGTGCAATGAGCATGATTTAATCTAATCTATGTTCCGCTAACACCATGAATGACCAAAAAAGCATACAGGTTATTAGGGATAATATTAAGACGTGGAGGAGGGAGGTAGCTACACCTTAACTGACTCCAATTTGAGTTAAACCTATGCGATATCCCATTGTTCTGTGTCGTTTTGAGAAACTCACTTTTATTTGTGAATTCCACGTATGGATGTACGAGGTCAAGAATGAATCCGAGAGATAGCTGTCATTCTTACTCCAAAATACTAACACTAAAATAGCGAAGTCGGTGATCACAAGAATATCTGGACATTGAACGGAACAATCCAACCACTCGATTAACCAACGTACCGGCAGTTTATACATTTTGATCGTAGTATGTCACAAAAATTTCGAACTTCAGCAACTAAGGTACATTAAGTGACATATGGACTCATTTAATAAGTTTCAATGGGTGGAAAAGTTACTATATTAAAGAAAATATTTCCATATTATTCGTTAGAACACAATGTACCTTACTTCATATATCTCCACGTAAACTTGTTTAGGATCACTGACACGCATGCCATTAACATAGATTACTTGGAATGTGGGTATTTGACTTTCCAAACCTGAATCAGCAACCAATTTATGCATCGTAGACAGCACCGATTGAACTGATGCTGTTTTACCAGTACCCGGAATACCAGATATGTACATACAGCTGTAACGAAATCATATTAAAAAGAAACATGATATACATGTCAAAAAAGTTCGAAAAGAATTATTAACAAAGAACGCTCACACTTTACGTATGGGAATAATACAAATAATATTACATTCACAGATAAACAAATATAGCAGTAACCCACATAGAAGTCGGGATGTATTAGCCTGTGTTGATTGCAAAGTCGTGAAAAGTAAAATTAGATTTATTATGTTTATACTACTGTTAAAAATAAAAGTACATTAAGCAGAAGTTACATTCATTTGTTTAGAATTATTAGCAGCAGAATATGGGTATTCTCCGCTTATTTATAGAAACGTAATGAGTTTGAGGTCATGACCAGATATCATTAAGAACTTAAATGTCCATATCACTGAACTAAACCCCTTTCTACGTTTATTTAATTCATTTTCTAAGAAAATTTTTATTCGAAAGAGTCATAGGTACGATAGTGAAAATAAATAGTATTATAAATAAGATAGAAAACTGTAAAAAATATACCCGCCAGAATTTTGAGATAGTTTATTAAGTATGAATGTATAAATGTTTTCAAATTCTTGTTCACGACCAGGTAACCATCCATATTCCGAATTCGTAGAACTATATAAAAAATGAAATGTTGATTGAAGATGCCTTTGATTATAAAATGCATTATTGTAAAAACTATGATTATAAAATAAGTAGTCACATAAATAACTTGCTTTACTGCTTAGTTTGCAAGAATATTGTTATTATTATTGTATTATTATTAATTAACAGTAACAAACTTATAGTAAAGTAATCTTAGAATTAACAAGTTAACAAATTCGGCGTAGACAATTAACTCAACGGAAAAACTATGAGCTATACTTGAAAATTCAAAGGTTTGACTTACTTTAAATTAAGAAAAGACTCACCACGAGACACCTGGCTAAGAGTGCGCTTCCTATGAGCCGATACAGAGCGTTTATTGGCCTACAATAAAGACAATATGTATTATTCAGAGGTATCCTATTATCATAATACGAATACTGGATACTTAATGAACACACACAAAGAAATACGCATGTAATCAACGTAATTACAATAAGATTGACAATTAAATGTGGTTGATTAATAAATATTTCAAAGGTTAAGATCATGAGTCAATTGAAGCTAGACCACCATGAAAAACCTGGTCACTGCTTCTCACTAAAACGCCAGGATATACCTCTTAAAGCCAGTCACTAGTGAGAATATGTCGGAGTTCAGCCAGGTCTGTTGTGAGATAGTAACTCACCGATGACAATGGTGGATGTGTCGCTCAATTTCGTGGATTAGTTGAAGTTAGACATTAACACCGTTGGTCTAGTGGTTAAGCGCTTGCGCGCGAGACCGACAGGTTCTGAGTTCGAATCTCTCAGGGGGCGAGGTCGTGGATGCGCACTGCTGAGGAGTCCCACAATAGGAAAAAACGGCCGTCCAGTGCTTCCAGGTTTTTCATGGTGGTCTAGCTTCAACTGACTCATGATCTTAACCATTGAAATTACCATAATAGGCACAAAACCCATCTGATATTAATAAATATTTATGTTTAATCTTATGGATGGTTTTAAAGAAGTGCTCTTTAAACTTGATCATTTTACAGGGAAACTTGTCTACTTGAAACATCTTGTACACGAAATACTGAAAACACAAACTAATGTAATGATCAGTAGAACCGTTTTGAAATAGATAGGAATCTGTTAATTTAGTACTTTTGAATAAACAAAGAAAAGGTTTCAAAAAAGCCGTAACTGAAGCCACTTTGTTCCGCAACTAAGTCTCATCAAATCCATTTTATTTTAACGAGTGAAGATGAGATCCATACTATTAATGTTATGAGATTTTGTCCACGAACTCAGCATTAAGCATGAGTTCAGTGGTTTAAACATTTTTCATATAACGGAAAGTTATTGACTGATGTTCTGAGTAATGTTGGTAGATGTAGAATTACTGGTTGGAAGCAGTACGATAACCGATATCAGAGTTTAGAAACTGCGTGAAATGGCTCAGAATTATGAGATGGTCGAGATTTGTAGCTTAAGTGGATGATTTAGGTAGATTTTTGTTGTTTGGGCCGGATGGCTTGGTCGTGGAGCTTTCAGTGTTTTTTCTGAAAAACATCATCAGCACAAACTTCAGGCAGAAATCAAGTGTTCTAATTTTTCCACATGACTCACAACTTGTCCTGTCGACCTCAAATGGGTCAAATGGCAAAAGAATAAAAACCAAACATCATCTACAAAATAAATTGGTCGCATTCCGAAAAACATTACATCAGACAAAGTGGACGCCCCCTTTATCTTCACCTGCAAGAACATCAATTAGCGGTCAAACGCCATCACATATATTCGCTTATATCAATGCATGTGGATAACTGTGGACACGCATTCGACTGGATAGAGGGAATACCAAAGACATCAGATAATCTTTAGAAGCTTGAGACTGAGGTCTATCAACAACCATATCGAAATCGATCCAATCTATCTACCAGTCAAAAAAATCATGGACCAAGAATTAAATCAAAGGGAGATACAATCAAAATAAAGAGGTAGACAACGACAGGTTAAAAGTCAACTAATCAGTCAATCAAAATTGAGGTCGACAGGATAAGTTGTGAGTCATATGTGGAAAAATCAGAACACTTGATTTCTACCTGAAGTTTATGCTGATGATGTTGTTCAGAAGAACGGTGAAAGCTCCATGGTCGAACCAACCAACTCAGAGAACAAAACTCCGCCTAAGGCTCAGCATTATTCACAACAGCGTATGGGCAGCAACTCTTTATACTTATCGTGATCTTCAACTCCGATTTTCCTTCTTACATACGCTTCCGCTCCATTTTTTCGAACTATCTTCCAAATGTTCAGTCGTACTAATTATCATTGATAATACATTATTTCAAACTCGATTTCACTTGTTATTTTCATTCCATCGTGCTAGTGTAGTACGATAACTTAGATCAGTGTACATCTTGGTTAGGCTGTATGTTGGTGATAACTGACTGAACATATAACGTTAACTATCCAAGCATAATCCAATTAGGTAGGTGTTAGCTCATAGCCTAGTGGTTAATAAGTTGAATGTCACGACAAATCTTGTGAATACGGTACTAATAGATACACAGAATTATTTCAAAAATTAATAAACAGTTGCAGTTTAACTCACACATACATTGAGCTTTGTTCTTCTTACAGGGAATGACTTTATTATAGGACCTTTCAACCTGTTTTTGTGTTGAAATTGTTGTTCAGTAAAGTCGGAAGAATCTGATGAATTACATGTCGAAAAACTTGATTCACTTGTCGAGATAGAACTTTCATCATATGAATCTTCGCTATCCATTGGACTGATTATGATTAATAAAACATGTATTTTTTATTAAAACAAATGAGCATAATACCAGTACTAAATAATATAATTGATATGAAATAGGTTTTGTGAATTGATGGGCAAATATTCGACTTTTGAAATGAAAGAAAAGAATTTTGATAGATGGATGATAATCAATTATGCAATGTGCTAAAATGAAAACTACCAACGAGACCGGACAATTGGCTCAAACTCTAATGAACTCGTATAAAAGGCATGATCACTAGACAGAAGAATGTGTTTCTCTTATAATAAAATAACAGAGGTGAGAATTACCAGCCTGAAAATAATGTGATTAAATATCATGAACGATACGTTGACATCGATTTTGTAGGTCGCTGACTCTTCATTGAATTAAATGTGTTAGGCTTCCCCATACGTCAGTAATATGTATAAACATAAATGCATGCACAAGTTATCAGTTTTTTAGTCAAATCTGCCGTTACATATTTTAGTCTCCGACATCAGGACAAGTTACGATATCCCAATGTTCAAAATATATACACACCTTGATATATATGATATGAAGCTGCTCTGCCTAAATTTTAATGACATTAGGTGACGACTTCTTCGGACGAATAGCGGGAATAAGATTTACTCAGTTGAGTGTCCTCATACACAACTGGGAAATATGGGGTGAACGCTTAGGTAATGCTCAATAACCCTTAATGTATATGACCCTGCTCCTCACCAGTCAATAACGAAGTCAGATGTTCCAGGATAAGGAACTTCAGATGCAATCTTAACGATCACATATCCAAAATCTTTAAATATCAGGTTTAAAAAGTTCACAAAAGACTAGTTCTCTGTTGACGTTTCGTGTGCTCATATGATATGACTATAATCACCCCTTAGAATAGTATGATGTGCACTTATGAGACATTCTCTGAAGTGTCCGGGACATTGAACTTGAATTGAAACGCGCGGAGTGTCACTTGTTGTGATGATTATAGGAAACTACGTCAACGTATAGGATGATTGTATTAATGAAAGCATGATGCAAGCAATGTAAAATAGATTTGAAATAGCGTATACGCTGAAATATGAAGTTTAGTGGAACTTTACACTTACTGTAGTTTATCTCTTCGGATTTTACTAATATAAAAGTATAATTAAAGGTCTATAGAAAACTTAGGTATCATCTATCTTTGCTTCTTGGTTTGTAAATTTTTCACCGAATAAAATGAGCATACTAGGTTGTGTCTGTCTTTTCAATTCACTACTTACTCGCAAATGATAAATGATGGTAGCTGACTGAGTACCACTTATATTTGTATTGTTTCATAACAAACATATGCGAAAATGCTATCTCATTTATATATATATATATATATATATATATATATATATATATATATATATATATACCTGGTTAGGGTCCGCGTAACTATCGTAACCAATGGTTGGAGACTCTTGGTGACATGGCTCAGAATCGATCACAATGGCGTCGGTGTATACACTCTCTATCTTCCTTTAAACTAAGAGATTAAAATCGCTTCATATCTTTCTTTCTAGGAACTAATTCTTTCTTCCTGTACTATCTCCTTATATACAATCTTTCTTTTATATATTACCACCACTGAATTAACTACTTTTATGAATCCGGTGTTCATCTTGTTGTGCTAATGAGGTATGGCAACTTGGACCGATGCATATATGTGCCTGGTCCTACGTTATATATATATATATATATACGACTAGGTTCAGTATCGATATCCAATGAAACCAAGACCTTGTTCATTTTCTTCATAACTCTGAACAACAAACTGAGTTGAATTCACATTGTTCGTTTTCATTCCAGAAGTTCGGTGTGACTGACTAGACTACCATTATTACTACCAAATTTACATATATTTACTTATGTTGCCCAAAATGCCCACAAACAGGTTACACATATCTATTGACAGCTATAGGTTACGAAAATATAAGTTCGTAATAATAAAATGAAAATCTAAAATTAATTTCATACATCCCAGACAGTAGCGAAATATGGTTTGAATTAAACTGATCAAATTCCAAAAGTTGTAATAGAAAATAAAACACGGAAACACGAACAACAAGTACCTAGCTTGTAGTTTCACCACATATAAGATCAGCTAAATTCATAATGTTCAATAAAATACAACATAGATACAGGCAACCAAACCAATAAATACCAAATCGTAATACCACAAAAACATTTTCTATAAACAATTTTTTATAACCTACCATTGAGAGTTCGTATTTAAGATGTTTCCTCTTTCTGAAAAATGAGATTTAAAAAGTAATGAGTATGACATCTGTCCAGGATCAGAAAACATGTAAAATCCGATGAGAATATATATAACAATTATTTAAATTCAGTATGCTTATATTTTACCGCTATTTTTACAAAAGAACCACAACCATTTATCATCCCTGAGATTTCTATTTTGCTAGGATCCTCTAAAAAGGACGCGTTATAGAGGGATGTGATCAAAAACTGAAGACATTCACAAAAGTCAGTCGGACAGAAAGCTATTCAGTATCACAGAAAGATGATTCCACTAGTATATTATCTAACAAAGTATAGTAAATCAAGAGCGCGCACCAAAGGGGTGCACATTAATAAAAGTGAGAGAATAAAAAATAACTGAAAAATTTTTAAATGGTTTTATTGGGAATAGAGTGCGGATATGTGACACGAATCGAAGGCAGCCCTGATATCAAGAAACCCTACGATTGTTGGCCTTTGATAAGTATGGCGGTGTTCTAACACTTGGCGGAGGGTGAAGATATGATCAATACATCCTCGACCAGAACGAAACCCAGCCTGCTCCTCGCGAGTCAATCCTTCTCGGGTTCTGAACAACCTACGAAGTATGACGGAAGCCAATAGCTTGGACGCAATCGGAAGTAGACTTATCCCCCGATAGTTGTTACAGGAACAACGTGAACCCTTTTTAAAGATAGGGACAACTATCGACTCATTCCATGACGTTGGTACACACTCTAGTTCCCAGATCTTTGTAAACAACGTCGTCAGTCCCTTAGTCAAAAAGTCACCACCATCTTTAAAAAGAGCCGGAGGTAAGTCGTCTGGGCCCGGTGATTTGTAACGTTTGAAGAGTTGGAGTTCCTTGCGGACTTCCGCCTCATTTGGTGGATCAGTCGTCACCGGCCATGGAGGGCAGGACAGTCTGACCGATGTTGCCGGAGCAGCAGGCCAGTTGAACTGCCCTTCAAAGAATTCTGCCCATCGTCCAAGACGTCGATGGATGTTAGTGATTGGCGTTCCGTCATCCTCGCAAATTGTTTCGCTCACACCAAACTTCTTGCTGCCAGTGGCTCGGATGAGTTGGAAGAGCTTCCGGTAATTACCAGATGCAGCTGCTGCTTCCAACTCACTGGCACGCTCCGACCACCAGGCTTCTCGGTCCTCACGCAAGCTTTGCCCGATTTCATTACGTAACATCCTTCGTCTGAGGTCAAACTCACGGTCACCCGGAGTAGACCGACGGGCTTCAATCAGTTGTAAGGAACCAGAAGAAACCCAGTGCTTGCAAGCGGGACGTTTCGCAAACCCACAACTGACTTGACCCGCCATTTTCATGGCGTCATGCAATTGCAACCAATGCTCATCTATACTTTTCGGTGGAATGGTAGCTAGCCTAGAAGCTAGCTCGGTTCGGTACTTACTAGCAACAGAAGTTGCAGCCAGCTTGCTAACATCAATCCTTTGGTGGCGGTCACTTCGTTGTCCACTGAAAAGTAAGGTAAGATTGGCGCAGACCAGAGCATGATCAGTTTCCAGATAGGTACTCCAAAAGGAGCGGCAGTCTTGTACACAACCGCGCCAGCGGTAGCTGATCGCGATGTGATCAATCTGAGTCCAGGCTTGAGATGCAGAAGGAGGACGCCAGGTGGCACATTGGCGATGACTGTGCCGAAAGTTAGTGCTAGCCAGAAACAGGTTGTGGTCTGTGCATAGTTGTAGTAGACGTTCCCCGTTATCTGTCCTGCGACCAACGAGTCCCCATCGGCCACCTAAACGACTCTCTTCTGTGCCTAGACGCCCGACCTGAGCATTCAAGTCTCCAGCTAGTACTACAATATCTGTCGAACGCACTTTCTGGAGAAGAACAGTTAGCTGATGGTAGAACTCGTCCTTGATTGCATCCGGGCTGCAATCTGTCGGGGCATAGGCGGAGATGACGAAAAGACATCGTTTCTCACGCCGATTTCTTCTCACTTTGATGGAACTTTCTAATCTAACAGCACATAACCGACTGTTAATGGGGATCCAGTCGACTAGTGCTGCCTCAGCTCTTGCGCTTAGTGCGACACCAACGCCAGCAAGACCAGACGAAGATGCCACAGGGTCCCCGGATAAACGCACATAAAACAAGCTTTTTGAAGTGACAGATGGAGAGCGAACTTGTAGTACTTCACCAGAGTCTTGAATACGGGTCTCGGATAGACAACACACATCAATATTAAGACTTTCCAAAGACATAGCCAACCCTATCTGTTGTCCGACCTGCATAAGTGTGCGAACGTTGAAGGTAGCCAGTTTGAATGGTGCACGCGGTTTCAGAAAAACTGCTTCAGTACTCATGTTCGGTAGTAACATACAATTTTCAACCAGGCAGTGACTCGGGAACGTTTAGATAAAGCTGAATTTTCACCATAGGTGAGCTGCTGTCTAGGTCGAAACGCATATATAAAGTAGGAATAAGAGAGGGTGAATAAATGACGTGGTAGAGTAATAATAATAATAATAATAATAATAATAATAATAATAACAATAATAATGATAGTACGAGTTATTTCAATGTTAATCAGATAGAAAGGAATATTTTCCATAAGCAAATTGCCCCCAAATGCCCTGGTATGGCCGAGAGCGGGGAAGGTTCGCCCTCCCTCTCGAAATACTCTCACACGGCCACGCGTATACAGCCTCTGCCAGGGAAGTCCTACTCACTGCCTTCTCGTGGCGGGGGTGTTGTTTACGAAAATGAGAGGACGAAAAGCGAACGTCCGGCGCTATAACCGGATCCCAAACCAATGGTGCACATGGGCTCCAGTATCCTGCGGGAACAAATGGCGTATGAACCAACTTTTGGTCACCGGCTACCATGGGACTGCATCTCCTCACGATGCTCCACTGCCTTGTGGACTAGACCTTTAGGTCAAAGGCTCGGGGTGTGGCCCCCTAAGAAAACCACCTGCTTCGGTCTGGGCACCCGGGCAGTATCCCAGCCCACTCACTAAAACTAAAACTATTTAAATAAACTGGATATGGTTAACTGATTTATCCATCTATCACACTATAAACCAATGTTCTACAAAAAGCGAATATACAGATAAATTAAATGAAAAAAAAAACTGATATGAGAAACTACGTGACATTATATAAGAATAGTCAGGAAAGTTACTCGATGTCAGATGATAATGACAGGAATTAAATCGAATAATTATAAATCATCTTTCAATAGACTAGTAGGTGGTATATTTGTAAGAAATTATGGACGTTTCAAATTATATTAGCGACACGTATAAATATATCCCGTTGAGAATACGAGTTGAAGGTTTATAAGAGAGGAGAGATCTATTATAAGCCATAAACAGATAAATTTTACTAGTATTCTAGGAACTTTGCAATTGTAATATTTGTAAAATCTCAAATTACCTTTAGTTCAATAAATTACACATTTAAAATTATTTAAATATATAAATAAATTAATTAACAGAAGTATGATCAAGTATTGCTTTTTGTTTAGTTAGTAAGATGAAAATTCCGAAAATTACTATAGTCACTACTGCTATTACTATTATTACCATGAAATAGGATTAGGAAATCAAACTATTTAAGTGTTTATGCTCGTCAAGCATAAATCTGCGTGCTGTCTCGACTGTAATAAATGGTAATCATGTTAATCAATAATAAGAATTGTATTAAATCCGTGTAATAAGTCCCACTTGCTCACCTAACTAGTAATAAATAAAACCTAATCCATTGTTTCTTAATATCGTGGACGTCATTAATTTGTTGAACAAAAGTTAGTTCAGCTTTGTAAAAGAGCACGAAAGACAAAATTGCTGGGAATACATGTAATGAAGGTCTTCTATGACCATTTTAACCTTGGAGTTGACATGTTAATTTTAGAGACTCAATCAATCTGTAATTCATCAAATATTTCCCAAGTACTTTTTAAGCATATTAAATCAATGCATCATACGTAAGAATCATATTTTAAGTCTCGGCAATTGAAATTTAAATAATTCCAACACTTTGCCCGGCAAACGAGTCCGAGCTTTGTCAGTTCGCAAGGTGGAATGTTGGAATTAACTAAATTATAACCGCTCAGATCTAAAATAGTTTTTTCAGGTGATGTATTGTATATACTCTGTCCAGTTTCTTTCACACTAATCATTTAAATTTCGACGGATGTTCACATAGACTAAATGACGGTGCTGTTGGATAATTTGGAGTCGATCATGGTTGAAACTTTTGGTATGTGTTATGAGCTTTCTTTAGATAATACCCTATCATAAAATTCTAAATCATAATTCTTACACCAGCTTACAGAAAGATTTGTAGCTCAGGCGAATGATTTTGATGGAGTTTTGTTCTCTGAGCTGGATGTTTTGGTCGTGGAACTATCTGAAGTTTGTGCTGATGATGTCTTCAGATGAACGATAAAAGCTCCACGACCAAAACTCCATCAAAAAGAAAATTAATCACAAGTGAAAAGATATATTATATGAAGTCTATCGCTCCAGAATCTCATACTAATTCTTAAACAGGTTAACTGAATCTTATGTATACTATAAATGACACCCATTCGGTAAAATATTAAGTACGCAGATTTTGCTGTGAAAAGCGCAAAATACGTGACTGGACTCTTGTTAATACTTTATGTAACACGAAAATATAAATGCGAAGTAGGTAGAGATTGTGATTCTTCGATCATCGTGTAACTGCACATAAACCCTTCATTGTCCCAACATGAATGAAGGGTTAATATTTACACCCAATCGCTTGTCTAAACTATTGTAAATAGAATGTTTTGAGAAACTTGCCTTTGTGATTAGCCGTATTTTATTTTATTTTAACACATAAGTATAGGTACAGGGAGGCACCAAATACATATGCGCCACACAAATCTCAATTGATTTGTGTGAGGGCTGTGATACTGCCCGGGTGCCCAAACCGAAGCAGGTGGTTTTCTTAGGGGGCCACACCCCGAGCCTTTGACCTGAACGTCTGACCCACAAGGCAGTGGAGCATCGTGAGGAGATGCAGTCCCATGGTAGCCGGTGACCAACGATTGTTTCATACGCCATTTGTTCCCGCAGGATACTGGAGCCCATGTGCACCATTGGTTTGGGGTCCGGTTAAAGCGCCAGAAATTCGCTTTTCGTCCTCTCATTTTCGTAAACAACACCCCCGCCACGAGAAGGCAGTGAGTAGGACTTCCCTGGCAGAGGCTATATACGCATGGCCATGTGAGAGTATTTCGAGAGGGAGAGCGGACTCTCCCCACTCTCGGCCGTATCAGGGCATTTGGGGGCATTAGCCGTATAGAGGAAGGGCATATTGAATAAATTTCAGACCTTTAAACACTTTAATCCGCCCCGATGTACGGCGTTTTGAGTTCCACTATTGAAGTAAGCCCTCCTTAATATCATGATATACTCAAGATGCGATTGCATTGAGCCATACTTTAGTTTTTTGAGGGTTAGCATACTACCTGGATGCCCAAACCGAAGATGGAGCTGGTAAATCAGTTGATGAGGTAAGTTTTCATCGACTGAGATGGTTGGGCTACGTGTTACGTATGCCCGACCACCGATTGCCACAACGCACAATGATGAATATTATTGAGGATGGTTGGAAGAAAGTTAGGGGCGGCCAAACCACAACGTGGTATCAGTCGTTGAAGTCACTGACTTCTAGTCTGAGCCATGTTAGTAGATGCAGACTACTTGGTTGGGGTCCGCGTGACTATCGTAAACAATGGTTGGAGGCTCTGGGTAACATGGCTCAAAATCGACCACAATAGCGTAGGTGTATACACTCCTTGTCTTCCCTTAAACTGTGAGATCAAAATTATTGTATAACTTTCTTTCTACGAACTAATTATTTCTTCCTGTATTACATCCTTATACGCAATCCTTCTTTTATATATTGTTACTATTGAAGTAACTACTATGAATTTGGTATTCATTTTGTTGTGCTATTGAGGTATAGCAACTTCAACTGATGCACATATGTGTCTGGTTCAACCTTGTAGCTAACTGACTTATTGAATACATATCAATCCAACAGAGTTTTATGGACTTTTAATGTTTGGTTCATATATACACCCACCACTTGTGGCGAACTAATTTTGCACCACAAATCAACGAATTTCGAGTCCTCGAAACACAAACTTCGTCCGTCATCCTTTCATAAAATTATAAAGTACACGTACACTAGGGGGTCAGAGTTATCATATTTCAACTCTCTTAGGTTGGCCCCCTATAGTCAGTGCTTGGTTAAGGCACCGGAGCTCCATGTTCATTCCCACTAATTTATATATATATATATATATATATATATATATATATATATATATATAATTCGACCAAACCATATTATGACTTACTTTCGATTAAACAGCTTGTATTTAAAAGTGACTTGGGAGTCCTTTGGGGTGAAGATAAACAAAGCTCTGACAATTTCTTAACTAAAAGCAGTAAAACGAAAAAAATAATTACCTGGAGACTTTAAGGCACCAGTACACGTTGCTCTTCGAGATCTTAGACAGGAATCAAATCTCGAAGAAAAGACACTACTTTCTTTAAGGTTAATTTCAGGTTCCTGTGGTGATTCTAAACAAGCAACAATGCGAGCCATAGTCAATTCTTTGCAAGCCCGACTAGATGTCCTTCGTGTGAATGCCATTGTGATGTAGTATAAATTTCCTGTAAATATTTTTTAAAAAAGGATTAACGTCCAACTACGAATGGTAAAATCAAAGGCATGAAGTTCAGTCGTCAGTATTCATCTACATAGTAAAATACTCGATAAATGATAGGACAGTTAGAAAAGTCAGAATTTCTCAATAAAAGAGCTACTGCGGCATAAAAATAAGGGGCTACTAGTTGTATTTTTTTATTCACTCATTTTATATTAAGATGTAAAAAAATGAAACTCGAACTAATGACTGATAAAAGAAGACCCGTTACGACCTATAAACCAGCACAATCAGCTCTCAGTAGTAAGAATAAGAGTTCGGTCGACCTGTGTTAACCCTTTGAAGTTACAGTAATGTTAAGATACAATTTCGTTTTGAATGCATCAACAGGTGCTGATACTGTCAGTTGCCCTTGAGTTCCAGTAATTCACTACTCAATACCAGGAACAGAATTCAAGAATTCAACTATTTGAACTGGTGCGTTGCAGGCTGAAATGTAGACGGCAAGATATTGAATCAGTATATCACAGTCCAGAATGTGTAGTAGATGTCTTCCTCCTAAGCAAACTTAAGTCCTGGTGCAATAGGGGTAAAAACCTTATAGTAGGCGACTTAAATGCATCATATATAAACTGGGTAAACTTATAAGTAGGTTCATCGATAACGTCATTCGATTGCAAACTGTTAGAAACCTCAATTGCATTAGCTTTATTCCAACATATTAGAGATCCCATCAGATATGACTTACGAAGCTCTTCGTCTCTCTTGAACTTAGTCTTCGCACACGGTGATGGCGTCGGTCAGATGACTTTTTTCCCACCACTAGGGAGAAGCGATCATGCAGTCATCTTATTCAAATTCATGACTGAGATGACCTGTCAGACAGTTGCGCCGGCCCGTCCTAACATATGGAAGACAGACATGGAGGCAATCAACTCTGCAGCATCAGCTGAAAACTGGAAAATTGACGCAAGGGCACCAGTACAAGAGGTACGGACTGATTTCGGGTAGTTATACAATTTGGTACCCTGGACAGTCCCAAAAAAAGAAGCATGGTCACCCCTGGGTAGGCTGGGATATTCGACGTTTACTAAGACAAAAGAAAAAATGTTGGGATGTTGCCACCAGCCTTGGCACATCAAGTAAGATGGAAAGCCACAGGTGTATAACCAAAATTCGGGAAGCTCAGAGAAATCCATTTGGCACAATCTGCACTCAAGCAGTCTAAGAGACTTTTCTCGTACATAAATTACAGAACAAGAATGCACCATTGGATTCCCAAACTAATTAAAGAAGGGAGTGCATCTGAAATAATAGAGGAAGATCAGGAAAAAGCATAGGCTATGGCTAACTATTTTGGGGCAGTTTTCACTCTTATAGACGAAGAACTAGACCCAAATACAAAGTCAACAAGCCATCTGCTCACCGTGGACCTTGATCGAGACAATATAGATAAGGCTCTTGGCACCTTAGACATGGGAAAGTCAACAGGACCGGATGAACTACACCCCAAAATCCTGAGACACATTCTACAATATATCGTAGCCACACTGACTGTGATATTTAATAATCACTTGACAACAGTGTGTTACCTATGTACTGGGAGGATGTAATCGTCACTCCCATACATAAAACAGGACCAAGACAACTTCCATCGAACTACAGACCTGTCAGCCTTACTAGTGCTATAGTTAAAATATTGGAAAGAATAGTCAAAAAGGTCATAATGACATTTGTGGAAACCAACAACTTGTTAAACAGAAAACATGTTTTCAGAAAGGGTTTATCTTGCACAAAAAACCTCCTTATAACAAGGGAGAATTGTATAAAGGCACTAGACAACGGAAATTCAGTGAATGTTGTCTACATAGACTTCAGTGAGGCATTCGATGAGGTGCCAACAAATAAACTGCTCATGAATTTAAAAAATATTGGTATTGCTAGACCCTTCTTAAAATGGCTTAGGGATTTCCCAGTAGGTCGTAGACACTAAGCAAGAATAAATTCCATGTGCTCCACCTGGAAATCAGTACTTAGTGGAGTATCTCAAGGTTCTGTCTTAAGTCCTTTACTTTTCATACTGTATGCAAATGATCTCCCAGGTATAGTACAGTTCCCAATATTGTTATACGCTGACGATGTAAAAATCTGGCGAATAATAACGGGAGACGCAGGCGCACGCGCATTTCAGGCAGACTTAAATAATGTGATTAACTGACCTAAAGAGTGGTTGATGCCTAACAACGCGGCAAACTGTGTCTAAATGCACTTTGAGGATACAGAGTTTAATAGGTAAGGCATAGGGGAAGTGCCTGTACCCGTGGTCCAGTCTCACAAAGATCTTGGAGTGACAGTGAGTCATGACCTTAGGACCACGGACCATTGCCGGGAGGTCGCAGCTAAAGGGTTTAGAACCCTCTGGGCTTTAAGACTGACATTCACCAAGTTAGATACTACCATGTTCACTATAGTATACACAACTCTAGTGAGAACTAAGCTTGAGAACTGCGTTCAGACTGCAAGCCCCTGTTTAAAAGGTGACTCGGACATCCTGGAAAAAGTACAGAGAGCAGCTATCCATACAATTACAGAACTCCGGAGTTTACCATACAAAGAGCGGCTTGGAAAGATAAACCTCTTTACTCTGTCCTATAGCAGATTAAGAGGTGATCTAATTTTGATGTATGAAATACTAAGAAATGATTTTGGACCTAGTATATTTTCTCTTTTTCTTACCACTAGATCGGGTCATCTCAGAGGACATAGCAGGCGAGTAGAAAAGCCAAGTACGAACAAAATACCCGTGGCATACACGTTTTGATACAGAGTCATCAATTCTTGGAACCTGTTACCCGAAACAGTGGTGTCCACACTTTCAATTGCCTCATTCAAGAGAAAACTGGAAACTCATAGAAGCATACTAGAAAAGGAATAACAAGCCGTAGGCTTTCTGAATCTGATCTGTTTCCGAACTTTCTTAAAATATCCTCTCAGATGGTCAGTGCTAGATGGAAGGAAAGGATAAAACATATTAATACCAGGACCATTGTTCAGTGTACGGTAAGCCAGTATTAGATCACCCCGTAAGCTGCAGTAAAATAACCGAAGTAGATTGAAGCGTAAGTGTTTTCATAAGGTAGACGAGCAAAACTTATTACCTTTGTCCATGGCCGTTGAAGTCATCCCAGTATACCACCTTCATACTTGAAACACATAGTTTAGAATAATTATTCGAAAATTTTCCGTTAGCTGAACTAAATGGTCAGATCAACAAGACAATAGTTCCTAACTACCCAATCTCCCAAGTTTGGGGAAAACCCAAAGTCAAATGACCTTCGCCAAGGTTTGGAGGAAATTTCGGGGAGATATTGGGGAATTTCCCCAAAATCGTCTATAGTGGCTTGCCCAAAATATGGAGATTGAATAGTTCTCTACTCCCCACTTTATAAACTGGACTGACGACTGCATCCTCCCAGTCTCTTGAAAATCTGCACAGTCTCAGTGATATATCGAGTGCGAGACTGATAGGTCCTGGATTTGAATCTCACGAGGCGAGCTCGTGGATGACCACTGCTAAGGAGTCGCAAAATAAGATGAAACGGCCTTCCAGTGCCTCCAGGTTTTCTATGGTGGTCTAGCTTCAATCAGATCATGATCTAAACCGCTGAAACTACTATAATATCCACAAAACACTTCTGATAGTTCTGTCGATGGTTCAGCAATTACATCTGCCAAGGCTCTCATGGTCCTTGGATGAACATCCGCAGGACATCTCATTGCTGCAAAATTTGGTCAACCTAACAAAGTATGAAAACTTGCCCCCACACAAATGTAAAAAGCAGTTATTACATAAATATAGAACGCCACGCTAATGAGAAACAAGCCTCCAAATTAACGAACTAGTACCGATCAACTTGAAAAATCGCCGTGAAAACCTTTAATTGGAATCCGATTAATCTGAACATTTATTTAAATAGAAACTGATAGAACCTTGAAAAATATGTAGAGAGACTAAGAAATTCGGAATAAAATGTTTTCTGTAAATGTTTTCCATGGATTCGAGCTGGAAAATTCAATTTCAAGCATTTAGAGCCATGTAAATTTCATAATAAGTTTAAACAGTCATTACGACGAATGAAGCAACTGAATGACATATATATGTTCGATGCTGCCTTTTCAAAGTAAATTTAAATTCATCTCGTTCAGTCAATTGTTAAACATACAGAATCCAGCTGGATGGGCCTTTGAATTCTTAGATGCGAATCCGAGATTCGATTTGTACGTACAAACAGTTGCTGATATACAAAAATGCCCCAAACTCTAATATTTTCACCACTTTAGAAAACAACGCAAGACAACACTGGACACTTAAACATTGGGGTTAAATAGAATGGATGGAATATAGCTAGTAGTGGAATCCGGAACGCATCATTCGTTCTACTTTGGACTTGTCAGCTAGATATCCCTGCTTCCTGGAGTTGACGTTCGATCTAAAATTTGAAATTGTTGACGTTTGATTCAAATTTATCCGAATCATTCAACTGACCACTGGTTACAGGTAGTCACTAGCTTGTACAACGAGCGTGAGATTTACTTCAACAGGGGACGAGATAGTCCATTCCACTACATATTGAATCAAAACAAGTGGCTTAACGATCAGAAACCTTTGGATAAGATACGGCCCCCAACTGTCACCAAAAACATAACGACATGTCTAGTCCCAGCTGTGTGACAACACACATCCAACTAAACCCATACACTTGAAAATTAGTCCTCCTAATGATACTCCACAGGTTGACTCGAATAAACCTAAATTCATATCACAGAGACAACGAAAGATTCCAGCGCCGACAAGAAAGGGTGGGGAGACAAGACTCACGATACCGGGTAGGGAAACACGTAAGGTTGAACCCAACTGCTCTATAGGTATCCCAACAACAGTGAACAGGTTCTCCCCGCCGATATCATATAACTTGCCTCCAACACCTCTAAGCTGCAAAGTGGGTAGTGGGCTACGGCGTAACAAGCCTTTTTACACGCAAGCTAACAAAAACTACCAGAGTACTGATCACTCCAACCACCCGCTAAGGCTTAAAACTATTAACAAGAATGATAATAATAGGTTTCTCACTCCACACCCTATCTACATCCCACAGGATCACAATTATAATTACTTTCAGAAGGAAAACTTTTCACACCCTTTAGTACCAACCCACCACATAAAAACGGCTCCTACATATAATAACAGCCGCAGCTCCTTCCAGGTACTCTCAACAGGCCCCTCTCACTCTAATGTAAATAGCTATGACAGAGGCTGCGCGCCTAACCACCAAGACTCTTTTGCAAATAACCAAACACTTCACAGTAGGCCTGCACAATATTTTTTTGGAATACGACCCCTGGTGACACCTCTGTTGAAGCATATAGCCCAAGTTATTTCAAACCACATGCAAAACATAGACTTGTTTTCCCAGTACAGTTTTCGTCAGAGAGTACTCCCACCCTTTCTTCCTGGGTGAACTCCCCAATCAACTTCACTAGCTCATTCGATACATCTCACACTAAGTCTAGCTATCAAAATACCGAGCTATTGAAGAACATTCAATCCTTCACTTCAAACTCATCTCACACCCGCGAGGGTCACAATGACTTTATTCGAGATACTCTCACCCATTTTGACTAAGTAGGCCATTTGTTTAATATATGTCTCATCAACGCTAGGTCGATCTGCAATAAAAAGAAGGATTTGGCACTGCTTGTATCCATGTATCAACCTTCACTTATAATGATATCTGAAGCATGAACTAACAATATTATTTCCGACCTAAGTATATCTCATGACAACTATTTCCTACATAGAAGTGATAGATTGAAAGAACGAGGCGAAGGATGCCTTATTTACGCTCACTCCAGCCTAAAATCACTACTATGTGATATGACTGAACTAAACAAACTGAAGGATTCGGTGTGGATTGTATTAAAACCGTCGAATTCCGCTACCTTACTGTTTGGCTGTGTTTACCGTCAACCTAACGCATCAATGGGTGACATAGAGGTATTATCAGAGGTATTCACACTAGCATCATCCATTCCATTCTCAGGCAAGCTTATTTGTGGTGACTTCAACATGCCTGAAATTTCTTGGTTCCCAGCCAAAGCACCGAAACGTTACGAACCATTTATTGAATGTCCAGAGCTTGAACAATGAACTCAGTATGTCAACAGCCCTACCAGACATCAAAATGTCTTGGACTTAGTCTTTACCAGTGGCCTCACCCCTAATACGGTGTATATTGGAAAAACGTTTCCAGGTAGTGATCATAACATTGTCGATGACAGAAATATTTGTCCGAACAGAAGCAATACGTACACAAAAAGCAGTCGCACATGAAAAACGTGCAGTCGAACTTAATAATAACTCCTCTGCACTCACCATACTCCTTCAAAATAAACTTACACGTTCTTAATCGAGAGGGAGGTTGTTCATTAAAGACAAACAAGCTGGCCTGATCACCACTGCTCTAGTCAGCACACTCAGTCGATAATCTGGTTTCGAATTCGCCTGGCATACGCTTGGTTTTGCGCTTGGTCGTTATGCTCGCCTCCGGTTTCTTGGCCTAACGTGGTTTCGTCCTACGTCTGCAGCGTTTTCTGGTCCGCGTCCCTGCGAACGCAATCTTCAGATCCTGGATACAAACCACTATGGTGTGGTATGCTAATTCAACCAACAAATACAACACACTTCTCCTGGTACCGTTCTACGCAAAAGACTTTCGTTGGCAACACGAGGATCAACGATCGCTTCCTGTTTCGCCAATTCTTCCGTCCTACAACCGCACTTGTGCTGATCAGTCCAACGAATCAAACCGCTACTTATCGAAAGCGTAAACCCTTTCTAGCGGGGGGCTCCTGTAGTGACCTGGTTTTGTCAACAGAACGCGATTGGTTCGATGAAAACAATTATTATTATAACCAATTGTATCAGGCCATTTTGGCCTACCATTGAACTCCATTACTTCTGCTCGGTATGTGACTCTACGCACGTACTTTCTCCTGCCGATCCCACTTGTACTCCTTTGGCACGATTTCGGTATTCTTTCGATACCACGAGATCGCCAGCAAATATATCTCGACTACAGCCATCATCTGTCTTCTGATATTGGCCTACGGGATCTTATGGGTTTACTGGCACGTAGTCTTGTAGCGGTGTTCATAGTCAAGCGCGATTCGACACCACGCCACAAGTTCATCAATGTGCTATACAGGCATGAATTTAGAAGTCTATTAGAGACTAAGAAGTAAATGTGAAGAAAGTAGATAATTTGTAACAATTTTTATCACCCTGAAGGGATATTCATATAAAAAAGAAGATCAACGTTTTTTAGTACTCTAAAAAAGACTGAAATTTACGAAGACGGGGATAAAATAATCATAATGAGAAATCAGTGTGATAAATGGTTATAATAATGAACGTTTTGTGAAGCAATTTACTTGTACACATTGAGAATATCGAGTTGAATTCAAAACAAAGATGAATATGAATTATGGATTTGCTACCTTGACGTGTTGGTCCGGCTTGCCTATCGTGATCAAGCAACTGAGCTATACTGGCTGAAACAACCGTTCCTCAAGGTCCTACCATGCCAGACAGGTCGGTTGAAGAGTGGTAAGACTAAAAGCAACAAAACCAAGGTCCGATGGCGATCTCGTACTGCTGACTGTACAGGGGTGTGACAGCAGTAAGGTGTTTCCTTCAGACAACCAGCATAACAGCGATGCTGCATTCCCAAAAGGAGAGGTGGGGTTAGAAAAGGTCGACCATAAAAATGCACACCTCGCCTCATCCCACGGATATCCGTCTCCGGCGGTAAAGTCTCAACAAGTACGGAGCTAACACAAAAATTACTCATAAAAAGGTCGTGTGTGACCGACCTCAAGCAGCTGTCCCTTGGGCACTGCGGTCACGCTCTCAGGTCACTGAGACCACCCCTAATCCAATTTCCTCTTCAGGCACTTCCAGCAGAACCTTTCCACAGTGTGGGCAACCGGGAAGTGATAACCGCCCTCAAAACTCTAACAGCACTCAAGACAACTGTATTCATAATCAACCTCGCTCTTCAATTCCTATTATTCCTCCTACATCGATTTTCAAATCTAAACTCCCTCTTTTGACTTCCTCCTCAAGTGTCACCATAGCCAACGATTCTTGTGCGCAAAACACTGTCCCAGGTCTACTGAAACCTCGCTCCAAACTACACATTGGAGCCTTCAACGTACGCACACTATGCCAAATCGGTCAGCAGGCTTCCTTGGCTAAAACCTTAGAATCTCGTACGATTGATGTATGCTGTGTCTCCGAAACACGCATACAGGATCCTAACGTGGTCACTCACTTGACTTCACCTCGGCAAAATGGAGAGCCGACGATATACACCCTTCGTGTATCTGGCGACCCGATGGCTAGTTCTCGTGGACTGGCAGGTGTAGGCATAACACTAAACATGGGGGCGGAACAAGCGCAATTAGAGTGGATCCCCGTTAACAGTCGTCTATGCGCTGTTCGGCTAAACGGCTCCGTAAGAACTCGAAAGGACAAGGAAACACGTCGTTGCCTTTTCGTTGTTTCTGCCTACGCTCCCACTGACTGCCGTTCTGATGAAGTTGAAGATGACTTCTACAGAAAGCTTTCCGAACTTCTTCATAAAGCTAAACGTTCAGACATAGTACTTGTAGCAAGTGACTTTAATGCCCAATTAGGTAGTTTAAACCAAACAGAAAGAAATCTAGGTGGGTATTTTGGTATTTCGGCTCAGCGAAAAGATAATGGTGATCGTCTGCTGCAACTATGCTCAGACAATCGTTTATTTTTAGCAAACACCTATTTTAAGCATAAGGAAAGACATCGTCTAACATGGCGACCCTCTGCACCAACCCAACGATGGACTCAAATAGATGATATTGACATCAGTCATCGTTGGAGAGGGTCAATAGAAGATTGTCGCTCATTCTGGAGTACCTGCTTGGACTCCGATCATACTCTAATACGAGCACGCATCTGCTTGCGCCTCACTGGTCGCAAAAAAGCCACACAAAAAAGACTCATTAGAACCGAATTGAGTAATGAGAAAACTAAAAGTGCGTTCCAGGAACAACTGAGGTCACGCTTAGTTAGTTCTGAAAACGAGGCTGACTCAGACGTTGCTTGGAAAGTTACACAAGCAGCTGTGGAAACAGCAGTGACATCTACCAGTGATTTAAACCACAGGGTTACAAAAAACCAATGGATTTCGTCAAGGTCCATTGCACTGATAGATTCTCGCAAACTCATCCCATCAGGTTCTGAACACGATGAAGAGCGTAAAGAAATCAGATCTAGATTAAGCAAAAGTCTAGGGAACGATCGTGAGCAGTGGTGGGCAACGAAAGCAAAAGAGATGGAAAAGGCGGCGGCTATAGGGAACACAAGACAACTCTACAGACTAATAAAATAAACTGAAATTAATAAGTCAAGTGTAAGTCAGACTATTTCGGAAAAAAATCAACGCTCTCATCTGCTCCCGGTCCAGACGTTTAGAACGATGGGCGGAACATTTTAAGAAGCAGTTTAGCTGGCCTTCAGCTACTCTACAACTACCCTCTATTCCCAGACAGTATGAATGGAACATTGAAGTAGGTCCCTCAACTCTAGCTGAAGTTCAAAAGGCTATAGCTAGTCTGAAACGAGGAAAGGTAGCAGGTCCAGATGGATTGGTTCCAGAGGTCTTTAAGGATGGTGGTCTAGTTTTAGCGATTAGGTTGACTAATATTTTAGCTAAAATCTGGAAGTTAGACGTTATCCCATCTAACTGGTCACAATCACTTATCGTCCCAATATTTAAGAAAGGGTCAAAATCATCCTGTGACAACCATAGAGGGATTAGTTTGACTAATATAGTATCTAAAATACTAGCCTCGATAATTATAGGACGCCTAACTAAGACTCGTGAACTGCAAACACGTAAAAATCAGGCTGGCTTTAGACGTGGTCGTGGCTGCATCGACCACATATTCACCATTCGTCAGGTTCTAGAACACAGGCATACTTATCGGCGTCCGACAATAGTGGTCTTCCTTGACTTAAAAGCAGCGTTTGACTCTGTTGACCGAGAGGTTCTGTGGCAGTGTCTGTCATTGAAAGGCGTACCTCAGAAGTACATAAACCTTGTGAATGCTCTTTACTCGAACACTACTAGTCGAGTGAGAGTTTATGGCGAACTGTCATCTGCTTTTGCAACCTCAAGTGGTGTCCGCCAAGGCTGTCCACTTTCTCCATTTTTGTTTAACTTCATCATAGACCTACTGATGGAAATAACGTTCTCGTCGACTGAATTCTCGGACATTGATCTCCTACCAGGAGGACCACTTATCGACTTAGAATACGCAGATGACATAGTCCTGTTTGGTGAAGACACTAATAAAATGCAGAGTCTTCTGGTAACACTGAGCAACAATGCCAGGATGTTTGGGATGCGCCTCTCCCCCTCTAAATGCAAGTTGTTGCTTCAGGACTGGTCTGCGTCAACACCTGAACAAGGATAGGGAGTGAAGCAATCGAACGCGTCGACAACTTCACTTATCTTGGAAGTCTGATCAGCCCTAATGGGTTGGTGTCTGACGAAATATCAGCACGGATTCGAAAAGCTCGTTTGGCTTTTGGTCAACTTACGTCATCTATGGCGCAGGCGAGATATTCGTCTATCAATTAAGGGACGAGAATACTGCGCGGCGGTTCGTTCCGTTCTACTTTACGACTGCGAAACGTGGCCATTAAGAGTAGAAGATACTCGTAAGTTACTAGTATTTGACCACAGGTGCCTTAGAAATATTGCTCGCATCTGCTGGGATCACCGGGTAAGTAATAGTGAGGTTAGACGCAGGGCATTAGGGAATGATGAAAAATCAGTTGGTGAGGTCGTGAATCTTCATCGACTGAGATGATTGGGCTGCGTGTTACTTTATGCCTGAACACTGATTACCACGATGCGCAATGCTAACTGGTGTTAGGGATGGTTGGAAGAATGTTAGGGGCGACTAAACCAAAACATGGCATCAGTGCTTGAAGTCACTAACTTCTAGTCTGAGCCACGTTGGTAGATGCAGACTACTTGGTTGGTCAAAGAACCTTCGATGATGGCCTGTCCAAACAACTTTCTTACCCCGCGAAGAAGCACGTCACGTAGGCGGTCTGTATCTAGACCTTGAGAGACGGAAAATCCTGACTGGTGCTGGTATCATAACCAGCATGGAAAGTTCGCCAGAAATTGCAGAAAACCCTGCAATTTTCCCAACGCAAAATCGGTCGACGCGAAAAATGTTTTGGGAAACTTCCAAGCCGGCACGCGTTAACGGCAACCGTAGCCGGCAAACATAGCCGTCTTTTATATGTCACTGATGTGATAACGAGAGTTCGCTACCTCGTCGATACTGTCACAGAAGTTAGCGTTTTTCCAGCGAATTCCAACGACCGGCTTCACGAGTCGGTTTTAAATCTACAGGCGGCAAACTGAAAGCCTATCGCTACATATGGCCAAAGGTATGTTTATCTTAACGTGGGTTTGCGCAAACCCATTCACTGGATCTTTGTTGTTGCGGATGTTTCTATGCCAATCATTGGTATGGACCTTCTACAGCACCACAATTTAATCATAGATACGCGCAAACGGAGGCTAGTAGATGGAAATACTAATTTATCTGTTTGCCTGATTTCTTTTTCTGGTTTCAGGTTATCTCCCGTCACTATTAAGCACTTTATAGACCCCTTCTACCAACCAATACTCGATAAGCATTCTGGCATTTACCAATCGCAACCGAAATTGCCGTGTGTAACCAGTAACGTTACGCATCACATAACGACTACAGGACCACCTGTATTCTCTTAAGCACGCCGATTGGCCCTCGAAGAGTTAAGGTTGGCGAAAAACGAATCCAACCACATTATAGACTTAGGAATCATACGACCGTCAAACAGCCCATGGACATCTCCGTTGCACGTGGTTCCTGGAAAGGACAGCAACTTGTGAGTATCGACTATTGAATGCAAAAACCATTCACGATTTGACAGCTACCTTGAAAGGCACAACTGTCTTTTCGAAAATCAACTTGGTTAAAACGTATAACCAAATTCCTATGGCCACTGACGATATTCCGAGAACATCTATCATAACTCTCTTCGGACTCTGCGAATTTTTGCGCAAGCCTTTCGGCCTAAGAAACGCTGCACAAACCCCCCAAATGTTCATAGATGACGTTTTTCGAGGTCCCAACTTCGCACATGCGTATGTTGATGTTTTATGTCGGGCCGCCGATTAGAGGGCAATGATTTAACGATTGGACCAAGGACGCGTAAAACACGTTAGAGCAGCCTACAGTTCCGATTGGTCCTGTTTTCCGCCTAGCCCATCCAGTTAAGTCCAGAACGCCAATCTTAGCCTCTGCGATATGAATCATTATATCTCAAACATACAGAGTTATATACCAATCAAACAGACCACAACATAGCATAAAATAGAAAATAACATTCTTACAAAATTTGGCCAAATAAGTCTGTGAATGTGGGAGGTAGTGATTGATAAACAACGGATAATTCAAGAATGGAAAATCTTATAATAACAGTTCATAGGTTGAAATAAAGCTTATGATAAGAGAGACATGAATATGAATAGTTTACTTAATTGACAATCATATGATAAAATTTTACGTATAGTATTGGTCCACAAATGGATCCCAAAATTACCATTCATTATTCTTGTCGGGACATAGCAGTTGATGACTGTCTAATAGCAAGTCCGGATAGAGAATCACATCTATAGCATCTATATATTGTTTTCGACCGACTACAGAAACATGACGTTACTGAAAACATTCAGAAATGCCGAATCGGAACTGACTCCTTAGACTTCCTAGGACACATTGTAGACAGGTGCGGCATCCGACCCATTAAAACAAAGGTGGCGGCCATTCTGGATTACCCAGAACCGACCCCCATCAAGCAATTGCGCACGTTTAACGGTCTGGCAAGTGTTTATAGACGATTCATACCGAAATGCGCGTTACTTATGAAACCTCTCACCGACCAACTTCGTGGAGATGCGAAATCCATCAATCTGGATGACACCACGCGAAAAGCATTCTCCACAGTTAAGGAGTTTATCGCCCGAGCAGCAATGCTTGCTCATCAGGACCCTAAAGCGCCCATTAGCATCTCAGTAGACGCATCCGACTCAGCAATCGGAGCAGTCTTACAACAATGGGTTAACCACTCCTGGCAACCTTTGGCATTTTTCTCTAGACGGTTGCTAGACACTGAATCGAGGTACACCACATTCGATAGGGAACTCCTAGCTATGTATTGTTCTGTTCGGCATTTCCAACACTATATCGAGGGCCGCGAATTTACCATTTTTACCGACCATAAACCACTTACTTTCTCCTTAAGCTCTTCTTCGGACAAGTACTCACCACGTGAGTCTCGACAACTGGACTACATTTCGCAGTTTACTTCAGATATTCGACACATTTCTGGAGCAAAGAATGTAGTTGCAGACGCCTTGTCTCGTATAAATTCCTTGAACAGTTCCCAAGGAATCGACCTTTTAAAACTCGCCCAACTTCAAAAAGAAGACAGTGATCTTCAGCACGAGTTGTCCTCAACAACACTTAAACTGCTCATTAAACAGTTGGGAACAGGTAAAGAAACCTTACTTTGTGACACATCTACAGGTAGGGATCGCCCAATCGTGCCGAAACAATATCGGCGCAACGTCTTCAATACGTTGCACAGACTTTCTCATCCAGGTGTTCGTGCAACCATCAAGCTTATAGCAGAACAGTTTTGCTGGCCTGGTATGAATAAAGACGTGAGGGAGTGAGCACGCTCCTGTATAAGCTGCCAGAAATCTAAGGTGATTAGACATAACAAATGTCCCCTAGGTTCGTTTAAAACTCCCGATGATCGCTTTGACCACGTTCATTTGGATTTGGTAGGACGTTTACCAGATTCAAATGGATACTCTTATCTTTTAAAAAGGCGTAGACGTTTTACTCAATGGCCAGAAGCAGTCGACATCAAAGACATTACTGCTGAAACAGTGGCCCGCGCCTTCGTCGAATGATGGGTAGCAAACTTCGGCTGCCCAACAACCATCACTACAGATCGTGGACGTCAGTGTGCATCTGAACTTTTCCGTTGTCTGACCGCAAAATTGGGAATCACTCGTTTCCGAACGACGGCCTACCACCCACAAGCAAACGGGTTGGTAGAACGTTTTCACCGACGACTAAAAGCGTCACTATCAGCCTCAAACATTTCTCAGTGAACTGACGCTCTCCCACTAGTCTTACTAGGCATACGCAATGCAGTGAACGCTCACATTGGATACACTGCGTCTCAACTCGTTTGTGGTAAGACCCTTCGATTTCCAGGAAAATTCGTGGATCCTTCATCCTCTTCGATGAACATGGATCTAACCTCCTACACGAACAGGCTTACAAACGCAATGTGTTCAGTCAAACCTGTTTCCACTCGACCAAAATCTACTGATGTTTTCGTTCAACCTGACTTACGATATAGTACACACGTCTTCGTACGTCAAGACTAGCACCGACGACTTCTCGAATCAACATATGAAGAACCTTTCAAAGTCCTTCAACGCGAATCTAAGCATTATAAAATCCATAAGAACGGAACCAACGATAGCATCAGCATCGATCGCCTCAAAGCAGCGTATTTAGAAGAAAATCCTATTCAAGTAGATTTCCCTTCGGTACAATCGCACGACACAACTCCTGCCCTTATAATACCTCAATCAACAGCCGACACACACGTTGATACTTCGGCGGTATCAGAAAATAAACTCAAAACAACGCGTTCTGGAAGAAGAATAAGATTTCCAGAACATTTGAACGATTACTACACGTTAGATACACGTTTACATTTTATATCATCTCGATTTTCCCTTGTACTATATATAATTTTTTTTAAAAAAACCCCGAATTTAATATGCTTATATATTATTATTTTCTTTATTTCAAAAAAGAAAACAAAACAAAAGAAACGATATTATGAAAAATCCGTTTTTTACGCTATTACGTGAACATGAGTTTATTTTCCATTTTTTTCGCCCGTTTTGTGTTTTCACGCGCGTACGAGTCTATTCCGACATGCACTCACATATTTTTTTTCTTTTCCAGGACGCCTGGAAATGACGATAAAAAGAACGATGAAGTTGCAAGAAACGAAAATCTGCATTGTACTTTTTCTTTTTTACTATATTGTACATCATGAACCCTTATAGTAAGGAAAGACGACCAGACGCTGCTAAACCTAGCAAGCTATCAGAAGAGTGTTTACCAACGAAAAACTCGTTGGGTTTAAACTTCTGGCTGACCACGTCTTAGGGTCATCACCAGCCCCACTAGGGGGTGTGTGATCTGTAGCGGTAAATAATTCCCCAAAATAAATAACTCTGTAAGTTTTCGACATAGGATGCTGACCACAGTTTTGGTGGACTCACCTAGCTGAAGGCGCTCGGTCAAGCATCCGCATCAGATCACGTGTGGGAACGCCGTGCTCAACATCTGCCGCAACCGCTAGACAGATTAGTGCAAACGACCCTCGATATATTGATAGCTTATAAAACATATCTTCGATCTCCTCGCTTCTGTCTTTTGATTTCACTTGGTGGGTACGCTTCATATTAGAAGGTGTTACTGGTTAAAGCGTTTTCAAACTCTGAATACTTGTGTCATCTTCAATGTCATACTTACTAAGTAAACCGTTTAATTAATAAATTTGTTGATTTTAAACCTAAAGATTATTACTATTATCACATTACAGTGTTTGTTTGACAGACAGAGACGTATATAGAAAACAAAAACAAATGGATCAAAAATCGTGATAAGATGGATTCATTTAACGAGATCATAGTTTTTATACATCTACCTTGATCATTTAGTTTTAAATAAGAATGTAATAAAAATAAATAAATTATGGACTTACGTATGGCTTTGTTTTGAATCTCCTCATTCGATGTCAGTATTTCCACAATAATACATTACTTATAGATTTGTAATGGCAGATATATGTTTGCTAATTATGACTGATAACATGATATTATTTTTTTGTTAATTTGAATTTTCACATTTATAAACAAATCATTTGCTTAAGATATTCTACTCAAACTAATATAAAAACTAACATTTGAATGAGTTGCCAGTTATTTACAATATATTATAAACAACTAGTAACACATTCAAGTGTTAATATATTTCCAATAAGTCTAGAAATATGGAGAAACAAAATAATGAATTCAATTCTATCAAATATCTTCAAGCTATTTTATTATTAACCTTAATATATTAAACTTTATTCATTTTTCAAAATACATCAAATCCCTTAAATACAATGTCGAAAACTTACAGAGCTATTTATTTTGGGGGTTTATTTACCGCTACAAGAGCAATGAGTAGTATTAGATGTCTATACTGTAAGCTCAAAAGCTTTTATTAGGTTTTCCCTTTTTTACTAGTTGTGAGTTTATCTAGATATGTGTAACTAACGCTTCATCATATATTTGTTTTCTGATAAAGTGCGTAACCTGGTTAAGAAATTTATTGATTTCAACGTTTCGTAGTGAAGTTGATTTCAGAAAGACACGATTTACCACCAAAGGCTATTAGTAAACTATGAGTATGTATTTTGCTTTAATTTGGAAATAAAAAAATATCAATAGTCTTTTTGTAAATAAAGGCTTAATATTTTATGCTCTGTCTGTTTTAAATATTTTATGGGGATACCAGTGTGACTTTATACTAACGTGATGTCATTGTTGATTTTCTACTTATATAAAGCAATAACGTTCCTTGTTTTAACTATTGACAAGAGCACTTTGAAATTAGTGACATTTTAACAGATAAAGAATCCTGATATCCTGATATACATATTTACTTTTGTGTTTTTGTATTAACAATTTCACTACTTGCTGAAATTATGATTTGAATAAAGACAAAATTGATGAATAACTAATAAAACTATTGTAAACAACAAAGTTTTCGTTTTTATGCCAGAAGTTTTTAAGGATATGTGATATTTCGAAATATTTAGGTGGAAATTTATTAATTTTTAAGTAAATCATATAACTGTATTTGTATATTTAGTAAACTATTAGACTGTACATGATTCATATTTGAATTCCTGATAAGTTGTTGTATATGAAAATGAAGTTGACGTATGTCAGTGGTATACCGTTAGTTTTATGACACGTGGTTAAACGAACAGTTACTGTATAATAGTAAGATTGAAAATACTTTATAAATATAGGATTTTCTATGCAAATCGAATGGATTATTTGTAGTAAGTTTCTCCTAGTAATTGTTAATGAATCCACTTTTCTGTACCTGATGATTTCTTCCAGCATGAAATTTAAAAGTAACATTTACTATTGTAAACATCTCAGTCTTTGACTGCTTATTTAAAACAAAGTATTATTTATATAGGCACTTGTAATCCATTAAATACAATTATAATGCACATCCTTTAAATGCTAGTACCAGTTCCCGTGTAGATAAAGCAACTAAAACTCTGGATCAAAGACATCAGATTTAATCTCCTTTTCAATCTTCACTACCTCATATCCACCAAGTTAATGATCATCATAACTACAAGATGACCAATTTCGTTCAAAATGTATATCCTCTTGTTTACCATATTTTCACAAATAAGTCTGATTCAATCATTTTGTTTCCTTACATTGAGGCACTAAATCTTGCGCTAATGCAATTCATTGTCTCTAAAACGATTTTCGTTTATTCTACCCATTAAAAAATCTATTGAACAACTAGCAGGATCACTAGTTACCCGTTACTTCACTGACGTTTTCGGAAACTAGTTGATAAAGAGATTCACAGAAATTATGATTTATGAGAGGAGAGTGTAACCCTACTTATGTATTTGCTAGTTAGGGAATTCCTTGATAATCATTACACTTTAAAGAATAAACAGAACATGCAAAAAGGAACCCTCACGTCTCACCTTGTTATAATCCTCATCCTTGCCTAACCCTGCTTTCTAGTTGAATAATAAGTCAATTTTAATACGATGATTCAATATTTGTACATATTTGTACGACATTGTCAATTGTCCAACTCATTTCCAGTTAGCTGAACAGTATTTTCTTCTTCCCATTACATTCCACTAGAACTTCAATGTCGCTTGCATTGATAAATTGTCGACTTATATACTTTTTTAGTTTCACGATTTCATGAAGTTAATGAGTTCACCATAATAAGAATATCTCTGATCCCTTTGCAAATCCATTAGTCAGTCAGCTGCAACGTAGGACCAGGCACATATATGCATCGGTCCAAGTTACCATACCTCATCAGCACAACAAGATGAACACCGGATTCATAAAAGTAGTTAATTCAGTGGTGGTAATATATAGAAGAAAGATTGCATATGAAGATATAGTACAGGAGGAAAGAATTAGTTTCTAGTAAGAAAGATATGAAGCGATTTTAATCTCTTAGTTTAAAGGAAGACAGAGAGTGTATACACCGACGCCATTGTGATCGATTCTGAGCCATGTCACCAAGAGTCTCCAACCATTGTTTACGACAGTCACTCAGACCCCAACCAAGTAGTCTGCATCTACCAACGTGGCTCAGACTAGAAGTTAGTGACTTCAAGCACTGATGCCATGTTTTGGTTTAGTCGCCCCTAACATTCTTCCAACCATCCCTAACACCAGTTAGCATTGCGCATCGTGGTAATCAGTGTTCAGGCATAAAGTAACACGCAGCCCAATCATCTCAGTCGATGAAGATTCACGACCTCACCAACTGATTTTTCATCATTCCCTAATGCCCTGCGTCTAACCTCACTATTACTTACCCGGTGATCCCAGCAGATGCGAGCAATATTTCTAAGGCACCTGTGGTCAAATACTAGTAACTTACGAGTATCTTCTACTCTTAATGGCCACGTTTCGCAGTCGTAAAGTAGAACGGAACGAACCGCCGCGCAGTATTCTCGTCCCTTAATTGATAGACGAATATCTCGCCTGCGCCATAGATGACGTAAGTTGACCAAAAGCCAAACGAGCTTTTCGAATCCGTGCTGATATTTCGTCAGACACCAACCCATTAGGGCTGATCAGACTTCCAAGATAAGTGAAGTTGTCGACGCGTTCGATTGCTTCACTCCCTATCCTTGTTCAGGTGTTGACGCAGACCAGTCCTGAAGCAACAACTTGCATTTAGAGGGGGAGAGGCGCATCCCAAACATCCTGGCATTGTTGCTCAGTGTTACCAGAAGACTCTGCATTTTATTAGTGTCTTCACCAAACAGGACTATGTCATCTGCGTATTCTAAGTCGATAAGTGGTCCTCCTGGTAGGAGATCAATGTCCGAGAATTCAGTCGACGAGAACGTTATTTCCATCAGTAGGTCTATGATGAAGTTAAACAAAAATGGAGAAAGTGGACAGCCTTGGCGGACACCACTTGAGGTTGCAAAAGCAGATGACAGTTCGCCATAAACTCTCACTCGACTAGTAGTGTTCGAGTAAAGAGCCTTCACAAGGTTTATGTACTTCTGAGGTACGCCTTTCAATGACAGACACTGCCACAGAACCTCTCGGTCAACAGAGTCAAACGCTGCTTTTAAGTCAAGGAAGACCACTATTGTCGGACGCCGATAAGTATGCCTGTGTTCTAGAACCTGACGAATGGTGAATATGTGGTCGATGCAGCCACGACCACGTCTAAAGCCAGCCTGATTTTTACGTGTTTGCAGTTCACGAGTCTTAGTTAGGCGTCCTATAATTATCGAGGCTAGTATTTTAGATACTATATTAGTCAAACTAATCCCTCTATGGTTGTCACAGGATGATTTTGACCCTTTCTTAAATATTGGGACGATAAGTGATTGTGACCAGTTAGATGGGATAACGTCTAACTTCCAGATTTTAGTTAAAATATTAGTCAACCTAATCGCTAAAACTAGACCACCATCCTTAAAGACCTCTGGAACCAATCCATCTGGACCTGCTACCTTTCCTCGTTTCAGACTAGCTATAGCCTTTTGAACTTCAGCTAGAGTTGAGGGACCTACTTCAATGTTCCATTCATACTGTCTGGGAATAGAGGGTAGTTGTAGAGTAGCTGAAGGCCAGCTAAACTGCTTCTTAAAATGTTCCGCCCATCGTTCTAAACGTCTGGACCGGGAGCAGATGAGAGCGTTGATTTTTTTCCGAAATAGTCTGACTTACACTTGACTTATTAATTTCAGTTTATTTTATTAGTCTGTAGAGTTGTCTTGTGTTCCCTATAGCCGCCGCCTTTTCCATCTCTTTTGCTTTCGTTGCCCACCACTGCTCACGATCGTTCCCTAGACTTTTGCTTAATCTAGATCTGATTTCTTTACGCTCTTCATCGTGTTCAGAACCTGATGGGATGAGTTTGCGAGAATCTATCAGTGCAATGGACCTTGACGAAATCCATTGGTTTTTTGTAACCCTGTGGTTTAAATCACTGGTAGATGTCACTGCTGTTTCCACAGCTGCTTGTGTAACTTTCCAAGCAACGTCTGAGTCAGCCTCGTTTTCAGAACTAACTAAGCGTGACCTCAGTTGTTCCTGGAACGCACTTTTAGTTTTCTCATTACTCAATTCGGTTCTAATGAGTCTTTTTTGTGTGGCTTTTTTGCGACCAGTGAGGCGCAAGCAGATGCGTGCTCGTATTAGAGTATGATCGGAGTCCAAGCAGGTACTCCAGAATGAGCGACAATCTTCTATTGACCCTCTCCAACGATGACTGATGTCAATATCATCTATTTGAGTCCATCGTTGGGTTGGTGCAGAGGGTCGCCATGTTAGACGATGTCTTTCCTTATGCTTAAAATAGGTGTTTGCTAAAAATAAACGATTGTCTGAGCATAGTTGCAGCAGACGATCACCATTATCTTTTCGCTGAGCCGAAATACCAAAATACCCACCTAGATTTCTTTCTGTTTGGTTTAAACTACCTAATTGGGCATTAAAGTCACTTGCTACAAGTACTATGTCTGAACGTTTAGCTTTATGAAGAAGTTCGGAAAGCTTTCTGTAGAAGTCATCTTCAACTTCATCAGAACGGCAGTCAGTGGGAGCGTAGGCAGAAACAACGAAAAGGCAACGACGTGTTTCCTTGTCCTTTCGAGTTCTTACGGAGCCGTTTAGCCGAACAGCGCATAGACGACTGTTAACGGGGATCCACTCTAATTGCGCTTGTTCCGCCCCCATGTTTAGTGTTATGCCTACACCTGCCAGTCCACGAGAACTAGCCATCGGGTCGCCAGATACACGAAGGGTGTATATCGTCGGCTCTCCATTTTGCCGAGGTGAAGTCAAGTGAGTGACCACGTTAGGATCCTGTATGCGTGTTTCGGAGACACAGCATACATCAATCGTACGAGATTCTAAGGTTTTAGCCAAGGAAGCCTGCTGACCGATTTGGCATAGTGTGCGTACGTTGAAGGCTCCAATGTGTAGTTTGGAGCAAGGTTTCAGTAGACCTGGGACAGTGTTTTGCGCACAAGAATCGTTGGCTATGGTGACACTTGAGGAGGAAGTCAAAAGAGGGAGTTTAGATTTGAAAATCGATGTAGGAGGAATAATAGGAATTGAAGAGCGAGGTTGATTATGAATACAGTTGTCTTGAGTGCTGTTAGAGTTTTGAGGGCGGTTATCACTTCCCGGTTGCCCACACTGTGGAAAGGTTCTGCTGGAAGTGCCTGAAGAGGAAATTGGATTAGGGGTGGTCTCAGTGACCTGAGAGCGTGACCGCAGTGCCCAAGGGACAGCTGCTTGAGGTCGGTCACACACGACCTTTTTATGAGTAATTTTTGTGTTAGCTCCGTACTTGTTGAGACTTTACCGCCGGAGACGGATATCCGTGGGATGAGGCGAGGTGTGCATTTTTATGGTCGACCTTTTCTAACCCCACCTCTCCTTTTGGGAAGGCAGAAATTATGATTTATGAGAGGAGAGTGTAACCTTACTTGTGTATTTGCTAGCTACGGACCCAAGCAACAACGGTGGTTTCTCAGAAGTGAACATGAGCGCTGACTGTGTGTATTGAGATCTGCAGCATCGAAACATGCACATTTCTGCTGACCCAGATATGGTTCATTGTACAATACTGTGAGAAGCGATTTCAGTCTTGGTGACACTGGTTAGCACAGTCGGAGATAATTGGAAGCTGGTTCACATTGCTCTGTCTTTCGAGGGCCGACACAGCGAACTTTCTCCTAACACCCTCAAATTTATGGAGTCACGGATATACGGTGGTCAGTGTGATCACTTATTACCCATGAATTTTTTTCATTTCTTGAGCACAGTTTCAGAAATGGTCGCTCTTGTGCAATAAACTTACTAATCACGGTTGACATATAGTAAACCATCCTTTAGCAGAAAGAAAAGTTTGACATCATATGCCTTGGATTCTCAAAAGCTTTTAATAAAGTTAGTTATTTACGTTCTATCTACAATCTCAAACGATTAGGCATCGATTTACATTGATTTACATAAATAACCTTCCTCAGCCAGTGTCGTCAGGTTTATTACTTTTTGCTGTTGATGTGAGACTCTGGAGAGCATTTTGAAACCAAGGTGGTAAACTCGTATTTCAGGAGGATCTGACTCCATTTTAAGGTTGGACAAATGACAGCGAACTTCCTTTCAGCACATCAAAGTGTAAAGTAGCCCATCTGAAATATGTTATAGGCTACGAATACAACTAGGATAACAAGTTTCGTGAGGTGTCCCAAGTTGAAAAAGATCTAGGAGTGTTGGTATCTTATGATCTGAGGTCCTATGCTAACTGCAGCACAAGCACTTTCAAGGAAAACCTTGCACTGGCAACGTTGAATAGCATCTTTGGATAGGTCGACAGAAGAACTTTCTGCCTAATCTCCGACAGTTTTATTCAACCCTATTTAGAAAATAAAATTATTATGTTTCCTCACTCACTCCAAAAGGATTAGGATACACTGGAGCGTGTTCAGAAGCGAGCCACGAAATCAGTTTGAGGACTCATACTCAAACCTTATGAAGAGCACCTCAAATCACTAAATCTTCGCTCATTAGAGCACAGGCGTCTTATATGTGACCTTTTAACGACTTATAGTGTTCTAAACACCTCTGAGTATCCCCTTTGACATCCACTTAAGCTTAGTCACAACACAAACCTTAGGAGTAACATCAAGAAACTGGATACTCAACACAGCTGAATGAACTATAGGCACAAAATCTAAAACAAAGTTGATGTGAGGCTGCGTAACGGAATAAGCTTTTCGGATTGGAAATAAATTTATCCATAAGCTTTAACTGGTACTGAAGCCTGTCTTCTCTTATAGCCTTCGTACATATGTTCCTCATATGTTTGTATTGCCTGTACTCGCCGTTGTTGTTGGTTCGTTTGTATTCTGCCCAACAGTGCCTTTTACGGCTTAGCAAACGAAGGGTGCGTTTTTTGATGATTGTAGGTTGCTTGTGCCTTTTGGGGACCGTTTGAGGAACTGACTGCTTAGTAGCACATGAGAGCTTGTGCGGTAAGAAGTCCCAATGAGCATCCACATCAAGTTGAGGGTGAACATCCCAATCCACCTGTTGTAGATAGTCCTGTAGAGCTGACGTATTCAACCGTTTGAAGTTCCAGCGCCTGTTGTTGTCGGGATATCTTAGCTCTGTTTTGCTGACGAAACTGAATGCTATAACGGCGTGATCGCTTTTCCCCAGGGGAGCCAGAATTGAGAGGTTGTCGACTAGAAATTCTTCATTTGTAAAAACACAGTCTAAGCGCGACGGTGTCTGACCGTTCCTCCAACGAGTGTGCGACTTCACATTTACGTGTAGTCCCAAGTCCTCAATGAGGTTGAAGAACCGAGCTTCGATTGAATTTTCACCTCCAGTATACGTATGTTCCGCGAAGTTGACTCTAGGGAGATTGAAGTCCCCTAGGATCAGGATATGAGTGAAGCCGAGACGCGTAGAGCGGGATAGTCCTTCCAGCATGAGACTGTCATACTCGATGTCGGCAGTGGGCTTCCGATATATGACTCCGACTAGGCACCTCGAAGTAGTGGACAATCTCATAGAGCACCATATGGATTTCTCAAGGTTGTCAAACTCGTGGTTGTGGATTTGGTGTACCACCAGGCCAGATCGTATGTATAGGGCTACTCCACCCCCAATTCCTGTTTTTCTGTCATTGCGAAACAGAGACATCCCAGGTATTGCTAGCTCCTGGTCCGAATACTGAGGAGATATCCAAGTTTCAGATATTCCTATCAGATGAACTTTATTAGCGTTGCTAAGTTCACTTAATTCATACATTTTATTTGGTAGACTCGCGGCGTTCATGTATAAGCAGTTAATGCTTTCAATTTGAAACGCGTGAGCTTCTTCCTGTTTATCTGTGAGAGCCTTGCGTGAGTGGACAGGTAACCCACCTATATAAATTTTGTCAAATTGGTAGGCCCTGTCCTTTACACGTTTTTTTTGTCTTGAAGACAGTTCACAAGTGGAATGGTCAGTTCCAGCTTGCCTTTGTGCTTGATCCTGGCGTCGTATGGCCTATCCGGGTGCATATGGATCCCAGTTGGCAACCGACGTCTGTTGACACGAAATGCTTCCAGAGTTGCAGCCGCCATACGGGAGGATGGAAAAGTTATCCTCATTAGTCGGGGTCTAGGATCCCCGTCCTTCTTGGCTAGTCTCATCACATGCTGAGACAGTATGTTTTTGAGCCTCAAGGACTGTTTGATGAATTTCCATTCCCGAATGTCAGAGTTCGCGTGACAAGGGTCCATGTTTTCCGGCACACCTTGCACGATGATATTTCTTCCGCGGAAAAACTTCTCTCGAGAATCTTTAGGGACGTTTCGGATGAGATTGCGCTCAGAATATGGTATGTCAGGCAGTATTCTGACGTTCCCATCGGATTTCAGTAGATGACTGGCTAGCAGGACATCCTCTACTTCGGTAGCATTCTTGAGTGTTACACGGAGTAGTCTCGGGTGATTTTGATGTTTAGAATCCTTTCCCCGAGTGAGCCGTGTGACCGTCAAAGGCTCTATTCTAGGGAGTTCGAGCTTTTTGTTCAGTTCACCCCAAAGCATCCTGTCATTTTTGTCCTGCAAACTGAGAGGAAGGTCAGGATTGTCTATGAGGTTCATGATTATGAGGGAGTCGTCACGGACCGTTGTTGTTTTCCCAGCTTTTCCAGTGCGTTCAGGTTCAGTACGTTGTTGTTTGGAGGTCGAAGCAGGTTTTTGAATCGTAGGCTTTTTAATAACCGGGCGGACATTTTTGGGGGTAGACTGAGCGATCAAAGCACCAGTTGATGTCCGTACAACACTTGGGATGTCAACCTTGGACGGTGACACCTGGTCCTTATTAGCTCTGTTGGCGTGGGTACAGTCACCTGCAGAGTTTTTAGGAATCACTGTTGCGTTTAAGGACCCTGAACTGGGAGATTCAATTTTAGTGAGGGAATCAATTATTGTCGACGTAATGATGGTGCTGAGTTTCAACATGTCATCATTAGTGCTAATGCGCGTTCCATCGATGGTTGACTTGTCAATATCCCTGTTCTTATTTTCGTTACGCGCCCTCGTTTGCCTACCTATTTTATGGCTATCTGTTTCCAAGTTTACTGACAATTTATTCCGCAGACCTGTCAGTAGAACAATGATATTGCTCAGCAGCACTACAGCGTCCGTGTTGCACGTAACGCACACCCACATACGGTCCGATTTGCTGAGTCTCTTGTAAGCCGTTGCCGTAAGATCTGTGCACGTTTCGTGAAACCAACCTTTGCAGTTGTCACACTGCATTCCAGATGTAACAGCGAAACGGCATTCAGGTCTTTTACATGAATTTTTCATGGCTGTATTGACGTAAACTATGCTAGAGATAGTATCAAAGCTTAAGACCGTTAAAAATACACTAAAAACCACACTAAAACGGGAAAAATGTATAAAAACGGATGAGATAAAATGAAATAGCCTTTACGTGAAAAACTGAAAATAAACCGAATAGTAAGCTGGGGCAAAACCGCAGTTAACTATTAAATTGGGTGAAACTCAAAAAAAGTAATCTACCAAACTTATAGCTCAGAATAGATTGTTTAGATCAGAAATGGTGCTTTTGTTGCGTAAGAACACAGCAAAAGTTTGAGAAATGCAAACCACGTTAGGACTAAACTTCCCGTTCGAAAAGCGCGCCTTGTCAACACGATATCAAAAGTTTAAACTACGCATCCAAAAAACATACTAATAAAGAAGGAAATAAAGCAGAGGAATGTATATCTTTAATCTTCTGATCTTAAACTATCGTCTTAGCTTTGGAAATATAAAGGCGGTCATTATATGTATGTCGTAACTGGTCGAGGTCATGAACGTTGTTAAAATAAATGGCGTGAAGGTTTACAATCTAACAGCGAATCGTTCCCTTCCAGAATGGGCTTCGAAGTCTGAAAAGCGTAAAAGGAAGTCAGATATGGAATTAAGTCGGCGCATTGAACTTATTCAGGAATTAGAAATGCCCGACTCAACCACTTATTTAACTTGTTCACCAGATGGTCAGTACTTGTTCGCTCTAGGACGTTATAAACCTAGAGTCAAATGTTACGAACTGTCAAATCTTTCCATGAAGTTTGATCGATGTCTTGACTGTATGCCATATAAAATAGTGTGCCTTAGTGACAATTACTCCAAGTTTGCCTTACTCGAGGAAGAAAGATGGGTTGAAATTCATGCTGCTGGGGGACACCACTTCAAGTTTAGAGTCCCGAAACAAGGTGTCGATTTGGATTATTGTCCTTACACGTGCGATCTTTTTGTTGCCTCATCACGCAATCATATATACCGAATGGATTTGTCCGAAGGTCGTTTCAAAACGTCTCTAGTCTGCCAACGTTTAGAAAACTCTAGTCACGGATTAACTGTATGTAGCTTTGAGAGAAATTATGGTTTATTACTTGGCGCGTCGACAATAGGGTGTGTTGATGGTTGGGATACTAGAACTTCTGAGCACGTATTTGGTCTAAACGTATGTGAATATGCGCCTGCACCAGAAGATATCCAGAATAGATGGCGATCAACTGCTGTAACCTGCATGTCATTTAAAGACTCGCTCAACGTCGCAGTAGGCACGGGAGACGGGATGGTATATATATACGACCTTCGTCAAAATCGTAAGCCATGGCACGTCCGGGACACGGAATACAGGGAGCCTATCAAATCCATTCGTTTTCATGATGACAAAGTGTTAGCAGCCCTGCGCTACTGCTGTAAAATATGGTCAATGGATACTGGAAAGATATTTGTTGGTTTCAATATTGGTCCATCTGATTGTAATTCTATGTATCACTTTCCTAACAGTGGATTACTCATGTTCGCATCAGAGTCTCCGAAGATTTCTACCTACTTCATTCCACTGCTTGGAGAAGCACCTTTCTGGTGCAGTTATTTAGACAGTCTTGTGGTCGAATGCGAACCAGATGTTACAACTATGTATGACGGTTATAAATTCATCACTCGTCAACAGTTAGCAGATTTGGGAATGTCAGAGCTCATTGGAACTCAATTTCTGAGAGCTTACATGCATGGATATTTCATTTCTGCAAATCTGTACAACAAGATACAAGACCATCTGGGGATTAATCAGAAACCCCTTACCCAAACAGTCAAGCCCAAATATTCTGACAACGTACCTAAAGCTTCATCGCGTTCTGAAAATATAATTGCAGAGTTTAACGAAGCCTCAGCAGACCAGCGCTTTTCCAAACTCTCAGATAATCCAAAGCTTACATACAGTACTGTGGATGGCGATTCAGATCTCATACGAATTCATCAAGCAAGATTGGAAAAAAAACGCAGGCGTAAAGAACTGCAGAAAGAACGAGCTGCTCGAGCACAGGCCTTGGTTAATAAAGCCTCTGATGTGCATGTATAAACTTAAATGTTTTGTATCTAATTGTGTAAATAATGTTTGCAATAAGTTATGTTCTCAAAACTTTTTCGTGTTATTAATTGTATTTAGTTTGCCTCATATATTTTTCAGCATGAATCGAGGTCGACGTCGTGGTGGCGGTCCGAGCTTAACAGGTCTTCGTGATGGTGTGAAACGTCGTCTATTTGATCCTCACTCTGTTCCTACCAAACCTGATCCTAAGTTTGAGGTCAGCCGTTTGATACCTTTCTCCGTCCCTAAGGTTACCATTAACTCATCTTTAAGCGATTCCAGCTCTAACAACAATCCAGACGTAGTAAAAGATGATATCGATAGTTTACAGATAAATTTGGTATGTATAAAATTGATAGATCACCTCCATGTTCTTACATGTAGTAGTAAAACCTCCAGTTGTTTGTCGAATGTAATGTTTATGTTCACATATCAAAATGTATTCTGTCATTCGTGAAGTAGTTTGTTCTCGATATGTGAATTACTCATCTTTGGTTTTTAGTCTCATTATTAAATGGTTGTATGTTTCGTACCAGCCTTAAAATAGATTTGTGCTAATAACTCTGTTATTCATGAGGAGATAGTCTTCAGTTATGGTAGCAAACAACAGTTCTCTTACCCTTCCGTATGATTGCAGTTAGTAGTCAAAACTAATTAACAACCTTCCCTTCATCATTGCTGTATGATAGCTATGTTATGACCTGGGAACTGCTTAATGTCGGTGATGTAAACATTGGAAGGACCATTAACACGATATAGGCTTCTATCATCATTGCTGAGACTGCACGTATTACTCTTTGCTTGAGTAGTCCTTAAAAATACGTATAAAGAATTAAACCGTCTTCAGATGTCGGTACTGGTTTAGCCCATCATTGTTAGATCAAGATGTATCATAAAGCACGAAGAAAACTATCTCTTAGTTTTATGAATATCTTAGTTCATACTTCAGGGCGACCATCCTCAGCAGTTCATGTGTGCAAACTGTCAGATAATTGTGCTCAAGTGTGGTGTATATTTGTCATAGATCTAAAAGCATTGGTATGTTTAGACAGTCAGATTGGTGACTAACTGGATAATTGAGATACTAGTTGTATATCTCCTGTTGATCGCCACTATTTAGTTTAGGATTAGAGGGTGAATCGGTTGATTTACTTAACTTCTCATTGTACCCATTCGATTGAATTCATCATAATTTGTTAGTGACCAATGACTTTTCAGCAGGGATGTATAAGGCTAGGATATATCTTTTATGAGACATCCCTGTATATCAATGAAGAACTGAATTTAATGTAAGAAAGAAATTTGGTATTCAGAATTAAAATGGATGGAAAAAGTTACAAATAACTTGTGTAGCTATCATGAGAAGCTTGTTGAGTTCAGGGGGCAAACTAAACGAGAGTGCTAACACCCACCTAAAGAAATAACTGCTTGAAATCCATAGCAGTTGCATAGAGGTACCCGTATGGGATTTCAATATATTTAGTAGATTTTTGATTTTTTTAACTTTGCGCTTTTTACATGCAGTAAAATCTTAGCTGCTTTTAGTCTTATTAGTGCTTGGTTAGAATTTATCAGATAATTGGACGTTAGGAAACGAATTCTGATTAATGTAGCCCGAATGTGTCACTGCAGTAAACAAGTCATCGCGACGTAAAGGTAGTAGCTGTTGAGAATCAGTGAAGTAATTAAATTATATGACAGTCCCTTTTAACTCATAAAAACACCCCTTGGGAAATACTTGGCAGCATTTCAACTGATTTGCTGCTTAAGTGAGATTAATTGATCCTTCCTGGCTTGGCATCAGTCCATTAAGTAATTAACGTCTTATTTGAGCCTTAAATAACGACTTTAAATCTGTTGCAGTGTAGTATATACGTATGTCCTTTGTCTTCCTCGAAATCTTAGATCTTAATATTATTCTGTACCTCCGGTTTCTCGACTTCACTTACTATTTTAGAATAATCTTTCTACTACCATTATTTCTACGTCTCATGCTAGTAATTTCCTCTCTTACTGATCCAATGTAGTGTTTAATCTATACTGATGCATATTTATGCTTGGTCAGTCATTCTTTACTGAATGACTAATCTGTATTTCGTAGTCCATCAGTTTAGATCTACCTATGGAATGCGTGGTCAAGAAAATCAGTGCATTAAGATTTCTGGTTTTAATCGCACACTTTAACTATTCTCAGGGTTAGGAATGAACTAATTAAGTCTTCTACGACGATAAGACACTGAATGTTCCATTACCATGTAATAAGAACATACTCATGACCATGCATGTATCTAAATCAATTTTTTAACCTGCTGTCTTACTACCCAGATGATGAGAAACAGGAAAAGGATTTGGTTCATCTGATTGTGTGGTTAGTTGTTTGATCCACGTTCATACTTTCTTAAATGCCTGATAGCAGTCGTATATATTTCCATGACCACTTTCTCCATTTTTGTTTAACTTCATCATAGACCTACTGATGGAAATAACGTTCTCGTCGACTGAATTCTCGGACATTGATCTCCTACCAGGAGGACCACTTATCGACTTAGAATACGCAGATGACATAGTCCTGTTTGGTGAAGACACTAATAAAATGCAGAGTCTTCTGGTAACACTGAGCAACAATGCCAGGATGTTTGGGATGCGCCTCTCCCCCTCTAAATGCAAGTTGTTGCTTCAGGACTGGTCTGCGTCAACACCTGAACAAGGATAGGGAGTGAAGCAATCGAACGCGTCGACAACTTCACTTATCTTGGAAGTCTGATCAGCCCTAATGGGTTGGTGTCTGACGAAATATCAGCACGGATTCGAAAAGCTCGTTTGGCTTTTGGTCAACTTACGTCATCTATGGCGCAGGCGAGATATTCGTCTATCAATTAAGGGACGAGAATACTGCGCGGCGGTTCGTTCCGTTCTACTTTACGACTGCGAAACGTGGCCATTAAGAGTAGAAGATACTCGTAAGTTACTAGTATTTGACCACAGGTGCCTTAGAAATATTGCTCGCATCTGCTGGGATCACCGGGTAAGTAATAGTGAGGTTAGACGCAGGGCATTAGGGAATGATGAAAAATCAGTTGGTGAGGTCGTGAATCTTCATCGACTGAGATGATTGGGCTGCGTGTTACTTTATGCCTGAACACTGATTACCACGATGCGCAATGCTAACTGGTGTTAGGGATGGTTGGAAGAATGTTAGGGGCGACTAAACCAAAACATGGCATCAGTGCTTGAAGTCACTAACTTCTAGTCTGAGCCACGTTGGTAGATGCAGACTACTTGGTTGGGGTCTGAGTGACTGTCGTAAACAATGGTTGGAGACTCTTGGTGACATGGCTCAGAATCGATCACAATGGCGTCGGTGTATACATATCTTTCTTTCTAAGAACTAACTTTCTGTACTATATCCTTATATGCAATCTTTCCTTTATATATTACACCATTGAGTTGATCGCTTCTATGAATTTGGTGTTCATCTTGCTGTGCTAATGAGATGTGGCAACTTGGACCGATGCACATATGTGCCTGGTCCTACGTTGTAACCGACTGACTTTATATTTTGAGTCCGGTTATGTTTTGTTAGGACCTTGTACTTTTGACACAGTTGTATTCTGAAATCGTTCTCTATAGTAGGGTTTCGTTGTGCATTATTTCAACATGCCGGAGGCTTTTTGCACAAATACGTCTGATTACGGTGTATAGCTACCTTTTTATCATCGTTAAAAACCAAAAATAAAGTTAAAGTTATTCAGTTACTCTATTACTTTTGATAGGTCGCATTTTCGAGATAATTTTTAAAGAAGTGCTTTAGTGCTGTTATATTACCCATTTCTCTTTGTTTTCGAATATGAGAATGATTTGATGTTGCTGTATGCTTGTACATATTCTTACCATTGTGTGACATGTTACTTAAGATCGACACATTTACGCGGAATTAGAAACAATAAAATTAGTGTAGATAGTGTACGTTCACAAAACATTGGTTTTCATATGGTAGAACCCACAATATCCAAGTACTAACGAAAACTCTTCGATTTCCATTACTAAATGATCCATTTAACGGATTGATCCCTTAACTCACTCCATACAGTGTCGATTCTCAAAGCTCTCTTCAACCACTGATAGTATTTGAATTCATTCATACACGTGACAGTCTACCGAACGGCTGTTTTAACTAGTCTAATCAGTAGTTGTGGATGTTGATAATAGTTTTTCAAACACATTTATTGACAGCTTTGTATTTTGTATGTGTGTAAAGGAACACTTCTAAATATTGCTTCATGATTAGGCTTTGATTACTTCTGTATCATAGTTTCTTATAAATTCAACTACAAACCCATGACATACTTTGACCACGTTATAAATCTTCAAAAAACCCCTGAAATTCCTTGTTAACTGAAGACGTTTTGTGTGGATTACCTAGGTAAATATTTCACTTAAAATCGAGAATAAAAGTTAAAGAATAAGTGACTTTCAATTGCTAGAATTCTTTGACGTTTGTTTCCTAGGTAACTATACTCAAAAGTTTATGTATTGGTGAGACTTTAAGGAACAGAGCAAATTGTAACTAAAAATTAATAAACCTGTAGAAGTATACGCATGTTTACTTGTGTAAGTACAGTAATTTATTTATAGCGAGACCTTTGGATTAGATAGATATATTTTATGATTGAAGTATACAGTGACAAATTCGATAATGCATTTTAAAATATACTGAGAGCGTTACATAAAATTTCGTTTTGTCCTGTTAATTTAGTTTGAAATAACGGCCAAAATGGAAGCTGCATTTCGTTCTGGTCCATTTTATCACTCAGTTCCAGAGCTATCAGAAGGAGTCGATGTATCGTCTTTATTATCCAGTAACAGCTTAAATCTCAGAAAAAAATCACAAAATATGGTATCTCTTTTACATCTTCTGGTCTCTCATGAAATCACTCAGTGGTCTGACGAAGACATGAACATAAAAGAACCTGAGGATTTGTAAGTTCTCTACTCATAAAACCTAACTCCGATTACACTGAAAATCTTGGTTGGTTATTTTTACCAAGTCCTAGTACCGTCAAATTGATAACGGAAAATTCCAAATACCAATAACAATAAGTGATATTTTTCGAGGTTAAGTTTTTTTGATAACTTTATAGCACAGTGTTTGAAGCAAACGGTGTTAAGTTAGAGTCTCACTGAACATATCTACATTTACTGGAATTCTGGTAACTTTAGCATTGGCTTGAAGGAAATGCAAATTCGAGATTGTACTGTGATAATTAATACTGAGCAAATCCTCTGGTCCATACGGAGTTAGTAACCAACTATTGGAATGTTCCACTTTATTTAAAAGTGTGTTCTTTCTAAAATTCATAAAGTTGCTGTAGCTAACTTGTAGCTTCAATGTTATCCTTTGTGTTTGACCTTCGATGATACATATATGAAACGTTATCAGTTATTCTCTCGTACTTACTCAGGAGTAGCTTAGGTATCATCAACAGCTGACTGACTTTTGAAAGTTATCAATCATATAGTTCCGAACAAGAGTTTGTTAATCAAGTTTGATCAATTGAAAGTGTAAGTCTGTAGTTTATTTAAATTCTGCCGATTAATGGTGCTGCAATATGCTTTGTACGTTGAATACTAAGCTGTGACATAACTTTAGTTGTTTAGAAATTGTATGCGAAATTCCCCATTGGTTTGATATGAGTTTTAAGAATTGAAATTACCTTGCGATAACTTTTAAGGTTGTTGCCCAGTGTAAAACTGCTTTTCTTATGAACATCATTGAAGTAATCTATTCACTCTGGGATTTATCTAAAAATTATTCAGCCAGTTCATGGCGTTATCAATTTATCTAAGTTATTTACTTCGATTTGAACGGTGTGAACAGCTGATACTATGCCCGGAAATCAGACCTAACAATCAGGTCTTGATTGATTAGAGAATGGTGATCTTGGCTAGGTAATTTTTGAATATTAAAGATTCTCATTGTGAAAATTAGGACAACACAATTGTTTTCAGTTAGATCGTCATCAGGCTTTACGCTAGTATACATGAATATTTATACGAAAATATTAAACCAATCAAAGCAATTTGGGTCAATAATCATAATGAAATAGAATAAGTCACCACAAGTAATTTTTGAATACTACCCAAATGGGAAAAATACCATTGCATATTAAAGTGTCTACAAGGAACTAATGAGTTATTTAACATATATGTCGAATATTTCAAGTGAAAATATCAGTAACGACACTTTTTCAAAACCTAGGCTTTTGTTTACTTGAATATTGTTAGGAATGTACAGGATAAAGTGCAAATGTTTCAATATTTGTATTTTTTAGCGTATTTATCCAAAATAGAAAAAAATATGTTTGATAATTTTATTTTAAATTGACAATATTGTTTTCTAGTCAAACGTTTAATGTTTGATTGATGTAAGTGATTTAATTGTTGTTTATTCATCTAGTAATATTGTTAAATATATAAGAAAAACCTAACCTAATGTTTAAGTCAATTAAAAAAGTTACAATTTCTTTGGTTACTAATTAACTGAATGAAAAACTTGTTATTTTAAACAACTTAAAGATGACAATATATACAAAATATGATGAATTCGTTACTTTCTATTCAACTTGATACAAAGTATTAAGTTTAGTTTGTTCGAAGTACTAGCATAATCAGAAATTTAGATCAATTATCCTTTAGTGAAGAGTAAGTTGTTTAAAATTAAATGAATTTAAAAATTAAAGTTTTAACAGTTTTCATAAATATTTGAAGTTGACAATCTTAGAGTATTTAGAATAATTTTATTACTCAATAATAAATAATTTTTGAAGGGTAATTTATTTTGAGTCAAAATAATTGAGTTATGGTTGTAATTAATTGAGGAATGAAAGACAACGTTAAAAATTTTAGTTGTCACACTGTTTACTTCTGTTACTAAGGTAGCTTCAAGTCTACTGATTCCCATGACTTCCACAAATCTTCGTAAGGCAGAGCTACATTGTTTGTCTATTACTTTGAGTATATTCATTACATTTAGCTTGTGTTTCATATCTAGCGAGTGATGTACCACCGAATTACAAAGACTTTTATATTCGGAAACATAGGTTCTTGGGAAAATACTGACCTTTTTATTCAAAAATAGTCAATCGTTAATACTCAACTGACTTGGTAACAAAAGTAAACTGTTTGGTAATCGAATTTCATAATTAGATTAGTATTTTGGACGAACTAAGGATACTATTTTGTATTTAGCTGAACAAAATCTACAAAATACTATCAATTCATCATATTCTGGAAATACTCGATAAAATCCTATCATTGTTTAGTCTGGTTTGTTGTTTTGTTCTCGCACAGTCTTAATAATGATACATCTTGTGGTACTCTATCCCATTATTACTCTTAAATATCCCGAAAATAATAAAAACTGTAAAGCCTAGATGTTTATGAACTTTTTTGATATATATATATATATATATATATATATATATATATATATATATATATATATATATATATATATATATATATATATATATATATATATATATATATATATAATTCATGAAATGCAAACAAATAGTATCTCGCTTACTTTTATCGTACGTATGTCGTTCCTTGGCTTTCTTTATCTTTAGCTATCCAAACGAACTGATTTCTCGAACCCGAATGAATTTAAAGAGTAACAGACGTTCCACGCGAAAATCAAAATTGGCTTCTCGACGTAGTAAGCAGCATTACCTCGATATTAATCATGTCATAACTGACAGTTTCATCCAACAAGTTACTGAAACTCTCCCAGAAAATGACGGTACGTTATATCTTTGTTTTTATAAAATGGTAAGTTCAAGTTGTTGCTAAAGTAGGTTAGTTACATATTTTTCGGTTAGGATTATTCATCGCATGCTTCAAATTCTACATACACTATGTTCCAGAAGTCTCAGTGCGTGGCAAAAATAACTTGAGAAATGATTTTGATCTTAATATTAGTATGTCCAAAATGACTATGTAGTACCGGAAGTGAAATGTGCTTACAATAAAAAGATTCATTCTTTACCAGTTTCTAGGATTCAACCGTAGCGTCTTATATTTATATTTGATAGTCAGTTCTGATTTCTGATAAAGAGACTTTATCAAAAACGATTACGCATGTATTTTACTCTTTCCAGTATTCTGAAATAGCACTATTAGTGACGCTAAAAAGCTTGTAACTATCATTTTCATTTAATTTATATATATTCTGAAAAACAATAATTACAGAATTCACGCCAGTTTACAGGTATGATCAATTTGGTATAAATAGTATCATTATATGTACAGAACAAACATGTGATAGAAGAAAGTTTTAGGTATGCTAGTTCAATAATTGTTTAGGTAGTATATGTAATACAGCGATCCAATGCATCAGCCGGAAACTTTTAATTTTTCTTAAATGGACAGCCTGTTGTTTTATGAACGGAGTAATTAAGGTCATTTCGTGTGTCAGATCGAATTAATGATAATTATCTACAACTAGAGAAATTAAAACGAAAACAGGGAGCACGGAACAACAAAGCAGTAATTACCAAAATATGTCAATCAGATCTACCAAAATGCGTGTCATGTGACACAGTGATATACTGTTGATGTTATTCAAATTAGTTAAACTTGCTGGGGACGGTGTTAACATAAGGTGACAGCAAGTAGGTGGTTTCACTTAGGGAATGCACTAATAAAGATGGCTAAACATTTAAAGTTCTCTGTGGTGTGGTCCGGTGAGATCCATGTAGCTTTGTGTATACGTTTGTGTGGAAATATTGTGCCGCCTATGACCGATTTGTTGAATGCACACAAATTTGCAAATCTTTCCCCGTTTTCGTTCCTCTCTCCCAGTCCATGCAGTCCCATGATATCTTCATATCCGGTGTTGTCCATTCCGACTTTGGCGTCGAGATCTCCCATCAGAATGGTGAGGTCTTTTCTTGGACACTTCTCTATGATTGATTGCAGCCTCTCATAGAATTGATCTTTAATGTCGTCGTTGCTATCATTGGTGGGTGCATAACATTGAATAGTGTTCATTGTGATCCCCTCCTTCTTTGTTTTGAATGATGCTTTGATGATTCTGGATCCGTGAGATTCCCATCCTACAAGTGCATTTTGTGCTACTTTGGACAGCATTAGAGCAACTCCCTGAGTGTGTGGAGCATCTTCCTCTTCGTGACCGGAGTATAGCAGCATCTCTCTCGTATTTAGCCTTTGTTGTCCAGCTTGGGTCCAATGGGTTTCACTGATTCCCAGTACTGCCAAGTTGTATCTCCTCATTTCCGTTGCTATTTGACTGGTCTTCCCGGCCTCCTACATTGTCCGAACGTTTCATGTACCTATAAAAATTGTTGCTCTGGTTTTTAGAAGGAGCATCGGCCTCATGGCTTCCGAAGGAACTCAGCTTTCACCATGAGGCGTCATATTTCTTCTAAATGAAGACCTTCTATCTCTCAGGGCAGAGTTTAAATGATTTGAGTTATTTTTTTCTGGTTAGCGTTTTTTAGCGAGTTAGTTTTTTGCGGGATGGGGTCGCTAACACCATGCCCAACCCTCCTCCTTTACCCAGGTTTGGGACCGGCAGTAACTCTAGGAGAGCTACAGGCGGATTTATACAAGACATCGATAACTGAAATAAACATCAGGTAGTTTATACGAGTCGATAATTCTTGGATGTAGTTGTCCCTGCGCCTACATCAACCAAAGATGATCTCCCCTTTTTTCCAGTCCCAGCTTTTGTAAAAGGAGTAGTCAAATTTCGAACAGAGGATTTATTTGAATCAATTGAAGAATTGACTTTGGAGATATTAATATACTTACAATCTCTCTCAAAGTAGGACGAAACAGGACTTGTCAAAGTATTAACGAACTAATTCTAGTAAAAAATCTTCGACGGTGGGAATTACAAAGAGTATGAGACGTAAGGAATTTAAGTGCACAAATTGATTCAAAATTGCCAGAAACAACAAATTAGTTTGCATTGTAAACAGTTTTGGGGGAACCAAACTATTTCCGGCAATTTATTTTTTAGAGACCGTTTATAACACATCTATCACACCATCATTGTTTGAGGATTAGCATACTACTTGGCTGCTCAAACCGAAGTAGATGGAGCTAGTAAATCAGTTGATGAGGTTGTAAATTTTCATCGACCGAGATGGTTGGGCTATGTGTTACGTATGCCCGACCACTGATTGCCACGACGCACAATGCTGACTAATGTTGGAGACGGTTGGAAGAAAGTTAGGGGCGGCCAAACCACAACGTGGCATCAGTCGTGACCCCCAAAATGTACTGAATGATATGTAACAAAAATAATGATGTCACAAAAAACGCTTATAAATATTATTATCGAGCAATACTATATAACAACTGCTTCTAAGAAATTCAGTAATATATATTAATCTTCTAAAATGTAGCTTTCCTATTTTCGGTTTTTGTCATAATTGTAGAAGATGTAGAGAAAATCGATGTCAATAATAGTGAAAATGAAGATGCAGATTCAGAAGATGCTCGGTGGAATGGTGATGTTAATCAAAATGATGAAATTGATGAACTTGATGATGATGAATTTGATAATGATTATTGTCAAGAATATTTCGACAATGGTGAAAAAGATTTTAGTGATGATGGTCTAGGTGGTGATGATGACGGAGGAGGTGCTAAATATTATGAATAACAAACTTCTCTAAAAAAATTTTCTTTTTGTTTATATGAAACCATTTATTCTTTATATATAGATGCATGTAAAATAATACTACTTTCACATTGCATTATTTCCAAAAGGTCAATTACGATTGTACATTTCTAGATCTTTTTATATGTACCATTTGTAAAAATCAAAAGAGATTTTCAACAAATCACACATTAACAAACTATCTACATGAATTTATATTTTTAGTCACAACATGTCCTTAATGACTTGTATAACCTTAATATATACTAAGTACCTTTAAGTGCATTTCCAGGTGTGATGGTTTCAATAATTATTTTTAAGGACTAAACATCAGTTAATGTGCTACTATTGGCAACAGTTATGCAGTGAGTTTTGTGCTAGCTAAGAATTTTCTATTTCCAATTCACCTTTTTTGCGATCAAGTTTGGTGCTTTAATACAATAAAATGCTCACTACTCGTTTTAGCCCGTATTTCAATTACATCACTTCAGTCTCTAAATTATACTACTGGGACTATGTATTTTTAAAACACTAGATACAATTCATTGTGACATGTGCACTTTACTTATTATAAGCAAGGGACAATAAACTGAGAAAAGTTATTCAGTGGTAATACTTGTATGATTAGTAATTTGGAATGGAGAATCTCGTCATACTCTTTTCATAATGAGTATGAGCAAAATTGATTCGGGACACACTTGTAACAGTGAAGCTGTTCATGAGTATTTATTACAAATACTCATTATTTCACAGGAAACGAATATTTAAATTTCAAAGAGGTTATTGTGTAGTGAACAGAACACGGGTGGGGACAATCGAATGTATTTGACAACAAATTACAAAACTTGTTAATAAAATCTAACAACCATATATTACATGCTCAATTTGCAGAATGTCCATCAATTGTTTCAAAATGACTCAGACTTCATTGTTCTTGCATTTTCACGCAAATCGCATTCTGTTTCCACTCTTTATTGTTCGGTCTTCTTATCTCTGCTGCCAGACATTCTGTTCACGACTAACACCATATACTACTTATGTCGATGTAAGTAGAACACACCACAATTGTAGTCTCACAACAATTCTCAACAACTGTTTTATGTTCAAAATTGAATTTAGATATTGGCTTCATATATAAGATTAACTTTCACGGAAAAAGCCGGTACTAATTATTATTATTTAAACACATATACATTGGTACAAGGAGGCACCAAATACATATGCGCTACACAAATCATCCGATTTGTATGAGTACTGGACTACTGCCCGGGTGCCCGAATTGAAGCAGGTTTCCATTCAACCGAAAAATATAAAATGCTTCACATTCGCTTGAAATCAAATGTATTCTGGAAATATAATCAATTTCCTCTCAAATATGTTACTACATTCGATTGATGTACTCATATCAACTATGTACCAGTGAAATGTTGCTATTGTATAAGCTGAACTTTATTAACGAAAATTTAGGATGAAATCACAGTAAATAAGCGTATTCTTCTATTTTGAGATAATATAGCTGAAAGTTTTATTTTAATGAAGAAGAATTAATTTAGCTACGCTTCCTGTCCATAAATAATATATTATTACTTTTCTGTAACTAATGTTTTATTATTTTCAGTAGATTAATGTAGCTCAAAACACTCAGTAGTTCTTTAGATTCAGTATTTAGTATTTAAAATATAAAAAAAGTAGAGAATAATTGTAATCGCGTTTTAAAGGGTATAAGTAACAATAAACTAGTTCAAAATAAATGCTTAATTGGAGTTGTAGATTTCCACGGAGAGTTGTCGAAAATATGTGTTTAAATTATATTTTTTTGAACACTTAACTTGATTGATCAATCAACCTGACATCTTCAGTTGTAGGCCCCCAAATGCCCTGGTACAATCGAGAGTGAGGAGAGTCAGCTCTCCCTCTGGAAATGCTCTCATATGGCCATGTACATACAACCACTGCCATAGAAGTCCTATTCACTACCTTCTCGAGGCATTACCGTTGTTTACGAAATTGAGAGGACGAAAAGAGAATGTCCGACGCTTTAACCGGTTTTGTGGATATGGAGGATCCACCTAGGGGAGTTTGAATATCATGGTTCCAAACCAGTGGTGAACATGGGCTCCAGGATCCGGAGGAAAGAAATAGCGTATGAACCTGCTGATGATCACCAGCTACCATGGAACTGCATCTCCTTACTTTGCTCCATTGACTTGTGAATCAGACCCTTAGGTCAAAGGCTTCGGGCGTGGGCCCCTTAGAGAACTACCTGTTTCGGTTTAGGCACCCGGTCAGTATCCCAGCCCTCACACAAATGGGATGATTTATGTGGCGCATATCTATTTGGTGCTTCCTTGTACCATTGTTTTTGTGTTTAAATAAATAAGTAAATTCAGCTGTAGTTAAATATGTAGTTATCTGGCGAAGCTGCACATTTTACTGTTTTTGATAACCAAACAGTATTTTACTGTTTTTATAGCTGTGAACCTTGGATGATTTTTACGTAATTGTAACGGCCTTATTTAAGTAGCCAATTAGAACAGTTTGAAAACGAAGATTATTATAATAATTAAAATTGTCTATTAATGTATAACCGAATGACTTGATAAATTCATTTTATATTGCATGTTTGAATCTTCCCATAGATGTTTAGGACTGCAACTGATCAGTCTCTGAGAACAACCCTCACAGGATGCACATATACCAATAAGTCACAAACACAAGCTAGTTGCTATCAGGACTCAGTAGGTATGTGGATAACGTGATGGCGTTTGGAGCGGACGATACTGCGTTTGAGTCCCGGAGTGAACAGTAACTCTGAGATGCAGGTACGTCCAGCTGACGAGTCCCAAATAGGACGAGACGCGTGTCCTGGATTCCATTGCTAGCCGTCATTCGTCTTTGCTAATAATGATTAACTTAATGGTGAATACTTCTTAGTTATACACTGGAAATGATGTATATATTAAGCATAGATTTGTACTATTTTATTTAAAATCTATTGAATCTAGCAATTAACATACCATACATAAACAAATATATGAATAAGCGAAATACACCAACAGATAATAATCAGATCAATGTTAAAATGTAAACTAATGTAAAGAGGTTAAATAAAATGGTCACTGCTATTAGTTAATGAATTAAGTACTAAATAGAAATGATAACATCAGATAAATAATTATTCATCTTTTAATAATGACTTGTAACATAATGAGATACTATGGTTTTACTTATTCTAATTATTATTTAATGACTTAAATCAGTTCTCATAGATTCAGTTTAATGTGGTCGTGACAACTTTTTAACGTTTGTTAATTTTCTTGTTTTACTGTGTTCAAAGTGTTTTCATTGCCCCCACTGACAGTACCAATTCCAACCTGTGAAACGTGAATTTTTGATATTATTGTATTTTGTAATCGTTCCTAAACGAAAACAGAAAAAATAAATTCAATTATTAGCCATGAATATGAAATTCTGTTGTGAAGTGATCGGTTCAATTAAAGATATTGCCATATATTAGTGGATAAGATTACTTTGTTTTAATATGTAACTCAAAACATATAGCCAAATAAATTCATACAATTATTTCTATTCTCAATAGGAAAAGGATAAAATAGTAAATACAAATACTTTTTGGTGAATAGTAATAGGCAAAGTTTTGGAATTCGCACTAATAGATCCTATCCATTGATTTATACTTTTTTCGGCTTTCATAATTGTTGGGCATGTTAAATCAGTGAATAAAATTTTGTAGTAAGGAATCATGTATAAGATGATGCCTTGATGCAGTATGTGATTCATTCATGCATTATAATAATTTTGCATAACTTTTCAGTAATAGCATTCGTTTGTATTAATTTAGTGTCATAATTTCGTTAACTAATTTACATCAGTGAATATGTCTATAAATTATTCAATTAGAAAATTGCATCTATCTTCTTTGGTTTTTACAGGATTCATTTTTCTTACAAGATTTACCTTTTGGAGTAGCCAGGAGAAAAAAAATGGGTGGGTATCTGGGGAATATCTAAATATCAACTTTTAAGAGGATCTTTTGAGATATAAGTGGATGCTTTGTATTTCTTTTTTCAGGATTTAACATTAAGCTACTATAATCGTAGATAACACATTAAACTCGTGAACGTCGGAATTTATAATTTTGTTTCTTGATAGGAACTGACTATATTACGCAACACTAAGTTGAACAATTTATAAGAGGGCTTATGCTATAGACCATTATTGACAGATTAGTTTTGGTAAGAAAGAAGCTCGAAATCGTGAAATATTTTCTAATCAGTTATGTGATATCCGAAAGTTCACAGTAATTTGTTGACTAAACATGATACTCATCAATTGATAATCGCTATAGTATCGTTTATTTTTGTAATATTAAACTATTTAGACACAAATCAAGTTTCCAAACGAAACTATACAGAGGACAAACTTCATGTGATCTGTGGTACTTCTTTTAGAAGCCTATTGATTGGTTGGCAGACAACTAATCATCAAATCGGGTACCATGTTGCTAAAAAATCTTAGATAATTAACCGTCATGCTCTGGGAGTAATTTAGTCAGATGATGAATTTCTAAACTAGATTTCTTAGCACGTATTTATCCGGGTTTATGGGTGAAACGCATTACGTCAGACGATTACAACAAATAGAAATATATTGAATTGAGGGATTCGAACCAAAATCTCTAAAAATGGTGGTTTAGTTGGTGGCCAGCCGGTCACCAAGGTTCAACAACTAATCTGATATACTGTTATTAAACATGTGCTACTTTTATACAAAATAAGTGTAGTTGAAAAGTAATATGAACTGTGAATATTTTCAAACCAAACACCACCTTGAAATTTTGGCTTCATTTTATCTAGTTGTACCATTGTCCTCACTGTATTTTCTAACCCTATAGTTGATAAATAAATTTTGAGTCTCATATCTAGACAGTAACCTTTCAAGTTTTTTATTTGACTCATCTGGAGACTAATTCTAAGGTTTTATATCTTTAAGTAGGTTCATGCTTTGTCACTCTGCTCACCACAGTTTTCAGGTCCACCAACTCTCGACTCTTTTCTTAGGCACAGAAAATCTATCGACAGTAATATTGTGGTCATAATTAACAATGTATTTTCAAATGGAACCATTAAGTTATACAATTATCCTTCAGCTCCAATTTGCAAGTGTCTCTATGATTCAATCGCTAAATCATAACTAGATACTATTTCATTTGTTGATCTATTTTGAAAATTGATTTTCTGATTCGTATATCTAAAACTTACTTACAAATATATATTATATATACTCAGCTGTTAATGGTTTTCTCATATGAAGTACGAATATTTCACATTATTTTGTATGATCTCCAAAATTATTGACCAACGAACGTTAAACGCACACATACGAAAATCATATTTATCAACTACCATTTCGTAAGATATTTTCAATATCATTCAAGAAAATAAATAAAAGACATTAGGCGGAAAAAAAACAAATGAAGCTATAAACTGTAATGATATATGTGTCAGTATCTTTTCGGATGAGTAAGAAAATTTTCTATGTTGAAATAGCTAGAATTGGAAAAACACTCTATTTCGAAAACGATTATTTTTTGAGTAGTTCATGCATGAAGAGTAGCAGAGTATCAGAAACATTTATATAATGAACTAGAACGAAACAAAATTCATTTCATTTCTACTAAATACTGCTGGTTTATCTCATACCCTACATGTTTATTCACTTTCATTCTTACTGGAAAATGTTGTAGTAAACTTTATGCACAATAAATATGAGAATAATGGAGATGGAGGTAATTAAATATTTCATACTGAGAACCCATTACAGTTTCTTACATGTAACTTGATATATGTATACAAGACCTGGTGTGAACAGAGTGAGTTGATAATTATTGTGAAGATTGTCCGTTGCATAGTTTTAATCACATATTGACCTTAACTATTGAAACTCTGGAAACCAGAAAGCATTGACTAGCTGTATTGTGCTAGTACTAGATTCCTCAGACGGAGATCGAACAGGTGCTTAGTACTAACTGATTTTCAATAGTTTTCTAGCTAAAGTTATTCTGCGATGTAAAGTACAATCAGATGATTATTTTGCTATAGGTTTTTCGTGATCATTTAGTATTAAACAAGTCATAAAGTTAGTTGGATGGACTTTAAGGAAATTAACTAACATCTTGGTACTAACTAGGTAAATTAAACTATAGATATACACCAGTTAGATTGGTCATTTTGAGGAACATGTTGATCATAGGGAATTATTGATCAGTTATTTAAGAAAGAATCCGAAATTTTTTTCCATCAGTTTTGTCTGTTCTTAAATAACTTTAGAACACTTTATGACCGTTCAGTCCCTTATTTTCATTCCGATGTTCTAAAAATCAACTGATCGGCTGAAAGGCATTGACTCGTGATAATACAAATCAGTAATCAGCTACCTGACCAATCATCTCACGAAAAACTACTGAAACTCAAAACTGAGGCCAAATATTCTCCCACATTCACTGAGTGGAAAGAAATCAATTTTTTGTGAACCATTGATCCTAATTTTATTACATCTTTCTGCTCACACTGCTTTTAACTGTTTAAATTATCTACAGCTAACTTACTGGCGGGATCGTGAATGCGCACTGCCGAGGAGTCCCACAATAGAACAGAACGGCCGTCCAGTGCTTCCAGGTTTTCAATGGTGGTCTAACATCAATCGGTTCATGATCTCAATCAAAAACCTGACGATCTCCACAACCCCTAAAACTGATAAATATATGATTATTGTACTTTTTGTGAGCTCAAAGAGGCAATAAGACTATGGGTCAAAGATGTCTGGTGAAGTACGTAGATTTGAAGTAAAGAAAATTGCTCATTCACTTCATCGAAATTTCAATAATAGTCAGTTAATGTGAGATTGTCATAAAGGATATCAGGATATACCTTCCCGTTCAATAATAATATTTGAACAACAAAACTGATAACCTTTCTCATCTTATTTATTCACGGTTAATATTGCCCATGATACATATTATGTATCAGTGCAATTGTCTCTGTCAGCAGCCTTGGAGAATTCACGTAATATTATGAATCCATACTACCCTACTTCAAGTGTCATTCTTGATATATTCAAATTCATTAAGAGATGGAATTATAAGAAATATTCAGCAACTGAATTCCAACCGAAATAATTAAATGCTTTACTCAGTAGTGGACATTTTTTATTCAAATAATCAGTGTTTACAATTGTTCTGTTTTAAATAGTGTATTAACAGTCGTTCAGTGCATTGTAATTCTCAGAGTACATTTGCGATTTATTTCGAAGTTTCTGAGTCTATCAAAAAGGATTGATGCTATTTTCTTCTTACTGTAACGATAATGAAATTCTGATTTATATATTGTATTAAGATGGTTTCATGAATGCTGGCATTTCTTCACTCATTAATTAAACCTGTAACAAAAACATTAATCCAAGATCTGTCTGCTAACTATCCGAAGAGATAGGTTCAAAGGAAAATTGAATTTTCTTGTATATTTTATTATATGGTACAATTATTCTGTTTATGGCTCATCGAAACGTTTGAATGAACAGAGAAATCTCGAAATCAACCTTTCTTTTTATTGTAGTAACTTCGAAATTTTATTTGCCCAGTTTTAAAACAGAATACTATCATTTGATCTAACCTAGAATTCTTATTCATCTCTAAATTAATTAAAATCAATCAGTTCAAGGTTGTATTCATTAAAAAAACATCGAAATCTGTATAAGTACATTTAACTGAAAGTCTATAGTGATTCAAAAACATGAACTGGATTGCATTTTTACAAAGGTCCTACGAAAAGATCCTTCATAATTCCGAACATTACTTATTCTAGAAGCAGACAAAAGTCCATTGAGATGAACAACTGTTTGATAAAAATTGGTTGAAAAAGTATATATATATATATTGTAGATAAATTGTACTAGATTACATTTAAATACATACATGTAAATGAATGCGTTGTTAGACATATATATGGCTTATGGTATCCGTATTCTCTACTACTATTGGGTTAAAGTTTGGGGCAAGTTCATCACACCTTGATATACATAAGCATTACCACTTCTGACTGATAAGTTATAATGGTTAACTTCCAATTTCTTAGGAAGAAAGCAATACTGTTTTATTTGTGAACCAAAAATATTGATGTGCAAGATTAAGAGAAAAGTCGCAGTTCGAAGCTTCATCGTAAAAGTAATTTGTCTTCAACACTATCAATTGCGCAAATTTAACCAAATTTTGTGCAAACCTTCTTCCATATTTAAACGGATAGTTTCCCCGAAATTGGAGACCGAATATCCATAAATCACATACAAATCGTGTTTATAAGAATTATAGTTATTAAAACATTAGAAGTTATCAATTCCAGTAGCTGAAACACTAAGAAATAGACATTTATATCAAGTGTAACACTTTTATAAACATTATTACTGTAATACAATCATGCTTGAAGATTGTGCATTCATTCCGTCATCTATTTATGTCCATCTGGCAACCGTACCAGGTGCTGTTTCACAATCACGTGCAAAATCATCTTGAATAATAATAAAAATAAAAATCTCGCGCATCATATACGGAACGACATAAGGATCAATTGCAGTGCAAAAGTAATCAATGCCTACATGACCATGAAAAAGTTCATAAAATTATCTTGAGCTTCAGTAGTTACCATTGAAATTATTGTTACACAGTGGATACATTATACATAACCAACAGATTTTCAGTTAAAAGAAAGGTAGATTAGAATGACTTTATAGTTACATGTATATATTACGTTTGAGTAATTTATTCACTTAAAGTAGAAAACTACATAAAGTTTAGTTTTATTTGATGAAAACGATTTTTTTTGTGAGAAATTTCAGCATTATTCAAACATGTTATATGATTGTAGATGTTATTAAAAGATAGTACTAGGTTCCAATATTTAAATTATACTATATTTAATAAAAGTTATCAACGGAATGTTTCACCACGAAAATGTTTTCTCAGTAACACCATTACTTTTCTTAATTTATTTTTTAATTGAAAATGTTAGAAATAATTTTACTATTCCGTTTTTTGAATAAATTAACTTCTTGTATTATTCACTTGTTCTATTTACCTTACCGTTACTTATTACATTTATTGTAGATAAATTGTACTAGATTACATTTAAATACATACATATAAATAAATGCGTTGTTAGACATATATATATATATATATATATATATATATATATATATATATATATATATATACTCATATCGAATAAATACATGTACTTAAACTGATGACTGTCCCTGTAATAAAAAAGGAACAGAACAAAAATAAAAAAGAATTTTCACTATAAACATTATTTTCTGTATTGGCCTATTTTCTAATTGGCTGAAGTTTAAATGGATATTAGAAAGATAATATTATATCGGCAAAAAAACAAGGAACAAACGAACAAACGACAAAATATAACAGTTTATATCAGTAACATCTTATTTATTTATTTATTCATTATTTAGTGTGTCACTAGTACCGTATAAATTACCATAAAAATGATCCCATTTACATGGACAACTATCAACAAACAAAAAAATTTAAAATTATTTATTTAGTTAAACAAGTGAGAGTTACCATTTTATAAACGATAAAATTTGATTGGAAGTTAAAGTTATGGAGCTATTACATTTGTCTCCACAAATATTAGAGTATTTTCTGCAAATGACTTTGCCATTAATATCAATTATTAATTAATTAATCAATTTAAATTGAATAGTGTTTTATACATTTCACTTAACAACTAATAGTATTATCAATTACATTATATTAAATTGAATAAATAATCGTAAAGTAACTATAGTAAGTCATTTATATATTTAATTATTATTTATAATTAAATAATAAATTGATAAGTTTTAGATCGGTATATTTATTGACTTTATTTTCTCAATTGTTTTGCAATCGAAATCTAAAAGACTATTATAGTAACAGATCGACATGTAAGTTATAAACAAATAGATTTATGTAAAGGTATTATTATAAGTATTATTATTATGATTGTTTGTTTTTTCTACATCGGACAGAAGTTTAGAAGGTCTTAAGTTGACTGTTTTAAGTAAGGTATAGTAACTAAAAATATAATTACACTCTTAATTTCAGTGATATATATATATATATATATATATATATATATATATATATGATATATGTGTCAAAATATAAAATTAGGTCATTATAAGGGATTAGCTAGGTGATGAACGTGCTTATTCTCAATGTGATGCTTTTGTTTTATTCAAATATAATAATTAAAAGATTGATATTAGAGTGATTTACAAATATAGAGGATGCTTACATTGTTCTACGAAATTCAGAAGAAATATATTCATCAATAATATTACTGATCTATAATTTTTTAGTTATTGATTATAATCCTTTTTACTAAGTTTTACAGACCAGCAAACATTTGAAACTATCTTTATAGTATGTAACATGAAACGTACATTCATTTTTAAGGTTGATAAAGTAAGAATGTTATGGTTTGTGGAATAAAATAAAGCCATTTAAATTTCAACCGTTAATCATTATAAGAAGACATAAAGCATTAAGCACATTTATTTATATACGATAGATGAAATGAGGTTATATCAAAGAAAGTTGCACAGGATGTTTAAATATCAATTGAGAGTAGTTAAATTCCAGTCAATAACTATCATCAACCAGATATTTCAAGTCAGTCTAAATTGACCTAATTTATATTTTCAAAAAAAAACAAAACAAAATGAGCGTTATTTTTAGATTTATTTGAAGCTGCGCGTTGTATCTCCTTTCTTTATTCTAGTGAAATTTAATATATTGAATATCATTGATCCGTGTTCAAAACTCTTAGTTAGCACAAAAGTTTACAAAATTTACACCTAGTACTTCTATATTTTGATTTTGTTCAAAATGAACCTGAATTCTGAGTACAACTTCTGTATATTAGACAGTTTACTTTGAAAAAAGATACAACTGTCTACTGAAAATAATGGTAGGTTATAAAGAAATCGTTAAAATAAAATCCCTTCTTATAGGTTTGTTAGGAAGTCGATTATGCTGCAAGTGTATATTTGAATCACTTAAAAAAACGATATTTTTTTGGTTTTTAAATCTTCGATAGTTGATTTTCAACAACAGATTAAATGTTTTACAAAGCACCACTCGTTGAAATAAAAATTTTGTTTTAGTTTCCACTTTCATTTTTTGAAGGCTAAGTCACAAAACATCATAGTACAAGTTGAACCGAAAGTCATGTTGGTTACATTATTTTGTTGCTGTTCCGAACTGGTAATCTTGATTTGGGTTATTATATAGTATTATAGTATTTTCAAATGGTATAAAAGAAAGTCCTAGGATGGGCTGTTGAAAGATATTATTGGTAACTCAAGCTCTTAATATATTCTAAACATAATTACTAAGATAATTTACGTACACTTAACCAATCTAAATAAAGTTATATAACCCTTTAAAGTACTGTTTGTGTGGATTCAGGTTTAAATATGACTGAATAAAGAAGAATTGAGTGGCAACGTTTTTAGAAGCAGGATCAGCACTATATACTTATCATGCCTTGAAATTTAAAATAAAATGTACATTCTACAAGAACAAGCTTAAGCGATAACTGATTAAAAATATTCGAACTTAAAGCAACTGATCCTCAACTTCACAAGTTTTCTTTATCCAGAAAGTAAAACTGGCAAACGAAACGGAAAAATTTCAGTCTATTAGAAAATATTTACAGTGGCTAATTCAATATTTTACTTTATCCATTGGGACAGAAATTTATTTCAATCCCTGAACTCGAATGTTATCTATTACATTAAGAAAGTATAGTACAGTTTTTAAGATCATTCGAGATTAACTTTACAATCATCAATCAAAGTTCAAGCAAAATACCTTCAACACACATTAGAAATCAGTAAATGAACTTTTGATACGTAATAAATAAACCTTGTTTGATATGTGCCTATCTGATAAGATAGATTTATGTGTTTGATTAACTAGTAAATTTATTGTCAATACAAGGTAGGACTTGTTATAAAAAGAAACATATTTTACATTAAGTCTTCTATCTTCAATGTATAAGTAATCACTTTTAGAGAAATTTATATGAAATGTCATCGAATAATTTGTCAACATAAATTCGTCACTAAAACCTTGTTAGCATACTGCTGTGGTTTCATCGTTGATATATCTTAGTCTTGAAAAAAACAACAAATACATTATGTGATCGACAAAAATGATCTGTTGTTTTAATGTATCTAAGCGATATGATAATGTAATAATTGTATACGACAATATGGTATTGTTTGATAAAGATAATATTTTTATCTTACTGTTAACTGAATAAAACTAAAAATAAATCATAAACACAATCACATATTCAGGAAAAGAATTTCAACTGTAAATAAATATTATAGAAGCGCAACTAATTATGATAACACCAAATAAGAAGTCAATCTACATTATAACCAAATGTATTAATTAGTAAATATTTTACAAATTGACCACAAACTTTCTGGAAATGGAAAACGATATCAATCAGAGATTTCTTACAAAATCAATCGTCACTTTATATGAAAACATTGTTTATTATGTACTTTTTAGGTTTATTTATTGCTGAAATTCACTTGATATTGTTTGCTTGAATCTTCCCATTGATGTTTAGAACTTTAATTGATCAGTCTTTTATTGGCATATGTTCATCCTGTGAGTACTGTCTCGACATCGCCCTAATTCAAAAGCATTATAAGCAAAGATGGATTGAAGCAATACGCACAGGATGCACATATGTCAAGAAGAGACTGATCAATTGCAATCCTAACAATCATTGGAAAGATTCAAGTAAACAATACCAAATGAATTTAGACTTCACCCCATTGCACAAGCAGGTGACTATCAGGACTCAGTAGCTAGGTGGATAACGCGATGGCGTTTGAAGAGAACGGTACTAGGCTCACCTCCCGGAGTGGAAATGAACTCTGAAATACAGGTACATCCAGCCGACGAGTTCCATGTAGGACGAAACGTGCGTCCTGGATTCCACTGCCAGCCACTATCCATCTTTGTTTATTTATTGTTCATTTTCAAAATGAAGGATAGAATGTTGAACACTCGTGAGCACTTTATTAGCTTTTAATAATAACACAAAGTCAATTACTTTAACTTTGTTAGTATAATTACCTTTTGTCAGCTTTAACAAATAACTGTGCATAAAACGACTTACTTATATTCGGTACACTGAAAGCTTGTAGATTATGGAAACAGATTCAAATATGTATCATCAAAGTGTATGCATTTAATTCCAAGAATGTTACCGTGTTAGTTGAGGATGTTTGGATGGATATACTTTGGCTCAACGAATTCCGTTTCAGTTGTGGCATTGAATAACTATTAGTAGTTTTATTTATCAAATAAGGTCAGTACATGAGAACAACTATCCAGTCTGTGAAGCATAAGTGAGATTCATAGATATCAAGAGGACAAACAATATTAAATAAATATCATGGATAGGAGGTCTTAAATATTAAATAATAAATTTTTATGTTATTACGAGGATAAATAATAAACGTTTAACGTGTTTTACATACCTTTGGTTTAGGTGGGCAACAACAAATAAGAAATGGAAAACGTTTCTCGATTTCGAGACGAAATTTAGGATGTTTGACTGCATATACAATAGGATTGTATACAGCAGATGTTTTTGCGAATAACACAGGGAGCTCAGAGTGGAATGGAGTTAACGAATCTCTACTTCCAATCAGTGTCATTAGGCACACAATGGCATAAGGAGACCATGACATTAAATAGAGAAGAACAAGAATAATAGACGTTTTAGCTGCTTCAATATCTGCCTTCTTATCACCTAAAAAATTCAGGGTAAAATAATAACAAGGAGTTCATGAGATATTTGGCTTACGAACTATAATTAAAATTATAATTCTCAGTTTCTAAAACTGAAGACCAGCCATTCATGATCTCAAAAGGGAATTTATGCTTTTAGAAAAACAGAATGTTTATTCATGATAAATACCTATCATACTAAAAGTGACTGAAGTTCAATTGCATTGAGGAAGCGTAGCTGATATTAGATAAACTATTAACCGAGAAGTCATAAGCTGAAATTTTAGTATTATTTTAAGAATCCATTTAATTTAAAAACTTTATTTTCAAGCTAATTTTGTCAGATTTATAAGGTTTTGAATTATTGTATCTCATCCTCAGATCACTTATTGTTGACGTTGATAATGCTTAAAGAAGACAGCAAAGGGACATTCAGTGCTTATCTAATCAATAAACTCTAAACCAGTTGTTAAAATAAAACACATTTTTAATCGTTTTAAAAAGTTTCAATTTTCTAGTCTGTCGGTCGTCATTACTACCATAAACCTAAGTCATTCAAAATGGTATATAAAACATTAATATCCGTATGTTGCATCATTTCGTATCAAGTCAAATAGGTCAACCTTAATATTGGTTTCTGATATTAACTGAACTAAACCACTCAGTTTAGTTCTGGATGTTTTTTAAGTTAATTCACTTACCTAATTAAACAGTTTATTTATTTACTTAAAAATAGTGACCATAAATTGTGCATAATACTGTTAAATTAGAATTATTTTATTTCATATGGATAATTAACCAGTATAATAAATAGTCGAACGCGGATACTATTAGTTTTTATATGTATAGTTTCTATAAATATACATAAATTTGATATTATAGGTGAATCTATTTACACCTACTTTTTTATTAATTGATACTGAACGAATAACTTAATGAACATGATAAAATCTATAATGCCCATAGATCAGTAGCCTTTTTAAGTTTTTTCACCAATGATACAATAATTTTTCTTATTTATACATTAGGGTATAAGATGAAAGCATCATTGTTGCCAAAAAGCAATATTTCTAATTTAATTTTTCATTGAATCCAGGAAAACATTAAAGTGTTGTTTATTGATAAGGTTAATTGAATTTATCTTTCGGATAGTTTGAATAATGTTGTTCCAGGAGAAAAATATAGTTTTTTCGGAACTGATCACAACGGTGATCCTAGGGTCACGAACTCGTAACAGAAAGAGCTTTGATCTAACAGTTAGATAAATGAAATATACTTAGAAACACACTGTTTTTTAACAATCTGTAAAATATAACGCTTCTAAAAATGCATTGTTTTGTATTTCACTTAATAATATATGAATACCATCCAACTTACCTGTTTTCATAGCCGATGGATTTTGTAAATCTAATGACTGTGCCATTTTCATTAATTCTAATTCATTGAGTCTAACTGTTTTAACAATTTGATAATAACTGAAGATTATAATAAATACAGGACAAAGAAATCCCAATATGTATAATCCTGCATTAAATAATAAGTTCGGTAAGTCGGTTGATAGGTAATCGAAAGTACAAGATGTATGAAAACCTTCAGGTATATAACTTCCTAAATCATTAAATTGTCCATTATAATGATTTGCGTAGGTAGTAAAATAAAAGAAAATAAATAGTAAATATTGGAATCAAAGAATTACTTAGACTAAAAATTAAATAGAAACTAATAAAAGTGAAGGACACTAAGAGCTTGTTCTTCATGACAATTTATAATACTTAGAAATATGTTTAGAAATGCTTTATATTTAAGCATACATACTTCCAGATTTACATCTAACACTTCAACGGTATATATAGGTTTCATTTAGATTAGTGTTCAAGTAAAGACTTATCTATAAAGCTAAAAAACCACTGATCAGCTTTTGAATGTTTAGGTCAGACTTTCTTACATTTTGGTTTTATAAAAAATTATAACTCAAGGTAAATGATATTGTTGATACTTTTTAGTGGAACCTTTATTAAACCACCTACAGAATAATAGTTTTGTTTGCATATGACTCTTCATTACATAATATTCATTGATTGTTTGAAATGTATTGCGCAAATATATCACATAGTTCTGATAAACTTCGTCTTCTCATTGCATTATCGAAATTCATTGATTAGTTGATTTTTGTAAGGCAAGAGTAAAAAATATTGTGAGGTGAAGGTAATTATTATTTTTAATATTTCGAAAAGAATTCTAAATCTTTTTCACTTGAGTGAAAATTCCTATTTTTACATTTGCTAAATAAAAAATGAACGAATTGAGCGAAGAAATTTCTTTTCAATTAGTTTTTAAGGTTATCTACCATATTCCATTAAATTCGCCACATGGTTTACGAGTGCGCCTTTTGCACACTGCGGAAGCCATCGCAATCCATGTTCACAAACCTAACCTTTGCATTCAAAAGAAATTTGTACAACCACTTTCGCTGCCTTGGCCATCGGTATATGATTTCCTTCAACAGAACTATTTTTCATACATTCTTCCATTTTTTAAAAAAAATTTTTAATTTTGTTTTTGTTGTTTTTGAACTTTATAATTTCTCACCATTCACTCTTGATTCTTACAAAACTACTATTCTATTGACCATCCATCACAAATTCTCTTCCTTCTCTTTTTCATATATTATGCAACAAAGCAACTTTTGGATTTAATAATTACTTTGAATATTATTAATCATCTTTCTTCCAATTGCTCAATGTTAATTTAAATGTCATTATGTAATTATTACGTAACGTATCCACTCGATGAGTATTATATAATTATTGTGTATATATATATATATATATATATATATATATATATATATATATATTAATGTAGAGCCATGATGACAAACTAATTGGAAAGAAATTTCTTCGCTCAAATCGTTCCTTCTTTTTCACTTTAACAACCTATTTGCTTACCACATCATCATTATCAATATGATTACAGCTATTTCAATACTATCATTGTAATTATTGTCGATTTCATCAATTTTTCCTCATTTTATTAATAAGCATTTTTCAGTACATTTCGTGAATGACCATCATATAATTTTTATGCAAGTTAGATTTGTGTAATTATGAAAGTATTAATCTTTATATATTACTAGTAGAGTAAATAATTTTATAAATATCTTTTACAAACTACACTCATGAAAGACATCTTTATGAAACTTGTATGTATCTAGATGATTTCAAACACACAAATTACAATGGATTCTTTCTATTCTTGTCTTTATAAAAATACTATCAAAGAAATAAATTGTATGAAAGCAGTTAAGTGATGATTATATGAAATCAGAAATGATATTCACTTATTAAAAACAATAAAATAACATATAAGAACCTGTAATTCAGTTATTATATACTAATTCATATAATATTAATGGTTTACTCTTATATACTCATTGTGTCATAAGGTATAGAAATTAGAATATCGTTTATATCAAAATTTAATTTGATCCATTTATTTTAGGGGTCATAAACGAGTAAAAATATTTAAGAGAACTATGAGTGAATTTTTCAAAATTATGATACCATTTTGCTTAAAGATTGGGAATTGATTGTTTCTGGAAAACATAGAAAAAATTATGTTCTTGAGAAATTGCATTCAATGATATCTTATATGTATACTGATTACAGTACACAAATGTATTTTATATTTTTTGAAAAAAAAACATAAAAATTAGCATTTATAACACTTCATGCTTAATGATGGTTGTAATGTAAAATTATCATTGCAAATAGTGTCCTTTTATATTTTCGAAAGTTTTGAAGATAATATTCTAGAATGATTACCGTATAAGTGAAAATTTATTATTTATATTATTCCATTTAATTAATGAAATCACTAGGTAATTCTATAACTAAAGGTCTTGCAATGAACTCACCCTACATGTAGAGAAATATAAATCTAAATATACTACTATGTTCAGCTATTTCACTTTCTTGGTGTAATTTCTGTAAACATACTGATTATTCGATTATCCAAATTACCGGTTAATTTATTTATTGGCGTTTTATCTGTGGAAATATACTTTCTTGAAAGAAATCAGTGATGTTCTCTCAACTATTTGAAAAGGAATCCATTAAGACAAGTTATATTATAATTAGAAATCCTATAATCAGAAGCTGATGAAGAAGTTCTGAGATGATTATCTTAACAACTAAATTTAGATTTGCAACATATATGCAAAACGTATTCAGCGTTCTACACAATTATAATGAAAGAAATACATTTTTCTTAACAAACCTCTGTAAAATTTAATTAAAGTCATTAATGAATAAATACAGAATGTTTGATAGTTAATAGCTTTTGTATTTGAATTGGACATTAATTCGATAGTTTAGAAAATGTTTGCTGTTATGTTAATCTAATTGAAATCAAAATATTTCTTTAGGAATTTCAGAAAGAGTATGTTCATGTATAAGTTAACGAATATTGATAAGTTCTAAATATAAACATCTTATTTAAAACAAAAGTAATTAATAATAAACTAACCATAACCGAAAAATGGTGGAATTGACCACAATGCTGACCATATCCATGTAATAAAAATCATAACTATAACTTTTCCATAAGTGATACGAGAAAATGTTTCAAATGGTTGTGAAATTACTAAATATCTGTCCAAAGCAATAAAAGCCATTGTTGTTAATGAAATAAATCCAAATATTGAACCAGAAAATCCATACAATTCACAAGCTTCAGAAATGAAGAACAAAACAAATATTTTATACCCATTAACTATCAGTGTATGGACACAAGTAAAATTTAAAACAACGTCATTTTTTCGTTACTTAATAAGACATTTTATGGTAGTTTACTGAAGTTATTTGTAAGGAACTGAACAGACAAAATATGCTTATCTTTCAAAGCCTGGCTTCTGGAAAATAAGTGTTTAAACTTTAAATTTTATAAAAAAAGTACATTTAACAATTTATTTCATGATCGATTATCCATCTAAATAAACTTAAGCAGTTTTATAAAACTAAATTTCAGCATATTAGACATATATTTGTTTATTCTATACAATAGAGTATACTTTTTTGAAATAAAAATATAAAATACAACTTGAATTCGTTCATTTAACTACTTGAAATGATTGTGATGAATCACTGAGACTTTTTTGAACCTACCACATATTGTACGATAAAATCTATGATAATCGATAATCTGTAGTGTTACACGTGCCATTATGAGTTTTTATCCAATTTTATAATAGACACCTCCTATTGAATTAAATATTCGATCATAAATGAAAGACAATTGTATTTGTTTTTCATTAAACATTAAGAAAAAATATTTATGATTAGATTGCAAGAATACAGTTAGTAGATGTTTTTCCTATCTTTATGTATATTTTACTTATTCAAACATCAATTATATTAAAACGTAAAAACTATAAGATTTTCGACATTTGAAATGATGAAAAACACAAAAAAGAATTCAGATAGATGGAAGTAAAAGTTCTACTCACCTAATTTACCCCATCCCCAACGTTGATTAAATGAAGCGATTGTTTTTAATGGGAAACCATTGATAAGTGCAAAAGAAAAGTCAGAGATAGCTAAATTAACTATAAGCATATTCGGTGGTGTTCGTAATTGTTTACATCTGAAACATTTAGTTAAAATTAGATACAGTAAGAAATTTTTTATTATATGAAAGGATTGTTCATTCAGATTATACGACAGACTAATTATTAAAATGTATAGCTTTTGTTGAGCATTATATAGTTTAAGTAAAGATTTATTTGTTTACCAATAAAAATGTCGAGTTCATGAGCCAATTAAAGCTATACCTCTAGGAAAACCTGAAAGCACGCTTAACCTCTAGACCACTGAGCTGGCATCCAACGGTGTTAATGTTTAACTTCAGCCAATCCACAAAATTGAGCCACCATTCATCATTGTCATCAAGAGGTATTTCACGGAGTTCTAGTGAAAAACAGTGAAGTTCAACCGGGTCTGTTGTGAGATAGTAACTCACTGAAGACAGTGGTGGACGGTGGTACAATTTCGTGGACTAGTTGAAGTTATGCATTAACACTGTTGGATGCTGGTTCAGTGGCCTAGTGGTCAAGCATTCGTATACGAGCCCGGAGGTTCTGGGACCGAATCTCGCGGGATGGAGTCGTGAATGCGCACTGCTGAGGAGTCACATACTAGGACGAAACGGCCGTCCAGTACTTCCAAGTTTTCCATGACGGTCTAGCTTCAGTCGACTCGTGATCTCAACTATTGAAATTACCATAATATTCGCAAAAACTCCCTCCTGATAAAAATGTTAGGAACAGTAGTCACTCTTAGTTTTCTGTGGTTCTACTACTTTACGACTTATCAATCAGTCTTGACTTTCAGGTTTTGATTTCAACTGAAAGAAATAGTTTTCCTGTAGTTCAGTTTCTGAAAGAGACTACTACGTAATTTCTTCGAAAGCTGCCGTTCAACCAACTAACTATCGGACCGAAAGAAGAGAAATATGCTTTTATTTATAACTTAACAAAATCTTATAGCAGTATATATTTATAAATAAATAGAGATCGCAAAGGAAGTGTGTCATGCCAAACTGGAATACAATGAACCAAGACTTTAACACAGACTAAATAAATAAAATTAATCACACTTTCAATGTATGCAATACTCTTATATGACAAAAAATGTAACTTTTATGTCAGGTAATGTAAGAAATTACTTTCATGTCTCTAACTTTTGAATGTAAGGTTTAAACATAGAAAAAGGATTTCACTGAATTCACCAGAATCGATGTTCCCTACTTTAATAGCCATATTAAAAACTATCCATTTCTCAATTATTTAAATCTAGTTTCTAAGACATTTTTATTAAGTTTATATGTGGGTTTATCGGTTGACACTAAATACAAACATTCTGAACAAAAACTTACAAAAGAAATAATGTAATTACCAAAGAATTTCCCATTACTGCTAATATACCAACAATACCAATATAAATTCCTACTAGATAGTAATACAATGGATCAGGCTGAGTAAATTTATGCCAGTGTGGATGAACGATTGACGTGAAATCATTATCATCTGGCCAAAGAGTAGCAAATGTTAGGTTTACTTTCATTTTGACCGTTGCAATTAAAAGTTATAATCTGTCAATAAATAAAAAGATATAAGCATATTTTAATATAAGTAATATTATGTAAAAATCAATTCCAAAATATTTGGGAAACAACTGTAGTTTTGTAATTCTTACAAAACTTATTGTTTACGTCTATAAACTTTTTATTGTTAAAGGTAATAGGTTTTTCTTAGTAATATATATGTATTGAATTACAACAAAATCAAGACTAAAAATGAATACCATAGAAATGACACATTTAAACAACTATGATTTAAAGTGATTATTCTCACTCGCCCTCACATCTATGAACAACCTTGTTTTTTTGCAAATTGAACTCCTTAAACCTATGGCCTAAAAATAATAATAATGATTTTAGTACCAATATAATCAGTTATTATTGTTGTTTTAAAAGGGATATAAAAGTCAATTATTTGTACAATGATTACATTATCAATAACAATGAGAACTAATAATCTTTCTATTACTAGTTCAGATTCAAGTTCGAACGTGTTTACGGCTATTGATAATTTGTTTCTCAGACTGCTATATTTTTATATATTTGGGCAAAATAAAGAGTGGACCTTGACATATTAATCATATATTTTAATAGCGTTTAAACCAATTACTACATTAAAAAAAATATATTTGTGGTCATACCCTCAAAAGTTTTCGTAGCGAGTAAATACAAAATATCACAATCATCCTAATATCAGCCGTCATATAATTCATTGAGATAATTGTATGGAAAACGAAATCAGGATCTTGAAAAAGCAGAATGCCAACAATTCTAATCTGCGGTTTATTAATGGTATATAGTCACTATATTCAGTGATACAGATGAAGTCTAACAATAAAAATATTAACACACGAAATCAAAACTTTAAGGATAGACTAATTTAAATTCGTATTTTGGAGGCGTTGTAACAATTATCATTTCATCAGTTAACCTCTATCTTGAAATGAGATATTTTATGATTTACAAATTATGTGATGGTCAATGGCCTGTTGAACCCTACTGGATTTCGTCTTCTGTTAGTTAAACTAGCAGTAATCCTGAGAATCAAATGTCATAATTATGGAACAAATAAATATATTTTTCCCTATCTTGGAGTGTTTTAAGATTAACAGGTACTTGACAAATGTCTTGCTAACAAATATGACCTCTCATATTTCTAGTATATAAGTGTACTTGTATTTATAATTATAGAGATAAAAGTTCTAACTCCTTGCATGCACAAAAATGACAAAAGTAAATTTCCTTATTAAATACAAATAAAAGTTGATTCATTGTTCAGATTACTTTAAAACCCTTAAGTTTAATGTTGATAATATTAAAATAATTTCTGTTCGCTTAATATAATAATCAGACTATCAGTTGAACACTATATGTATGATTTTGCTATTAGTTTGGCTTACTTTCGAAACACGACTACATGGGATGTTTTAGGTATATCAGTTGAATACAGATCACTCAGAAAAATTGTCTCATTATATTAGTAATATTAATCAGAATCACAGTATGATCAGAATTTTTGTTTGATTGAATGAAGTCCTACTACGATACAACGAAACTTAATTTACACTTTGTTTTTAGTATTTTAAGAGTTATTATCACATCTTATTAATTATGGAATAGCCACAGATTAGTTATAATATCCGATCTCAGTCTTACACTCAACAAAGAATCCCGCGATGCCAACTGTAGAATTTTTATTTATTTGAACAGTATGTCGGTGCATCACATGCTCTACGTAGTACTACTATGGAGCCCGATACTAGGTGGAAATGGCCGTCTAGTGCTTCTAGGTTTTCAATAGTGGTCTACCACAGATTGGTTCATGGTCTGAATGAAACTCAACAATCTCCATGACCCTTCAATTAACAATTAAAGTTATCTTTTGATGGAGTTAGTTAGATATGAACTTTCCCAAAACGGTTAAGTGAAAGACATTTCTTACATTTACATTGGACACTACAATCTAGACAATGTTTGCACCTATAAAAACAGCTAACAGTCAGATAAATATAAAGTAGTGTAAGTTTGACTAGAATATGTAATTATCGTGATTATGAAAAACGTAATTACTAACGTGATGTAACACTTTGAAACTTAATGAAAAAAGTGAATTTAAGGGCGTTTCCTCAGAAATAGTTAATATTCAGAAAATTTTAGAAGTGTAATCTGATACAGTATTTTCTTCATTAGATTAAACTTAATATGAGATTAAACTAAATTGTATTATTGTCACTTTATTTCAATAATTATAAATAAAAGAAATCAGAAAATAATATATTCCTTATTATTTAAATTAAAGCGAATAAAACTAGTGAACAATAAATATTTACAAAACATGACGTTTAAGCTTCTACTGATATCTTTCTACAATTATAAACATTAGAATAGCTTGTAAAATGATTGGGCTTAGGGTTGCAGTACTAAGAATTTCTATGGTAAGGTGAAACAGATTCATGTGTCAACGAAAAGCCTTGATATTGAAACAATCAGTGATGTATGTTGTTAGTGTGTTAGTTACAACGATAGTAGTGAATCTCTGTCTGAGGCTCTTTCAAAGTTGCTTGATAAATAGGAAAGATAATAGCCAATTGAATTAATATTTCATGATGTAATACATAAATTTGCATCAAAATTTGAGTTTAATCTAAACAAATGTGTAAATCCGATTAATAATGAGTTTATTGTTATCAATATCAAAGTCAGTTTCAAGCGAATTGAGCATTGGGTAGAGAGGTAACAATAAATATATTTTTTGAAGAAGTGGTTTACATTAAGTCACGAAATGTCAGATATTCACTTTTTCTACTCATTGGAATATTAAAAAATATATATTTATTAAAAGCGTTAATTAAGTATTGCCATAGTATAACAATTTGTACATTTTTTTGTACAACTAATTGAACTGTCATCAATGTAACTCTTGATTCATAGTGTACACCTCTGGTGATATTATGTTTATTTTCAGTGCAGAAATATATATTTTTTTAAAGAACTATATTCAGTAATGTACTTGAAGATATTATCAACTATAGTCTATATCTCTGTAACTATGAAAAATCTTATATAGGAGGAATGATTTTGTTGGTCTTAGTAGAACGAATGATACATAATGACTCAACCTAAAATTACTTCATCTCATCCTAAGAAACCAAACGATTGTGATATTCAGTTTACAAATTACTTTCTATGGAACTAATAACCTACATAGATCAGATATAGAATAGTAATTAATGTCATGTTATCTATTATTTTCATTTAATCTAATTCAATCAATCAAGTTATAAAAAATATGGATTAAAATCCTGATTTATGCTTAAAGTAGAATTTGAACTTTTTTTAACATATGATTAATTAGGTCATAAAAGTTTTCTTCACATTATGGCTAATCATTAATAAATTTTCGATAAATAGTGTAATTAAATCTACAACAAAAGCTAACTTTAAGTTTATAAACTTATTTAAACGATGGAAATCCACTTTGATCATACATATGTGAACTAACTGTACATTAAAATATGACGATAAATATCAAAAGCTATGGTTGCTTTGAATCTTATATATATAAGTTACGACTTAGTGTCTGATCAGTGTAAGCATATTAGTTCCATAGAAAGTAATATTTTGAAATTAAATGTCAATGTTGTTGAGTATGAAGTAAGTTAGGGTTGAAATAAAAAAAGCTTGACTTATTATTATGTAAGTTGGAATTTCAAATTTGTTTATTATTATAATTAAATTAGGCAGAAAATTTAGATCATACTCCTTTTGTGTTGTTATTAAATATCCAGTTATTATTTCTAGTATTAATTATATTAAAAGTGATAAAATAATAATAAAATAATATAAAACCTATTACCAACAAAATGAGTTAATAGATTTTGGTATCATCTTTGGTGGGAAACTATTAATTATTGCATAATCACAATAATACATCAGTCAAGCACATTATAATAAAATGAATTCGCTACAACTTAATCATAGCTTTCAATGTGATTTAAACAGATATAAGAAAATAAGGTTTACAAAGTTTTCTTAAATAATTAAATTTATTCAGTAGATAGTTCAAAACCTGTTCAGTCAGTCAGTCGGTCCGCTACAAATTAGGATCAGGCACATATATGCATCGGTCGAAATCGCCATACCGCATTAGCACAACAAAATGAATACCGGATTTATAGAAGTAGTTAAATCAGTGGTGATAATATATAAAAGAAAGATTTGATATAAGGATAGAGTACATGAAGAAAGAAATAGTTGGTAGAAACAAAGATATAAAGCAATTTTAGTCTCATAGTTTAGGGGAAGACAAAGAGTGTATACACTGACGCCATTGTAATCGATTCTGAGCCATGTAACTCAGAGTCTCCAATCATTAGATGTGATAGTCATTCGGACACAGTCAAGCAGTTTGCATCTACCAACATTGCTCAGACTAGAAGTTAATGACTTCAAGCACATATGCTACGTTTCGGTTTGGCCACTTCTAACATTCTTCCAACCATCCCCAACGCTAGTCAGCATTGCGCATCGTGGTAACCGGTATACGTAACACGTGGCCCAACCTTCTCAGTCGATCAGGATTCACAAACTCATCAACTGATTTTTCATCATTCCCTAATACCCTTCGTCTAACCTCACTATTACTTGCCCGATGATAACAGCAGATGCGAACAATATTTTTAAGGCATCTGTGGTCAAATACTAGTAAATTACGAGTATCTTCTACTCTTAATGACCACATTTTGCAGCTGTAAATTAAAACAGAACGAACTGCCGCGCTGTATACTCGTAATTTTATTTATAGAAGGATATCTCGCCTTCGCCATAGGTGACGTAAGTTGGCAAAAGCCAGACGAGCTTTTTGATCCCGTTCAGAAATTTCCCCAAACACCAAGCCATTGAGGGTTTGATAAGACTTAAAAGATCTACATTAGATTGCTATGATGTTCAAAAATCAAAACATTCTTATTACTTGCTTACTTAAGCATGTTACCCCTCGTGGTGGAGTATAGATCACCCACCGGTATTCTCCATCAAACACGGTCCTGAACAATCATCTCTACTTCTTTTTAGTTGCCATTCATTTCTTCAATGTCTATTCCCAAGTTCCAGAGCAATGTTTTCTTTGACCTTTCTCTTTTCCGTTTCCTTTCAAGATTCCGACTCAGTGCTTAGCTATCCACGTCCAACGTCTTTTCCTAATTTCCTCTTGAGTTGGAAGTTAGTTTGTTTACTGTCACAGTAGGTCAACGGACATTGATTACTTTATGTATACAATTGTTCATAAATACATGGACGTTTATGGTGATGGTTGTTGAAGTTCTCCAAGTTTTATCTCCATACAGTCGAAATGTTCGGACTCCGTCTGTAGCTCTGCTAGAGTTAGTGTCGGTCTCAAGCTCGTGTAAAGAAAGTTGGTTAGGCATTGGTCAGCAACTCCATCTCGTAGAATAAAACCTTGTTATGGTTAACAAAATATTTTACTTATTCCATCGCTTTTTGTTGTACGATGAACAGAAGCTAAATATACTATTGTGTAACAAACATAACCACTGTCCTTACTTACTTACTTACTTACTTACGCCTGTTAATCCTCACGAAGGAGCATAGGCCGCTTACCAGCATTCTCCATCCAACCCTGTCCTGGGCAATCCTTTTCAGCTCTCTCCAGTTCTTATTCATCCCTTTCATATCCGCTTCTATTTCCCGACGTAATGTGTTCTTCGGCCTTCCTCTTTTCCGCTTCACTTCAGGATTCCAAGTTAACGCTTGCCTCGTAATGCAGTTTGACGATTTACGTAATGCATGTCCTATCCATTTCCATCGTATTTGCCTAATTTCCTCTTCAGCTGGAAGCTGGTTGGTTCTCTCCCACAGAAGGCTGTTGCTGATGGTATCCGGCCAATGGATGTTGAGTATCTTACGTAGACAGCTATTGATAAATACCTGTACCTTCTTGATGATGGTTGTTGTAGTTCTCCACGTTTCAGCTCCGTACAATAAAACTACCGTGACGTTGGTATTGAAGATTCTGACTTTGATATTGGTTGGGAGTTGTTTTGAGTTCCATATATTCTTTAATTGAAGGAATGCTGTCCTTGCTTTGCCAATCCTCGCCTTGACGTCTGCATCTGAACCTCCTTGTTTGTCGACAATGCTTCCCAGGTATGTGAAGGATTCCACATCTTCCAGAGCTTCTCCATCAAGAGTGAACTATTTTCCTTGAAAGATGTTAATTGGGACATCATTTTAATCTTAAAAACTCAATCCTCTTGCACGATATTTCAACCAACATTCATAACATACTGACCATTTACCTTACAAACAAATCGTATAAAGGAACTGAGAATAAATCTTAGTAGCCTATTACAATTTCAATCGAATTGTACGTAATGACACTAACAAAACTAACATAACGGTGATTAGTGTGTCAAGATGTTTTCTTATGACTAAGGTAATGTTATATAACACTTATCTCTTTTTTATAAACTAGCAAATACAAATTCGTTAGTTATTCATAAACGTCGAAAATTTACAACAACTAGCTGATCTATCTCTACTATTAATGTACCAAAATCAAGACATAAATGGAAATGAAAATAATTATTACTCTAAGTTAATTAATTTAAGAACACTTAAATCCATACAAATTTTGTAAATCATAATGTATTCAAATGATGATATAAGCAATATCATCTCATTAGATAACAAAATCTAAGTGAGGAATTCTAAGAGAGATAAACTCTGTACAACATAACACTATGATGATCGCTCAACACCATCACCAAAATAATAACAAAAACTCTTATTAGTTTATCATTAAAAATAACATTAATTGATTCACTCTATTAGACATTAAACGAAATTGAAACAAGAATATCTGATTTAAAAATTTAGCGAAACAAGTGTATACGTTTAGTTAAATGATTACTTACCAGAATGATAAGCGAAATAGATTTTAGTAATATTGGTTAGTAAATTTTTATCTTTAATCTTATTTAAAATAATTGCAATATCCTTTATTATTTATTATTTGTAAATGGTTTGACATAAGTCAGTTTCATTATAAGACTATATATATGCCTAAAAGTGATATAATCGGTAATATAATACATGAGAATTAACTAATAATTTCAGAGAATGAAATATGAACTGTTTAATACTACTTTGTAAAGTAGAATATGTACAAAAATAAGAATAAGATACAAGTCATGATCTAAAATGATTTTAAATGGATTTTGTACGGCTTATGATATATAAATTCAAATCCTTTTTATTATAAAAACATGTTGCGTATATTAGAAATTATGTCTTTTCAAATTTATTATTATTATTATTATTTGAACACATAGATATTGGTACATATGCGCCACACAAATCTCAATTGATATGTGTGAGGGCTGTGATAGTGCTCGGGTGCCCAAACCGAATCAGGTGGTCTTCTTAGGGGGACACACCCGGAGCACTCGATCTGAAGGTCTGATCCACAAGGCAGTGGAACATCGTAAGGAGATGCAGTCCCATGGTAGCCGGTGACCAACGATTGGTTCATACGCCATTTGTTCCCTCAGGATCCTGGAGCCAATGTGCACCATTAATTTGAAGTTAGGGTTTTCCAACTCCCCTGGGTGGACTCTCCATGTCCACCAACCCGGTTAAAGCCCCGGACATTCGCTTTTCGTCTTCTCAATTTCGTAAACAACACACCCGCCACGAGAAGGCAGTGAGTAGGATTTCCCTGACAGAGGCTATATACGCGTAGCCATGTGAGAGCATTTCGAGAGGGTGAGTGGACTCTCCCCACTCTCGGCCGTACCAGGGCATTTGAGGTTTTTTTGAAATTTGAGTTATCATATTTCTTAATGTTCACAATCGACAATGTTTAGGAAGTTATGGAATAGGTCGAAACTATAATTGATAAACATTCATGAAGGGTGTTATAATAAAACTTAGGAGATCAGTGATTTTCTATATATCTACTTCAAATCTTTTACAAACACTATTAGAATCATCAGTAAACTGTTATCATTTCAACTAGCTTATCATTCAAATTGTTTTTTTTTCACATTGTTGTACTCCAAAAATCTTGCTTTTGTACAAGTAATATTTTAATGCTTGGTATAATTGAAAATATTATATCTATACATTTAGATGTACATATCAAATAGTGCTTGACAGTTTGTTCATTCTATTGATAGCTATGTTAACTTGGTCTTTAATATTGTCAAATTCAGAAAATTAACAAACAAAATAATCAAGTTATGTGATATACTGTTCTCATTTATCTAAACATACTTTCATCACTTTCATAATTTAATAATTATAATGAAAAGGGATGAAAAATTACTAATTATGTAAAAATTTATCTCAGTAAAATATGAACATGTATTATATATTTTATACGAATATTCGTCAAGATTAGAACGAATAGTTTGACAGATATTGGGCGCCGAGTATAAAGAAGTCATTATAAATTATATTTGAAATAATCTCAGCGATTGAAATTTTAAATAATTCCAACGTTTCGTCCAGCTAACTTGTCTGGACTTCTTCAGGGTAATAATAATAATTTTGATTATTACCCTGAAGAAGTCCAGACAAGTTAGCTGGACGAAACGTTGGAATTATTTAAAATTTCAATCGCTGAGATTATTTCAAATATAATTTATAATGACATGTATTATATATTTTAGGTTTGTCAAAGTGAAGGTTTTACTACAGTTATATGTAATCGATAATGCAATAAAAGTTGTTATTTCCAGCTTTTCTTTAAAAAAAGTTGTTCAACATAATAAGACTGTTTTAAGCTTCGTTGTATGTTTTAAAACAGCTAGATGTGAGTATCTGAAATTGAAAAAAAACAAAAAATTTCATTTTTTTGATATACTCAGTTGCTTACTTATACCTGTTACCCGTCGTGGAAAAGTATAGGTCACCAACCAGTATTCTTCAATTTTTATCACCATACAGTGAAACTGTCTTGACGTTAGTATTAAAGATTCTCACTTTGATGTTGGTTGATAACTGTCTTGAGTTCCATATGTCGTTCAGCAGTAAGAATGCTGCCCTTACTTTCCCAATCCTTGCCTTCACATTTGTATCAGATCCTCCTTGTTCATCGATGATGATGTCGACCAGGTAGGTGAAAGTTTCCACCTCTTCCAGAGCTTCTCCGTCAAGCGTGATTAGGTTGCTGTTCTCCGTGTTGTATTTGAGGATGTTGTTTTTTTCCTTGTGAATATTGTCGCCTATGGATGTAGAGGCTGCCGCTACACTGGTTTTCTTAACCTTTATTTCTTGGTGTGTATGGGATAGAAAAGCTAGGTTATCTGCAAAGTCCGAATTGTTTAGCTGCATGCAAGTTGTACATTGTATTCCGTGCTTTCCCTCCGATGTGGAAGTCTTTATATTCCAGTCAACCATCAGAAGAAATAGAAAGGGGGAGAGTAATTGGTCTTGTCTGACTCCGGTCCCCACTCGGAATACATCGATCGGCTGCCTACCATTTTGCCGTGTAGTCCGTCAAAAGGATTCAATATGATGTTGAAGTTCTTCTCAGGTACACTATAGTGACGAAAAAGTTTCCATAAAGCATTCCTACCCACACTGTCAAGTGCTTTCTCACAGTCAAGGTTGTTGATATGTAATGACGAGTTCCATTCAATTGCTTGTTCAGTGATGATACATAGCGTCGCGATTTGGTCTGTGTACGACTGATCCTTACGAAATCCAGTCTGATTATCTCGAAACTGGGCTTCTACCGAATGTTTGATCCGGTTCGGTAACACTCGGTTGAAAAGTTTTCCTGGTACTGACAGTAGTGTGACGCCTCAGTAGTTTTCACGTTTTCTCAGATCTCATTTCTTTGGTATCCTCATGAAGTGTTCTTCTATCCAGTCTGTCAGGACTTGTCCTTCCTCTCAGATCTTCCTGAATAGTGTAAAGCATACTTTTAATTACTTCTATGTCTGACTTCAGAGCTTCAGCTGATATGTTGTCTGGTTCTTCTGTTTTTCCACTCTTGATTTATCTGATGACCATCCTGATTTCTTCGTTTGTTGGTTGCGTAAAATCTATAAGAAAATCTATGTATCCTGATTCGATATCTGGTGGGTTCGTTAGAGCTGTACTACTCAAAAGTTCTTTAAAGTGCTCTACCCATCTTTTCCTCTGTTCTTGAATCCCAGTGATTGTCTTGCCTTCTTTGTATTTGACTGGTTTCTCTGGTTACTATATTTCCCTGATAGTTTCTTCGTTGTGTCATATAGCTGTCTCATATTTCTTTCTCTTGCAGTTTTTTCCACTGTTGTTGGTAGGTCTTCCACGTATTTCTGATTGTCAGCTCTAATGCCTCTCTTTACTTGCTTCTTTGCTTCTGTGTATTCAGCTTGTGCCTTGACTTTCTCTGCTCTTGTTCGACTGTCGTCAATTACTGTCTTGTTTTTCCTTTCTTGAATCTATCCTAAGGTTTCGATAGAGATACATTTCTTATGATAATGCTTCTTGCGGCTTAGAACCTCCTGACACGTTGAAGATAGTGTTACCCTGATCCCTTTCTAATTGTCCTCTATAGTAGTTTCATGTTCTTTCAGTAGATCTTGTAGGGTTTGGGACCTGTTATTGAAAGCTATCTTAAATTAGTTGAGTTTGTCAATATCTCGAAGGGTGGCTGTCTTGTTTTACTACTGATACATTGATTTCGTCGTTCTGAAATCTCTTGTATCGGCAATCCATTTATTTCAAATTACAAGGTTTGCATACTTTCCTCAATCATCCAGGGTACTAAGAGATCTGAAGCAATTTCTTTAAACATTATACATATAATTAGTGATATTGATTTAACTGTTTATATCTTAACATTAATTAAAGACTAACGGTTCGAAAATTTAAATATTTTATGTTCTGTTTTCAATTAAAATTCCATGAACATTCCAGGACTTAATAACAGCTTATTCAGTTTTAATTTGAAATGGTTTATAATCTAAAAAAGTGACAGTGAAGTTTTTGGTAAAAGAGATGTTTTTGTAGTTGAAAAATCTCTATAGAATATTCAAAAACAAAGAATATTCGAGCGAACAATTGTTTTCAATAACTTCATCATCAGGATCTACAGTTATAAGTCCATAATTATTGTGATCTTTTACAAAGGCCAAAATAAAGCATGCATCAAAGAATTTGACAGTGTTATGTGTTATATACATCTGTTATAACATAAATAGTTATTTATAAATTAGGAAGGTCATTTAATGAAGGTCAGAATGATTTGTAGTAATATCAAGTTATAACCAATACAATAGTAATATTATAAAATAAAAAAATCATGTGAATACTATGCATAATAGGAGAATTTCATCTTGTTTCTCGAGGTAACAATAATAATAATAACGTTGTATGAATATAATATGTAATAAGAGGTATTATCAAGGTAATTACGATGAAATAGAATTCATGTGAACTGAGAAAGATGAATACGAATATTAAGAAATATATAAACAAAAAAATAAATGGGAGGGAGGATAAGAGATAAGTATCTGATGCTCCAGTCGTGGACTAAAGTAAACATAGACACTGGATATATCTCCTCTGGATAAATAAGTTTGGTTTTCTGGAGTTGATCCAGAAGGCTTCAGTTATAAGAGAGGAGCCGTAATCTACCTCACTTAGGTAGAGTGTTTGGAATTCGATATAAAACAGAGAATGCTTTATTTATTTTCATATGATGTTCACTATCTACCAAGTGAGAAAGGATAGAGGGTTTTTTCACTAATCGCATAAGAGTTTGGTTTGTTTTTTAGCTTCCAACAGAAATTTTCTGACAAAATTATCTAGATAGCCTTTATTTCGTAATGTGTTCTATATCTATTTCACTATCTACACTATCCTCAGAACATACTAATATGTTTCTGTGGCTGAGATATTTAACCAAATTTATTTTGTATTAAAGAGCTGTAAAGTTATGGAAATGAATATACTGACCGTCTATCTTTCTAGAAAGTAGGACATCGAAGAAAGCCATACTATTATTTCTCTTCATCTTTGCTAGAATACATGTATTTATTTTTGTTAACGTTTTAGAGTGAAATAAATAAATACATATTTCAATGGTTGAAATCATGAGTCAATTAAAGCTAGATCACCATGGAAAGCCTGGAAGCACTGGACGGCCGTTTCGTCCTAGTATGGGACATCTCAGTAGTGCGCATCCACGATCTCGCCCCCCGCGAGATTCGAACCCAGGACTTATCAGTCTCGCTCGCGAGCGCTTCAATTGACTCATGATTTCAACTATTGGAATCATTAAAATCTCCACGAAACCCCTTCTGAAAATACATATTTATTAAGATTCTTATTTGTTGGTAACTGAGCATATTTATTTGTAGACAATGATAACATGCAAACTATGAATTAACACAAGAACAACGAGAAACCAGTGAAATACAACTTATATTTAAAGGATAAGTTAACAGGTAATGTTAACAGTAAAAAAAAGCGAGAAAAGAGAAAATTTACAAACACTAACTCACGTTCCTTAGGTACTTTTTATGTAAAAATTTATTAGTATGATAAAATACTGTCTATAGATCCTATAATAATACTATTTGTTAATGCAAGCTAACCTTAGATACGAACTTTATTGATTTAAGATTCAATCAAATGCAAATTACTATGAGTTATTTATCTGTAAATAAATGAATAATCAAGATTAAAAATAAAAACCCTAAAAGAATCAACGATTATTTTAGTTTTTTTTCTAGCATATTTGATGACGTGAATATTAATAGTAGGCTTAAACGTTAATGCTTGTTGATTCTAATTTATTTAATACAGACAAATAGGAATTGGTTACAACATTTACATAAGCATCACCTGAGCTCCTTATCTAAATTATTTATTAAAAGTTGCTTAATAATAAAGCAAAAGTAAGATTCAGTAAGTAATATGAGTAAATTTTGTTATAGAGAAGTTCATAATGATCATGGTCACGGGATATAGACGTACATTATTTGAAATTGTATTCACCAGATAATTTTTTTTATTTATCGTGTGCAGCCTAAGTACTAATAATTTAGTATACATTTTCGTTTTATACACTAACAGACATTCAGTGGTCTGAAAGTCATAATCTGGGTAACTGTCCACATTTATCTTCAAAGGGAATGAGAGGTTATATTGGACTCTCAATTCTTCAAACGTACTGAAGTGAATGAGACTGTGGGAAAAACGATTTGTCGTAAATTTTTTCCTTACTCAATTTCTTACCAGCACTGGAGCACTGATATACAACATGAAAACTTAAGGGATCAACTGAAGCAACGCTTATAAATTAAAAAATTACTTAGGTTTCAAATAAATAGTGAATCATCAGTCTTTCAGGACATGGCGATACAGAATTTAAAAAGAAGTTACTAGTTAATTTATGCTAAAGAAACGGTGAGAAACCACCTAGTAGACGTAATATTGCCTTTTATGCAATTTTTATGATGGGTAGTACTTTGCGACATCTGCTTATTCTATATCACAGAATGTATTTAAATATGCAACGATACGTAATCATGAGATGAGAAAATCGAGCATACTTTGTTTGAACATGAGGAAACCTATGGAGTTAGTATCAATGATTTTGTTGCTAGCCAATCCTCCAAAAACGTTTACAGAATTAAGAAAACAACATTTTTATTTGAGGGATGATTTTAAGACATTCCTTCTAGGTTGTTTTACACGAAAAATGCCTCTACATGAATTTTGAGTACGACAAACTTGGGGAAAGGGAAGATAAATGGAATACGTAGAAAATAGTGTGCCGTAATGTGGTTGCAAATAAAAAACATCTTGATTGATAGAGCTGTGATTAAGATATTACACTATCAGTAGCTGAATTTTGCTTAACTACAAATTATATTACTTAAATTTAAAAAATTTCGTCTGGTAGTAGTGTCCAGTAAAGTAGTTCAAACCTAGAAAATAATTTGAGGTTTCTCATAGTTTAAGTTGCTATCAACCTGATATTTCTAGGTAAATTTGCGTGGAACAATTACTGTTTTTCTGTTCTGGAAAAATACAAATTATAGTAGTTAAGCAGATACAGGAAAGTATTTTATCTACGGTGAGTGAAATACATAAAAGTCAGCTAATGTATTTGCCTAAGAACCAAAAACAAAGGTAAAGTCCGACTCAGACCTCGGAGAGCTGTGGCTGGGTTGATGCCGGGCTTTATCGTAATATAGGTACCCTGAAAGGGTTGTATAGTATAGATAATTATGAGATCCAGATTTGGTGGAAAGATTTTTCTTTCAGACAACTGACCAGAATACCTTTAAGAAGCTTCATAGGCCTGGCGCCAACCAGAGCAAATGGTATGAACTGAGTCATAATCGGTCCACAGGGGTCGATACAAAACTTGTTTGTGGTATAAGCATTAAGGAGACGATGGTCAACAGATGTCTTACAACCCAAATGATTTGAAAGAAAGTAATTCATTTAGTTACCACTCTACTGGGCTTCTGACTGGAGGCAAAGAAGTCGAATCGTATCTATACCTGTGTATGTATTACGGAGTGTATAGTCCTTGCTTCATACATTCTATACATACATGTAATACACGACTACAGTGTTATTAACATTCATACTGGTGTATTCATCATAACACTCAACTCTTTTAGGCTGTGAAAAACCTTCCAAATGAGATAGGAAAGTACAACTGTAAAGAAATGGACTGCTAACATGTCTGCTTAACGTAGAGTACAGTTGAACATAAATCCTTATATATAAACTAATTGTGCCAAATTAAACTGCTATCTTATTCGTTTACTTTGCTTTCTTTAGTTCTCCATTCTCACATGTCTCTACTAAAAACTCTTTTCATTTCTGATAAACTAATCAGCCTTCCTAGTTAATTGGGTGGGTTAGACAAGTCCTGAGGGTTGTTCTAAAACAAATTAACTGGTAGTTCACCAAAGAAAGCCAAATTTTAATGAAACGTATTCAATTAACATAAGTAAAATTGAATTAAGGTATCAAAACAATCGATATCTAAATATTTGAAAATAATCTCATGTTTCAGGAAAAACAGTGAAATTGAATGCAAATATGTTTAAAGTTATCGAATAAATTGGTAAATATGAATAACTAATAAGCTTTCTAAAGTAATGTTTACTGAGTGTTTTGAGTTACTAAATTTTGTAATGAAACTATCACAACATTTAATTTTGATAGTTGTCTATCAGCTAACCGAAATAAAAAAATAATAACAGCTTTTTTAAAGTAGTTCGCGTGTGCAGAATTATTAAGAATATCTTCGATAATGACAAGAATTTACTATAATTTGTTTATAACTCCATACTGTTTTTGCTGCTCATCAATACTGGGACCCATCTGAAATTTTGTATGAAAGGTGCTTTGACAGACTTATTTCAGTCTGCATACAGTTTAAGCCTAGGAAATCTGTGGAAAAAAAGGAATTATTCTCAAACAATTCTTACCCACATAAGATCGAGCTTGGGACCTTTAATTTTTTCACTGAACGCAATAATATTCAGTCACTGATTCAGAACATAAATTACATTATGTGATCGTCATCCAACTCCATCGCCTATAACAGAGTTGATCTGATAGACTAAAGCTTTTCACAAGAATTTACGGAACCTAGCCATTAATTATCTTGATAAGCATTATTGTTTTGTTGATTTTTGATATAGACTGATGTTTCTTATGTTCATATCTTCGAAGTCAACGATATCACGTATATCTATTAGTCACAAAAGATTAGATTTCTTTGAGTAATTTAAGATTATTGTTGAATCCATGAGTCCATGTAAGGTAAACCACCATTGAAAACCTGGAAGCACTGGACAGCCGTTTCATCCTAGTATGGGACTCCTCAACAGTGTGCGTCCATAATTCTGCATGCGGTAATCGAACCCATGACCTGCGGTTTTACGCGTGAACGCTTAACTTCTAGACCACTAATCCAGTATGCAAAGGTGTTAATGTCTAAATTTCATTGACTCATGAATGACTGCTCAAACATTCATTCACTTGACACCGGGCATACCATTGATATTTCTCATGCTTTTAAGATTATTAGCAGACAAAGAAGTACGGCTGCTCTTCGTTTTGCTGAAGCGATCACGATAAAAAAACTTAAACAGGATCTATGTATTCAAAAAGAGATAGTAATAAACTTTTTAATACCCTGGCAATCCATTTTTTTGTGTTTACTGTTTCTTTTTGTTTCTGGTTATTAGTTTTATTTTGTTAATATTTAGTTTATGTTACATTCCACTCTCATTACCTAATTCTTAAATTACCTTTTCATTTACACATTTCCGCTTACTTGAGTCTTTGAAATTATGTAAACCATTCAGATTCTATTCAATTATTACGTAACCCGTCTTATCAGTTTTTAATTCCATGAATCCTTTATTACCTCTAAAATTACCATACAATTTATCTTATTTGTCTCTGAACTTCATTCTACTGTTACATCACCCATCCTTAATGTTTCCTTGATTCTAACACCATTGATAACCTTTGTCATTCCAATCCTTTACATTCACTTATGTCAATTGTTCCATACTATTTTATTTTTATCTCTATGTAAAATTCTAATACATATATGGTTGTATGCAGCTGACGAGAAATCACGAAATATAATCAATTCATATTATTCTGCATCGATATTTATTTTGACTTTATTTAAATTCACAAAGGGAACTAAGTACATGAGATTCATTCACTGTCTGAGCTTGATACCTATCTCTACCCGACACGGATTAGATTTCATTGATCACAGTTTCTCACTAAAACTCTAGGAAATCATTTTGAAGCCAGTCACTAATGAATACATGATGATTATGATCAATATCGTGTTTAAAGAGATCTTACATTAATTCATCAATTCAACTATTTAAATGACTAAAATCTCCACAAACTCATATTCTAATCATAATTTAAAATTAATTTCTTTAAATGAATGAAAAAAAAAAACACAATTTATGTTCAATATTTACTTCAATAATAAAATAATTCTATTAAATAAATAAAGGAAATCATATAAATATTTTATTAAGCTTAAATATAATTATACAATTAAATGATTTAAAATTTATTTATAACCAATTTAAATATAAAAAATTTAACAAAATAATTCATTTTAAACAAAATTTAAATATTTATTGTTTCATTAAACTATTGACCTAATTTTAAGGAACTTATTTTAAAATTTATATGGCATTTGTCAGTTTTCTTTTTTTTTTCTTTTTACTTTAATTATAAATTTTAATATAAATTTTTGACTAACTGTCATTTACAAAATTTTATAATAATGTAAATTATTTATTTGATTGTTTGAGATAGTACATTTTGTATAAAATCATAGAATTTCCTATATATATATATATATATATATATATATATATATATATATATATCATTTTTTTTAGAAAAAGTCGTAGTTTTCAGTTCATTTAATGTCAACAGTTATTAGTTTTACTCATTTATTTTTTTATTATAGACAATATAAAACATTCTTCAGTATAATCAATTGAAATCAGTTTACTAGTTGTACAGGTATCTATAAGATTGAAGGGATGGTTCTTTTGGATTTCAATTATCGATATAGATACACAAATAATAATAACAGAGATTTAGTTCTTAAATTAGATATTATTTGATGAATATTTTAAAACAAAAATCATCATCCACATCATATGAAATATAAAAAGGAATTATATATATTTTATTGAGCATTTCCGTTGCTCAAACACTTATATATTGAATGTGCATGAAATATTCGCTAAAAACAATGGGTTCGGGAAATAATAAATCAAAAATTTATATTTTATTTAATTTATACTGTGGAACCCGTTTGTTTTGTCATTTGTTTAGATCGGACGATGTTGTCGAAGGGCTCTCCATTTTAGTGGCCCGAGATCTGACTCCAAGTACATCGTATGAATGCTTTTTATCGCCTATCCACGTATATAATCATTGACTTAAATCGCGTTAGTTAATAACGGAATTAAATAAGTCAAATAACGAGAATGGACTTGTGAATACATATATTTTATATACGAAGCGAACGGAACAATGAGAAGAGAAACGACGCGCAGTGGAGTTGGCGGTAAGCCAACTCCCCTTTAACCAAACATTAATCAATATTTATAGTTACATAAAAATAAGTTACAGACATGTGATGAGTAATGGGATGAGAAGTTTACGCACGCCTACGCGTTCATATAAAAACAGTCAAGATTGATAAGCGAATAATTAACAAGGTCAAAATATGACTCAAGTAGAATGAATAGATTGGGCTGTCCGAAAGCTAGAATAAGGTATATGGGCTTAACATAATATCGACACTAAAATAAATTATTTAAGCACAAGGTATCAATTTATGTTATAAAATAGTCTAGTGATTCGTGCTTTATTGTATATTCAAATCGTGTACACCTAAAAAAAGACTTTAGCAACATTACAGTCAAGTTAAATAGTTTGTAAGAAAATACAATTTTTCAAATGAAATGTTTAGATTCATGTCAATGGAAAACTAGTTGATAACAGATATAACAACGATAAATTTTATGTTTCTTTTCACCGTACTATCAATTCAAATGTAAAATCTATAATTTGAAAATCTTTAAAGTATTAGTTATATAGAAATAATTGAGTGAACTTAAGAAATAGTCTTTCATGTCTTTCGAAGTTATGGAAACATTTCATTCTTCGAAAATACACCTCCATTCAGCAAATTCCACTTTTATTATAAACCTTTCAGCTTATTTATTTTTCAACTATGTGATTCAATTCGTATTGACTGAATTCTACTGTTAAACTCAAAAAGGCGAGACTATAATTTAGGATAACAGGTCTTGGATTTTAGCGCGAAATTCACCCATCCATTGGTCCAAATAAATGTCTTGGCATTTTGACTGATGTCAGTTCGTGATGAAAACCGCAAATCTAAATCCTAACCTATCAAATGTAAATCATTGTCTTTATTCTTCAAACTGCTTTATAACCTTCATTTATTGGGTAGACACTCTCAAAATCACTTTGGCGTCACTCAAAGGTCATCCATAAATTATAGTCTAATTTTCTAAACAATAAACAGAAAGTTGAGCAATAACTAGGCAATACGTATACAGCAGTTCTAATTACAAATTATTACTGTTTATATCACGAGAGTTTATTTGTTTGTTTCCAGAGAATTATTCTATAATCTATGATTCGGGATTACCGATGTTCTGTACGGTATACAATGAAGTATATAGATAAACTATGAAAGTCTGATTGGATTTATTAGCTGAGACTGCTTAACTTTATTTAATAGATTTCTTGGTTTTTTTACAACACCAGTTTCATTTTAGTACCTAGAACAGAAAAATCATGAAATATATCTTCCGATAGACTTTGTACACTTCAATGCTTCGGTTATTTAGTGTTAGAAAAATATTCTACAAATAAACAAAATTAACTCAACTCAATAGATTATAAGAATAACAATACTGTTATATGATTGAAGTCTTTATTGTGTTAATTTAAATATTCTATATATAATAATTTTCAAGGTGGATCATTGAGTATGAGATATTCGTTGAATATTCAATGTCGCTGTTGTCTTTTATTAATTGATTTTTTCTATGAATAAATATCTGCTCTCTCGCTCTCCCTCTCTCAAAAAAATGCCATACCCTCGATATTATTATTTTATGTGTTTTTCTTATAAAAAGAATATTGTCTAACTGTAATAATGAATAATTCAAGATAAACCATGGGTAAAAGAAACGAAAATAAATTTATTGGTAATTTCGTTTTGAATTTTTCATATGTTTATTCATCAGTTGTTTGTCATTCGAAAATTTTAATCAGGGTGACCTTTTTGTTTAAATTTATTATATGAAATCATCCATAAAACTTTTCTATCCAATTATTAGGTCTTGAATTTAAAAAAATACACAACCTGAACGATACTTTATTCACCCTATTTGTTGGTCATAAATTAAACTCATTATGAAGCCGTTTTTTTGTAGTTTGTGAATTATTTAATTTTAGTTACATAAGTACATATTATCAAAAAGGGGTTTTGTGTAGATTTTAGTAATTTAATAGTTGAATTCATGAGTCAATAGAATCTAGACCATCATAGAAAATTTGAAAGCACTGGACAGCCGTTTTGTCCTAGTATGAGACTCCTCAGCAGTGCACATCCATGATCCCGTCCTACGAGATTCAAACCCAGTACCTATCAGTTTCGTGAGTGAACGTTTAACCTCTAGACCACTGAGCCGACATCTAACGGTGTTAATGTATAACATAAGTACTTGTTAAATATTTTAATTGAATCATTCAAGAATTAGTACGTATAATATATAATCATTGGAGTTAAAATCAACTAGGCACCAACTATTATCAAGTTAGATATCTCTTAATCCTTAAATAATTGAGCTTAAAGTTTTGAAAGAAATTTCAAATGTATCAATTGTTTACAGTCTTTATCAAATAACAGAGGAAATATCGAGTTTTATATATTCTGAAAAATAATAATTACAGAATTCACGCCAGTTTACAGGTATGATCAATTTGGTATAAATAGTATCATTATATGTACAGAACAAACATGTGATAGAAGAAAGTTTTAGGTATGCTAGTTCAATAATTGTTTAGGTAGTATATGTAATACAGCGATCCAATGCATCAGCCGGAAACTTTTAATTTTTCTTAAATGGACAGCCTGTTGTTTTATGAACGGAGTAATTAAGGTCATTTCGTGTGTCAGATCGAATTAATGATAATTATCTACAACTAGAGAAATTAAAACGAAAACAGGGAGCACGGAACAACAAAGCAGTAATTACCAAAATATGTCAATCAGATCTACCAAAGTGCGTGTCATGTGACACAGTGATATACTGTTGATGTTATTCAAATTAGTTAAACTTGCTGGGGACGGTGTTAACATAAGGTGACAGCAAGTAGGTGGTTTCACTTAGGGAATGCACTAATAAAGATGGCTAAACATTTAAAGTTCCTATAATATCACTTGTGGAATGGGATACACTTACAGGTGCTAGAACATTCAGTGCATTTTCAGAGGAGCAATATGCGTCGATGCAGCGAATAAATAATGGAAGTGATTTTATCGTACGGATAGATTGTGGTAGGTTATTCCAGAGTCTAGAAAATTTACAGGCAAAGTTTTATCACAAAACTAAATATTTTTAAAAGAAAATAGTTGTATTGCTGTAATTTTAATTGGTGAAAAAAACTCCTATGTTGATATAAAAAAAAAACAATTGGCAGTATCGTTTTATATCGTTTACATTGTTTAATCGTATTAAATCATTTTCGAATGAATTACTAGCAGATAGATTTTATTATACCGATAATTTTATATTTGTAATTTTTATTTATATTTGAATATGATAATGAATCAATGTAACGGTGCCGATTATTAGGAAATTTATGGAACCTAATTTTCCTCTTTTTTATTACTTAGTTAAATATTACTGAATAAACCATTTAGTTTTGTAAATGTATGTGATAAAAATATTGTTCTAAATACTTAAATGATGTGAACAGTAAAAAATATAAAATATATACACAGGTAATTCTGTCTTAGTACATAAAATTTGTTTGATAATAATAATAGATTTATATCATAATGCAAATTGTGGTACAGGATAGAATTATTAGGACTGAGCCAGTGGTTCCCCCTCCTACAGTTAATGCCGGTTTCGAACTTTTAGAAATGAGGGCTCAATCTCTGATTATCAACCTCATCTAGTCAAATAAACCACTCATAGAAAAGCTTTAATCTGAGAAATCAATTGTTCTGATTGAATTCTGTCATGAAATTTGAAGGGTTTTTTTTGTAGAAGAGTCACGTCACCTCATGGTGAATGTCGAAATTGTTTGTAAGGAAAATTTAAATATAATTAAAAAATTTTTTAACAAACATTATCTTTCAATTGTATTCAAAAACTTAAACCTCCCATTTACATAATGTTTTATGTTAGTAATGTAGCAACTTCATGAATGTGCTAAACTTTAAAAATGTTACCGTTATTAGAAAGTTTCTATTAAATAACTTGAACAGATTATTAAAAAATTTAAATAAACGAAATATTATATGTATGTCTTGCAATTTTTCAAAGTCAATGGACCACAGTGTAGAAAAATTGTGTTTATCAAATAAATATTATATCACATAAATTCTTGAACAAGCAACGGCATGCGACCGCACGACCCAGATCTAACTAAGAGCTTTTTAACTGCAGCAACTTCAGAATACGATTTTGAAGCTGGAGTTACCTAACGTTTGTGCTGATGTCGTTCAGATTAGCAATGGAAGCTCCATGACCAAACCATCTAGCTCAAAGAACAAAACTCCATCAATGACATAAATGTTTCTTCAATCAACCTATTTTCTACTTTTATGATCATAATTTTCGCTAAACTAACCAAAAATTACTATAATATTCACAAAATATCCCTTCTGATAATAATCAAAATGCAGTCATTAGTGACTGACTTCAAGGTTTATACCTTGAAGTTCTAATGAGAAGCAGTGAACAGTGGAGTTCAATCGGATCTGTTGTGAGATATTTAACTCACTGATGACAATGGTAGATGTGTTGCTCAATTTCGTGGATTAGTTGGAGTTAAACATTAACACCGTTGGATTCTGACTGACTCAGTGGTCTAGTGGTTAAGCGTCTGAGCGAGAGACCGGCAGGTCTTGGGATCGAATCTCGTGGGGTGGGAAAATAGATGTGCACTGCTCAGGAGTCCTAAAATGGGATGAAACGGCCGTTCATTGCTTCGAGGTTTTAAATGTTGGTTTTTCTTCAATTGATTCATGATTTCAACTATTGGAATTACCATAACATCCACAAAGAAACCCCTTCTGATACTAAATTATGAATAATTTGAAAACAAAATATTTTTAATGTTTAGTTTAAAAACAGTCAGATGATATAACTACAATTTTCCCAATATTTTAAAATGCAAGTAGAATATACAAGTATCCATTATTATTATTATTTAGTCTAAGGTACTGTCCTGTTGTCTAGGAATCCAGTTTTGAATAAAGGTTTTGTTTACTTTTTTTTTCTAAACAACATCCATATAATTTAACTTGGTCTTGTTAAATTATGAAATAAATAAAAATATCTAACAAAATTTAAGATTTTAATTTTTGATCAAAACATTTTTATAATTATTCTTACATTGTTGTTAATTTATTATCACCATTATAAATTCAAATGAATAACTTCGTCTCTATTCATGATTGAATTTGTTTATCAGATAGAATTATTAATTTTAAAATTTAATATTGAAATAATAGAGTGAGATGTTTATTGATGAAAAGATAAGCAGTTTTGAAAAAAAGAACGTTTGTACTATTTTGTGTGTTGTTTTTTTTTGTATGTTCGACTTGATTAGCCTGATATTATTAGAGAAATAGAATATGATTCTGAAGTAAATAAACATGAGATTATCGTTTGTTTACATAAATATTTGAAAAATAAACAAATAAACTTTTAAAAGTATATTTGATGAATTTATTTCGTATTATATTCATACATGTATAAAATTATCTTTATGTACAATGTAGTAAAATGGATTAGGAGTAATCTATGATCATGTTGTTTATATTCGCATCCATAAGAAATCTCAAAATGTTTTTTTTGTAATCTATGCGCCATGAAAACATAATACACTGAGTAACTAAAAAAATTATAATAAACTGATTTTCACCAAACTATACATTTGCTATACAAATTAGATTACAATATAGCAACAAATTGCTTAAGTAATTTCAAAAATATAATGATTATTACAAACCAGAGTATTTGCTTAATTTTATTTTTACATTAAATTCAGGTTCGCTAGTAGTTTCCTCTTTATCTGATGTGATCAGATAAGTAATAAGATGAGACTGTAATATATGGATGACCTTTGAGCAATGCTGAAGTGACCTTGAGACTGAACACCTACTGATTAGGACTAAATGAGGGTTATAAAACAGTTAGAATTTTCATTTACAGTTGATGGTTAGGGTTAAAAACTAGATTTAGAATTTTCATCATGAACTGACATCAGTTATAATGTCAAAACTTTATTTAGCCAAATGTATGAATAAATTTCGCACCAAAATCTTATATCTGATTGGTTCGTCCATAAATTATAGTCTCACCTGTGATAAATTTATTTTTTGTTATATCCTAATGAGCGGGGAAATTGTATTTTTCCAGAGTATTTACTCTGAAGGAATGAAAAACATTAAGTCATGAAACGTCGGAAATACAATTTTTTTACTCAATGGGATACAACAAAAGATTTATTTATTATTATTTCTCTACCCAATGCTCAACTTATTTATAACCATCAAGTACAACGTTGGTATTGATACCTATGATCAGATAAGTATGTAAAAATGATACGTGATGTACCAGACGTAAAGATTTATTATTTTACAGTATCATTGGTAGGATAACTGTTTGGACTTTGTCTTTTAATAGTAGCCTTTCATCAAGCTTTCTAAATTCTGTACTATTGGATTCATGTTGCACTATTTGTAGCAAATGTAGACAACGCCAATGTATATTGAACATAATATTGATGCTTGCACTAATGCAATCTATAAGATTTAATCCCGTCATTATTTCATTGTTAAATGACTTAAAAGATAGTTGGTTATGTATTTCAAAACATGATTACCCTGAAGAAGTCCAGACAAGTTGGCTGGACGAAACGTTGGAATTATTTTAAATTTCAATCGCTGAGATTGTTTCAAATATAATTTACATATGATAAATGAATAGTTTTACGTTTCAACTGGATCAAATTTTTAGTCTAATTTTCACTTGATGTAATCCATCTATAATAAAATTTATGTGGATGAATAAATGTTTTACAATCCATTTGAATTGTAGAAATAGATTATGATACATATTGTGTAGCTTTTAAACTAAGGATTCATAAAAAAGGAATGCTTTCCCATGAGAATTCCTATAGAAGGAATCATTTAATCTTGCAACAGTAATTGTAAAACGTCACTTTAATTTTTATTATTAAAAAGTTATAGTAAGTATTATGTGACTGTGAAAGTATGACCGGATCAGAAAATGTCTACAAGGCAATATTTACTATAAAATCGTATTGAAAAAATGCATCTAAATGCGAGAAAACTATACCTAATCTACTGACTATTCAACGATGATATAGTTTGATATAGGTTTCAGTAAGATATAAAATTTACAAAATTTTTCGGCGATAAAGTTTGCTATGGAACAAACAACATCAGACAATTATGTGCAGTTGTTTTGTCAGTCTACAGATTTCGGCAAAAGCATATATATATATATATATATATATATATATATATATATATATATATATATATATATATATATATCCATTTATTCAATGAAATGAAACATCAACGATAACTCGGTTGCACGATATTTTATATAGATACTATTTTTGTGAACTGCAAACGGAATGAAGTTAGTTATTAAGTGATGTATAAATTCATGATAATTATTTTTGTTTGTAAACGAATGATATTTCAACCATGATTACTGCTGGATACTTTTTTATCTGACACCAAATTATAATGAACTTAGTTCCCAGTGACTTAACTAGATGCTGATTGAATTCGATTAAAATGAAAACATAAACAAATAGGAGAGATTACAATTTATGAATTACATTTAGGCGACACTAAAGTGGCCTTGAGAATGTCCAACTTCATACTAGAGTTAAATGAAGGTTTAAAACCAGAATTATGATTTACAGTCGAAGGTTGGCGTTAGGAATTAGATTTAGGGTTTTTATCACGAACTGACATAAACTATAATGCCAATACTCTATTTAGCCAAATGGATGAAGAATTTCACACCGAAATCCTAGACCTGTTATTGTAAATCTGATTGGCTTGTTCATAAATTGTAGTCTGGTCGACAAATATGATTTTGTTAACTAATAAGTTAATGAAAAGTGTATTTATATTTTGTAAACTGTACTAAATCCTTTGGACTATTTTGACTATTTGAAATTATTTGTTTTTTAATTTATTGCCAAAAATTCATGAAGCTAATTGTAAAATGTTTAAATGTAAGGTGATATAAACCGTTTTGTACAGCAATGTAAATGATACTAAATAGTATTTATATTGCTTCGAAATTCGGTCTGACTACATTTTCAAATGTTTATTTTAAATTACATAACTCTTTATGTTTCTAACTATTGATTTTTTTCATTTCGATGCTGATGATCAAGTTATTTCGAATTGCAACAAATTAACGAGGAAGCAAAACTCTTCATTGTTATTCACCATCTTTGTTGATGTTTAAATCTGTTTTACAATCCGAGCATTTCATTGCACAATAAAATGATTAGTCATATTAACACTTAAAAAACGATTCCCAGCTTGTCGAGAAGCCTTACTAAAAAGTGGTTTGAGAATTAATGAGGTTCAATATCCAATTGGTAACTTAATTACTAAACTTTTAGATTTATCATAATTAACATGGTATGGAAACTATGCCCTTCACTCTACTCCTGATACTTACAAAAAAAAGTACTAACTTACTTACGCCTGTTAATCCTCACGAAGGAGCATAGGCCGCTTACCAGCATTCTCCATCCAACCCTGTCCTGGGCAATCCTTTTCAGCTCTCTCCAGTTCTTATTCATCCCTTTCATATCCGCTTCTGTTTCCCGACGTAATGTGTTCTTCGGCCTTCCTCTTTTCCGCTTCTCTTCAGGATTCCAAGTTAACGCTTGCCTCGTAATGCAGTTTGACGATTTACGTAATGCATGTCCTATCCATTTCCATCGTATTTGCCTAATTTCCTCTTCAGCTGGAAGCTGGTTGGTTCTCTCCCACAGAAGGCTGTTGCTGATGGTATCCGGCCAATGGATGTTGAGTATCTTACGTAGACAGCTATTGATAAATACCTGTACCTTCTTGATGATGGTTGTTGTAGTTCTCCACGTTTCAGCTCCGTACAGTAGAACTGCCTTGACGTTCGTATTGAAGATTCTGACTTTGATATTGGTTGAGAGTTGTTTTGAGTTCCATATATTGTTTAATTGAAGGAATGCTGTCCTTGCTTTGCCAATCCTCGCCTTTACGTCTGCATCTGAACCTCCTTGTTTGTCGACAATGCTTCCCAGGTATGTGAAGGATTCCACATCTTCCAGAGTTCCGCCATCAAGAGTGATTGGATTGCTGTTCTACGTGTTGTGTTTGAGGACCTTGGTTTTCCCTTTGTGTATGTTGAGGCCTACTGATACAGAGACTGCTGCTATGCTGGCTGTCTTTGTCTGCATTTGTTCTTGCGTATGCGATAGGAGGGCTAGGTCATCTGCGAAGTCTAAATCGTCTAATTGGTTCTGAGCTGTCCATTGTATGCCGTAGTTTCCCTCAGATGTCGAGTTTTTCATAATCCAGTCGACCACCAGAAGAATGAGGAAGGGAGAGAGTAGACAGCCTTGTCTTACTCCGGTCCTTACTTGGAATGCGTCTGTCAGCTGTCCACCATGCACTACTTTGCACTGTAGTCCGTCGTATATGTTCCGGATAATGTTGACAGTCTTCTCAGGAACTCCGTAGTGTCGAAGAAGTTTCCATAACGTTCTCCTATCTACACTGTCAAATGCCTTCTCATAATCAATGAAGTTGATTTACAGTGACGAGTTCCACCCAACTGATTGTTCGACGATGATCCGTAGTGTCGCAATCTGGTCTGTGCACGACCGGTCCTTACGGAATCCAGCTTGTTGATCTCGAAGTTGAGCGTCTACTGTGTCTTTCATCCTGTTCAGTAACACTCTGTCAAAGACTTTTCCTGGTATTGGCAGTAGTGTAATGCCTCTGTAATTTTCACACTTGCTCAGGTCTTCTTTCTTTGGAATCTTGATGAAGTGCCTTTCCTTCCAGTCCATCGGCACTTGTTCCTCCTCCCAAATCTTCTTGAATAGAAGATGAAGCATGTTTGTAGTTACTTCGATGTCTGACTTCAACGCTTCAGATGGTATATTGTCGGGTCCTGCTGCTTTCCCGCTCTTGATTTGTCTGATGGCCATTCTGATTTCTTCGGTCGTTGGTGGATTGACATCTATAGGAAGATCTGTGTGTGCTGCTTCGATGTCCGGTGGATTCATTGGCGCAGGCCTGTTCAGGAGTTCCTCGAAGTACTCTGCCCATCTGTTCCGCTGTTGTTGAATCAGTGATCGGTCTTCCTTCTTTGTCTTTGATTGGTCTCTCTGATTTACTGTATTTCCCTGAAAGCTTCTTCGTCGTATCGTAAAGCTGTCTCATATTTCCTTGTCTTGCAGCTTTTTCCGCCGTCGTTGCTAGTTCTTCCACGTATTTTTGCTTGTCAGCTCTAATGCTCTTCTTCACTTTCTTGTTTGCTTCTATGTACTCAGCTTGTGCTTGGACTTTCTCTGCTCTTCTTCGACTGTTGTTAATTGCTGTCTTCTTGTTCTTTCTTTGATCCTGTCCAGTGTTTCTATAGAGATCCATTCCTTGTGATGATGCTTCTTGGGGCCCAGAACCTCTTCACACGTTGAAGTTAATGTTTCTTTGATGCCTTTCCAGCTATCCTCCATAGTAGTTTCTTCTTCCTTCAGTAGATCCTGTAAGGCTTGGAACCTATTGTTGAGAGCTATCTTGAATTCATTGAGTTTGTCAGTATCTCGAAGGAAGGCTGTATTGAACCTTTGTGGTGCTGTTTGTCCAGTTGTCCAGTTCTTCTTTAGCTTCAGTTTCAATTTGGCCACAACCAGGTGATGATCTGAAGCTATGTCCGCTCCTCTCCTGGTTCTCACATCTTCCATTGTCCTTCGGAACTTTTTATTGATGCAAATATGATCTGTCTGATTCTCTGTGGTGTGGTCCGGTGAGATCCATGTAGCTTTGTGTATACGTTTGTGTGGAAATATTGTGCCGCCTATGACCGATTTGTTGAATGCACACAGATTTGCAAATCTTTCCCCGTTTTCGTTCCTCTCTCCCAGTCCATGCAGTCCCATGATATCTTCATATCCGGTGTTGTCCATTCCGACTTTGGCGTCGAGATCTCCCGTCAGAATGGTGAGGTCCTTTCTTGGGCACTTCACTATGATTGATTGCAGCCTCTCATAGAATTGATCTTTAATGTCGTCGTTGCTATCATTGGTGGATGCATAACATTGGATAATGTTCATTGTGATCCCCTCCTTCTTTGTTTTGAATGATGCTTTGATGATTCTGGATCCGTGAGATTCCCATCCTACAAGTGCATTTTGTGCTACTTTGGACAGCATTAGAGCCACTCCCTGAGTGTGTGGAGCATCTTCCTCTTTGTGACCGGAGTATAGCAGCATCTCTCCCGTATTTAGCCTTTGTTGTCCAGCTTGGGTCCAATGGGTTTCACTGATTCCCAGTACTGCCAAGTTGTATCTCCTCATTTCCGTTGCTATTTGACTGGTCTTCCCGGCCTCCTACATTGTCCGAACGTTTCATGTACCTATAAAAATTGTTGCTCTGGTTTTTAGAAGGAGCATCGGCCTCATGGCTTCCGAAGGAACTCAGCTTTCACCATGAGGCGTCATATTTCTTCTAAATGAAGACCTTCTATCTCTCAGGGCAGAGTTTAAATGATTTGAGTTATTTTTTTCTGGTTAGCGTTTTTTAGCGAGTTAGTTTTTTGCGGGATGGGGTCGCTAACACCATGCCCAACCCTCCTCCTTTACCCAGGTTTGGGCCGGCAGTAACTCTAGAAGAGCTACAGGAGGAGTTACAAAACAAAGTGGTTTGCTCAAATATAGGATCAAAAGAATGTACTCCGTTTAATTCACATAACGTTTGTTAGTTCTTAAATGTTTGACGGTAGTGAAACGTACTTTTAACATCAACATTTCTTTAGAAACCATTTCCTACGGATTAAAATTGTTTCAGTGATTAATAAATTGTAATTTATGAATATCTCTATTAATTCTCTTTTTAGAATTATTGAAACATGTCTTCCAATCGAACAATCGAAATGTTAAGACCAGTTATGAAAGATTTCGACAGCATTGTGTTACCGTACTGGTACAAATTTGAACAACCACATCCATATTATCAATATGCCATAGGTTTGTTCATAGCGGTTGTTGGGATAACTGGTGTGTGCCTTAATTTATTAGTCATTATATTTTTTACGATGTAAGTTTAAACGAATTCTTTACAAATAAAATTGTTCATTTATTTAATATCAAATTTCTCAATAAATAAAATGAGATAAATTTAATAAAACAGTTCATTCAGTAGAGGAATCTTTTTCTATGATTTTTTTTTCAACACTAAGCAATCTTAATCATGTTAGCAATAATCTATAGTCAGAAGGGGTTTTGTGGAGATTTTAGTAATTTTATAGTGGAATTTGTGAGTCTATTGAAGCTAGACCATCATGGCAAACCTTGTATAGTGTTACAACTTAGTCAGTTCTTATGTGGATTTTGACTAAATTATTTTTTCAACAAACAAATAACTGTTGAAGGTAATGATGTTTGAAGTATGAGGAATATTCAAACAGTAAGATGGACAGAGTGCATTTCATTACTGTTAGATTACGATAGAAATATATGAATGATAATAAAAAAATACGGATGAAAGCAAACAGAATGCAACACTACCCCTAGTGTAAATTTAGGTGTGAAGTAAGAAGAGAAAATAAATAATTAAGTAAAATCACAAACTAGAACCATAGCAAAGTTAAAAATTTGCTTTCTCACATACAACTCAACTACTAAATTATAATTGGCTACATAATTTGTAGTTTTGGGTATTGAAAATTATTTGTCACATTTTGTTGAGACATAAATTTAGTAAGCTGACGTTTTATTATTGATTTAATTATTAAACTATTCGGTAATTTCAATAGTTGAGATCATGAGTCACTTGAAGCTAAACGAACATAGAAAACCTGGAAGCACTGAACGGCCCTTATCGTCCTAATGTGGGATTCCTCAGCAGTGCACATCCACGACCTCACCCCGCACGATTCGAACCCAGGATCTATCTGTCTCGCGCGCAAGCGCTTAACCTCTAGGCCACTGAGACGGCCGGCATCCAACGGTGTTAATGTCTAACTTCAACCAATCCAAGAAATTGAGTGACACATCCACCATTGTCATCAGTGAGTTACTATCTCACAACAGACCCGGTTGAACTCCAAGATATATCTCTTCAAACCAGTCATTAGTGAGCATATGTTAATTGGTATCGGGAGGGGTTTTGTGGAGATTGTAGTGATTTTAATGGTTGAGATCATGGGTCAATTGAAGCTAGACCACCGTGGAAAATCTTGAAGCATTAGACGGCCTTTATCATCCTGTTGTAGGAATCCTCAGCAGTGCGCATCCACGACCCCGCCCCATGGGATTCGAACCCAGGACCTATTCGGTAATTATTTACTATTTATTATTATTATTTATTCTTAACACTAAAAATTAAAACCTTACACAGTTCAATAATAATTAAAATTAATCTCACTAGTATCATTTCTTATATTTTTTTAAATCAAATAAAATTCTTTTGGAACTAAATAAATAAATAAATGTGAAATCTAATATCTACGAAATTATAGAAGATCACAAAACAATTTAACGAATATTTAATCCAACTACAATAGACACATTTGTAATATAATTATTCAGTGACCTTGAGTGAAGTACAATTTAATTCAATTTGACAGGAATCAGCCTGTGGAATTTAATGAAATATATATATATATATATATATATATATATATATATATATATATATATATATATATATATATATATAAGATTATAGATAATGAATGGTTATGAAACTTGTGAAATGATCATAACTTTATCAAGAGATTTCACTTATTGAAGAAGATAATTAAAATTCTTAAATTTCTAAAAGATTCAACAAACTTACTAGTAATGAACCAAAAGTAATAATTTGACGATTACTAAAAAACATTTGGAACTCAACATAATTTGAAAATTACAAGTGATAATATCACGAGATAATATTAAACATAGTATTCTGATTCTTCATCTTTTTACAATCACAATCTTGTACGGATATAGTTATTTCAGAATGATACATCGAATAAGTTATGCCTGTGAATTCAAATCTTTTCAATAGTAGTTAATTCGATTTTATTTCGGAAAAGTGTCTTATTTTGAATCAGAAGAAATTTATGTATTGATTAAATTACTTATTATAATTATCTAAATGAAATATTTATTATATACCAGGATGGATGATGGCTAACAGTGGAATCTGCGGCTCGCGTTTGGTTCTGTTTTTATGGACTCTCAGATAGATGTACCTGCATCCTAGAATTGATGTTCATTTTGGGACTCTAACCCAGTACAGTACACTTTACGCACCATCGCGTCATTCACTTAGCTACTGAATCCTGATAACCACTAAATATTTAGATAGATTTTTAACTAATTTTTGTATGATACTAGGGGGGGGGGCTGAACGTTTATTTTACATTACTCTTCAGTTTTTTGGTATTCCATATCAATAGCTATGAAAAGCAAATTTAGATCAAAAAAACTTCTGATGTTAAATAAGAACTAGGTTCACTTCATCACCGAGCAATTCTAGGTACGTCTTGGATACAATGAGACATGTAGATAATATTGTCTCGTCTTTGATATATACTTAGGCGGGAAAATTTCTATAAAAATATAGAAAAATCCACAATCCCTATCTAGGTAAGAATTTACAACAAGGATTTCATCAAATCAATCTCATATCAAGTCACTTGTGAGCAAATATTTATTATTTATTATAATGGTTTATCAAATAAACATTTTTCAAATTTTCCTAATAATAAAGCATTTATCATCAATGTAATTTATGAAATAGAAGCGATATTACACATTTCGTGATAAATTTTTACAAAACTGATCGATAAAGAAACTTATGTTGAATTGAAGTTTAAACGTAATCATTCAACCATTACATGAAAACGAATTTACCCTCAGGAAAAGACAATTGATAAAAATAATCAATCAGTATTATGACTTTAAATAAAATCAATCTAAACAGTAAGGTAAATAAATGGATTCAAAAATAACTACACAATAATAACAGCTATAACAAATAAAGTATTTTCAATCAATTATTTACTAATTGATGACTTTACATAAATTTTATGATTCTTTGATCATTCAATGAATATATTACATCTAATGGTATGTTTAAAATTGTTTATTTTCACCCTACTGAAACTATTGTAATAAACGAGCTGACCTATATCAATGACGTAACACTTGAATGATCAGTCCTAATTACATAAACTAAAGGATTAACTTGATTGAATTCCTTACATTATTTGTGCTTGAGTAAAGTCAAAAAGGTAGATATTTTTAAGTGAATCGACTCATATTTTGTCATCAGATATTGGTTTTCCCCAATCAATGAGATATTATTTACAAATAAATTACTGTTCAAATGGTTGAAAACAGTTTACTAAATATTTTGTTTATTAAAAATTATTTAGCCAAGTCTTTGCAGAGGTATTTATTTGTAAAATGTTTTCAAGATATATTCAAATAATTGAACAATGTATTAAACTAGATCTATTACGATTCTGAATAATTCCAACATATATTTTTTATTTTTTTTATTCTAAAGGTTTAAATCTCTTCGAACACCTTCTAATATTCTTGTTGTAAATTTAGCAATATCAGATTTTGGATTTTCAGCAGTTATTGGTTTTCCTTTAAAAACTATGGCAGCATTTAATAACTTTTGGCCATGGGGTAAAATAGGTAAGTTTGTTTTAGAAAATAATATCTTGACTATAAATTGTAAACAATCACAAATTGAGACGGTTATTATGATAGTATGCACCAGCTGGCTATGATTTATTCATATCTTATTATTTCTGATGTGTTTACAGATTTGACATGCTAAACAATATCACATTTAACGGTTATTTTTAGTTTTGCATCAAAATATTATGGTATTATTATATGTGTAATATATTCAAGTTTAATGTAAGTTATTAAACTACAGTTACACACTGTGGCGAACTCTTAAATTAGTGACCGTTAGACTTTAGTCTGAATACAATGTGTCGTCGAAATACAGAATTCAGATAACTAACCAAATAGATCAATATTGGCGCTCACCCAATTCTACTTCAGATGTAAAAAGCGATTGATGAAAACTAATGTCTTGCATTTGTAACTTCCTTGACAAAAAATGGTGTTTTGATGCCTACATAATTATTACTTTTCGGAAGATTTAAACTTAAGTAACCCAACTCCATAGACAAAGTTTATACAGTTGAGTTTCTTTTGTTCGGTATAAAGAATAGAAAATTTTTAGCTGATTGAAGCCATGTATTTATAAGAATCTTACATCAAACCTGAAATAGCGTTGATAGCATGAACTGATGAAGGAGTACCAAATTACATAAAATATTTGTTGAGTACATCTTTAGCCATTCTTTTTGATACGTTACTTTTCAGTAAAAACACGATAAATGTAATCTTTTCGAAAATTTTGATATAAATCCAGTGAACATTTTGATCTTTGTCTCCATAGTATAAAATCGTATGTCTTTATATACGCTCTTATCAACTAAAAACCTATCGGTTTATTTTACAAGTAAAAGAATAGCTTTATTATAGTTATGTTAATTACACAGCATTCAGAAGCTATGCATATCCACCTTAATTATGCAAAATAATATAACGGTGTTTTCAATAATAAAAGTTTCCAAAAGTTTAGAACGAACTGAAAAAATATTATTTGATTACATTAAGGAAAAATTATTCCATTAAAATCCCAGCGATTCCATTCTGAGTAAATCTATTCTTTATCCAGGTGCATTTTGCAACCTAGCGCTTTCTATCGTGTTGAAGTTATTACAACTTTAATTCCTTCCTAAGTGTTTGCCACAATGGTTTCCTTTTTTCTGACTACATCTTGCATAGCTTGGAACTTGCTAATGAGAGTTATCTTGAATTCGCTCAGTATATTAGCAATTGAAGGAAAGCTGCGTTAAACTTTTTTAATGTTGTTTGTCCAGTTTTCCAGCACTTCTTAATCTTCAATTTTAGCATGACTACTACCAAGCGACTATCTGAAGCTATATCAACTCCTATTTTGTCCTTACGTTTTCCTTGGACCTTCTGAATTTTTATTTCATGAATATGTAGTCAGTTTGGTTTTCTGTAATGTAGTGCGGTAAGACCTACGTAGCTTTGTGTATGCATTCGAGGAGGAAAAAGTGTCAACTATGACCGCGTTATTAAGAGTTACGAGCTTCTCACCATATTAGTCTTTTAAGTGCTTACTCTGGAGGCATCGGTTCAACTCCTTGTAATTGTAAGTCATATTTTTTACGAGTAGAATATGACAGCATCCCTACTGAAGTTGATCTCTTCGGTTTAGATTGTGTTCAATGAGTTTCACTTATTCTAAAATGAATCATGTTACTTCTCATAACCTTGACTGTTTAAATTACGCTCCCGTTTTTCAGCATTGTTCAAACATTCCATGTTCCTATGTTTATTTATTTCCTAGTTGTCAAAAGTGATTTCGTATATATGACTCCCAGAGACTCCTGGCTTTATAGGAGTGGCGTTACAACTTATCAAGGCTGTTTGACAGCCAGAGAAACTTTTAAATGGTTTAAACGATTGACGCTATCGTAATGGATATCTTTTGTAAGGTGGAAATCTTAACCCCAAACCTGTCTTAATTTCTTTACTCGAACCACAGATGGCCTCCGGGCAGAGTTGAAAGAGTTGTGTTGGATGAAACATAGTGTTATAAAGGGTTTTATCCAAAGACGTTACTTTAAATGCTTAGTTTTTTATTTCAGAACACTTCTGTTTGTTCTAAATTAGCTCACCTTACCTGCAGAAAGTATATAACTTTGTAAGGCTAATATATTTTATTGCGATCCTATGATTTGTGGACGTTTGGTTAATAATAGTTTTTAAAGCATGTTTTTGGATTTCATATAATGTTTTATCTAACTATAGATTATCGACATTTTTTCTAACTTCCAAAAAGCGTGTGATATTTATGGGTTAGCTGGTGGACTTTTTGGATTTGTTTCCTTATCAACGATAGCTGCTGTTGCACTGGATCGCTACTTAGTTATTGCAACTCCTTTTGAAAGTGTATTTCAAACAACCCCTAGACGTACATTATTGTTAATGTTATTTTTATGGGTGTGGTCTCTTATCTGGACGATTCCACCACTTTTCGGATTTGGTAAGTCATGAATGACTAGTTCAGTAATTCACTTCATTTATTAAAAATACCTAAAATGAATACTTTAGCAGAAATTTATGAATTCTCATTACTAGCTCTTTGTAGAAAACTAATAAGGATAATTTTGTGTGTTTACTGTTGATCATTTAGTGAAAATAAAAATTTCAAATAGTTTGTTATTGTACGCCAACAACAAGGTTTTCATTTACTACAATACTTTTGTCAGAGTTTGCTTTCGATGATTACTAATGACAAGCCACTTCATCAAATATATTGAAACTACAGACACAAACAAAGCATTCTTGTAACAACCAATATTTATCGCTTATTGTGAAGACTTTTAATGGGAACCTTAATTTAGATCGGACGATGTTGTCGACAGGCTCACCACTTTTGCGGTTCGATATCTATTTCCAATTTGTACTCCTCGTTAAATGGAATCATGTTGTTGGGAAAGTGGGTATAAGCAGATTTCAATTTATAACGATATCCAAATGTAACACCTTTTATCAGATTTCCAATATGGGAGCCGACTGTTCGAATTACGTCGGGCCCACCAATTTAGTGGCCCGGGATCTGACTCCGGTTAAATGATATCATACAAAACATAAAAAATATTATTCTAACCACCTTTTGAAATTTATAAAAAGCATTGTGATTTGTATTTTAAAATTATATCATTAATAAATGTAATATCATGCCGTCAAGTTTAAAATCATTAGTTAAAGAATAGTATTATCATGAAATCTGCAATTAAAAAAAATTCTAGACACTACATAACGGAGCGGATATCAATGCCTAAGTCTGATCTTTTTGAATATAAACTCTCAGCTCCAAATACTTAGATCCACTTTCATATAGAAGACATCAGCAAAGAGAAGAGATTAATAATTTCATGATGACGATGATGAAAATAATAATAATCTTTTATTCATTACTCTATGTTTAGCAAAATATCCAGGAAAATTTTTCATATAATACTGTTGTTTGCATTTTGTTCCTTTATTCAGGACGTTATGTGACAGAAGGGTATCAAACATCATGCACTATGGATTACATATCTACTGACCTTAACAATAGATTATTCAACATTGGACTATTTGGTTTCGGTTTTTTATGTCCTTTATTTTTATCACTATTCTGTTACGCCAGAATTATTCTCATTGTAAGAAGTCGAGGTAAAGATTTTATAGAAATGGCAGCAAGTTCCAAAGGTACTAATCAAAAGGAAAAAAGTGCCAATGTATGTAAGTGAATTGGACTTCATTGACAAATAATAATATACACAAATTATGTTTTTTAAAAAGATATATATATATATATAACAGAGGTTCGTTGACAGATATAGTACAGTATGTATTAATTTCTATCGAAATAAATTGATAATGTAATTGATATAGGAAAACATCTCCAATCATGGTCTATTTTTAAGTGAAAAAATTGTAATCGATTTTGTGAACTTATACCGTTTATCTAATTTATCGTTATCAAGTTACAATGAAATATTACACATCATAACCTTCTGATAATTTTCAATTTTTTTAAAAATGTTCTTTGTTTGTTTTTAAACTCAATCACATATACTAAAGTAAAATTATGATATGAATCAAACAGTTTAAAACGGGAAACAAGCAATCGAAACTCTGACAACTCTACCATGTCAATAATCCTATTAAATTGTTAATACTAAAGTTTCACTAGGTGTTTAATTTATAAATATACAAGTCATGTATTTGATTCCGCTAGAAACGTTTCAGTTCAGTCCATTAACGTAGATTTGAATGAACACACTGATGAATTAGTTACTAAAAATCTTACCAGTAAGAATAAACAACACAGAATGAGGTTGTTGCAGTTTAGTACCTAATTACATCTGCAAAATTATCTGGTCACACTGTAAAGAAGCGATTTTGCACCATACTAGTTTGCTGATAATGGATCGCTGCTTTGTTCATGTAATTGTTTTGAATACCTCCATGTAATATAAACAGGTGTATATGTGAACATACATCAAGCTACATGTACATTGTTTTGCCTACATAAACATTACTTATAATTGGTATCTTTTCATTCTATTTCAGCGTCTACAAAATCAGATACTTTTGTTTTAAAGTCATCAGCTATACTGTTAGGCGTTTATTTATTATGTTGGACCCCATATTCAGTTGTTTGTCTAATGGCCCTTATTGGTTACGCAGATTACATAACACCACTAATGGTTGAGTTACCATGTTTATGCGCAAAAACAGCAGCCATATGGGATCCATGTATTTATGCTTTCAGATACCCGAAGTTTCGAGTACTATTTCAACGTCGATTCGGATTCCTAAGATCAACCAAAAATAGGGTCAGTTACGTGAAAATTTCATTCTCATAACTGTTTTTCATCTACCGTAAAATAAAGTAAACTTATAGTGAAAAAATTTTGAAACATTTCGTATATTTTTAATATTAGAAATGATCTGTGGTAGATTGCTTTCCTGAACATAAACGTCAACGTTAAATAGAAATCGGTTACTCTTCAAATTTCTTCGGATTATTGATCGAGTAAAAGTTCAACTCAAATGAATGGTATTAAAATACTGACAGTGAGCATAATAAACTTCACTTGAGGGTAAATATCCCTCTATGAGTACATGTAAAAAGAATTTGCATAATATTTAACCACACGTGCTCAAGTTATATTGATTGTTGATAAATGGTATTATGCTTCAAATTCTAAAGTCGTATTTTTAACACGTCAATAAACTTGCCCACGGTTTATTCCTCTATGGCTGTGTAGGACAGTGATGGGATATTTATATATCTTAGTAGTTAAAATCTACAAAACGTCAAGAAGTCAACTGTAGATATATATTACAAACAGTTACTGAAACATTTTATTATTCATATACCAGCTTGGTCCGAACAACATCATAACATGACTATACTGACATGTTCGTTGGTGAACAAACTTTGTTGGTGAAAAAACGTTTGATTTCTAACCTAGTGTTGTCACTCATTGATAAAAAATTCTGTAGTTTTACTGATCTTTTTCTAAAAATTAAGTTACAAGTTATCTGCAGCGCGGATAAAAGAAAAATCTTATTAGAATGTGTCCGATACGACTAAGTAAATTGGATAGTTGAAAATTTAGCAAAAACATCATATTCATTTCGGAAAAATAAGGGGCAAATTTACTCTACGGTGAAAAATATGTGCTATCATTCTATAATGATTCGAATTCTACTATTCATTGTGAAGTTTTACAGAAAGTACATTGATAGTATTCCACTCACATAGTTAAATAAAATTTTATGGAATAAGCAAAGATTATTCTAACAAAAAGTGATTCAAAACATTGTTTCCTGAAAACACATTTTTTTGAAGATGTGAAAAGAAACAGACAACTAGAACATTGTCCCTTATATGGTGAAACATTGGGTTTACTTCAAATTTATTTGCTGAGATTTTACAAATACATTCTTCCTCCTTAATGGCTTAAGAATTTAGTTTTAAAATGTTGACTATACATATATAAACAAACTGATTTCTCTGACAGAAATCAACAGTACTTTCCAATGTTCCAAGCTATTACTTGTATCAACTTGTTCCCGTTATACTATTCACTTACTAGCTGTATTCAAATTACTTACATCGTAAAAATGTCATACAATTTCTGCTTTAAGAAGGACATGAAAATCGTCTGTAATTCTGTAAGAAAGGAGAAATCTCAAAAATTTGAAAACATTTTCAACAAAAGCTACAAACTAAGACATAGACACGTCAACTTTTCATTTTTTTAGTTAGGGTATGTGTGAATTTAGTATAATTCATACTTAACTATAGAATGAATTCGTCAATGAAAGAGTGCAATGTCACTGACATGAAGCACTTATATTCAATTAAAATCTAATTTGGTGACCCAGTTTGTTGAGTTTCAAAGGAAAAGGGTTTAAGTATTTTATATCTTTTAGGAGAACATGTCAGCTTTTTATTTGAAGTTCACATAAAAGTTTTATTCTGAAACACTCAGGAGGTTTTGTTCCAAGAGCTAATACCAATGGAAGCCTACGTAATAAAGTTTTTGAGTGTAGCTGTTTCTACTCAAGAAAATAGAATAGCAATTATATAAATTTTTCCGAATAAAACTCATTATTAGGTTGCATGCTTTTTGCATCTCTCGAGGAGATCTAATGCACCCAGTAAAAGAAAAACCTGGTTATTTACCACCACAAAATAACGATTTTTTTATAATACCACTTTAACTAGTTCTGACATATTTTGTAACTTTACTTCAATGTAATACTGTTAGAAAATGAAAGCAAATATCTTGCTTGACAGTAAATGTTTTATAGTAAGTTGTGATCCGTTTTATTTGATCTTCCATTTAACCTACTTTTCAACTGAAGTTGTTACTATGCTCTTCCAGAATGTCTTCATAGTAATGAATAATTACATGAATGCTATGATAGGCTTGTAGCATTCCGGTTTGCAAGTTAGGATATCAATTTATTCTTAATATTAAAAATGTCAATATCTTTTTTTAGCTTCACATCATGGATTGGCTTATGGTTAGATAACCATTAAAAACCAGAAAATGTTGAACCGCTGTTTTGTTTTGATATGAGACACATATTGTTATGGTTTGTTTGAATGCAAAAAACAATCGAAATTGTAAATATTGAGTCAAAACAAAAGATTTTTAGTTTGGAGATAGTTATGACAATCAAAAAGTAAACATTTGAGAACCACTACAAAAAAGAGACTACTGAGCAGCTATTTCATCCTAAGGATCAATTTAAGGATTTTAAGAACTCATGAAATAGAAGTAGACCACTGAGCTTAAATTTAATGATCTACATCTTTTAAATTCAGTAATTTTGCAGTATAGCCTGATTCTTAATTTATAACAATCAGAGATAACTGTTTCATTCGCTAGCTGGATGATCTCGAACTTTTTCATGGTAAACTTTTGTGCTATCTACGATACGTATCAGTAAAATGTTTCTTAATTTTATCTTTCCTTTTTTTCTAACAGACTGATCAGTCCTCTAAAGGAGAACTCTCAACAGTATGTCAAATTGAAGAATAGAAGACTTTTTACAATCATGGATAAAATAGAAGTTAACCACAGTTTCATGTGCCTCAATTTTGTTCTCATATCATCGTAACTACTGATTAGATATTATGTAACTATCTAGATTTACATTTACAGTTGGAAGAACCATATTTGTTACCATTTTTCTAATTTGTAAAATAGCAGTTGGGATAGCTGTTAGTGATCAATAGAATAAAGCTATTGAATAATTCGAGTTATTGTTATTAAGAAATAATCAGGGGTTACTTTTTCTGTAAACGCGCTCGACTTTTTGAGAGTCAGTAAATTCTGCAGAGATAATGTTTTCAAAATAGGGCTCTCTAGAATATGATAATCCTTCCTAAAATAATGAAATTATGTACTCCAGCATCACTCGAGAATAAACTCGGCAGTTATTAATACTGATAACACTAGAAATCATCAGATAGGATAATGATGTACTAACTATAAATCTTTAATGCTGATTAGTTATTTCTTCAGAAAACTGAGCATGCAGTTGTAATGTAAAATAATACTGGACTCCATTTGATTACATTTCTCCTCAAATTACAAAGACGAGAAAACAAAGTGATCTATACGATTGTGATTTCGTAGACCATATAGATCATACTACTATAGGAATAAAGAAACACTTACAAAGTTGTGAAAAGAATTAGATGATGCTATATGACATCTACTGCTAAGCAATATTTTCTCCTAAGCAGTTTTTAGTTCACATAAAATAGGGTAATGAAATTAACTATTTTTAGTCAGTTTCTGATTACTTCCTGATTATACTCTACATGTAAAACCATTATAAGACTGAATATATATAATTCCGAATGAAAATATTTATATTGTACATTCTTTCTCAAGAATAAATAAAAATTGTTTCCATAGATACATTATTAAATTATTTGTTTTGGACCGACAAATTAATTGTGATGAAGTTGTATTCATTTTATTCTCTAAATGTCATTTTAAATACTCATAAAATTTCGAATAATGATAAAATGTTAATATTTAAAATAAATAATGTAAAATAATGAATTTAGTTTTTATTTTTATTACATAATACTTTGGATTTATTCAAGCTGATCAAGAAAAGTTGGTAGATAATATTATCATTGAATATATTGTTGTCATGTTGATGAGTATCTGTAAGATGAGTTGTGATCAATCAAAAACAGAACGATCATCTTCACATGATATCGATAAAAATGTTTTTCTTAATGTTCAGTCTTACTTCATTCATTATCTGTCTCACTTGTTTTTTAACAATATAAAGGGTATCAGTTTAATAATACATTATTTTATTTAATGAAAATGTCTGTAAGGAATAGTCAAACTACTTGAAGATTCAAATTGCAGAAAATATTAATAGCACTCCATCACTACGTGTGTTTATTAGGGAATGACGTGTTAACATCATCATATTATTAATTTCATTACCCAAGAGGATTATTAGAAGTTGACACAGATTTCTAGCTCTTTTCATCCTAATCTTTAGCACGTACATTTATGAAAATGTTACAGAAATAATTGTATCACTTATCGGTTGTTCTGTCATTTGAACTTCTTTCAATTATTTTTAGTTGGTTGCCTGAAGAATAATTTTTGTTTTATTCATCACATTTAAGCTTGATTAATCGCATGTCAATGTTTGTGTAGATTATTTAATAACTGCACTGTATGATCAGTGAATACTAGATTAAGCATGTAGTGAATCTTCAAAAAATTCTTAAATGACTGATATTATATTTGCAGAAGTGAATAAAGTCCTTCAATCAAATAGTATTCCACCTGATATTTGGTATTCATATGAATTAAAGATAAGGTGAGGAATTATTGAACCCAAGTTCGAAATAACTTAGTCTAATCAAACAAGAATCAAACATTTCCTGTACAAAATGTAAATATTTTTTATTAATTGTCATCTCAAAACATGCCATTAAATGTAGGAGGACATTGTATGTTTTTATAAATGATACTTTTGTCATGTCGACTATACAGAAAATTTTCGTACCGATAAACCAGGGGAAATCGGCTACATCTTTTTCGAGAAAGAAAACTTTTGAGGTATTTAAAACAAATTACAAGTTTTAGAAATAGTGGTCAAAAATGAAAATCTATAATGTAACTGTCTATTTAGTATTCATATATTTTATTCTTACCACGGTATTATTTATTTTGTAATGTTAAATTCGATAAATTGTAGTGGTCGGTATTCAATATAATCTTTAAGCTTCGTATACAGTTCATCCTTATAACCATCACTAGATAACGCCCCAATGCCATATTAATCAGAAAAGCGAATACGAAATGTTAATTATGTTTATTACTGCACCACGCACAGATAACCAAATTTATAGGTACGTTAAGCAAGCATGAAAGAGTAGTGCCGAAAAGCAATCGAGCAAGCGAGTGAGCGTGTGAGTTGAATGAGTGAATCAATGTACAGGATTTATATATATATAGTGAAATAAATGAATCATTGAATCAATTAAGCGACTAATAGTAAGGCTAGCAGAATGAATATATGCGTAAGCAGTAAGAAATGCTCAAGCATACATATTCATACAAGTGCAACAATAATAAAGGTACAACAATATAAGTTGTTGTTGTACGAATGACTCTGTCCGCTAAATATTTTAACAGAAGCGCTTAACCAAATAAAATACGAGTAAATTCAATTGCTATAAAATATACTCACTTACCGGAATATACGTACTTATATAGGCATTAAATATAATAAATAAAAAATATTGAATCATAATACTGACAAACCATAAATTCTGAATTTCTTGTAATTTAATCTTTATGGAATTAAATGTACATTAAATTACTTATCCATTAATCATTTAAAACAAGTTGAATAATTTTTTTAGTGAAATTAATATCAGATGGGTTTTGTGCATATTATAGTAATTTCAATGGTGAAGATCATGAGTCAGTTAAAGCTAGACCACCATGGAAAACCTGGAAGCACTGGACGGCCGTTTCGTCCTATTTTGGGACTCAGCAGTGCGCATACACGACCTCGCACCCTGCGAGATACGAACCCAAGACCTACTGGTTTCGAGCTCGAGCACTTAGCTACTAGATCACTGAGCCGGCATCCAACCGTGTTCATGTCTAACTTCAACTAATCCACGAAATTGAGCGACACATCCACCATTGTCTTCAGGGTCGTGGATGCGCACATATGAGGAGTCCCATAATAGGACGAAACGGCCGTCCAGTGCTTCCAGGTTTTCCATGGTGGTCTAGCTTCAACTGACTGATGATCTTAACCATTGAAATTACTAATAATAACAATAATTTTTAACTTTCGTTTCTATTCTCTACTCTAAAAATTACTTCATTAATGAGAGCTAAATACATAATTTTATTTCTTTTTGTACCAATACAAGAGCAACAACTGAATGCTTCAAAAATGACCGAATTTAGCTGTCTTGTTGTCATATACAAAATCAAAGAAAAAATATCACATAAATGAACACAACACATACATATGTATTCATAAAACATTATTACAACAAATAAAAAATAATTATACAATGGGTTACTTACAAGCACAAGTTTATATGAATGTTGAAAGAGCCCAGGCAATTAATGAAATTATAGTCATAAAATATTGCATTTAAATATAATATGTAGATGTGAATTTTCCAACAGCTTTGAAACATCAACTAAAAATATATAAAACAAATTTTATTAGAAATGGGAAAAATGATCAGCAATACATTTAAGAGTGAAGACAGAGGACGTACGGAAAATGTATTTTATGATCTGTTATCAATTTACATTACAGTTTTAATAAGAAGTAATCAACATTACAATTTGAACAAACTTTACAATGAATAATAATGACAGATATACAAACTACATAAAATTCTAAAGATAGGAACATTAACAATATTTATTCACAGATTACGTTTTTCTTGACCATTTCTATATAGTTCATTCCTTCCTTGTCTATTTTGTCGTAAGGAAACGTTATCATACATAATTGACTTTCGAAAATAATGTAAAGACCTAAAATAATATGTTGAATAGAAATATTGCTCAATAAAACAGAAAGAAAAATAGTTGAAATCATGAATCAATTGGATGCCGGCTGAGTGGTCTAATGGTTAAACGCTCACACGCGAGACTGATAGGTCCTGTGTTCGAAGCTAACGGCGGGCGGGATCATGGATGCGCATTGCTGAGAAGTCCCATACTAGGAAGAAACGGCCGTTTAGTGCTTCTAGGTTTTTCATGATGGTATAGCTTCAATTGACTCATGATTTCAATTATTAAAATTACTAAAATCTCTACATAACCCCTTCTGATAAAAATAAAAATAATATATATACATTACAAATGTGTACAATAGGTATGTTGAGCGTGCGTATTTGAACAGAAATAAAAATATTTCATATTTGTAGTAGTCAACACAAAAAAGAATACATTACATAATGAAAGTTAAAGTTGAAGTAATATATATATATATATATATATATATATATATATATATTATTCATCACATGTCTGTAACTTTATTTTGTGTGACTATAAATACCGATTAATGCTTGACTAAATCGAGTTGATTCAATTGCCTTCTACACGACATGTCATTTTGTTTCACTTTTCTCTATCCTCTTCGCTTTCTTCGCTACGTCTCTCTGATTATCTGTCTGGATCAACGATTGTACAAAATATACGTATTAAAAACTTCATTCTCGCATTCGACTTATCTAATTCCGTTATTCACTAGCGTGATTCAAGTCGATAGTTATAAACGTGAATTGGTGACATGTATATTTCAATAACAATCATTCGTCCGATCTAACTGCAGTCAGATTTAGGGCCACTTAATATATACATGTTTTTATGTGATGTAAAATGATTAAAAAATTGAATGTAAATACATAGCTGGCGTATGATGCAAGAAGAAAATACAGTTAACATGGAGTGCGAACAAAATAATATCAAATAATATTTCACAAGAAATTTAATCAACAAACTGTTTATTTGTATTTACACTACCAATCCTCTCAATTTTTGTCCAATGAAGTTAATTTCAAACGATCAATTGAAGTTATTTCTATTTTTTGCTGTTGTTGAGTATAAGAAATTTTCAACAAGCTCAACCATTCATAAACAGCACTAGATTATTAAAGGTTTCTGAACTGTTTACAAGTGGGTAAAGTTGATTTTGTAAGCGGTTGAATTGTTGCTGACTTGATAACTCCGAGAAGTGGACAGGGGGAACTGGCTCTATTTAACACGTCAACAATCAATATTTTTTTATTGGTTTAATGCTGTAAGTGTCTAGATAAATAAAATATTTTCACCCAGACATTAAAAATCCAACTTCAGAAAAGGAATACTTCCTTTATCCTTTTATTTATAACCTGCTTATTTTGGCTCTACACAGACATAATTTTACGTTTGAAATATAAACAACAATACCGATTAAATGATGTAAAATTATTTAAATACAGGATATAAAAATCAATCCATCGAATAGAGTTTTAATATTCCTTGTTTACTGTAGATCATCCAGACTGAACGTAGGTTACATGGATTATACTTAATTAACTGTTGACTATTTACAGAAATTTTATAAAACACTTATTTATTGACCCTAATGACATTATTTTATTACTTTTATCCAATTAATAAAATGATGAGTTCATTACATTTTCAAGAGTTCTGATCCAGGTTGATCAAAAAAATGTATATTCAGCAACTGATCTCAAGTAAACCATGTAGGATATCACATTATTTCCATTAAACTCTTGGTATTAAGACATCTTACAAATAAAAAAATTCTTTTAAAAATAATCAATTATTATTCTTCGACTGTTTCTCATAATAATTTTTAGATCTAAGTTCAATTAAGAAAACAAAACCTTTTATTAATAAGAATGAATAAGTACAATTCATAATGTCAGTCAAACATTTAATCTATGAGGGGAAATGTATTGATTGTTCCAATTAATCCTAAAGTTTAGCTCCAAGTAATAAGCAAGTGTTCGTTTATGAGATCCTGTCATAATTGATCGCAAAGATTATCTATATTTTGTTTGACAAACTGATAAACTACGAGGTTTTTTATGAAAGGATTTTTTTCATAACTGTCCCACTTTATTTCGAACCAATTACCATCTTGCATTTTCTAACATGCTAAAAACTAATTATTTACGAGTGTTTTAACGTTCATACCCTGATCATTTCTGAGAGTAAATAAGATAATTTCTTCAAAGTTCAATAGTTAGGCACGATGAATCATACGAATTTTTACCATTTATCTCACAGTTGAATGAGGCTTATGTATTCAGAATGATATTTTTCTTTTTTTTAATTTCAAACGGCTTCCCAGATGATTATTAAAACACGCAACCACAAATATGCTAAATAAATAATTTATGAATTGAACATTACAATCGTTGATTACATTCTTCCCTTTTAATAACTTTTATAATCTCTTTTCAAATTCACACAGGTATTTGTCACCATTTAAAGAATAAAGTAACAAGAGGATGACACAAAAAAGTCTGATAATCAGGTATACCAAGAACCTCACTATCTCATGAAAGGTTAAACCTTCAATAATCTTCTGGTTAATCAAGCTTTATTAACTTAATCTCAGATGATGACTTGATATGTGCTTCATGATTAACATTTTTTAGATGTTGTAAACTGAGTCAGTCAAATTGTGGTTTTCAGTAAATTTTGTTATTCCTAACTTTGATACATGTTATGCTAGTATGAAGAAATAAGTTGATTTTTGATTTGTTACTTTGTAAATATGCCTGTGGTAAAATATGTGTTACCGGAAACAAAAATATGGTGGCAGTACAATATTGGAAACTGGCTAAAAAAAAGAAACAGAAACCATTGAGCTCTTGATCAAAAGTCTAGGGTTTATGCGCTCAGCTCAGGATCTAATGATCTTGAACTAGTCACCTAGTGAGGTTATTTACGCCTGCAGTAAATAGAAACAAATATACTGTATATTTCACAATCGATAAACAACGACCTAACACGAACTTATTTCATTTTTCGGATTTGTAAATTTAACGGTTTTCAAACCATTATTTCTTTAATTTTTGACCTAATCATACACACTAATAAATGGTTTTAACGATTCACTATATTAACGAAAGCGTTTACACTTGCCATACGTTTTAAGGGGATGACTGTTCGTTAAGACATGAACTACCAAATCCAAAGCATAATTTATTCAGATAAACACATAGCTGTTTCCAAATAGATTAAAACTACTCATTTGTTATGCGAATTCCTAGTTTTGACACGACTACTCTAAATCCCGTTTAGTATAGTATAATGGGAAACCGATATTAGAATATTGTTGATTTAAACTCTTTTATATTTGAAAACTAATGAACTCTTTAAAAATCATTGAGCAATATGCTGAAACAATTGACACCTCACATATATTTTTTATGTAGCTTAGTATAACTGAAATACATTCAACAATTCAATGTATATTTGTAAGTGAATGTAGGTCTACCTAGTTAACATATTTTCAGTTTCGTGAGTATTTAGACATCATAGGACAGAAATTATCAATAAAATTACATCAATACAAATAATGTTTTGTGTAAGACTTCTTTATCTACTATGACTAACTGAGAAGTTGCAAAACTCCAAGGTATATCTTCTAATTAACTAATAAATTATAAGACAGATTTTTTAAATCTTGTTTCATTTTCACTTGACAATAAATATATATGAAAACAATTGGAATATTGTTTACTCGTATATAGTTGAATCAACTAGTGTACATTTTAAAATGTATTTTTGAAGTTTGTTGAATCGAATCCGAAATTTTGCAAAAATCTACTTTCATTATCACTTTAAAATTTGAGACGTAGAGTAACGAGTTAGAATGCGCTTTCTACTTGCTGAACAAATGTTAAATTTTACACCTGTAAAGAAGAAAATAAAAATATTTACCACTTTGTGGACAATTTATTTGCATATTGTTATAAAAATGTAATGAAAATAAGGTTAGAGACGAAATACGTCTACAAGCAGTAGTTAGTCATAGTTGACCATAGTAAAGGGGTGACAAATATACTGTAGAACAAATTTTATAGCAGTTCGAATGTTCTTCTAATGCAGCAATAACAAAAACTGAAATACAGTAAGATGGTTTTTAAATAAAGCACTTTCGTAAAATCAATTTTAACTTTCATAAAAAGAAATAATGTTGTTTTATCACTTCCAACGACACACTGATCGGTTTTCACCTACCTAATACTCTTAACTTGTGAAAATCCTATAAACCATTTAACGACCATTGCACAATGCATCTTTCTAATTTTCAGTTCTATTCATTTCTTGTTTCGTTCATCCTTTATGCTTTCCAAACAACTTCTCTGGTGATCTTATATACAAAAAAAAATCGCCCTGATAATCATTGTTAATTCAAGCAATAACGCTCACAACTTTATTCAACAATGAGTTATCGTTTTATTTGACCTATTCTCCATGTTAATCAAAATTTAATATATAATAAATTCATATTCTTCTCCTTGTTGGATTTAAGCTTACAGAGACAACAAATAGCATAAAATTTCCACGAATTTTTTGTCTAGAAAGTCTAACTGATTTATTTTCCATAAAATTTTGCACTACTTAGCTCTTACAGTTATATTGTTGTAAACATTGGTTTACACTAGGAACCCTAATCAATTAAACACAACTATATATATGAGCCAATATAATTAATTGAAAACTAGAATTTTCAGCAGAAATTTCCCCTTAGATTTTAAAGTTCATTAGTTTAATTAGATGTAACTGAAGTATAATCAAACTGTTGAAGAAAACCAAATAAACCAGGTTTATTCGTCTAGAAAAGAAAACAGAATATTTAATTTCTTTTCTTCTTAACAAACACTTATTGAGACTTCTTTTTTTGAATAAATAAATTCATTGTTCCAAGTAAATTCTCTCATGAGACGTATATATTTCGATAGAATTTAAATGACATTAAAAATATTTTTTTTTTGTTTTTATCTGAATAAATAAATTTAACAAAGAATACATGGTAATCTTTTGATGTTTTTTTTCCTAAAACATTAAAGAATTAATGTTTTTTTAATAATTGAGATAATAAGTCAGTTAAGGCTAGACCACCATGGAAAATCTGGAAGCACTGGATGGCCGTTTCGTCCTATTGTGGGATTCCTCAGCGGTGTGCATCAACGATCTCGCTTCGCGAGATTCGAACCCGGGACATAATGATTTGTTTGATGGTCAAATTAATTAATATTACAAGCATTTTACCGAAATTAAAATGTATCAACATGCGATTAAAAGGGTGATCTTATTAATTTGTTTTTTCAAAGATTATGTAAAAGACATGTCTTATAGAATGTTGAAATTAATTGTGTAATTGGAATTAAAAATATTCTTTGCTTAATGATTGTGATTTATTATTCCTTGATTATTTTCTGTTCATTCTAGAAATCATTCTTTTGTTATGAAACAGCTTTTTTTCTGTTTTATTTTGTTATGTGGTTAATTTTGTAGCTTAATTAGAGTGACTACTGATATCATTTTTCCAAGTTACTTGATTCCTTGTTATTCCTACTTTATTATTATAGAGTTTATGAATTATTCATAATGTTTACTAAATCAACATAGATCTTTGTTACCTATTTTCAATATTATAGTGATTGAAAATCAGTTAAAATAACTATTACATTAACCTTTTTAAGCATAGATGGATAGTGGAAAGCAGTGGAATCCAGGACGCTAGTTTTGTTCTGTTTAGGACTCGTCAGCTGGATATACCTGCATCCCAGAGTTGATGTTCACTGCCGAACTCAAACCCAATACCGTTCGCTTCAAACGCCATCACGTTATCCACTTAGCTACTGAGTCCTGATAGTCACCTGCTTGTGCAATGGGGTGAAGTTAAAAATCACTTGGTATTGTTTTACCTGTATCTTCCCATTGTTATTTAGAACTGCGATAGATCAGTCTCATGTTGGCATATGTTCATCCTGTCCGGATGCCTCGATATAGACTTAAGTCACAAGCTGACAAGTCCCAAATAGGACGAAACGCGCATACTGGAATCCCCTGATAGCCACCATCCATCTTTGCTTAAAAAGCTTGTAACTTAAGGCTATATCGAGGCATCCGCACAGGATGCACATATGCCAACACGAGATTGATCAATCGCAGTTTTAAATAATAATCAGAAGATAAAAGTAAAACAACATCAAGTGAATTTATTATATTAACCGTTTCTCAATAATAGAGATGCATTTCATTTTCAAGTAAGTAGGGAAACATAGTTCACGTGTCACTTACTTCTGAAATCTACTTAATCTACTTACAAAAGTAGCGTATTATTATGTTAATATACGAATATAAAAAGTTTATAAGTGTTTTTAAATGAAAATTTATTATAAACATTTCATTCTCAAAGCCGTTAAGTACTTCAGCAATGAAATATTTTATTATCTACAAACTATGCTTTTTGAGTTGGTGTAAGTTAATAAGTTTAATGAGAATACTGAAGGTATCCGTAGTTATTGTGTTCTAAGTAGCAACACAACACAAAATTTAATTTTATATTTATCAGCTTATGATGCACAAAATATGCTTTCATAAACTTCTTTTGACAATACACGATCGTTTCTTGAAACAAACGTTGGATCTTAGCATCTAATCACCATGATCAACTTTATTATTTAAAGTTATTACCATATGATTAGATAATACACATCCAGACCCTCCTGTCCGTTATTCTGATGTAAACTTAAGATGTCCATATCTCTGAGTACATATTACAGAAGCTGAGACTTAAAGGACAGTTTGTTTTTAGTACTGACATCCCTCGTCATTTGTCCCCCGGTAGACAAGATGTCAAAATTTCTAAGTTTTACAAGTTAATTGATAAATCAAGAACATGGAATTTATCACGTTCTGCTGAAATAGCTGCCATAAATATATTTTAACGGAATTTATTCACCCATGAAGATACTTTGATCAATCTTGCTTTGCCTCGATAACCACGTTTATGAGATTATACTGCTTAGCATTTATTTTTATGAAATCAATTACAACTTCTCACTTTTTATTCAATCTGTATTCAACCAGCCAATTTTATCTTATTTCTAAGTAATGCATAAGTCATAGTACTATTCTTTCATTCCTAAAAACCTCTGTCTCATTTCTTCATTCATTTTATTTTTTCTCATTTACTTACTCCGTTTGTCACTTGTGGAGTATAGGTTTCTGACCACAGATATCCAGCGCACTCTGTCCTGAGCTCTTCTTTCTAGTTTCTCACAAGTACTATTCTTCCTTTTGACGTCTGCGTTCACGTCCCGGCTCAATTTAATCTTTGGTTTTGCCTTTTTTCTTTTTGACTTGAGGATTCCGGGTTGGGACTTGTCTCGTGACGCAATTTGATGATTTCCGCAATGTGTGGCCTATCTGCGTTGAGCGTCTTTTCTTTATTTTCAGCTAGAAGCTGGTTTGTTCTACAACACAATTGGTTGTTGCTGATAATGTCTGGTCAATCGATACAAAGTATTTTGCATAAAAAACTTTTTATAAATATCTGTACCTTTGTGACCATGATTGTAATAGTTCTCCAAGTTTTAGCTTCGAACAATGGAAATGTCTTGACGTTTATATTAAAAACTCTGACCCTAATGTTGCCTGAAATCCATGTTTGAGTTGCAGATGTTCTTTAATTGTAGGAAAATCACCCAACCTTTGCTGATTCGTGCCTTCACATTAACATCAGGTCCCTCTTATTTACCCCTGATGCTACTCAGGCGCATAAAACTTGTGAACTCTTCTAGAACTTCACTATCATGCATGATTTGGTTACGGCTAGTTTTGATATTGTTTTTCCCTTGTGAATGCTGTGGTCTACCGGTGCAGAGGCTTCTGCTACACTGGTTGACTTGACCTTCATTTCTTGGTGTTTATGGGGTAGAAGAGACAGATCATCTGCAAAGTCCAAATCGTCTAGTTCCATCCAAGCTGTCCACTGCATTCTGTGCTTTCCCCCAGATATAGGGGTCTTCATAATCCAGTAAACCACAAGAAGAAGTAGAAAGAGGGAGTAAGCAACCTTGTCTGACAGCGGTCCTCACTTGTAATACATCTGTCAGCTGTCCTCCATGCATCACATTGCAGTGTAGTTCGTCAAAGTATTCCGTATGATGGTAATTATCTTTACAGACACACCATATTGTCTAAGAACTTCCACAAGGTTTTTCCACCCACTCTGTCAAGTGCTTTCTCACAGTCAAGATTGTTGATATGTAATGACGAGTTCCATTCAATTGATTGTTCAATAGTGATGCATAGCGTCGCGATTTGGTCTGTGTACGACTGATCCTTACAAAATCCGGCCTGTTGATCTCGAAACTGGCCTTCTACCGAATGTTTGATCCGGTTCGGTAACTCTCTCTCTCTCTCTCTCTCTCTCTCTCTCTCTCTATATATATATATATATATATATATATATATATATATATATATATATATATATAACCTGTACATTGACAACCAGTGAAACAAACATTTACATTTCTTCACAATTTTTCTTTCATTTACTGATCTACATCCGCATATCAAACTTAGTTTCAACAAACACGGTCTTCATAGAAGGTACGTACATTGTTGTTAACCTTTACATGGTCAATTGTTTCTGGATCGTAAATAGTTGAAAGTAATAAGCAAGCTTAGTGGATTCATATTATTCCGTAACGATCTTTTTCTTTTTTTCTTTATTCAACTAGATAATTACTTGATCAATTAAATACTTTTTTATTTTAAAAATTACTATTGATATTCTGTGCGTTCATTTAAATTAAAATGCAACTGACTCATTAAACCGCTCATAACAATATTGAATATCTAAATATATAGTGTCTGAATGGATAACATCTGAATGTAAGCTGAACTATTATTACCAAACTGAGTGATTCTGTGAGATATGTGTAAAAGAAAAGTGATTTTGAAGGTCTTAAGTTCTTTGAGCCAAACGGTTGAGTTTTGAAGATTTGATTTTCTTTTTAGGAAAAATCATTACCACTTACTTCAGACAGAAATTAGCTATCCAATTACATCGACTGTGTCGATAGGAAGAAATATGAAGCTGACAGACTAAGTTTTCTTACGTTAATGAGAATATTCTGTTACCTTATTTATTTAGTTAATGTAATCCAAATCATCAATAACTTAGGAATCCTAAACAAATCTACAATGGACACATGTTTTAAAAACCCATATTACTATCTGACCATTCCATGATAGTGTAGCGCTTAATTCAACGCATAAAATGGAATTCGATAATTATTTGTTGATTTTTCCATGTATCATTTACTCGTTTACAACAAATGGCTATATGTAGCAAAATTGTCTACGTTTGTATACTTCCATTTATAATCTATTCATTTAGGTAATTATTGTTAAGCATTAAGACGGACAATTTGAGGTAAACCGCGAAACTATTGTAATTTCTCCCCCCCCCTATCTAGTTATTTTGAGTTTGTGTTCAAGTTAAAATTTCTAGATAATTCTTATCTCAATAAGTCTGTAGATAAAACACAGAATAAATTATGAAGGAAATTATACAACAGATAAATATTTTTATACCATTACAAATAAGATTAAAATCTTTAAGTTAGTACAGGTAAGCTTTACAAATCCTTATCTTTTATTGTGAGTTCAAAACAACACAATAATACAAAATAAAGCCATTTCTAGTGTTACCTATATGTATGCTAACTAAAACCTGTATTTATCAACTGAATTGAACTTTCATTACATAACCAACTCTAAGTTATAAGGTCTCCTAAATTATTTGTTTCTGTATAAATAATGTAGAAAACATAAGATTGTAATTACCAACAATTATTCTATTTTAAATCAAAATTTTCTGTCTTTTAATTTGTATTGCTCACGTTATCGTTCAATAGATATTCTTCTATGATTTTGAATGTCTTTTATTATTTCCATTTAATTTCTTATATAGTCTAATTGCTCTGAAAAATAAATTCAAAAGTATTGCAAACATAATCACAAGTAAATTCAATTCGAACTTATCAAAAGCTTGAATGGCAAACATGAAATGCCAATGTTTTTTTGTTTTAAAAAAAAACAGTTTAAATACATTTTTGATGAACATCCAGTTTACATTCAGTAACGGAGGTAATTTAATCCAACTTCAGATAATTATAAAATTTATTGTCGTCAAAAATTAATAAACTAGTCCAGAACAAATAAATAATATATTTGTAATATCCCATTGAGTAGAAAAATTAGATTTTCTGATGTTTCGTGACTTAGTGTAAGTCACTTATTCAAAGAATAAATAGCAATCCACCCAATGCACAATTTATTCGAAATTATCAAATCAAATCTTAGTAATGATACCTATATAGTCCAGAATAAGTTTGAATAATAATTCTTAGTGTAATTCAAGAATAATGATTGAATGTATGTCATGATTTAGAATAAGTTATAAACTATAAGCTTCAAAATTGACTATTTCATAAGGTTTTGATTGTTACAAAAAAAACCTTCTCTGTAGAAAATATTCACCAAGTAATTTAGTACGAGATTAAGTTCCTGTAATATTTTTATGCATCTTGGTACATTTGGGTTAACTTATTTGTTAATGTTTGAATAAAAGAAACATTCATACATAGGAAGTATTTGTTATTCTATGTTTAATACTTCTTTAAAGTTAGTCAATTATAAGTTTAATCAAACAATTTTGGACAAATAAAATGATTTTCTAATAACTGATTTATCTGTCTAAACCCTTACAGTTTTTTTATCTTCTGCGGTAAAAGAAGATATTTCGATAACTATTTAATAAATGAAAATAATTACACAGATAAATTGGATCCAATTATATACTTTGATATTGATAATAATATTGTTAATTAAAGTTGCTTCAAAACTAAGTAGGCGAAGATAAAAACCGTTATCAATAACTTTAGGTAACACGATATTTATTTAAATCATGTGATGTATTGGCCGGATACTATTCAGACAATAAGATCACATATTTACCTGCTAATGTATTTATATTTGAAAAATAAGGCTCAAGTTAAGCAAATCAGAAGAAAAGAAAAACAAAGTTAATAAAGGTAAACAGTATAAAGTATGAATAGCAAAACAATCATACTAGGTTATGTTTGATGTAATTACAAGTTGATTTTGATTAGAAGAGAATTTGAACTTTTTTTATGATTAATTCTGGAAAATAAATATACACTTTAAACAACATTTTGACAAAACCAAAACGACCGAGTTGCGATCAATTCTATTATTGATTTCAATTATGAGTTCGATGATAGAAGACGGTTGTCTTTCATATATTATTATTGGATCATTTTACAGTTTGTTCTTTCAGCCTTTTTGGTACAAGATCAATTATCCTCTACCTTTCATATCACGATTTCTCCTCTCAATGTATGTTTGTTCATATACATGTAAATTGATAAACTCAGAGGGATGTGATGCGGTTGTTTACAGGTTATTCAGGTTTATTGCAAAGCATGGACTACATAAATGATTTATTCATTGATTCAACACGAGGCTATTTGACTCACCTCTGAATGCTAGTGATGTAGACGAGTATTTCAGATACGAGAATCACAACATATGACATTAAACTTCGGTCTCACAGATTTATGAGATCTGGTAGATACCTTTCCCCTCCTCCAATGTCTCTTTTAGAGGCTCCATTTCATCTTTAGTAGTATGGTATGTACACATCAGTTAGTTCTATTCAACAGGCTCTTTATGAAACCTGTTGGTATTTTTATAGGCCATCACGAAAATGACAAAAATACTGTCTGTCCATGTAGGTTTTTTATATACGTGTCATTTGACTGAACCATTTCTGCTATTTATAAGTAAATTCGGAAGCTAAAACTGATTATTTGTCTCCTCATTACGTAAAAGCCTACTGGGATTTTGCATCTTCCGTTTTTTCACATCTGTCCATGATGTCATCCACATGTCATTTATAAAGGCACATATTTTTCATACCCTGACACTAACTTTGTGATAATTACATGACGTCCTTCCCTCCAAAATAAAAAACATATATTCTCCCTTTATTCGACGACAAGACAACTAATGCGAACTGTTGTAAATACAAATTTCCATGATTGGAAGTCTTTCTAGAAAATAACTATGTTACTTAAATTTTGAAAGTAGTTTATCGTATTGTTAATATCTAAATTTAGCACAAATCTGTAACGTTAAAAATTCAAACATACTATCTACCAGTTAAACAAATTTCGACCATAATATTGATAGAATAAGTAAACTACTATTTTATTTTTCGCCCATTCGTCTGTAATGTGTGTTTAAGTTGGACGGTTTGAAGAAGCTCTAGGCTTAGTTTTTATGTTATTACTCATTTACCGTCATGAGTGGCCATAATATACATCACCCGTTGTCACAGTAAAAATATTGCCATTTGGATATTCTAGCTCCATCATGATAACGGTTCATTAAATCTGATGGCCAGACAGATAAAAATTGATTGATACAAATACTACATAACTTCAGTTATTATTCACTGACTGATTAGTGGATTATGAGTTGATTATCAGATAAACTTTAATAGAAATTAGAATAAATAACATGTTAGTAAACTCACGCTTAAATCCAAATAGGATATTTGGAATTATAAAAAACCTACGTTAGTATTATAATTAAAATAATTGACCAAGAGGCAATGTAGTTTCAAATAAAATTTTAAGCTAATTCAAAAATAACTTCAAAAAGACTATCACTAGTCATTTAAATAGAAGTAAGAGACTAACCAGTGGTTTTAATAGTCCTTTTGACAGCAATCTTTGTTGCTGCATGATTACACTGCTAGTTTTTCGTATTCCTAAAGCGTTCTTGAATTTTCGATTTGTGAATGCATATAGAATTGGATTATAGATAGCTGCCATTTTAGCAAATATATGAGGTATTTCAGCTATTGTTGGTGTTAAAAAATATGATTGACCCAGAATTGATATAAGACAGACCATGGCATATGGTGTCCATGAAGTTAAATAAAATAAGAGAGAAAGAATAACTGATTTGGTAGCTTCAATATCCAGACGTTTTCTGTCTGATTATAGGAAACAAGAGAAATATATATATATATACTTGTTAAGAGCATTTATATATAAAAAAAATAAAAGGTCAACTAGACTGGAAATGAGGTAAGAGGAGATAAGGGCAATAATAATAATAATAATAATAATAATAATAATAATAGAATAATGAGTAATAATAATAATAATCTGAACACAATTCAAAACCTAATCACTCTGGATTACGATTGCTCCTCCCTATGTATGTGTGACCACACACACATTTAAATTGGTAAACACAATGGGATGTGACACAATCATTTTCATGTCAATATTACCAGGGTAGGTTTACGGTAAGAACAAACTGTTTTTGAATACACAAAGGGGGTTTGAATTTTCGTATGGCTAAGGCTTCAATAAACCTTAGTATACGCCCTTTTACACTTTTATACAATACCACAAAAGCCGAGTTTAGATCAATCTTGTGCCCTGTTTCAATTATATGTTTAGCAATGGAGGATGATGGATGTTTATCCTCTGCCCTTATTGGGTCACTTGATTGTATTTGTTTCTGCAGCCATTTGGGTACATTTTCACTCACCCTAATGTTAAGATTACGATTGCTCCTCCCTATGTATGTGTGACCACACACACATTTAAATTGGTAAACACAATGGGATGTGACACAATCATTTTCATGTCTTTTAGGTTTTGTATGAAACACGCACCTTGTTCTTTCTTTGACAACGACCTTTGCTGCGCAGTACGTTTTGCTGATGACTGATTTGAGTCTTTGTTTCAATAACAGACTATTTGAATCACCTCTGAATGGTAAGGTGATGTAGACAGGCTTTTTTTCTACTGAGGCTACAGTAGGTCTCACTGTACCATGGACTTTCCATCTATTTATGAATTTCAGAGGGTAACCATTTTCTATTAATGTTTTGTTTAGCAACTTAACATCGTCATCAATGGCTTCATTTGTACGTCATTTGATCTTCGACGAAACTCACATTTGAGAGGATTTATAACTATTATAACAAGGTACTTAATTTCATCTCTCTTTTAGACTGAAACTTATTAATAGATTAGGAAACTGCGAAAATTCATGTATTTATTGACAATTAATTGTTTGACCTTGTGAAGTACCAGCACTGTATATTTGGAAATATTCGATTACTAACTTAAACGTTTAAACAACTAGCAAAAGTTTGATTTTGATCATTAAAGAATGCAAGAAAACAATAAGAAGTGAATAATATCACTTACATCACTGTTAATATTTGAATAAATATCAGTATTACCTACATAGGCAGTATAACCTTTTTCGAAGTAAATATAAAAGAGAGTTGTCTCTGCTTACTGTTAATATCTTAACAAATCAAGTTATTCTTCCGTAGGTATATTTGTAAATTATTATTAAGTTCACTATAAATTAAATTTTACAATTCGTTTTTCAATTTAGGTTTTATTAATGACGAAACTAGGTGGTTATTATCCGTTCTAAATGAATCGCTGGAGTGCATCTGATAGCTTCGTATACGTGTGCTTAATTATCTTTTAAAAATGTATAGTGATTTCTCATATTGATTTTTCGACGTACACTTATTGATTGATAAAATAATGGTAAACAATACCAGTGAGTTCAAAAATGATTTTTAATGGAGATCAAATCTAAAAACATGCAAAAAACAGTATAATTCGACAAGATCTAAACTGAATATAGTGACTTATATATTATTAAAACCTTCCCAATACCTTGTATTGCATATCCGTGTTATATAAAACAATACTATAATATTCAAAAATTTATTTTTCTTTAAGGGCTGAGTTGACTAGCCCTAATTTGTCAGCAGAGATAACTCAATCATTGACGTTTAAGACTGCAATTGATCAGTCTCTTATTGGCATATATGTATCCCGTGAGGACGGCCTCAATATTGACTTAAGTCACAAGCACTATAAATTGAGATGATGGTGGCTAGTGGTGGAATTTGAAGCATTTGAAGCGAACGGTTCAAGTCCCAGAATAAACGCCAACTCGGGTGCAGGTACATCCAGCTGACGAATCCCGAATAGGATGTCACCGCTAGACATCGAATGTACACCATAAATTCAATTTTTTTCCCCAATCATTTCTAGGGAAAAATCTTTTTATAACAAAGTTTACTTACTTCGTACGGATTTATGTTGTTTCGCTGAGCGATCATTAGATAAAGATATTAATACTTTTCTTTCATTATTATGAACAATTTTAAGTAGATTCACATAACAATATATGCATAAAAGCACTGGAAACGTAAATCCAAATACATACATTCCACCACTGAATAAAAGATTAGGCATATCATTCGAAATATAATCAAATGTACACGACGTTTGATATCCTTCAAGAACATAACGTCCTAAAGACAAGTAAAATATACAGTGATAAATATAATGACTTTATTTTAATATTTTTGACAACACTTCACTCTTAAACGCAAACAGTGCAGAAAGTAAATTATGTAATTGTTTACGCAACATTTTGAAATTAAAGCATGTGTTTTAGTTGTTATTTTAGAACAGAGAAATTTCACAAAGAAAAATTTATGAAATAAGTATTTATACTTTTAATTTTAATTACACAGTTATGCTAATGTTTCTTGGAATGTTTGGAATGTAATATACAGTGCAGAATATCTGTTTTGGAGTTATTCATTATTAAAATACGAATGTTTATTAAACAGTCAGTAGGAGTAACATAATCTCATAAATCCCTGAAGATTTTCTTCTAATGTATATTTATTTTCTTTTATTAGCAAGTTAATTTAAATAAACAAAGTATTAGTAATTTAGAATAACTGCTTAACAACATAATCCGAATTAGACACATCTATCTATATAAACATTGGTAAATAGGTTTGAATTTCATTGTATCTACCTCCAATTCGACAACCTATTTGAGTGAATCCTCAATGAATTCATACGATTTTTATCATAAAAAATAATAAGCACTACAAATAAATATATGACATTTTACATATTAAGTAACATTTTTTCTTTCTTTTACCCATTCGCACACTGTAATCTTTGTAAACAAAAAACAATTCAACTGTCTTTCACCTAATATACAATGAGTATTTCTCGAAAGAAACCATGTACACCTTTTTGAAACCATATTACGTATTTCCTCATGATATTTGTTTACATTTATATTTTAATGAGTATCTTTTTAAAGTATAGGATATATAATGTGATGATAAATATGAGTTGTAAGATCTTAACTTATGACCCGGTTTAACCTAAATAAACTACAATGCGTAAAACCTGTCAAAAAATATATTTCATTTGAACCTACCATAACCAAAGAATGGAGGAATAGTCCATAATATCGACCACATCCATAAAAATCCTATAACAGTACAGATGATCACAAAATTTTTAGTCTTATAGTCTTTAACTATGACTAAATAACGGTCAAATGAAATTGCAGCAATAGTTGTTAAAGATAAAAATCCAAATGTAGCACTTATAAATCCATATAATTGGCAAGCTGAAAATAAAAAGATGTACTTCATAAACGTCCGTTTATATTTGGTATTGATTTAAACAAAATTTATAAATTGATATATTTTCAGTGTAGTATTCCGAGTTTTATACATTAGACGGAATTCGACATTTTTTATTATCACTAGTGAAGTCAATCTATCAAAAAATATATGAGTATTCATCTTTTATGCTAGTGAGTAAAGTAATATTTATCTTAGGGCTTGTTTTGAAGAGCCAATAAATCTTAATTGTATAAGTTTTTTGTATTTTCACTTATCGTTGTGGGAATTGAAATGGTTTCCATTTCCGAGCGTATTCAATAGGATTGGGGAATCGTAGCAGTTCCCAGTTGTCATGTCTAAACAGCAAAACTAAAGATCCAACAGAGTCGATTCGTACATAATAGGAATGACACTCCCAGATATAAAAGTGGCAACCTGTATATTAAAGATGGATTGTCTAATATTTATCAAAATAGATTACTTGAAGTCGCTTATTTTTTTACAGGCATTGAACCCATTATAATGTCTATAACTCAATGGTACATCTAACTTTTTTTCAAGAAACGCTCAATATTTTTACCAATCAAACATTTGTAACAAATATTTTCATTAAATCCAGTCTCCTTGCTGACAGGTTGATATATAAAGATGTGAAAGCCCTGAAATGTTCAGAATAGAGTAGAATCCTTTTCTATGCTATATATAATGTATGCAGTTTCCGACAAATCTTTAAGAGACTAAAAATAACAAAATACCATAGTGGTTGAAAATAAATGCCTACCTGTCATTAGCCTTTTTATCAGATTTACGTTTAAGGATTCAGTTATAGATTTAAAGAAGTTTCTGGAGATATTTTATACTTTCACTGAGATTGTTTTTAATGTCCCAATGGTATACTGTCGAATAAAGTGAGTATTTGATTACATAACCATAAAGTGTCGTTTAAGATTATATTTCACAAATTAGTTTTCCTTATGATGTTTAGAATTTCATTATACTTGATTTCACGACAATATCAAAGCAAAGTTAAGTATTGAAGTGAAACTTTCATCAAGTAAAAGGTTCAATATTTCAGAGATTCTAATTCATAAAAATATTCCTGAATAACTTCAATGTTTGCTGGGCATAAGAAATGACATTATTTACATTTTCAATCATTTCATTTTTGCTTCTAATACTTTATTTGTGTTAGATTTATTTGAACAGTTATAGTCAACCCATTTTTTAACTAGTTTTTTGTTCCATATAAGTACTATTGTGCTCCTTTTCTCTTTGCATGTCCCTCTTTTTTGATCAGTTATTTATAACTTAAAAATTCCAGAATTGCAAAGCAGCACATACATATATTTACATTTACATTATTGGCATATGTACACGCTGTGCAGATTGCTCCGATATTGTCTTAGGTCACAAGGATTATAAGCAGAGATGGTTGTTGGCTAACACAGGAATCCAGGACGTGCGTCTCGTTTTATTTGAAAGTCATCAGTTGGATGTATGTAAGTGGATAACGTGATGACGTTTGAAGTGGATGGCACTGAATATGAGTTTCGGAGTGAACGTTAACTTCGGAATGCAGGTAAATTTAGCTGACAAACTTCAAATGGGACGAAACGAAAATCCTGGATTCCAATGTTAACTATCATCCATCTCTGGTTTTAATAACTTTTTTTGATATATTCTACACATTTTTGGCATACCCACGCTTCCCCATGGCCAGTATTGATTGAAAGCAGCAACTGTCTTTAAAGGAAAACCAATCACTGCTGAAAACCCAAAATCAGAAATAGCCAGATTAATAATCAAAGCACATTGTAGACTAATTGATGATTTTGGTCTGAAAACAACAAAAAGAATGTTCAACAGATAATTCAATATCGTTTAACTCATAATAAAACATAAATTAATAGATAAAGTAAGATCATCTCAACAAACTTATTTTCTTTCACGGCATAGTTGTATGACTTAACTTTTTAATTTATTAATATATTTTAAAATGAACGAAATGAGAGTATGACCGAGTTCTCTATTCATGGTTTATTTTACAGCTAAGTAGATTTACCTGACATATTATAAATAAGTATTATCTTTACAAATAGTGAATATATTATTTTATATCGGTAGTAAAACGAGAACTTTTCAATAAGCTGAAAAAATCTCTTGTTTTATAGTTTATCTATAAAAATTTCGATCAACAAGCGACTGGATTGTGAGTCCACTGCTAGGCTATTACGTATATTACGTTGTTAAACATGAAATTCACATTTATGGTATGTGACACTCAGAAATGTTTCAATTAATAAATCTTAACTATACGCTATGAATATAAAATCAGAAAATGTAAAACTGATTGTCAACGTCCATTTTAAGGGGTGCGAGTGAAAGGGTGATTACCGAAAAGTTAGAGTGGAAAATAGAGCACATTAATAAGGGTGACCACGAAAAAGGCTTTTATTAATTAAGATAAGCAATGAAAACAGAAATAAAACTTTTAAGTGTGTGAGATCTACTCTATGTATCCCATGTTTCTTTACCTTTACGACCAATCAAAAACGTACTTTTCTAACTCCTAATGAACAGTATATTTTCAACGAATGCTGTAATTTTTCGAATTTGATGACAATTTGTAATTTTTATTACCCCAGTTATCTTATCTCATACCTATATTTTGAACAGCTAGTTGAAAATCTTTGTAAAGGGAGATTTTTGTGTGCTGGATTTCCAACAGTATAAGCGTTTGACAGACAATAAGTCAACCATTACGTTTCATACATTTGGTTTCATCTTATTATTCTTCTTTTACTTCTCGGTCACTATGCAACCTTATTTCGACCCTTGGATTTATGTACTACTCCTTATATTTTACGACAGATTACTTTAACATAATATCGTTGAAAGTAAGATTTTTCTCGCTGAATTATCTTTGATTCTTCATAAATCATAATTTTTCAGAATATTTTGGTTATAAATAAATCAAAGAGAATACTGACACTTTGGTTATTTATGTCAATAAACGTCACTGGCCATCATGGTGTTAGCTCAAAGGTTATTTCCTTAGGATACTAATAAAATTTGCTAATTTGCGCCACATAATAAGCCACTTCTACTTTAAAATATAATTTATCAATACAACGTTTACAAGTAGAACATTATATTCTAAGATTATTAATTATTTGCAACACAATAATTATTAAGACTGTTCTGCTATAGGGCTTTAACTAAATAACTTTGTTCTTGTGTCTTGTAAACTTTTTCACATTTCAGTCATCAAAATATACTTACCGTTTCAAAGTTGTGGTACTCTATGTTTGAAAAGTTAGAGCCTAACTAATCAGAAACGAAGACTGCAAGTGAACCACAACCCATTATGTCGACAACTATTCAGCCTATAATGGAGATCTATCAATACGAAAAATGGCTGTCTGAAAAAGTAGTACTAGATAAGATGAATGGGGTAATAAAAATTACAAATTGTCATCAAATTCGAAAAATTACAGCATTCGTTGAAAATATACTGTTCATTAGGAGTTAGAAAAGTACGTTTTTGATTGGTCGTAAAGGTAAAGAAACATGGGATACATAGAGTAGATCTCACACACTTAAAAGTTTTATTTCTGTTTTCATTGCTTATCTTAATTAATAAAAGCCTTTTTCGTGGTCACCCTTATTAATGTGCTCTATTTTCCACTCTAACTTTTCGGTAATCACCCTTTTATTGGTCACTGTACTAATATGAATAAAAACTGTCGTCATATTCCTGATGTTTTAACCATGTGCAAATAAGGGATTATTTGAGTTTCCCTTCCTTTTTTAATTGTCACCTTCAGTTAAATAATGTATTTATTTATCAAGGAAACTGAGATTTCAACGACCTAGATTGTTTTCTTATCCTAATTCGACATGTCGATAATTGAATTATCACTGTGTAAGTGCATAATTTATTTGAAAATGTGTGCATGTTCAACAAAGTTACCTATAAGATAATAATTATTACCCTTTTAAATTACACCAATCCTCATAACCCAAGAATTTACAGGAATCAACACAAAAACATTATCACTACTATTTGTAAAAAATACAAAATCAAGATAAACATTATAATTACCTCAATTGAAAATTTATGGAATGATGTTTCATTGCTAGCTGTAAAATAATATCATTTCTTTGACTAAATTAAACATACTGTTTACAATATGTTCAAATAACTTCTAATTCCAAATATATCTTTACTTATTGAATAGGGCATTAATTTACATCCTAATATCGTTATATTAAAATACTAAGTTTTGTTTTCCAACAGACTATTGAATGGGTTATCAATCTCTTTATGATAGCTTACTTTAATAATATTGCGTGATTTTGGCTAGATAACTCTATTTGGTGGTGTTTTTTATCATGAATTATGATCCGTCGATGAAAAATTGAAAATTGAGAAGCAGTAAACAATTATTTTGTCTTATATTATCAAAGATGGATTTTGTGTATATTATAGTAATTTAATGGTTGAATTCGTTAGTCGATTGAAGCTAGACCACCATGGAAAACCTGGAAGCACTGGACGGCCGTTTCACCTTAGTTTAGTATCCCTTAGAACTTGTAAACATTGTTGTAGTCACGATACCTTTAGACTATGGAGTGAAACCTCAGTGCTTGGTAATTCCAGCTTCAATTAATTTATAACATAACTTTAAAATCATCTAGCACACCTGTTGTGACCTCATCGTTCAATCCGATTACAATCACATGCCTTTTAACTCGACAAATTCTGTTATTTAATAATAAAAAGAATAAAAATACCTGAGAAGCTTCATTCCAAAAGCCGAATCCAGCTGTACATAACTCATAGGAATATACATACAACTCTATACTGACCCAAACAAGAATAAATGGACCGTGACTTTAAATACTTTACTTACAATACCATGGCTACGTTTGTCTTTTTCACGAATCGTGTACCATTAAGGTAACGTGTGATCTGTCTAGAATCATCAGTCCTATTAATATCATTAGAAGTAGGTAGTCCACACTTGACGTGGTTGAAGCTCACCTTCATGACTTTTCAGTAATACCTAAGGAATCTACTTTTGAAGATAATCTTGTCAGTCAGTTATGACTAAAGCTAATGTTGAGGCTATTATAATTATCATCATTACTATAATAATAGTAATTATTATCATTGTAAACCAAATCATATATCTAAGTAAACCGAAACAAACATTTACCAAAAGCTATTATCCTACAAGTTTATGATAGTAATTTTCTTTCAGCTCAAGTGAAAATTTAAAATAAATTCCTTACATTGACCTCAAAAATCCAACCTCAAAGTAGTTACTTTGAGCGCGTAGATCCTATCTCATATTCAATTACCGCTGAGCACTACACAAAAATATTACTCTTGAACAAAATTTCCCTTTAGTATTTCATAATTGTCAAGTATTTTTTAAATTATATCAGTCCGTAATAAAGACTATTTTCAAAAATTGATAATTGTTCAACCATGTATCTGACAAACCAGTATACATCTATTTATAAGGACTGTTTTGATAGTTCAATAAATGTTTTCTAACGTTAATACTATTATATTTTGACAGAAATCTTTGAAAATAATGCTAAGTAGAAATGCAAAATAATTTATCATGAGATGATTATGTTGCATATCGCATGAAATAAAGAAAAAGATAACAATTTGAAGTTGGTAGTCTGTTGTAACACGACAAAAGTTTACAAAAATATTATATGAAAATACTAATAGTTTTTATCCTCCTGCAGGAACCATCATTCAGAGTTGGTATATAGTATTCTTTTCCACTGGATGTTTGGCCTCTGTATTTCTTCCATTAACTTATTATGACAAAACTTCATCAGTATAGGAAGTTTTTAGTTTACATTAATGATAGACATTGCTAAATCTTTTTAACTGTAAAATCATGCACATTGATTTTATAATATCATCTTATTTGTACACGAGATAAGTTCTATGATTGTTTCTTCTTAACGTTTTTTACATCATAAAATGTACGTTGAATTACATGTAAATTTTCAGTTAGAAATTTTTTGGAAACAGACATGTTATTGTTGTTGAAAATTCATATTTTTCTACCATTTTAAATAAAATTGAGACTTAAGGCAAAGTTTCGGATAAAAATAACAACTAAACGATTTTCAGTACAGAGTTGTGGAGAATATTAAGTTTTTGATTGAGATCGTGAATTGATTGATGTTACAACATTATTGAAAACCTGGAAGCACTGGACGGCCGTTTCGTCCTATTGTGAAACTCCTCAGCAAAACGCGTCTTCGATCTCACGGGCGTGATTCCAACCCAGAGACTTCAGTCTCACGCGCAAACGCTTAACCTCTAGACCACTAAGCCGGCATCCGACGGTGCTAATTTCTAACCGCAACCAATCCACAAAATTGCACGACCATCTGCCATTGCAGTGAGGTAGATACCTGTCTCTACCCAACATGGATTAGCTCAACTAGTCACGGCTTCTCACTAGAATTTCGTGGATTCCCTCACGAAGCTAGTCACTAGTGAGCACATGGTATGATTTACTTGAAATAATCATTATCCTTCCTAGAATTAAATTAAAAATGACAAATAAACCTTAAAATTATATTCACATTCTTTCCTAATACCATATTTTGCTTTATTTATATGATACAAATATATCATAAATGTAATAAACGTAACTTACGTTAAAAACACAAATATCACAAGTAAATTTGCTATTGTTCCAACAATTCCAATTAATGCAACAAGTATTGCAATTAAATAATTATAAATGGGATCTGGTTGTGTATAACTAGTCCAATGATTCAACATTATAATATCTGAATCATGAATATTAACTTTTATCATAGAGAATGTTCGATTAAAATATGATCGTGTAAAGTTTTTTATTTCTGACATAATATCTTATCTAAAATAAATCTTTTTAGAAAAATGAAATTAAGAGGGAATATTTGAAATTGTAAATAAATAAGTAAAAGAAAAATGACTAAAATAAATTCACTTGGTATCGTTTGCTTGAATCTTTCCATTGATGTTTAGGACTTTAATTGAACAGTCTCTTAGTGGTATATGCGCACACTGCGTATTGCCTTAATTCAAAAGCATTATAAACAAAGATGGACAGTGCACAAGCAAGTGGCTATCAGGACTCAGAAGTTAAGTGGATAACGCGATGGCATTTGAAGCGGACGGTAATGGGTTTGAGTCCCAGAGTGAACAACAACTCTGAGATGCAAGTACATCCAGCTACCGAGTCCCAAATAGGATGAAACACGTGTCCTGGATTCCACTGATAGCCATTATCCATCTTTGCTTATGACTAAAATAAAACTAAAATTTGATTTAATAATCTAAAGATAAATATCCTTAAGATAATTAATAAAAATATGAAGAGATAAGTAATTGTAATAAATGAAAAACTGAATGAAAACATTTTTTCATAATTGTTTATTAAAACAACAGAAAGTGGTTAATAAAAAAAAAACTTTCATTCTTGAAGTTGTGTCATCGTGAATGTAAGCATATAGAAGTAACTTTTTGAAGAACATAATGAACTTAAAACAACTAAAAGTTAACATCAAAGTCAGAACCTTCAGTACTAACGGCAAGACAGTTCTATTGTGTGGAGATGAAACTTGGAAAACTACTACACCCATCTTCAAAATGTACAAGTATTTGAAAACATTAGTCTACGCAAGATACTGAATGTCCGTTGGTCTGATACGAACAGCAATATCCTACTGTGAAAGAGGACTAACCGGCTTCCAACTAAAGAGGGAATCAGGAAAAGACGTTGGAAGTGATTAGGACATGCATTACGGAAATCACCAAACTGCATCACATGACAAGCCTTAACTTCGAATCTAAATGGAAGTGAAAAAGAGGGAGACCAAAGAACACATTGCGTAGAGAATCGGAATCAGACATCAAAAGGATGGATAATAACTGAAAACAACTGGAAGGGATTGTTCAGGACAGAGTTCGATGGAGGTTGCTGGTGGATGGTAGATGCTCCTCCACATTAGGTAACAGGCGTTAGTAAGTAACATATATATATATATATATATATATATATATATATATAGAGAGAGAGAGAGAGAGAGAAACGTCATATCACTTTGGATAAAAGAAGTTTATCTAACCCCTTTTCTTTTCCTAGTTGTAAATTAACGTTTTTTGAATTATCACAGTCTACTTTCTAATCCAAAACAGATGTATTCTAGGTTCGATTGTCATTCTGATGATGTGTTATTTTCGAGTTTATCTTACCATAGTACGTAACTCATTTTTCCCAATTATGATTCTCCAAGAAAAACTGAGAAAATCGAACCTTAATTATTCTGTCTTAGAATCTGGATTTTTTTAACGAAAAGATCAACTAGAATTGTATACAACCTGCACCAATATTTCACTCACACGAATGAATTAGACAACTAAATTCACCATAATTGCACAAATTTATAATTAGTTTCCTGTTAGTGTTAATACATAAATTTAACTAGTCCTTCCAGTAAACTGCTTTCTAACATGAAACATTACATATTTAACATGTCAATCCATACCAAAATTTAAATCCCATTCTTTATCAATGAACTTCTAAAACATGTTTATAAATGTTTTTAAAAACTGTGATAAGCTGAAAGTTGCAACAAATTGTTTTAGGACGGTCAGGAACCTGGAAATTTCGTGCCGAAGTGTGGAAGCCTGTGTGTTCATAATTTGAGTGATAAAGCAATTATGTTAGTGTTAGTTTTGGGATCTTCTTGACATCCCTTTAAAACTTTAATAGCACCGGTAACGATTTCAAAATACAGTTAGTTACTGCAACTAAAGTTGCCCTGAAAAAAAGCATTTGTTGAATTTCTGCAATCATATTTTAATAGAATCTTGAAGGTTGTAGCTTTTTGATTTGATAATTTCGAATAAATTGAGCATTGGATAGATTGTTATAAATAAATAAATAATATATTTGTTGTAGCTTTTTGTTTGCCAAGAAATTAGTGAGGGAGTCATCTTTATCGTAATTCATTCTAGTACCTCTAATAGTGGATTAAATAAAGAAGAGACCTATATTCAATATCCTAAGAGCGTTAAATAGACCACAAAGACAAGTTACAAAAATTCATGTAAAATTACCCCGTAAAATCACACAAGTAATTCACTATAAATTACTGATTTGTAATAGCTGGAATATTTGTGTCTTCTTGTTGTTAACGTCCAGGGACTGTGACTGATCAATCGCTTTTGGTATATATGCTTCCTTAGCGGTTTGCTTCCATATATGCTTTCATTTAATAACACGTGCAAAGTATAGCAAAATGTCAGTCCTAAATTCCAGTGTTAGCTACCATCCTACTTCACTAAAGTACCTACATATCAGCCCTTGTAATTCCATAATTCTGTTTCAATGAAATGAAAATGAATTATGTCAATATCTTGTTTAATTCATTCCAAAAAAAGCATTCTTAATGTACCATTATTTGGAATTTTAGGCAATAATTTCCAGTGTTATGACTAACCTACAACCATCAACTTTTTGAAAACTCCTGTCACACAAACGGCAATTAAGTTATATTATCAAAATAATTCATAATGTTTACTATTTTCATAAAAAATACATCGCAACATTTAAAATTTTGTATTCATCAACTTACTATGAGAAATAAAAAATTTTAATTGCCATTATGTTAAAAGCCTTTTATGATGCTATTTGCACATACAAAATGTAATCATGATCAACTAAAAAGTTTTGTTTTAATTGATGTTTTCATTTTATCCAAAAAGTTTTATTGTATACTTTATTGTTATTAATCATTTATCTAAGTACCATATATTTACATGAAACTCGTTATTTGACAGCTTACCAGATCATTTTAATAAATAGAATGTATCAGAACCTAAGGGTATATTAATCAATTTGGTTGTTTAAACTCTAATTGATAAAGTTTATGAAAAGAGTTACCAGTCGTTACATAATTCATCAATGACTGGAAAAGAAACAAATCTTATAAAAAAGAAACAACATTAAATAAAGCCATACAGAATCATAAAAAATGAATATTACACCTCCTTGTATTTAGTAATGATTCTTTAGAAAAGAAAAGAAATAAATGCTTTCATTTCGAGAGTATTTTACGGATACTCAAAACATGTTTATTCATTCAGTTATATATATTTTTCAGATAAAATATGGTAAATAACATATAGATGATCTGCTTAAATTAAAGAATGGGATTAAAATGTTTCATATCCTATAGGGAATATCATTTTTAAGTTATTTTATAACAAATTCTCTTTAAAGAAGAAGAATGTATTTGTAAAATCTCAGTGAAAGAATTTGAAGTAAATTCAACGTTTCTTCTGACAATCTGATCTAAGCCTTTTCACTTTAATTTCACATCCGTTAAACAAGAATAATAAATGTATAGAAATGTAAATTACAATGGGCTCATAATCTATAGCCTCTATTTAAGTTATTATAACTAATTGGTACCATTTATATAAATAGCAAGTACATCAATATAATATTCTGCGATTAAAATTTTAATTAGTTTATGAATTTTTAGTTTAATAAAATAATGTTTTTGAAAAAAATTTATGATTCTTACAATAACCAAATTTGTTTGTTTTTTCCATAATTGTATATTCATCTCACAGGGTGCTTATTTTTTCATAAAAGAATTATGGCAATACAGAAAAAATAGCAATATAAACGTAATAATTAATTTTTAATATTGATTGAGATCATGAATCAATCAATGTTAGATTACGAATGAAAACCTGGAAGTACTAGACGACCATTTCGTTGTAGTAACAATAATCTCTACGACCCTATAGTGATAATTATCATTAATATTTTATAATTTTGTAAACGACTTCACAGTTATGTTTGAAATTAGGTTGTTGATAAGTTAATATAACTCAAGTAGTCTATAATTATTACATAAATTAGTGTTTAAGAGTTATAGATAAAGGATTAGTAGGAATACCTAGTTTATACATTTCGCAAATTTTTTTACCGAAGTATGAAATTAAATTGAACCATCAAGAGATTTACATATTTTTCCAGTAGCATTTCGTCTAATCAAAACTATCAACATCCGCTAGTTGATCAAGTATTATACTCTTCAAACTCGAAATAAAACTATTAAAATAAATATAATAAAAATATTAAACTATCGGTTTAAATAAGAAAGATTAGTTCGACGAAGAGTTCTCTTTTCGACGAATTCATTTTCAAAGCTGTAGTCCCGAAGTGATAAATGAAGCATTGGGCCACTTGAAGGAGACGCTTATCCAAAACGGGTATCCTTCGATATTTATTGATAAGAATGTAAAACCGAAAACGCTGAAAACAAATAATTTCAGTGGAAAACTAAACATCATACATCAACATCGACTTTAAGGGTGACATACATCTTAAAGAGGAGCATTTCTGATTATTTAAAAAGAACATTCTTCGCAGCAACGTTGGGAATAGTATTCTCCAGCCGATCATTTTTCACTAATGATCTTAAAAATAAATTATCGCATTTGACCGACTCAATGTGCATTTACCAATTTACCTGCTCATGTGGAGCTAGATAAATAGGTAGTTCGATGTGTACTTTATCCAAAAGAATTCAAGAACATTGTTCGGCGTGGCTAAAAAGAGGAGGCAACGGCTCAATAAGAAGCTCAGTGATCGAACACCTTGTGAACACAGATCACTCAATCAAGACAGACTCTGCGTTCAAAGTCATCTACAAAGTAAGTAGAAGTCTCCCAAAGACAATAAGATTGCATCTTTTTTGTATTGCCGAGGCAATAGCCATACATCTGGAAAAGCCATAATTGTGTGTGCAAAAGAGACTGGTGCAACTTTTTCTTCTACCGTAGTCTTAATACCTTATAATTTGTTTTTCTTTTTTCATACTCTTCTCCCTTTACAGCCATCTACTTCACCTTCCATCTTACCCTTAAATCTTCTACCCCCAACTGTTTTCTTGCGGTTTCTACGATCCCCCTGATTACATTTATTCTCAATTTTAACATCTTATCATGTTGAACCATACCTTCCCAATGATAATTTCTCTATTTACTTTTTGATGATTAGTTAAGTCATTAACAATCAAACGATTATTAAGTTTCCTTGTTAAAAAACATTTTTTAATACCTTTATTTATTCTACTTCACTGTCACCATGTTTAACAGAATTTTATTATCAGTATTATTATCATCCTGTAAAATAAGTATATTTATTTGCGATTATACAGCTTTGAAAATGAATTCGCCGAAAAGAGAACTCTCTTGAACTAATCTTTCTTATTTATTATCAGTTTAATCAACTAGTAACATAAAATGATTTTTTTCAATCTATAAACATCAGTATCGAAAAATTATCATAAGTTACAATACAAAAAACAAAACAAAACGAAAGAACAAACAAATTAGTTAATCCTTTTATTTTATAAACCTTTGATTCAGTTGAATTACATCAAACATAATCAAAATCATCTTTATTCGTAAGCTTATTTTCTTTGTAGAAAAAAACCATAAAGTAATTAACCTTTCATTAAGATAATATCTAATTAACTACTATTTCAATTCATCCTTTTATTTATTTTTTGACACTTGACCTGTTGTTTATTTATTTTTTTCGAAATCAAATTACTCAGTCATTTCTGTGGATTCTTCATACTCATAATAAAAATGACGCTAATTATAGGCTAAAAAATTAAACAAATGATAATTTCTCTATTAAAAGAAATTTACTTTTTTTTAACAAATTAATTACAGATGAATTTATTACATGTATCGAAACATGTTGAAACATGATCACATTGAGCACACAATTATTGAATATTGAAATCGAAGAGTTATATATATTGTCTCAACGTTTTAAATAGTGTACGCATAAAATGTGATTAAATTGTTCCATAAATATGGTGTATATATGATATTATTTTAAATGTTAATTGATATTCTTTTATTTATTTAGTGTCCAATAAACTTATTTTTTCTGGGTTACAGAATGCTGGTTGACGGCCTATGCCCCATTGGGAGTAACAGGCGTAAATAAGTAATAAACTTCCATCAATATTAGACGTTGAATAATCCTTTTTAAAAATAATATGACGTAATATAAATTAAGTATTTATTGATCTCAAAGTATGATTTACATGTAATTTAGTGAGAGAACAAGTGGGGTTATTTTTTTCTGCAAACAAATGAGTCGTACACCTAATTTTCATAATACAATTTTCAAAATACCCAAGAAGTTTATCATGTCTTAAGTTTAATAAAAATAATCCAGTAGTAAAATCAAGAAAAGAAAATAAGAGATTTTTGTTTATTTAAAAATGTTAAACTTATTTATTTGGTAAACAAACTGATATTTCTTTCAATTTTGTGGTTAAAATATAGAATATCTGTTACGCATTCTATTTGTTGTCAAGATGAATAAGCAACAATCTTTTACAAAACTTTAAGACTGACAGCAATCAGTCACCTCACTTTGCTTATCATTTATAACGTACGTTACGATTATTTATGACCATGTAACGGATAGCACTAAAATTTGTTATTGTACCATTATTGGTTAGATAAGGATCTTTCGTTTATTTTAATTTATTTACCAACGTTACATAGTCTTACATAATATTTCTTTAACATTCACCTGTATTAATCAAGGATTTTAATTAGAAACCTTTCAACAACCAAGTCTAGTGATATTTACGAAAAACAATTTTTAATTTGAAGAACCACATTATAGTTAATTTCTAATGTTCCGTATATAATGCCTATTAATAAAAAAAAGAATTTGATTAAACTATTCGGAGTAAATTGTTTACATGATTTGAGATTTATCCATAGATTTGTTATTACAACAGTACATTTAATAAAAATAAAATTTCATTATTAACGTACTTTCGGTTTACTACTGTCCTAAAAACACCACAGAGTAAGTTTTTCAATAAATACAAACTATATAAACTGTAAACATTTTTTTCCTTCTAAGCATTTAAATTTCTCTCTACTTTTACTGGCCTACCTTTCCTGTATTATAATGAGAGGGGGAAGGTAGGTGTAAAAATTTGCCTCATTGTGGATAGATAACAAAGTGATTCTTTTATTGATCAACTGGACAAGATTACTATTACATACACGAAATTTTTCTTTTAATAAATACAGTCTAGAACTTTAGCCGTATCCGTTTTTATACTATATAACAGGAAATTACCAATAAAAAATTTTCATTTAATGTATTGCATAAATCGAAATCTACCATAACAACGTCATTAGTGAAATAAATTTAGTCTAATATAATACACTTTAATAAAAATATTTATAAAATAAATGAGGATGATTTTTTATAGAATAGAAAGAAAACATGAAGATTTGTGAGTTTATGAAAAACGTTCCTTTGAAATATGTAGTATCTTCGTTAGTAGAAAGTTCATGGTTTGATAGTGATCTTATGATTAAAAGTCAATAATGATCTTATAAACAATAGTTAACGAGAGCAAAAATGAAGGTTGGTGTAGAATAATATGAATTCATTTTATTTCGTTACGTTCTCATCAGCTGCTTACACCCTATAATATTTAAAATCAAAGTTATTACAGATATTCACATACTTATGAATACGAACATGATTAGAGGTGAATATGTGTATCATGATGTAGCGACGATTCCAAAAAAGTTAATAAGGTCACAGATCTTTTTTGTTTTGTTTCGAATAAATGGATAAAGTTTGAGAGGGAAAGTTCCAGAACATTGAAATAGTGATTAGAAGCCATGGAGTTAACAAACATTAGATAATTGTGCAATGAAGTAAGTGAAAATAAATTAATGGTAATTAAGCAAGATATGAACCGAAATCAGCCAGTTATGAATTAAACAAAAATGAAAATAATGTAATCGAACTTCAGAAAGAGTTGAAATAATGAATGTTGCAAGGAAAAGGGTGTAATGTTACGAGGGCAAAAATAGATTTATTACCGCTTCTTTTTGGACACAGATTTGGCTTTAAACTTTTGATCGCTATCACTTCGGCAAATTTCAGAAGATTGGGGTTCGAATGTTTATTAATCACCTTGAAAGATTCTTAATCTGCTTGATGTTAGGCGTTTTGGAATATGTTCTTTGAATCGAACGTAGGCTCCCCTTTCTGTTCTACCAATGTAACTGCTTTGGCTGATATATATGAATTTGCATAAACAATTGGTAGTAACATGATAGGGATGCCTATCGATCATTGATTGTGTTAAAGAACATGTTTTGGACCTGAAAATCAGTTTAGCTGCAGGATAAGTTCTAGTCAATGCAGATTTTAGTCTCATGCTGATTGACCGTCACATTTCTGTGACGCATGGTGTCCGAAATCAGGTGGTCTCTAGATAAAAGATTCGACTGTAGTGTGGGTGAAACGAGGTATTTGTTCACAATATCAACAAGTTTAGATTTAAACTAGCCTTTCTTCACTAACTGGGTGCAACTCTTTCATTTAATGAAATAAATTCTCGATTTGAATTTCTGTGTCGATTCCATCGGCAGGTATTTTGAGGATATGGAATATTGATCCAAGCGAAAAAGCTTCTGTTTCTATCTGATTTAACTTTACTATTGATGGATTGTAAAAAATGTTTTTGAGGTTTTCCGGTAAACTATCGCATATGTGTTCCTTTGACAGGGTCTTTGACAAAATTACATGGAAATTCTTGCATATTTTACTCTGCAGACCTTGTATAAAGTTGATAAATTTTATGCAACATACGATGCTTAGATCATTGATTTCCTCGTCGAAGGTAATGATTTCTGCTCTCAAATGTTCAAACAGTAACTTTGTTGATACCATGTGAAATTTTGTGATGCGTCGAAGGTTTTTAGGTGACTAAATGGTTTCGGTTCATATCTTGCTTAATTACCATTAATTTATTTTCACTTACTTCATTGCACAATTATCTAATGTTTGTTAACTCCATGGCTTCTAATCACTATTTCAATGTTCTGGAACTTTCCCTCTCAAACTTTATCCATTTATTCGAAACAAAACAAAAAAGATCTGTGACCTTATTAACTTTTTTGGAATCGTCGCTACATCATGATACACATATTCACCTCTAATCATGTTCGTATTCATAAGTATGTGAATATCTGTAATAACTTTGATTTTAAATATTATAGGGTGTAAGCAGCTGATGAGAACGTAACGAAATAAAATGAATTCATATTATTCTTCACCAATCTTCGTTCTTACTCACTTCAAGATAATAAAGGAAACTACGTTTATGAGTATGTGTATGTGTATAATTAGTTTGACAGAAATATACCATAGTCAAAAATACGACTGCATTCAGAACTTTCACCCAAACTATTACAATAAAGTTGTAGATTTGTATAAACTGCATCTAAATCAGGAAATCACCCATGACTAAGAAATATATATCTTGCCTTCGCATAATGTATATTTGTTTGAAAAAAATTAGGAATCGCCCTTACTTACTTACTTACTTACGCCTGTTACTCCTCGTGAAGGAGCATAGGCCGCTCACCAGCATTCTCCATCCAACCCTGTCCTGGGCAATCCTTTCAAGCTCTTTCCAGTTCTTATTCATCTTTTTCATATCTGCTTCTATTTCCCGACGTAATGTGTTCTTTGGCCTTCCTCTTTTCCGCTTCTCTTCAGGATTCCAAGTTAGCGCTTGTCTCGTAATGCAGTTTGATGATTTCCTCAATGTATGTACTATCCATTTCAATCGTCTTTTCCTAATTTCCTCTTCAGCTGGAAGCTGGTTGGTTCTCTCCCACAAAAGGCTGTTGCTGATGGTATCCGGCCAATAGATGTTGAGTATTATGCGTAGACAGCTATTGATAAATACCTGTACCTTCTTGATGGTGGTTGTTGTAGTTCTCCAAGTTTCAGCTCCGTACAGTAGAACTGCCTTGACGTTCGTATTGAAGATTCTGACTTTGATATTGGTTGAGAGTTGTTTTGAGTTCCATATATTCTTTAATTGAAGGAATGCTGTCCTTGCTGTGCCAATCCTCGCCTTTACGTCTGCATCTGAACCTCCTTGTTTATCGACGATGCTTCCCAGGTATGTGAAGGATTCCACATCTTCCAGAGTTCCGCCATCAAGAGTGATTGGATTGCTGTTCTCCGTGTTGTGTTTGAGGACCTTGGTTTTCCCTTTGTGTATGTTGAGGCCTACTGATGCAGAGACTGCTGCTATGCTGGCTGTTTTTATCTGCATTTGTTCGTGTGTATGTGATAGGAGGGCTAGGTCATCTGCGAAGTCCAAGTCTCCTAATTGGTTCTGAGCTGTCCATCGTATGCCGTGTTTCCCCTCACGTGTCGAGGTCTTCATAATCCAGTCGACCACCAGGAGAAACAGGAAGGGAGAGAGTAGGCAGCCTTGTCTGACTCCGGTCCTTACTTGGAATGCGTCTGTCAGCTGTCCTCCATGCACTACTTTGCACTGTAGTCCATCGTATGAGTTCCGGATAATGTTGACAATCTTCTCAGGAACCCCGTAGTGTCGAAGAAGTTTCCATAACGTCCTATCTACACTGTCAAATGCCTTCTCATAATCAATGAGGTTGATGTACAGTGACGAGTTCCACTCAATTGATTGTTCGACGATGATCCGTAGTGTCGCAATCTGGTCTGAGCACGACCGGTCCTTACGGAATCCAGCTTGTTGATCTCGAAGTTGAGCGTCTACTGTGTCTTTCATCCTGTTCAGTAACACTCTGTTAAAGACTTTTCCTGGTATTGACAGTAGTGTAATGCCTCTGTAATTTTCACACTTGCTCAGGTCTCCTTTCTTTGGAATCTTGATGAGGTGTCCTTCCTTCCAGTCCATCGGCACTTGTTCCTCCTCCCAAATCTTCTTGAATAGAAGATGAAGCATGTTTGTAGTTACTTCGATGTCTGACTTCAACGCTTCAGCTGGTATATTGTCGGGTCCTGCTGCTTTCCCGCTCTTGATTTGTCTGATGGCCATTCTGATTTCTTCGGTCGTTGGTGGATTGACATCTATAGGAAGATCTGTGTGTGCTGCTTCGATGTCCGGTGGATTCATTGGCGCAGGCCTGTTCAGGAGTTCCTCGAAGTACTCTGCCCATCTGTTCCGCTGTTGTTGAATCAGTGATCGGTCTTCCTTCTTTGTCTTTGATTGGTCTCTCTGATTTACTGTATTTCCCTGAAAGCTTCTTCGTCGTATCGTAAAGCTGTCTCATATTTCCTTGTCTTGCAGCTTTTTCCGCCGTCGTTGCTAGTTCTTCCACGTATTTTTGCTTGTCAGCTCTAATGCTCTTCTTCACTTTCTTGTTTGCTTCTATGTACTCAGCTTGTGCTTGGACTTTCTCTGCTCTTCTTCGACTGTTGTTAATTGCTGTCTTCTTGTTCTTTCTTTGATCCTGTCCAGTGTTTCTATAGAGATCCATTCCTTGTGATGATGCTTCTTGGGGCCCAGAACCTCTTCACACGTTGAAGTTAATGTTTCTTTGATGCCTTTCCAGCTATCCTCCATAGTAGTTTCTTCTTCCTTCAGTAGATCCTGTAAGGCTTGGAACCTATTGTTGAGAGCTATCTTGAATTCATTGAGTTTGTCAGTATCTCGAAGGAAGGCTGTATTGAACCTTTGTGGTGCTGTTTGTCCAGTTGTCCAGTTCTTCTTTAGCTTCAGTTTCAATTTGGCCACAACCAGGTGATGATCTGAAGCTATGTCCGCTCCTCTCCTGGTTCTCACATCTTCCATTGTCCTTCGGAACTTTTTATTGATGCAAATATGATCTGTCTGATTCTCTGTGGTGTGGTCCGGTGAGATCCATGTAGCTTTGTGTATACGTTTGTGTGGAAATATTGTGCCGCCTATGACCGATTTGTTGAATGCACACAGATTTGCAAATCTTTCCCCGTTTTCGTTCCTCTCTCCCAGTCCATGCAGTCCCATGATATCTTCATATCCGGTGTTGTCCATTCCGACTTTGGCGTCGAGATCTCCCGTCAGAATGGTGAGGTCCTTTCTTGGGCACTTCACTATGATTGATTGCAGCCTCTCATAGAATTGATCTTTAATGTCGTCGTTGCTATCATTGGTGGATGCATAACATTGGATAATGTTCATTGTGATCCCCTCCTTCTTTGTTTTGAATGATGCTTTGATGATTCTGGATCCGTGAGATTCCCATCCTACAAGTGCATTTTGTGCTACTTTGGACAGCATTAGAGCCACTCCCTGAGTGTGTGGAGCATTTTCCTCTTTGTGACCGGAGTATAGCAGCATCTCTCCCGTATTTAGCCTTTGTTGTCCAGCTTGGGTCCAATGGGTTTCGCTGATTCCCAGCACTGCCAAGTTGTGTCTCCTCATTTCCGTTGCTATTTGACTGGTCTTCCCGTTCTCCCACATTGTCCGGACGTTCCATGTACCTATAAAAATTGTTGCTCTGGTTGTTACAAGGGGCATCGGCCTCGTGACTTCTGAAGGAACTCGGCTTTCACCATGAAGCGTCATATTACCTCTAACTCCCAGGGCAGAGTTTAAATGGTTTGAGTTATTTTTTCTGGTTAGCGTTTTTTTAGCGAGTTAGTTTTCTACGGGATGGGGACGCCAACCCCATGCCCAACCCTCCTCCTTTACCCGGGCTTGGGACCGGCAGTAGACCCCCGAAAGGGACTCCAGGAATCGCCCTACTCCAACATAAAGAAAATTCATTTATATTTCTCTCTACCGTATTCACCTTTTTAAATATTTTACTAAATAACATTTAAAGAAGTTAGGATAAATTAAATAGCAAAATAGCATGTATTTTTCAAGTCATAGATAAAATATAGGACAGTATGCAAGAGGTTATTGTTTTGTAGTGTCTGTTAGTATGTTAAGCCCATATAACTTTCGGACATCTCAATCGATTCATTCTACTTGAGTCACGTTCTAACCTTATTAATTATTTGCTTATCAATCTTGACTGTTTTTATATGAGCGCGTAGGCGTGCGTACACTTCTCATCCCATTACTCGTCACATGTCTGTAACTTATTTTTGTGTAACTATAAATATTGATTAACGCTTGGTTAAAGGGGAGTTGGCTCAACCGCCATCTTCACTGAGCGTCGTTTCTCTTCTAATTGTTCTGTTCGCTTCGTATATAAAATATATGTATTCACAAGTCCATTCTCGTTATTTGACTTATTTAATTCCGTTATTAACTAACGCGATTTAAGTCAATGATTATATACGTGGATTGGTGATAAAAAACATTCATACAATCTACTTGGAGTCAGATCTACGGGCCGCTAAAGTTTATTATTGTTAGGATCCATCATAGACTTTATGTTCCCAGTTTACTATTGATTTTAATTGATTTATTTAATCATAGATGTTTCTCATAAATCAAATTTCAGTATCTCTGATTCCACGAATAACTCTATAACACATGGTGTTTCAGATTATGACATTATTAACTTCGGTGTTACTAAATTACAACAAAATGTAAATTACTTCGAATGTAAAGAATTACAGCCTGTATCTTTACAGATAGAAATCCTCCATTAGGACTCTTTAGTGTAAATTTTTATAAGCTGCTCACTAGTTTAACGCGGTACATATCATAACTTTTGATGACTTGGATAATTTATCTGTAAAATTAAAATATAAAAATAATGTACTTAATTTGAGATCAAACATACTGGAAATATTCTAAAACATTGTGATAAGTCTGAAAAATCATCATAATACTTAAGACACAGATATATGGACTGAGAATATTCTTTTCAATAAATTCTCTTCAAGTTCCACAGCTTTATATTAAAGTTAATAATCCAAAAGATAATGAAGTTTAAGGCAAAAGATCGTTTAAAATTATTAAAAAGTTTGTAAAATAATTTAAAACTTTGTATTTAACAAATGACTTCTAGTTTTTTTTCGTGAGATGAGCAATATGTTGCTTATTATTCATTAAATGTATTAAACTTTTAGATATTTCTATTAACCTGTTTCACTGTAGTGTAAATATAACTTTACTTTGAGAAAATAATTCTCAATGTTATATAGTCACTTATGGTTTCTCAAAATTAAGTAGCATCATTTTCATTGTGATAAAATAAAAAGAAAATCTGTTATACACACGAACATTAATTAAAACTATCATTTGCAGGAAATTTATTAGTGAACTTTCAAATCTTCCTAATCTTGAATGATTTGTGTATGTAAATATTTATTAGAAGCACCATCCATTTACACGTGAATTATTTGGTAGGCGTTTCTTAATCAGGATAAGATGTATTTTAAAAAGGCTTTATTTTTTAAGATAATAAGTATCTTAATTAAACTTTTTGATTAGCTAAACTACGAATTTTATAAATCTTGGTACGGTTCATTTGTTGCTGAAATCAACAGTATTACGAGTAACTCAACTCCACTTCTAATCACTTTGTTACAATAAAGAAAAACAGCGCAACTATTCTGTCTATACATGAAGTAACAGCTTTCGAATATAACTCCATCGATACTACGATGCACTAGACCGACAGTTACAAAAATATTAGATTTTCAAAATGATGAAACTACTTCAACGACACACCGAATGAGTTTTGCACAATATTTACTGATCTAATGATTTGTAATATTTTGGTCTCATGTTATCAAATATTAATCTAAAGATGTCAATGACACTCGGGGTTTGCTAGTCCTTTGGTCCACAACGCCTTTATAATTGAAAGAAAGCAACCCAGACAGATCAAGTCAGGAATGAATAAGATCGAAGATATGTTTTGAAAGTTATCGATATGTTGAGAAGCGTTTGACTTATACTGGCTAGTAGTTGCAGGGTATGCGTAACAAGGCTCATTCACCCGTGATCCCGTGTGGATGCCTGTCCGAGTGCTTTCATCTGGGATGTGTCCAGCAAAACTAATGAGGTGTGCATCAATGTAAAAAACTTGAAAAACAATTTATTTTTAGGATATTTTCACCGCTGCAAATCAGTTTCGCGATTGCAAACCATGATAGCAAACTAATTTTCAACACTTGTCTGAAAAACGGGTATTTATTTTACATTATATCCCGAGACCATAATGTGAAACTAATACCTATTCATTTCTGATAATGGATGACAACGACGTATGATCACTCCCACTGGTTCAAAGGATGAATGGTGTACTAATATCCAAAAACATATACATGTGCACTAGTCATAAGTAAATATTTCTACCACCAGTTCTTTAAATGACTATAATGTCATAAGATGTAAAGACCATACCACAGAATGAACTAATGTTGTTGCAGCCAAAATTTGTAGAAAAGCGTCTTACTTTCGAGGATACGAGAACTACGTTCACCATACTCCACAGAAAGGATAAAAACAAGTGTAAAAAAAGATTTGTTTGTGAAATATTCTTAAGTTTATTAGAAAAAGTTCAGATAACTTAAACTCCGCCGAATCCAGAGACCCACAGATTGGTTTACACGAACAGCTTGGAAACCTCAATCTCACCACAAGATTATGGGCCAGGTTAAGATATCACTTAATCATAGCGAAAACGATACGGAAAAACACTTTGATGCTCGTTTTTATTTTATTTTCGTCCGACTACTCTATAACAAGTCACTGACACACCCGGTTAGTGTTATATAACAGGGACGACTCATAATACAGTAAGATGCGGTTTTACCTGCAGAGTAAACAACGTTTCAAACATTATGTTAGAATAGGTTTGCTTATGTCTACTATCTGATCTTAAAATTGGCTAATAGTTCAGCAAATGTACATATCATGAAAGTCTTATAAAGTTTCATGATTCCTGTGCTTACAACAAAATTCCAAAACTACGATGCCTCAAGCATATACATTTTATTTATAAAGGTATTTTTAATAAGACTAAAATAAAGATAAGATGATCAGACCTTGAAACGCGGGTAGAGAGTAGCCTGAAAAGGCGGCTAAACAACATTCGAAGTTGTTTTACCCGTTACAGCTGACGCTCTATAATTGAATTCTAGTTATACGATATGGGGGACTATGCTGAAGCAGAGGGTATCGCCCTGAAACGCTTAGCAGAGGAACGGAAAGCATGGCGAAAAGATCATCCCTTTGTATGTTAACTAACTAATTATATCATGTCTTAAGGGTTTTGTAGCCAAGCCCATGAAGAACCCTGATGGCTCGTTAGACCTGATGACTTGGAATTGTAGTATACCTGGAAAAAAAGGCGTAAGATCCATGGTATATTCTTTCTAAAGCTATATAGACGTTATGGGAGGGGGGGTTGTTCAGTCTTAGAATGTATTTCAAGCCGGAATATCCAACAACACCTCCCAAATGCAAGTTTGAGCCACCTTTATTCCATCCCAATGTATTTCCGTCTGGTACCGTGTGTCTTTCCCTCTTGGATGAAGAAAAACACTGGAGACCAGCAGTTACAATCAAACAAGTATCTAAAAAACTTTTTTTAACATACTATAAGATTCTCTTAGGTATTCAAGATTTATTAGATCATCCAAATCCTAAAGATCCTGCTCAAGCTGACGCCTACACATTATATATACAAAACAGAAAGGAATACGACAGCCGGGTTAAAAAGCAAGCCGAGTCTTTTCGAAATCCCAACTTGTAATATTCTATATTTCGTTGCAAGATATAAGATAACCATATAAGTGTAAATACAAGACAAATCTTATGCTTCAACATAGTTGTTATTCTGTTTCAAGCCCCGGTGGGCTTTTCTATAATATCTTCAACCTACTCATACGTTGAAATCGCAATTCTCAGGTAATTCCTTTTAGATGCGGTGAAGTTCATTACATGAACATAATAGCACTGAATTACAACCGTTACCAACAGTTTATGTCTGTTGTTAGACCTGTCACATGTTCTATTTTTAAGTAACATATTAGTTGAGTTCTTTATAACTGTCTAACTGCTGAACATGGCGTGTCAAGAATAGAAACTATACCAAAAGATGATGTAAACTGTCCACCTGAATTTCAGCAATTAGTTACCTTGGTAGTTTTCTTTGCAAAAGCTGTCAGGTAATGTTGGCATGTTCAAAGATGCAAATGCCTTTTTTGTCGATTCCTGTGTAAGCCAGTTCCCTAACTTCGTAAGATGTGGATGTCTAAAGTAATCGGTGATTAATATTCTTTTACTAGCTGAATGACAATCTAGTCTCCTAGGATACGGTATCTAAATGTTGGAATGCATAAGACACTTACAATCACTAATCGCCTACAATTTCCCAGTCAGTCAGTTCCAACGTAGGACCAGGCACATATATGCATCCGTCCAAGTTGCCATACCTACCATTTCTAAGCATGAGTCTTTGTAAATTCGTCGGTATATGTTTTCAAATCATGTCTTTTGCTTCATACATCATGGTCAGTTACATAAAGTTCTCGTCGGGATTAACTGTATTCGGAATCGTTAGGGAATTATGTAGATAAACATGAAGTATGGGAACTGCTGTTAGTTCTTTGCGCCGGACAAAACTTATTTGTAGAAGTCGGTACCCTGCCGAGACACGTTCGTTCCAAAACACCATCCATAATGGTTTAGGTTAATCCAGTCCACTTCTTTACCGTAGTTTCTAGGGTCTCCGGACAACTTATGTCACCCACAACTCGAACTTCTTTGATGGAGGTTGTAGCTGCTGTGCTTTGTTTACCGTCGTTTCGTTTCACCACAATAAATAACTACTAGTGATTCCTTCCTCCATTTTTTTACGATTCAGAGGTAGGACTTTTAGTCAGGTTGAATTCGTTCTCTTTACTCAATTTTCTGGATTTATCGGGATTGGATCCTGCTAGGAAAGAAGTATCAGTACAGCCGTTTGTAGCGTAGCACATGAAACTAGATGGAATCTATCCTCTAAGTCTAGGTTTGTATCGAACCAGGATCGATTGTTCTGAATCCATTCGGAAATCTAAAACATAATTCACTGTCATGGCATAGTGCATTGAAATTCAGCTGGAGTACCGTCACTGTTGCACCAAATGTCATAATCCCTAACTTTCGCTAGGCGAACACGAGTATTGCCTGATATTATTTGGCATGCACAACTAACTTAATATACAAACTCAGCTGACCTCTCTACAAAGGGCATATGCAGATATATGTTCCTCCAAAATTTGGAGAAATCTTCCGCTTGTTATTGTGCCAAAATACATGTTAGATATGTATGCATTTGAGTGATTTTTATGTGGCCGAACAATAATCATAACCGTTTACTTGAGGTTGGGAAGTTTCTCTTCATAATTTAGATCCACTCCCTTACATTTCCCCGACAGAAGCTGAAACCTCGTGTTTAGAGGAGTCTGCTTACAAACAATAAGTCACAGGTCCCAACACCTCACCACCCACTTCGTGTTGGGTATCTGGTTAATATTGCTAGCCCTCACGTAAATTATACCCAAAGCGAAGTACATAGTAACGTACACGGTAAGTTGGTTATATCTTTACACCTTGCTCCTTTCAGAGATACCTACAGAATGCCATCGATGGAACCATTAAGAGGGGTAGTGACAGTGATTTACCACCACTAATCTCTTTCCTGGTTTGAATTAAGGATGAAAAGTATACCTTCGCTCTACTTGTGATGCCCCTGCTAAACCCTTGAAGATGTCAATAAAATCCTCTTCCCTAGGCTATTTCAGCTCATTATCCTGCTCAAAAAATAAAAAGCTGCCCGGATGCAAAAATATACGGCTTTCTTTTAAAAAGTGATTATCAGCATCTGATATAGTGACGTCACCAGTACATCCACAATCTGAAAGGAACCCGGCTAGTTGTTTACGAGTCAGTCATCCACGTGTTGAGCACAAATTCTTGTATAAAGATTACTACTACCGGCTAGTCGTTTGTAACACTCTAGCCAACTTCTATTATAAATTTAAAGCAATTACTCCCTTTGATAAATTTCGATAATGTAATAAGAAGACAGAGATTATCATATCACCTACACATAACCTGGCTAAAGGGTTAACAGTTATTGGACCCTATCAGAAGACATCTATGTAAGTGTTCTCAAAAGGATTCTTTTGAATTGGTCGATCATTTAGGTGATATTAATATCAAAGAAAAGACGATATGTTCATTTGATGTGAATTACTTGTCTACAAATGTACCTTTGAAAAAAACTAGTGATATATTATGTGATTACATATCTGTAGACAATCTTCACGCACATGTCCCTGTAAAAATCCTTAAAGATTTACCATTATTATGTGTTGGCAAAGTTCAGTTCACTTTTGAAGGTGAATACTTTCGTCAGATTGAGGGGGTTGCTATGGATAGTCTGCTAGGACCATTATTAGCAGACGTGTTCATGGCACATGTTGAAAATCAGGCTGATGACCTAATTGTAAACCTGTCACTTTATAAGATATATGTGGACAATATCTTAGTTGTTTGTGAAAGAAAAGAGGATATGTACTGTTTATTAAATGAATTCAACACTCTCCAAAACCATATCAGTCTCTCATGTGAAAAGGAGAAGAACGATCCTAGATATACTTCTGAGTAGACGAGATGGCTCAGTCAAGTGGTCCATTTTTAGAAAACCAACGTGGACATGTCAATACCTTAGTTATTATAGTTATTGCCTTGTGCAATACAAACATGGTTTGATAAAGTGTCTTTCCAACAGGCTTGATCGTATTTGTACAAATGAAGCCATTGATGACGATGTTAAGTTGCTAAACAAAACATTAATAGAAAATGGTTACCCTCTGAAATTCATAAATAGATGGAAAGTCCATGGTACAGTGAGACCTACTGTAGCCTCAGTAGAAAAAAAGCCTGTCTACATCACCTTACCATTCAGAGGTGATTCAAATAGTCTGTTATTGAAACAAAGACTTAAATCAGTCATCAGCAAAACGTACTGCGCAGCAAAGGTCGTTGTCAAAGAAAGAACAAGGTGCGTGTTTCATACAAAACCTAAAAGACATGAAAATGATTGTGTCACATCCCATTGTGTTTACCAATTTAAATGTGTGTGTGGTCACACATACATAGGGAGGAGCAATCGTAATCTTAACATTAGGGTGAGTGAAAATGTACCCAAATGGCTGCAGAAACAAATACAATCAAGTGACCCAATAAGGGCAAAGGATAAACATCCATCATCCTCCATTGCTAAACATATAATTGAAACAGGGCACAAGATTGATCTAAACTCGGCTTTTGTGGTATTGTATAAAAGTGTAAAAGGGCGTATACTAAGGTTTATTGAAGCCTTAGCCATACGAAAATTCAAACCCCCTTTGTGTATTCAAAAACAGTTTGTTCTTACCTTAAACCTACCCTGGTAATATTGACTTATTATCCAGAGTGATTAGGTTTTGAATTGTGTTCAGATTATTATTATTACTCATTATTCTATTATTATTATTATTATTGTCCTTATCTCCTCTTACCTCATTTCCAGTCTAGTTGACCTTTTATTTTTTTATATATAAATGCTCTTAACAAGTATATGTGTGACCAGATTGTTCGAAATGTATTGCGCTAATATATCACATAGTTCTGATAATCTCCGTCTTATTACATTATCGAAATTCTATTATAACATATACTTTTACAAATTAACAGAGCACACCTAACTGATGTAGATGCTTTTTCACTCTCCATATGCCTACAAACCATCGTTTAATTTCTACGAGAACGAAACAGTTGTAATCTGTGATGTACCTTTATGCACTAGTATTCCGAATGACAGATGTCTAGACACTATTAGTTGTTTGCTTGAGAATAACGATCTTCTCCAGCAAATGTCTATCAAGCATTAGTTCAATCATGAAATATCTCAAGCTGCTTAAATTCAACGCTGTTTACCTTCAGAGGAACTTTATATGAACAACAACAGATCTTAAGAACATACAGAACTAAACCTTTCTATAAAACAACCAACACTACGAAGCGCCTTAGTTAGAACTAAAGGTCGCGTTTACATTCACGCAAAATCCCGTCTACAGATTAGGTTATGTCGATTGTGATACGATCTACATTGAAGAATCTCGACTAGTGTCAAGGAGCACTTAAGTTACACAAAAAGGCCTAATAATCCTGTAGAATTGGAAAATCCACAAATTAAACCAGAGATAACAGTATATGCTATTTCCAATAATCACCGACTTAATATTAAAAATCTCAAAATAATTCAGAAAGGCCTTTCCAACCATAAAAAGAGCGAGGATCTTACATAATGCTAAGTCCCTCTGCCATCAACAGGAAAGAAGGCCTCACTTCATTCAACTTGAACCGTTCACCCAAACAACCACATTTGACTCGATCCACACAATCTATGCACACACTCAAATTTTAACTTCACCACTTCATACTTTAAATTGTACGTTCTTTACAACCAGCATAATGGACACAGATGGAAACAGTAATGTCTCATACTGAATCGCCTTCACAAAGAATAACATTAGATTGTTATATTCAAACCTATTATGATTTTGATTGTACTAAAATTATTCTGCTTTGTTTCCTTCGTACTATTTAAACGTGTTAATTTCATTTCCATTATTTATTTGCTTACTCTGAAGAAGTGAATGACATTGAGTCAAGAGACGTCAGAAATGCAGATCTCTACTCGTTGATATATCACAAGAATATTTATTGTCATCGTTTAAGTGAGCTCGTTTTTCTTCGAATCGGTTCCTCCCATTTAAAACTAAAGACTTCAATCATTAAGATCATGAGTCAGTTGGAGCTAGACCACCATGGAAAACCTGGAAGCACTAGACGGCCGTTTCGTTCTATTGTGGGACTCCTCAGCAGTACGCATCCAGGACCTCTCCCCCTGCGAGATCCGAACCCAGGACCTACTGGTTTCGCGCGCGAGCACTTAACCACTAGACCACTGAGCCGGCATCCAACGGTGTTCATGTCTAACTTCAACTAATCCACGAAATTGAGCGACAAATCCACCATTGTCTTCAGTGAGTTTCTATCCCACAACAGACCTGGTTGAACTTCACTGGTCACTACTTCTCACTAGAACTCCAGGATATACCTCTTGAAGCCAGTCACTAGTGAGCATATGTCCTAACATATTTGAGTTACTAAACACATCCTACTAACACAAAGAACAAGTAGAGGAGAATGTGAGCGAAAAATTTGCTGAGATATTTTCGAAAATATGTTATTTTCTCAGCATTAAAGGTAATAAATACATTATTTCTAACAACTTTGGAAACTTGGATTTATATGTGACTTCATAGGATTGATATACTCCGCCTGGAGTCTCTTTCGGGGGTCTACTGCCGGTCCCAAGCCCGGGTAAAGGAGGAGGGTTGGGCATGGGGTTGGCGTCCCCATCCCGTAGAAAACTAACTCGCTAAAAAAACGCTAACCAGAAAAAATAACTCAAACCATTTAAACTCTGCCCTGGGAGTTAGAGGTAATATGACGCTTCATGGTGAAAGCCGAGTTCCTTCAGAAGTCACGAGGCCGATGCCCCTTGTAACAACCAGAGCAACAATTTTTATAGGTACATGGAACGTCCGGACAATGTGGGAGAACGGGAAGACCAGTCAAATAGCAACGGAAATGAGGAGACACAACTTGGCAGTGCTGGGAATCAGCGAAACCCATTGGACCCAAGCTGGACAACAAAGGCTAAATACGGGAGAGATGCTGCTATACTCCGGTCACAAAGAGGAAAATGCTCCACACACTCAGGGAGTGGCTCTAATGCTGTCCAAAGTAGCACAAAATGCACTTGTAGGATGGGAATCTCACGGATCCAGAATCATCAAAGCATCATTCAAAACAAAGAAGGAGGGGATCACAATGAACATTATCCAATGTTATGCATCCACCAATGATAGCAACGACGACATTAAAGATCAATTCTATGAGAGGCTGCAATCAATCATAGAGAAGTGCCCAAGAAAGGACCTCACCATTCTGATGGGAGATCTCGACGCCAAAGTCGGAATGGACAACACCGGATATGAAGATATCATGGGACTGCATGGACTGGGAGAGAGGAACGAAAACGGGGAAAGATTTGCAAATCTGTGTGCATTCAACAAATCGGTCATAGGCGGCACAATATTTCCACACAAACGTATACACAAAGCTACATGGATCTCACCGGACCACACCACAGAGAATCAGACAGATCATATTTGCATCAATAAAAAGTTCCGAAGGACAATGGAAGATGTGAGAACCAGGAGAGGAGCGGACATAGCTTCAGATCATCACCTGGTTGTGGCCAAATTGAAACTGAAGCTAAAGAAGAACTGGACAACTGGACAAACAGCACCACAAAGGTTCAATACAGCCTTCCTTCGAGATACTGACAAACTCAATGAATTCAAGATAGCTCTCAACAATAGGTTCCAAGCCTTACAGGATCTACTGAAGGAAGAAGAAACTACTATGGAGGATAGCTGGAAAGGCATCAAAGAAACATTAACTTCAACGTGTGAAGAGGTTCTGGGCCCCAAGAAGCATCATCACAAGGAATGGATCTCTATAGAAACACTGGACAAGATCAAAGAAAGGAAGAACAAGAAGACAGCAATTAACAATAGTCGAAGAAGAGCAGAGAAAGTCCAAGCACAAGCTGAATATACAGAAGCAAACAAGCAAGTGAAGAAGAGCATTAGAGCCAACAAGCAGAAATACGTGGAAGAACTAACAACGACGGCGGAGAAAGCTGCAAGACAAGGAAATATGAGACAGATTTACGATACGACGAAGAAGCTAGCAGGGAAATACAGTAAATCAGAGAGACCAATCAAAGACAAAGAAGGAAGACCGATCACTGAGATTCAGCAACATCGGAACAGATGGGCAGAGTACTTCGAGGAACTCCTGAATGGGCCAGCGCCAATGAATCCACCGGACATCGAAGCAGCACACACAGATCTTCCTATAGATGTCAATCCACCAACGACCGAAGAAATCAGAATGGCCATCAGACAAATCAAGAGCGGGAAAGCAGCAGGACCCGACAATATACCAGCTGAAGCGTTGAAGTCAGACATCGAAGTAACTACAAACATGCTTCATCTTCTATTCAAGAAGATTTGGGAGGAGGAACAAGTGCCGATGGACTGGAAGGAAGGACACCTCATCAAGATTCCAAAGAAAGGAGACCTGAGCAAGTGTGAAAATTACAGAGGCATTACACTACTGTCAATACCAGGAAAAGTCTTTAACAGAGTGTTACTGAACAGGATGAAAGACACAGTAGACGCTCAACTTCGAGATCAACAAGCTGGATTCCGTAAGGACCGGTCGTGCTCAGACCAGATTGCGACACTACGGATCATCGTCGAACAATCAATTGAGTGGAACTCGTCACTGTACATCAACCTCATTGATTATGAGAAGGCATTTGACAGTGTAGATAGGACGTTATGGAAACTTCTTCGACACTACGGGGTTCCTGAGAAGATTGTCAACATTATCCGGAACTCATACGATGGACTACAGTGCAAAGTAGTGCATGGAGGACAGCTGACAGACGCATTCCAAGTAAGGACCGGAGTCAGACAAGGCTGCCTACTCTCTCCCTTCCTGTTTCTCCTGGTGGTCGACTGGATTATGAAGACCTCGACATGTGAGGGGAAACACGGCATACGATGGACAGCTCAGAACCAATTAGAAGACTTGGACTTCGCAGATGACCTAGCCCTCCTATCACATACACACGTACAAATGCAGATAAAGACAGCCAGCATAGCAGCAGTCTCTGCATCAGTAGGCCTCAACATACACAAAGGGAAAACCAAGGTCCTCAAACACAACACGGAGAACAGCAATCCAATCACTCTTGATGGCGGAACTCTGGAAGATGTGGAATCCTTCACATACCTGGGAAGCATCGTCGATAAACAAGGAGGTTCAGATGCAGACGTAAAGGCGAGGATTGGCACAGCAAGGACAGCATTCCTTCAATTAAAGAATATATGGAACTCAAAACAACTCTCAACCAATATCAAAGTCAGAATCTTCAATACGAACGTCAAGGCAGTTCTACTGTACGGAGCTGAAACTTGGAGAACTACAACAACCACCATCAAGAAGGTACAGGTATTTATCAATAGCTGTCTACGCATAATACTCAACATCTATTGGCCGGATACCATCAGCAACAGCCTTTTGTGGGAGAGAACCAACCAGCTTCCAGCTGAAGAGGAAATTAGGAAAAGACGATTGAAATGGATAGTACATACATTGAGGAAATCATCAAACTGCATTACGAGACAAGCGCTAACTTGGAATCCTGAAGAGAAGCGGAAAAGAGGAAGGCCAAAGAACACATTACGTCGGGAAATAGAAGCAGATATGAAAAAGATGAATAAGAACTGGAAAGAGCTTGAAAGGATTGCCCAGGACAGGGTTGGATGGAGAATGCTGGTGAGCGGCCTATGCTCCTTCACGAGGAGTAACAGGCGTAAGTAAGTCATAGGATTGATAGCGTTCGAGATGTTTTGGGTGACCATACTTTGAATATTAAGCCTACGAGGATATTCACTAAACTATTAGGATAACCCCTACGTGCCACTAGAAAGTGATTTCGATTGAGAACATTAAGATGAAACAAACCTCTGAAATTAGTACCATAACGGTCAATAGTCCACATTTAAACAGTCCCTATACAAGACCCAGAATCACAGATAATATGTAGTGTCTAGTAATGTGTCACGCTTACGTAAGTTACTCTGGCTTGTAGATATAACAATTAATTCACCCCTCTTGAGTCGGTACCCACACTGACCTTGACCTTGTCAATCATTCACCCATATCCTTATTTATTTTTTGAGCTTGTGTATGTATTTATCCTATTCTTCACATCTCTTTAGTTTATTTTCATATCTGAACATAAATAGTGAGTCACACTTTACCAAATCGAGTTTATACGACTACCATTTCGGTTTGATTTCTCTTATCGTCTGTCTGTGGTGACGAGTGTATGAAATATACGTATCCAAAAGCCGATTTCGCATTTGACTTAATCTTTACCATTAATCACTAACGTGAATGAAGTTGATAAATATATACGAAAACAGGCGGGATATCTATTTTTTACCATCATCATACGATCAAATTCCAGTCAGATAAAGGGACATGACAAGCGACAAAAACCATAATTATAAGCTTAAATGATAAAATATAGTAAACGCTTCTTCTTTACTTACAGCTACAGTAAGTGACACTGATTTTATTTAACGATGTAGAATTATAGCTTTTAACAACTAGCCGCCATAACTGTGAATATGAAAATAAAGGAATAAAGACTTATATTCGACGAAATCTGAGCAGGATGTGTTCAAGGTAGAATAAAATAACGAGAACTATTCAATTGTTTAAAATTAACACATCCAACTAAAGTTTTAGAACATCTTAAAAAATGTACGAAGTTCCGGAAAAATCAAAACTAATCTTGAAGAATATATTCTTAATGAATTTTGCTTCCTTAAAATGTACAGAAATTTTTCGTCTGTGACAAATGAATAATCGATGAGTTGTTAGAGCGATTCAGTCGAGAGTGACAGGGTAGCAAACAGATATTAGTTAAATTACTAAGTCATTAAAAATTATTTTGCTACAAAATAACTAACATATCTACATTTTTGTGATTTAAATTTGTCTATTTGTTTAGTGGATATCCAGCATACTCATCTCCGTTATCTTGAGGTATTCTTTCTTCTTGTAAACATGTTTTATCAGTAGGAATTGTTAGATAATGAGGATCATGCTGTAAACGTTCATGTTTTTCAAGCAATGATTTTGTGGCATTGAATTGGTAACAGACCGTCATAATAGGTAAACTAGGATTAGCTAAATGAATATAGGAACACTGAATGGATTTCTTCACACTAGATGTCTCACTGTGAGTCATAATATTACCGAAAACAGGGAGAGGGGACATAGAAACTCCACGTTCATATTGTGGACACTTTTTATAAGCTTCAAGACTGCAAATATCAAAAGCCACGCCTACTTGGCATATTCCGCAGTTGTTCATTACCGAGTTTACACACTGCTTTGGGAAATTCTGTCTGTACATTGAATGAAAGGCCAAAAGCCTCAAAAACTGACGAATCCAACCGCCATGACCTACCTAAAGATAAAATTATAATAAATTACAGTAAAACACAAGAACAAAATAAAACTTTCCATACTCGTCTACGTGACACAATAATAAAAATAAACAGAAGACAATACTATAAATAGATTTAAAATTCTCTCCACACTAGACCGTTTGATGTTAACAAAATGAGAAAACAGTGAAGTTTTGCTTACTTACACTTTGTCCACTTGTGAGGAAAGAGGATTAGAAAGTGACTTGACTATCTTATCTGTCCGTGTAATACAATTACTATTTTAACGCTAAATAAGCTTGTATACATTTAGAGAAGAGGTGGGCCCGGACAAACCTTATTTATCTAATAAATCCAGAATTTTTACTTCAGATATGTTCGCAGTTTTATACTATGGTTACATCTAATGATGACTATCGTAACCAGTGGTTGGAGACTCTGAGTGACATGGCTCAGAATCGGTTACAATGGCGTAGCTGCATACATTCTCTGTCTTCCCTTAAACCGTAAGATTAAGATTGCTTTTTACCTTCCTTTCTACGAACTGATTATTTATTCCTGTATTATATCCTTATACACAATCTTTTATATATTACTACTATTGAAGTAACTACTTTTATGAATTTGGTGTTCTTGTTGCTGTGCTAATGAGATATAGAAACTTGGACCGATGCACATATGTGCCCGGTCCTACGTTGTAGTTGACTGATATTTATTGACATTTCCAAATAATAAATTTGGACTATCTGTATCAACTTTTACGTCGTTCACACATTGTCAGTTAAATTCACATCATATCAGTCAATGTAGAGTCTAATACAGATGTGTGCTGCCCCGATTCGCCAAACCATATTAACACAACGAGATGAAATTAATAAAATGAATAGCAAAAGAAATCGAAATAATATAATTGAAATGATAATGAAAAATACTAGGCAATAAGAATACAGTTTAAAAGACACAGTGGAATATTGTGCATGACGGAATACTAAATTCAAAATAGTATTAATTTGATGTCATTTCAAGGAAGAATGAACTGCACCAATCGTTTTCTCCCGTAAACCCTAAATGGCTTCAGATGATTGAGTTAGCCCTCCCAGATGCAGTTTTCTTATCTCTGGTTTACGAACAATACATTTGCGATTAAGTAGAAGTCAGTCAATCGCACTACAGAGATCTGCATTTATGCACCTAGTGCCTAATAAAGGTATGTCTATATATGAATAAAATGGACAACAGTAAGTACTGAACCCATTAACAGACTGATTGATTTTGATGCTTACTACCTGAATTTACATCAATTTGATACGCAGAAAACTCCATAAAAATTAAATCTATTGAATGAGATGAAATAGAACATGCTAAAACCAACTAAAATATAACGAAAAATCTATCTAAAAACACAAAAGATACATACAAGTTCAAACTGATTAATAAGGATAAATTGAGATCATGAACGGATCAATATTAGATCACCATTGAAAACCTGGAAGCAGCGGAAGGCCGTTTCGTCCTAGCGCACTCACGATCCCGTACAGAGGACTCGAACCCAGAACCATCGGCTTCAAACGCGATAGCCCAACCTCTGGCATCCAATTCTTGGTCTCAACCAAAACTCAACAATCTCCATAACCCAATACTGATAATTATCATGTGTTCACTAGTAAGAAGCCGTGACCAGTGGAGTTCAGCCGTGTCGGGTGTGAGGTAGTTATTCACCGAAGACAATGGAAGATGGTTGCTTAATATCGTGGACTGGTTGGATTTCGACAAAAACAACGTCAAATCCCGGCTCAGTGGTCTGGAGGTCAGGCGTCCGCGCGCAAGGCCGAGAGTCCCGAGCTCGAGTCCCGCGTGCGGGATCATGGGTGCGCTGAGGAGTCCCATACTAGAAAGAAACGGCCCTTCAGCGCTTCCAGGTTTCCAATGGTGGTCTAATAGTGATCTGTTCATGATATCAATTAAAACTCGACAATCTTCACAACCCTGCACCGATAAATTAAATGATAAATACTGCTAATATTCCTTAATTATGAGTGGATAAATGAAATCGTATGACTCTTGTACTATTCATAATTCCATTATAAGAATCATATCCGATCTCAGTTGTCTTATTATAAGTTTTTTTTATGATCTTTCCTAGTTTCCGCATATTTTGTTAATGTGCGAGGATTTCCTTTGTCTGACTTGTTATACAGAAAAGATCTTTTTAACATAAGCAAGAATTAACTTTAGTGAATTGTCAGTCGCTGTGTATTTTTTATTACCTTATCTTGTTCCTAATTGTTTACTCCGGACTTTTGAGAAAAGGTTGAGATGTTGTATATGGATCAGTGAAAGCTTTTATTAGGGTCACTATTTAAACTTTCAACTATTAGGAACACGGTTGTGGATAGACACTTAAAATCTTGCAAACAGGTTAAATTTAAACCACTCACTTTCCTCTTATCTATTCTCTGGAAAATCGAGATGGAAATACGTCGAAATCCATCCATGTGAATCAACACACAAAAGCACTACAATCATTTTTAGAACATATATTAAGTGAGCAAAAGTAGCAGAGAAATAACAGAAACTTTTGCGCTTGAAGACAAGAAGTTATTAATCACAGTTGTGAAGACATCCTAAAATATGGTCAGTATAAATTCAATTTAAGAACTCATAGGACTATTTTACACTAAGAATTCTCTAACATACTAACCATATAATACTTAATAAAGCGACTACAAATAAGCAATTAACATTTAATTATTTTCTTTTGTCGGAGAAGGTTGGAAGAAAGCTAGGGGCGACCAGACCAAAACATAGCACAAATCCATGAAATCATTGACAAGTGAACTGAGCCATGTTAGTAGGTATAGACTACCTCATTGGAATCCGCGAGACAATAGCAACTGATGGTTAGACACCCTGAATGATATGGCTCAAAATCGTTTGCAATGGCGCAGGTGCGTCCATTCTGTGTTCTCCCAAACTCTAATCTTCTGAATTCTTCATGTCCTTTTTTCCTCTTCCGAAATTTATTTCACTGTATTATACTCTTTAAATAACATCTTCAAGCCCTAATCTTTCTGATTACTGCTTATACTTTTACTACCTCTACCACTATGGGATTGGAATCGACAACTGCATCTCTGTGTTAATGTGGTATGGCAACTCGAACTGACGTACGTACGAAGTTCCACGTTGTTACTGACTGACTGACTTTAATGATAGGTGTTTTTCAAATACAAGCACTCGAAGATACTACAAATATGACAAAATCGGACGACGCTTTTGTCAGAGCACTTCAAGTACTATATCCAGCAGTCAAACAAGAAACAGAACGATAAGATTTGGAAGTAACGGCGTCACGATACTTGATCAAGCGCCTACATCTCAGTCCTCGTTAGAGCTAACAGTATAAACATCAATGTACAATCTCTACAAAATTATCTATTTTTCCCAGTTATTTACTAATAAGGACGAATTTAGGTGAATGACTAAAAGACCACATTGTAAATAGATAGTGCGAAAACTACCGTTAAATAAGTTATTACATCAATTTGTATGCACTACTATTCCTTAGTGACCACCGTTCTTCATTATTGTAGTTCCCGTTACCAAAATAAATAATACAGAAAACAATAAGATTCAACACGTAAAAATTTACCATAATATCTTTTATAACCTTTCCAGCGAAAACTCCATGACATGGTATCGTAATATGTAAAAGAATTGAAGACACATTAAACTTACAATAAGAACATGTCCGGCATAAGTAGATATGGGCGATTCTGCAGCTTTGGCATTTTCATTTGGAAAGACATCAAAATTCTTACAAATTACCTTCCCCATCGGTAGCAAATCACTAGACCCTATAATTGGAAAAGGATCTTGACAAGAAACGTTGGTATGGTTCACCCTTGTTTCTACAAGACGAGAACAAAGATCCAGAAGGAAGTCGTGTGTTCGACTTGCCATCTGTAACCATTATAGGAAGTAAAATACAAATAATCACTCTTGGTGGAGCCTATACAATCAAAAACAAATTCAAACTAGTGAAATCATTTGATAATTAACAGTTTGAAAATAAATAATGACATTTTCACACCAACTAACTTTAAAATTATCACATCTATTCAGTAAAAAGAAGTTGCTTTTGATTCGTTGATAATAAATTTTAGATAAACGAAAAGTGGGACTGTATAGAGAATACTATTTTACTTTATTTATTTCATTTGAACACATAGATATTGGTACAAGGAGGCACCAAATACATATGCGCCACATAAACCTCATTTGTGCGAGGGCTGTGATACTGCTCGGGTGCCCAAACCGAAGCAGGTGGTCTTCTTAGGGGACCACACCCGGAGCCTTCGATCTGAAGGTCTGATCCACAAGGCAGTGGAGCATCGTAAGGAGATGCAGTCCCATGGTAGCCGGTGACCAACGATTGGTTCATACGCCATTTGTTCCCTCAGGATCCTGGAGCCAATGTGCACCATTAATTTGAAGTTAGGGTTTTCCAACTCCCCTGGGTGGACTCTCCATGTCCACCAACCCGGTTAAAGCCCCGGACATTCGCTTTTCGTCCTCTCAATTTCGTAAACAACACACCCGCCACGAGAAGGCAGTGAGTAGGATTTCCCTGACAGAGGCTATATGCGCGTAGCCATGTGAGAGCATTTCGAGAGGGTGAGTGGACTCTCCCCACTCTCGGCCGTACCAGGGCATTTGGGGGCAGAGAATACTATGATATATAGACAATATGATGTATAACAAAGATCTTGGACGAAATAACAGTATCATTAGAGATTAGATAGTCACAACCTTGGGCATCTATTTCCATATAACCAAAACTCAAAAAAATGGATGACCAACCAAGAAACACTTAATTTTTGAATAAAATATAAAAAATGATATGCTCAGAATGTTGCCAAGTATTCCATTGTTGTATAAGTGGTTGCAACTGCAGGTCTAGCAATATCAATACTGTACAGTATTGATAATTTATTGAATTCTGATTAATTAGTAACTAAATATAAGTTTATTTATGAAAACCCGATTTATATATATCGTGTGAAGGATTACCCAATTAAAAATAGACATAGGTTCGATTCTGCAAACAAACATTACGTTTAACCCAGCAACTAACTGTACTTCCGTATTGTGCAATCGGAAAGGGAATACAATGCCGATTGCTACGAAGTTAGGCAAAAAGATATTAGTTTAAGAGACATCCAAAATAATTAAAAGTAAAAACCTATTTCATATTTGGCCTCAGTTTACTAAGTAGTTGTTGCTCACTAACATTTGGTGATAATATTTCGATGTTTTCACTCAGTCAGCTACAAAGTAGGACCGGGCACATATGTGCATCGGTCCAAGTTTCTATATCATTAGCACAGCAACAAGAACACCAAATTCATAAAAGTAGTTACTTCAATAGTAGTAATATATAAAAGATTGTGTATAAGGATATAATACAGGAATAAATAATCAGTTCGTAGAAAGAAAGGTAAAAAGCAATCTTAATCTTACGGTTTAAGGGAAGACAGAGAATGTATACAGCTACACTGTAGATCACTAACGTAGATGATCTATGCCATTGTAACCGATTCTGAGCCATGTCACCCAGTGTCCCTAACACTAGTCAGCATTGCGCGTCGTGGTAATCGGTGTTCAGAAATATGTAACAACGTGACCCAACCAACTCAGTCGATGAAGATTTACAATCTCATCAACTGATTTACAATTATTCAGGTTTTCACTAAGACATCCAAAAACCACTATATTGCAAAAATTATAAATTTTTTATAATGGTGGTTACAAATAAGTGTTACGTTTAGTTGACTGTATTTTTGGTTATCCTTGAAGTAATATAAGCAAATTTATGACATACACCAAAGGTAGGATTTAAGGTCTTCCATTTAGAAAAATAAGTTCAAACAGATTACATTTCACTCAGTAAGTAAAAAATACTGAAAATATGACTGTGATATCACCTCCACAGATAACAATATTTTAAAAAATCAATAACCTCATGAGTACATTCTCCACCAATGTTGCGCCAGCCATCACATTCAAGTCCCGTCTTGAAATTTGTTTCTGTGAACTGCTGAACTTCAGATCTTGGGCGACCAGTAAGAGACCCAAAGTTCTGTCGTACCAATCGGTTAAGAAAGTGAATCTAAACATACTCTTTCACGTATTCGTGATTCCAGTTCAACAACAGACGGGTCGGTTATCTCATATGCCGTCTAAGAAATTACACACAAATTTAAATGCAAGTGTCAATAAAATATTATAATACTATATAGTATACACGTCCCCAGCACCACTACCAAAGTTACAACAGAATTAACAGAAATATTTCGTCGTCGTACTGATTTAGATTTAACTGGATCGATCATAGAACCTCTACGTCCACAAGTATAACAATACATGTACATAATACATTATTAAATATTGGAAAAAACATATGGGAAATCTACCATCAATGCACGGAACACTGTCTGAATTAAGAATGTATTAAAACTCAGACAAAGACACTAATTTCAACTATCAAGCTACATGCTTGGGACCTGAATTGACAACTTCGCCTTGGGAATCCGGATAGCATTACTCTTTCTCAGACTAATGTTTCCGCAATTTAAAATCTTAAGGTAGCTTGTTTTACTGAGTATTTACAAGGTGTTTCTGTACATATGATTCGATTTAAAATCTACGTACAAGATTATGGTTGGGTGAATTACATCATATAGATAGCCGACCAGTCATAACTGACACGCTTCAGTCACCTTATTCTAAAAACAGCTACTTCTCAGTACAATTTTTTATGATGTTCATATCGAAAAACTGGTCCAAAAGTTAAACATCAAGTAAGTTATGATTTACGAAGGCTGATTCCTAACGCAGTTTGTGGGCCGGTTGCTTATGTCAGTCAGTCAGAAACAACCTGGAACTTCGTACGTACGTACATCAGTTCGAGTTGCCATATCACATTAGCACAGAGATTCAGTTATCGATTCAAATCCCATAGTGGTAGAGGTACTGAAAGTATAAGTAGAGATAGGGGACATTAAGGTTTGATGATGTTATTAAAGGAGTATAGTCCAGTGGAATAAATTGGGAAAGAAAATAAAGGACATGAAGAATTCAGAAGATTAGAGTTTGAGAGAACACAAAGAGTCGATGCACCTACGCACACTATTTCAAACGATTTTGAGCCATGTCATTCAAGGTCTCTAACCATCGGTTTCTATCATCTCGCGGTCCCCAACCAGGTATTCTACACCTACCAACATGACTCAGTCCACTTGTCAGTGACTTCATGGATTTCTGCCATGTTTTGGTCTGGTCGCCCCTAGCTTTCTTCCGACCTACTCCTACACCATCCTTACCTAGTACACATTTCATAACAACTGCATTACTTACTCGGTGGTCCCAGGATATACGAGCGATGTTTCGAAGACACCTATGGTCAAATACTAGTAACCTACGAATATCCTCTACTCTTACTGGCCATGTTTCACTGCCATAAAGTAGGACGGAACGAACTGCTGCGCAGTAAACACGTCCTTTGGTTGATAGACGGATATCTCGCCTACGCCACAAATGACGCAAGTTGGCAAAAGCTAGTCGAGCCTTTTGTATCCGTGCTGAGATTTCGTCACACACCAAACCACAAGCGCTGATGAGACTTCCGAGATAAGTGAAGCGATCGACACGCTCAACTACTTCACTCCCTATCACTAGTTCGGGTGTCGACGCAACCCAATCCTGAAGCAACATTTTGCATTTCGAGGGAGAAAATCGAATGCCGAACATGTCTGCATTGTTGCTTAGAGTGGTCAGCAGACTCTGCATTTTGTCAGCGTCTTCACTAAATAGAACTATGTCATCGGCATATTCTAAGTCAACAAGTGGAGCTCCCGGTAGAAGTTCAACTCCTGGAAATTTAGATGAGGAAAGTGTCATCTCTAAAAGGACGTCAACGACAAAGTTAAACAAGAATGGAGAGAGTGGACAGCCCTGACGAACACCACTTGAGGTAATCAATTCTGATGACAGTTCATCATAAGCTCTCACTTGGCCAGTTGTGTTCGAGTAGAGAGCCTTTATAAAGTTGGAGTACTTCTTTGGTACTTCTTTCAGTGACAAACACTGCCATAGAACCTCACGATCAACAGAGTCAAATGCAGCCTTAAGGTCGAGAAATACTATCATTGTGGGGCGTCTGAATGTGTGTCTATGTTCTAGGACCTGACGTAATGTGAATATTTGATCAATACAACCACGTCCAGGTCGAAAACCAGCCTGGTTTTCTCTAGTCTGCTCTTCACGAGCTTTGGTTAGACGTCGAAGTATTATTGAAGCTAATATTTTAGACACTATATTAGTCAAACTAATTCCTCTGTGATTGTCGCAAGAAGACTTTTGTCCTTTCTTATAGACTGGTACAATCAGTGATTGAGACCAGTCGAATGGGATTACGTCCAGTTCCCAGATTCTACCTAAGACCTCAGTCAATCTCGCTGCTAATACTGGACCGCCATCCTTAAAAATCCCAGGGGTAAACCTGTCAAGGCCTGCTCCTCTCCCACGCTTCAGATTTCCTATAGCTTTTTCAACTTCGTAAAGAGTCGGAGGACTTACATCAACTTGCCATTCAGGTAGATTGGAGATCGTGGGAACCGAAGTGTGGCTGAAGGCCAGTTGAACTGATCCCTCAAGTGTTCTGCCCATCGATCCAATCTCCTGGATTGAGAATGAATAATATGTCCATCTTTCTCTGCGATTGTTTCGCTAACAGTTGGGTTCCTAATACCGGTTTCCTTAACAAGTCTGAACAGTTGCCTGCTGTTACCTATTGCCGCTACCTTTTCCATCTCTCTTGCTTTCGCTACCCACCACTGTTCACGATCATTGCGGAGGCTTCTAGTCAGCTTACGCTTAAGCTGACTCCGCTCTTCGTTATGTTCAGAGCCAGATGGAATGAGTTCTCGAGCATCTATCAGTGCGGTAGATGCTGCTGAGATCCAGTGTTTCTCCCTAACCTTATGGTTTACCGTACTTGCAGACATCACTGCTGTTTCTACAGCTTTTCGGATGTCATTCCACGCTGCCTCGGGATGGGCGTCACTTACATGGCTGTCTAGCTGTTTTTCTAGATGTTCCTGAAATATACTCTTAGCTTGACTATTATTTAGTAGGACCCTAAGGGGTTTCCTTGCAGCATGTTTCCTACGTCCAGTAAGACGTAGACAAATATGCGCTCGCACTAGAGCATGATCTGAGTCTAAGCATGTGCTCCAGAATGAGCGACAGTCTTCTATCGAGCCCCTCCATCGGTGGCTGATAGCGATGTGATCTATTTGGGTCCAGCGTTGAGACGAATTAGGGGGTCGCTATGTTAAAAGATGTTTTTCCTTATGCTTAAAGTTGGTGTTTGCAAGAAACAGGCGGTTATCTGAGCACAGCTGCAACAGACGGTCGCCGTTATCTGTTCTTTGAGCCGCGACACCATAAGATCCACCCAGGTGTCTTTCGCTTTTGCTTAGTTTACCTACTTGAGCATTAAAGTCACCAGACACTATTACTACATCTGAACGCCTAGCTTTTCGGAGAAGGTGGGAAAGCTTTCTGTAAAACTCATCTTTTACATCATTTGAGCTGCAGTCAGTGGGAGAGTAGGCAGAGACGACGAAGAGGCAACGACGGGTGTCCCTATCTTTTCGAGTCCTTACTGTTCCGTTTAGTCGGACAGCACACAAACGACTGTCTACTGGGATCCAGTCTAAGAGAGCTAGTTCTGCCCTAGGACTCAATGCTATACCTACGCCAGCGAGGCCACGGGAAGCAGCATCAGGGCTTTCAGACACACGAAGCGTAAATCGAGTTGGTTCGTTACTTTGACATGGTGCGGTCAAATGAATGACACTACTAGGATCCTGTGTGCGCGTTTCGGAGACGCAGCACACATCGATAGAGCGAGATTCTAAAGTCTTAGCTAAGGAAGCCAGTTGTCCTATTTGGCACAGTGTTCGGACGTTGAAAGCTCCTACGTGTAGTTTGGAGCGTGGTTTCAGGAGACCAGGAATAACGTTCCGTGTACTCGAATCGTTCGCACTAGCGGGGCGAGGTGATAAATGGACGTAAGAAGGGTTAGTCGTGGAGATAAGAGAGTTATTAGGAGGTGTAGGAAGGATTTGAATGTGACCAATGTGGTCTCGTGTGCTGTTACGGGTATGAGGGTTAATATCACTTCCCGGTTGCCCACACCGTGGAAGGGTATTTCTTGAGGAACCTGAAAAGGAAGTCGGATTAGTGGTGGTCTTAGCGACCTGAGTGCGTGACCGCAGAGCCCAAGGGACAACTGCTTGAGGCCGGTCACGCACGGCCTTTTTGTGGGAGGTTTTTAATGTGTTAGCTCCGTTCTTCAAAGGGCCTTACCGCCGGAGACGGAAGTCCGTGGGGTAAGGTGAGGTGTGACATTTTAGGGCCAACCTTTTCTAACCCCTTCCTTCCTTGTGAGAGAGCAGCATCGCTGCAGATGCTGGTTGTCCGAGGGAAACACCTTACTGCTGTCACACCTCTGTACAGTCAGCGGTACGACTTCGCCCTCAGACCTTGAGTTGCTGCTTTTAGTCTTACCGTTCTCCAATCGACCTGCCTGGCATGGTAGAACCTGCAGGAACATGTGTTCCAGCCAATATAGCTCGGTTGGGTCATCACGATAGGCAAGCCCGACCACCACGTCAAGGTAGCGGCTACGGTCGGGGGTTGCTTATGTAATCTCTTAAAAATAAATTCTCTACCAGAAAATGAAGATAATGGTCCTTATTGATCGGGTAAAATAAGGAAGTAAATCTTAATTATGCCTTATTTTGGTTTTGCAATATAAAAAAAGTTGAGCAAGAATAAAGCCCCTTCAGTTTTATTTTGTTATTATACGGTCTGAGTATAAGAAACATTCATTGATAACACCAAACTTCAAACATAAAAGCTAATATAACTGCCTCATCACGTTTCCTGTTGACCGATAACAGACTTATGACTATTTAATGAAAACGTAAACAGGTATACTTTTTGCCTTGAAAAATACGTTTGTTCTGAAGAAAACTTTTATGACAAAAACCCGAAATCATAACAAAGTAAAATTAGCCCAGGAAGTTCAAATGGGCTTGGACAAATTCAAGCTTTCGCTAAACGGGCTTTCGTATCTAGTAGCAGTGGATCACCGACGCCTTTAGATAGTAACTTAGATATTTAACGATAAGAGAAATATCAGTAAAGTGTAGTAAAATACTGTTCTGAGTTCTTAAGAATATGTTAAGTTTTCTCTTGAAGGGATCCCAGAAAGTCGTTTGGACCACTTCAGCCCACAGAGCATTCCAGAATCTGACTGCTTTTAAAGAACAGGTAAGCCTACAATCCATTCTGTTGTTGTATCTCTAATTTCTGGGTATCACTACAAAGGTTTTCCTGAGACTGAGCTTAGGTAGGTGTTTAAGGGGGTGACCATAGTCACTCCTGCAGGAGTGTTTATGATGCCATAAGTCATTAGGAAGTCACCTCTGAGGTACCATACTAAGTATGTAGTAAGCAGTTACTGTGGGGCTTTAAGATGCTTCTTGAAACCAACATCTGCATTTGTCACACTGCATACCACAAGTGACAGCGAAACGGCATCCAGGTCGCTTACAAACGATCTTATGGGATCACCATGTGGAAATTTACAATCGTGAAAAAAATCTCTATTAAGATAATCAAACTAGAGAAATTATCTTGGGTATTTAAGGTTGTTTCGAAGAAATCGGTAACTTACATATCTAGCTCTTTTTAGATCACTTGAAATAATAATATCTGGTTTGCTTTGGTAAATGAGAGTCCGAATATCCCTAGCTTGTTGCAGCCCAATTGCCGATAGATCGGTGTCCAAGTGACCTAAAACGCCAAAATCTAAATAAAAAATAAAAGTAACCTTGAATCACTTGGTTTTTATTTTCAGCTGTTTCACCGCTAGAAGATATTTCATTATAAGACTGATTCTTACTGTCGTAATAGCGTCAAGTAGAAATATAGGATTTCTCGTTTCATATTATGGAAAGAAAAATAATTTGTAAACACAGTGAACCTATAAATCGTAGGTATGAAGGTTAAGTACTACAAATTATCTCACTCCCAGTTTCTGACATAATACCTACCAAAAACATATAGCACAAACTATTAGGAAAATTAAATAGGCATAGAAAATGTGTCACTAAAAGTCATAAAATGAAATATTTATTTGTCCTTAAGCACAAATAGATTCAATTAAACATATAAACACCAAACCGACCGCGCTATTTGAAAACAGACAGTGGTATTTTTCCGCGGAGTTGATTTTATTGTTTTGACCATTTATTTCATACCAAAACCACTGTTTATACTTAAATTGAATATGTTTCACTTAAATTATCAACTAAGAGTGTCGTTCTTGTTTCTCAAGTAGTTTATGGACGGTACTTTTGAGTACTTTATCTCTGTTGAATATGCTAGCACTTCTGATTCTAACAGTTTACAGTTTTCCACTTTTTTCTGGTCATCACTTTCTTTTGTCTCTGGTTATTATTGTACCTGGTTTCTTTTTGAAAACCTGTTTGATGGCTGGACAGTACAAGAAAAGCAATTGCCAACGCCAAGGCTGTCGATACCCCGTTGAAAGCGGCATGAGTACAAAGGATGATACCGCGAAATTTGCGCGAATCTAACATCCACGGCTTTCAAAAAGTTTAGTAAAAATAGTTGAGTGTGGCTGGATCAGCAATGCTACTCGGACGCAAACAGCTTGCTAACCGAGGCCATTTCAATGGTGAGTGCTGCCAAAAAATGTATTAGCAAACGAGGCTGAGACACATCGCACAGTACTCGCTCAGTCGATGCACAAATTGATGTGGAGTCACCTCAAATAAGCTTAGAGTCAATCAACTTACATGGACCAACGAAGGAAAGATGGTCTATAAGGAAGTCTGTTAGAAATAAAAACTTGAGAAAGGAAGTTTCTTCTGTCCCTCGCCTTTTAGGTGGTAGTGAGCAGGAAATGCCTAGAAAACCTAATCGCAAGGCTAGGCCTGTTTCTGGCAGGGGAAACAACAGCCTGACTACCCAAGTCGTCGATAATCATCCAGGATCTCAGTGTGCGTAATGCGATTGCGATTCATACTCCAATGAAAGTTGATGAATGAGTACATGTCGAGAACAAGAAATGACATAATTCTATTAAAGAAAATCCAATACCCCAAAAAGTAGAGAAATTAAAGACTGAACCATTATCGTTAATATACTTAGGTTCCTGTCCGGAGGTGTTGGCGATCCACTGCCACTAGACACGGAAACCCGCAAAACGAAGCTTCTTCTATTCCATCCACAACCATTTGAACTATTTGATTACAGTGACAGGTCACTTATCTTTGATAGGACCAAGGAGTGTGAGAGCTCAGAACCTAAAACACTTTTGAGCATGACAATGGGTTGATAAGACAGCTACTGAATCAGCTTATGTCTAAGGATATCTCTAGAGTCACCTCGTTAAAGGTTTATGGACTAGGTAGTAAAATGAATTTGAAACAGAATCAAACTAGACTGCTAAAAGTGGTATTTAAATCTCCCCATGAAAGGGACTTAATACAACAGAATGGACATAAAATAAAGGGTTCAGGAGATTTTGTCTGTAAATACTTGCCGCTCACGGACAGTATAAAAAGACGAGACGTTGAAAAAGAACTAAAACTAAGGTTAGATGCTGGCGAGGACCTTAAAATTGTTAATTTCCGAAAGGTGAGGCTTCGGCAGAGAATGATGCCAAAACCACTTTGGGTGCAGCACGAAACCACTTAAATGATCTCTAGATCTGTTACACGGATGCCCGGAGCTAACTTAACAAGCGACTGGAGCTAGGTGCTCAGATAGACTCTACTAAGTCTGATGTAATCGGTCAAAGAAACTTGGTTGACGCAGTCTGTATACAGTAGGGAACTTGATTTTGATGGTTTCACACTCATAAAAGCTGGCAGAATTCAGAAGCGTGAAGGACGAGTAGCTCTATTCATTAGGAATACTATTACACTTACCGTTAGCGATAACACACCCCATGAAAGTGGAACGAGCAATCTAGTTAGTTGCCGCTTCAAATGCAAAGGACAAGAGCTGATGATAGGTTTGGTCTATCGCAATCAAAACTGTGAGTTAAATGAGATCTGGCTAGACGGTTTCAACACTTGATTATCAAGTAGTCGGTGTTTAATCTTAAGAGACTTTATTGCACCTGCGGTAGATTGAAAAAATCTGAGGACTGAATTGTCAGAAAATTCTTTCGAACAGTAACCAGTCGTTGCAGTTATTACATGTGCCTTAGTGCAACATGTTAGAGAAGTAACTAGGCAAGAATTGCACTCCGGATCATACTTACTATATCTCACATTGACTTATTATGAGAATGGCGTCACAATCTTCAATTATATTCTACTCCTAGGTAAAAGCGACAATGCAGTTCTAGTCTTCAATTTCCATAGTTGTCAATAACGAGAATGTCAGCTCAATCCAGACCTGACGTCTGAAAGCAAATATACAAGATATTATACACTCAGCATCCTCAATAGTTTGGACGATAGAACCAGTCCGCCATCGAAACGGCTTGGGTATATTTCGAATGTCATACTTAAAAGTCACTGACCGCACATCCTTTAAACTACGCTAAGGGGTCGAGAACCCCCCTAAAGTAGCTCAGCGAAGATGCTCGTAAGAGATGAATGTGGGAGAAATTTAGGTTACTGAGTACTGAAGAGACAAAGTCCCATTATCGGGAATCTATAAATATTAAGGCCTCAACCCTCAGCAAGTCTAGGCGGTTGTACAAAAAAAGATTTGTTAGGGAATCTACAGAATACCCTAGACGCTTACACTTGTCCATAAACCAAAGGCACAAAAGAAGAAGTATTCCAGCATTATGGAGAGACAGTAGTACTGCATCATCAGTGAGAGATGATTACGGTGAAGTTCAGATATTCTCAAAATACTTCAGCAATGTATATACCGTAGAGACGTCACTCCTCTCAGTTCATACAAGCCCCCCACACACATTGGACACTGCGATCTTTAAACGACCTGATGTCTTAGGTCTGCTAAATAGGCCTGATATAGGTAAATCTGTAGTGGAATTGGGCCTTAACACGAGACAATATGGGAAATAGACACCCAACATTTAACGCGGAGAAATACAGAAGAATGGAGAGGGCGGGGATTAGGAATCGAATTAATCGGAGTTGATCGGATGATATGGATCGGCCGTGCAGGTGTGGTCCCTACTGATTGCTACCTTATATCTTTTATTCATATTAAATATATTCTATCTCTAGCCTCAGTTTGTTCTCCATCATCTTGATAATTGTTACTATGCAGTGAGTTTGTGTAGACGATGATGTGACTTCCACTTAGTCTTATAGATTAGGCAGTTATATCATGACAAATCTACAATTTTAGGATTAGGTCTATTAATAGAGCAGTGCCAATATCATAGGAGACCATAACTCCACAAATCCACGGGACCTGATGAAATGCGTCTTAGGTAACTAAAGGAACCCAGAGTCAATTACCAAAAGACTAAAAGAACGCCATAGTAATTCCTGTTTTCAAATCAGAAATGAAACATAACAACCTGAGAACTACCGACTCACTAACCTTATCAGTGTGGTTGTTAAAAGTCTGAAAAGTATTACTCAGAAGCTCTTTAAGTATCTCGACGAAAACCGAATTCTTTCTGAAAAGCGGAGTGGCTTTAGGACAGGTTATTCCTGTCGCACTAACTTACTATATGTTCCTCGGAATCCTCAACACTGATGCTTGCTCCGACAATTCAAATCTACAAGCGACACAAGATTATATTATGGATCTCTTTCATACCTACACTCGTTTTCCAAATATTCATCCTGATCGAAGACGTTATAAAGCTCTCCAAAGAAGCACATTACTACAAGATTTGTCTCTAGATAACAATAACTAGAAAATTTCGATTGATTGTTGGTATGGTGGTGAGGCTTCTAGACATTGCAGGGAACCTCACAGTTTCACAGTCATTAACCTGTCATCATGACAAACCTCTTGGGAAATCCCGTCGTCCGGTACTTCTTAGAAGCAACCGTAGCCATTGAAGGTAGCAGTCTGTTATGTCTCATTGGTGCGGTGGTGAAAATTCTCCATCACTTTGACACTGACTCAGAAGTTATCGCTCTTTCCTAAAATACCAGTCACCGTCCACATGTTCAGGTGTTCAATTGACAGGCGGTGATTGGAAAACCATTCGCCATATGGTTACCTAGCTCCTGTCTTTTCCTCATTGTTTATTGCTTGATCGGAGTATTCTAGATGGCAGGTTACGTATGACTTTCGGAAAATGAATCCATGTTTTGACAACATAATCAGTTTGTGGTAATCGCTGTTTCAATGACTTTTTCTACAGTTCTATACGAAGGAAAAGTGAAGATAACCAAGCAACAGTTATTCACATACAACCTGAAACCTTTACAAAGTACAGGACAGTATATTTGGAAGTGCTTGTCTCACAGTTCATGTCAAATATTTCGATAATCAGGACAAGTGAACCTGTTAACACCTTGATCGATCTGTATCTTACTGTAATCTTTCCGTAGATCCACTAGACCTGTGCCGAGAGTCCGAGGATGATCTTTCATTACCGCGCGACCCGCTTATAAATATAAATACATCTTATCGTACCCAGTAGCTCGACATCTGTCGTTACTGTTCGCTATACATCCATAGCCTACCCCTGTTGATAGCATTTCGGAAAACATATCTGACCCCAGACATCTAAATAGACTGACAAGTACATGCCCCGTATAGTGGCTACTTAATCATGAGTTTACCAGCAGCGATGTAGGTCTCGATTATTGACCTAAAGACATGTCCCTCTCTTCAACTAGGTATGTGCAGGTTGATCACCAAATAGACACTTAGAACAAATCTGTACTCAACCATGTCGACTACAACAATTTCGATGTAAACTTCATCGGAGTCGATTCTAAGAGAAGTCGGATGGAATTTAACCTCGTCCAAACTATTCTCGATTTATTACCATAAAAATATCTGGTCAGTGTCCCAAAAATTTTTGACCTCAAGCACTAAAAAGGAATTAAACATATACATTTAAAAAAGCTTGAAAGACTTCAGTGTGTGCAGAGTGTCATAATGTTTGTTATGCCTGACAGCGTAAACCTAAGGTCTGTTAAAAATATTCCAATACAGGATTGTGGTATATCGTAATATAAGAGTGTAACACAAAGATAACGTAAAATCCAGACTAAAACCTACTGTTTAATTCACTCTGTTTCGTAGTACAACAGAAGCAAATTACTTCATCAATAATCAGTATTCGTTTGAGCGTATTCTAACATTTAAGAAAGATTGGGATCGTACGTGACAGGACTTACATTCAACGTTAAATCATCAAAAATGTGAAGACCAGACAACCCGATCCATGTACTGGTAACGATTACGATGATAGTCACATCACAACACTTGAAGCCTTACCTCCACCCTACCTAAAACCGAAGATATATCAACCGCGACCCCTAGTCCAAAGGTCAAAACCGCGCATACAACAGCCGAAACTATTCGTCGCGAGCCACAACCCCCAACCACTCCCGGAAGCTATCTCAGTTATACATTTTTAATGGGCCACCACCCGGTGGTTTCTGTACAAAATCTCTAACTCCACTTGTACTAAAGTACTTACCGAACTCCCGCATTTATGCAAATTATTTAGGTTCAAAATAGACCAACGCTAAAAAAGCTTTGGAAGTCTTTTTATTCAAGCATCTATTTATGAGCAATGACTATCCCCCATAAAAGTACATGACATGAATTTTATGGGTTTTTAAGGCTTCTTGATGAACCTCTTATATTACTTACTTACTTACTTACGCCTCTTACTCCTCACAGGCATTCTCTGTCCAACCCTGTCCTGGGCAATACTTTCAAGCTCTTTCCCACTGTTATTCATCCTTTTCATATCCGCTTTGATTTCCCGACGTAATGTGTTCTTTGGCCTTCCTCTTTTCCGCTTCCCATCAGCATTCCAAGTTAGGGCTTGCCTCGTGATGCAGTTTGACAATTTCTGTAGTGAATGTACTATCCATTTCAATCGTCTTTTCCTAATTTCCTCTTCAGCTGGAAGCTGGTTGGTTCTCTCCCATAAAAGGCTGTTGCTGATGGTATCCGGCCAATGGATGTTGAGTATTGATAAATACATGTACCTTCTTGATGGTGGTTGTTGTAGTTCTCCAAGTTTCAGCTCCGTACAGTAGAACTGCCTTGACGTTCGTATTGAAGATTCTGACTTTGATATTGGTTGAGAGTTGTTTTGAGTTCCATATATTCTTTAATTGAAGGAATGCTGTCCTTGCTGTGCCAATCCTCGCCTTTACGTCTGCATCTGAACCTCCTTGTTTATCGACGATGCTTCCCAGGTATGTGAAGGATTCCACATCTTCCAGAGTTCCGCCATCAAGAGTGATTGGATTGCTGTTCTCCGTGTTGTGTTTGAGGACCTTGGTTTTCCCTTTGTGTATGTTGAGGCCTACTGATGCAGAGACTGCTGCTATGCTGGCTGTCTTTATCTGCATTTGTACGTGTGTATGTGATAGGAGGGCTAGGTCATCTGCGAAGTCCAAGTCGTCTAATTGGTTCTGAGCTGTCCATTGTATGCCGTGTTTTCCCTCAGATGTCGAGTTTTTCATAATCCGGTCGACCACCAGAAGAATGAGGAAGGGAGAGAGTAGACAGCCTTGTCTGACTCCGGTCCTTACTTGGAATGCGTCTGTCAGCTGTCCACCATGCACTACTTTGCACTGTAGTCCATCGTATGAGTTCCGGATAATGTTGACAATCTTCTCAGGAACCCCGTAGTGTCGAAGAAGTTTCCATAACGTCCTATCTACACTGTCAAATGCCTTCTCATAATCAATGAGGTTGATGTACAGTGACGAGTTCCACTCAATTGATTGTTCGACGATGATCCGTAGTGTCACAATCTGGTCTGAGCACGACCGTTCCTTACGGAATCCAGCTTGTTGATCTCGAAGTTGATCTGTACGTGCTGCTTCGGTTTTCGGTGGGTTAGCGCTGCTCTAATAATAGACCTAATCCTAAAATTGTAAATTTGTTATGATGTAACTGTCTAATCTATAAGGTATTACGCGGAAGTCACATCATCATCTACACTGACTCACTAAATCGTAACAATTGCCAATACATAACTCCAAATAATTCAATTCATTCTCCCCGCCTTTTCCATTCTTCTGTATTTCTCCGCGTTAAATGTTTAATGTCCATTTCTCATATTTTCTCGTGGTAGGGTCCAATGCCACTACGGATTCATTGGAGCCGGTCTATTCAGGAGTTCATCGAAGTACTCTACCCGTCTGTCCTGCTGTTGTTGAATTTCAGTGATTGGCCTGCATTCTTGGTCTTTGATCGGTCTCTCTGGTTTACTATATTTTCCTGTTAGTTTCTTTAATGTGTCGTAAAGCTGTTTCATATTTCCTTTTCTTGCAGCTTTCGCCGCCGTCGTTGCTAGTTCTTCCACGTAATACTGCTTGTGTGTGTTGGCTATTCCGGCTTTGGCGTTTAGATCTCCCATCAGGATGATGAGGTATTTTCTTGGACACTTCACTATGATTGATTGCAGCCTCTCATAGAATTGATCTTTAATGTCGTCGTTGCTATCATTGGTGGATGCATAACATTGGATAATGTTCATTGTGATCCCCTCCTTCTTTGTTTTGAATGATGCTTTGATGATTCTGGATCCGTGAGATTCCCATCCTACAAGTGCATTTTGTGCTACTTTGGACAGCATTAGAGCCACTCCCTGAGTGTGTGGAGCATCTTCCTCTTTGTGACCGGAGTATAGCAGCATCTCTCCCGTATTTAGCCTTTGTTGTCCAGCTTGGATCCAATGGGTTTCACTGATTCCGAGTACTGCCAAGTTGTATCTCCTCATTTCCGTTGCTATTTGACTGGTCTTCCCGTTCTCCCACATTGTCCGGACGTTCCATGTACCTATAAAAATTGTTACTCTGGTCATCAGAAGGGGCGTCGGCCTCGTGACTTCCGAAGGAACTCGACTTTCATCATAAGGCATCATATTTCTTCTAAATGAAGACCATCTAACTCCCATGGCAGAGTTTAAATGGTTTGAATTATTTTTTCTGGCTAGCGTTTTTCAGAGAGTTAGTTTTGTACGCGATAGGGTCGCTAATCCCATGCCCAACCCTCCTCCTTTACCCAGGTTTGGGACCGGCAGTAACTCTGGAAGAGCTACAGGCGGAGTGGAAGCTCTTATATGAACTGGTTTATTGGCACGCACGTGAACATATATTCCTTTCTGTTAATCATAGGCTCTTTACAAGTAAAAATACACCAGATTCTGAGTACTTTATCATTTACAGTTGCATCGATTTCTTCTATGAGGCTGTGTACCCTCTCTTATTATTTTCTGGAACATGCCTAATGACTTGTCGGACGTACGAATGCTACTAAAGTTTGTTCACAAAAACTCGTACTACTTCGAATTATTCATGAGGATATCCTATTGGGCTGCTGCTTAAATCTCATTATACGCTGCTCAATCTACAGTGATCTCGTATTTGTCATGCCAACAAATCACCGATCGGGAGTTTAACCAAAAAGATATTAACTCCAAATTATTATAAGTCCCTTCTTGCCTATTTCATATCAGTTTACTAACTGCGTACACATTTAGTTTATATATTCCTGATTATATCCGGTTATTCGTTGTCTTGTTTATGGGTAATACATCCTCACCCACTTTGATAAACACATGCATATCATCATACTATAGGAGCTCAAGCGGCTAGGGGCTTGTCGATTACCTTCCATTAGGATCAAAATGTTATGAGCAAAATGGCCATATAGTTGCTTTTTGTTAAGGCTGTGGATTTTCTATTTTCCTGTGTTGAGTAGGGAACTGTTTGTGCATTTGGGATTGGAAGCATAGCTCTAAACTCGCTCCTTAGGTTGTGCAATAAAACATGACACAAACATTTTGAAGCAATCTTATTTACTAAATTGCGATGGGTAAATATATGTTCTACATTACCTCCACAACTATTTGTAATTCTTTCCAAACGCATACTTTACAGTGCTGCATAGATGTATGGCCCACAATCCACAATTATGACTGTTCAATGTACTTATTATATGTTACTTTTAGGACTAGTGTTCTCTAACAGGATATAAAACATAGAGCAGGGAGTAAGATAGATTTATTCTAACGGTCTCCTTGAAGAAACCTAAGGTCGCAAAAAAAGGAAGGGTGGGTTTCTAAATAGGACGAAGAGCGCGTCTTGGGTTCCACTGCTAGTCACATTCCATTTACTCAATACAGCAGCTTTGATGATTACAGATAATCGTGGGCCCTGGTTTATTATTATTCTATTATTATTACTCTCTTTTTTAAATATGGCAAATATAATGTTAACATTATTGAAACTTGTGTATTATTGCATCTTTGAAGAAACCACTTCGGGTTTCTTCACAACATTTATATACCCATAAAATGTTCGTGAATAATAATAATATTAACGGTGATAGAAGATTTTGGAATCCCCTTTAAGAGTACGGTGTGTCTGAAAAGATCTACTCCATCACGCAGAACATCTGCAAGTGACTGAATTTCAAAGTTTATGATCGGAAGACAGTCTTCAGGTTCAATCCAGCCGAAGACCAATATCAGACGTGAATGTATACCTCCGTTTTTTCATTTTATTCTAGTTGTTGACTAGATCACCACGTCTCAGGAGATGTACAGATTACAGTAGATACGCTGGATGCAAATGAATTTTTTGGAATTTGCGGAAGGCTGAGCAACAAATACAGATGAAGGAAGCTAGTTTAGCAGTAGCCCTCACGACATCAGGCCACGAATGCTTAAAATACTGACATACAGCACAGAGAACACCGACTAAATCCCACTTAATGAAGTAGCTCTAGAGCATCACCCGTCGTGGTTAAAAAAGGACAGGTAAAAGTGATTAAAAGTTCTATTCTCGATCACTTGGTTGACACAGGTCATCAAGTTGAATTGAATAAAGCTTTTGAAGTTATCTACCATATCCCATCAAATTTACCACATGGTTGCACACTGCGGAAGCCATCGCAATCCATGTTCACAAACCTCACCTTTGCATTCAAAAGAAGTTTGTACAATCACTTTCGCGGCCTTGGCCATCGGTATAACATTCCCTTCAACAGAACTATTTTCCATACTTCTCACATTTGGTTTTTTAATTTTTTAATTTTGTTTTTGTTGTTTTTTGAACTTTATAATTTCTCACCATTCATCTCTTGATTCTTATATGACTACTATTCTATTGACCATCCATTGCAAGTCCTGTTCCTTCTCTCTTTCATATTGTAAGATCCAAACTAAGGTTTGGACTGAAGAATAGCTGTCTTGGTGGGTTAGATACGCGCCCTTGCCCGTTTGAAACCAAAACAAAGTAATCGGGTGAAATGACGGTTCTATAATTCATCATAAATTTAAATGTACATCGTTACCTAAACAAATATAACCACCCAGCTATCCAACCAACAGTAGTTCAATTAATCAAATCTAAATTACAATAAATAAGAAAGTTAAAAAAGGATGCTAGAAAATTACCAATCGCAACAATTAAATGTTATTCTATCCTGTCTGGATAGATCACACACAGATTCGTTCAAAAGATAATGTTTGGTTGCTTTACAACACCAAGTGTTTTCAATTCTGGAAGAGTGCTTCAACTCACAATCAAAAATGCACAATTCCAGTCAATGCACGCAACACGATCAAAGGGAGGAACAACTCAATATAGCTGCCGCCAAGAATAGGTATCAAGTCAAACAACATAAATGCAGTTCAGAAAGAAACGGAAACTTAGTGAAGGCGTAAGAAAAATAAAAACTATAATAAAATACAAATGCTATTAACTCAAATGGAATGAAAAAGACTAATAAAAATGTACAACCAAAGGTATCAATAAGAATAAACTGCAAGTGTATACATGGAGGGATTTTCACACACAAATAATTCAAAATGGATCTTACACCGGCCCACAAAATTCCTCCATACAACACAAGCCACCTTGATGCCTATGGTCATGGTTCATACCACAACATATTCTACTACACAGGAACGAGCAGGACTTACAACAGTACGCCTACTCGACCTACCTACCTTGATAATAGCAAAGAACTAATTCGAACCTTCAAGAAGACATACCTTACGTATATCTCTTCTAACTAATCCATTATTCGTACGAACAGTAACCGTCCTAACCTTTTCGTCGTTATCTATTTCACAACCTTCAACTACTCCCAAGGGCCAATTTCCACGGGTCGAAATATCCGAGGTCACGATTACTACATCTCCCTTTTGAAAATTGTGATGTTCAGTAAACCATTTTTGACGTTTTTGTAAGGACGGTAAATACTCTCTTAACCACCTTTTCCAAAACACATTAGCTAGATAATTGACCTGTTTCGAACGTTTGTCATATTTGTCTCGAACGCTACCTTCATCTACTATTCCGTCACATTCTCTCAATAACAGCAAAGTGTTTGGCGATAAGGCTAGCTTATCGTTAGCATCTTGGATAACTGGAGTTAAGGGTCGATCGTTCAGTATTCTTTCTACTTCGACCAAATAAGTGCCTAAAGCCTCATCAGTTAAAGTCTGTTCTCTGATGATCAACAATAACAGTCGGCGTATAGACCTAATCATCCTTTCCCATACTCCACCCCTGTGGCTGGATGAGGGCGGGTTAAAATGCCATTGAATCTGCCTCGCTGACAGCTCGTTACTTATCTTCTGCTGATTAAACTGTTTCACAAATTTCCTTAGTTCAGTGACTGCACCCACGAAATTTGACCCATTGTCACTGTAAATTTCTGCAGGTTTCCCTCTTCTTCCAATAAAACGTAATAAGGCCATTATAAAGGAATCAGTATTCAAACTATACGTCACTTCAATATGTACTGCTTTGGTTTGCAAACAAGTAAATACACATCCATATCTTTTTTCTAATGACCTTCCTCTTTTGACTAAGAAAGGTCCGAAGTAGTCTACCCCTACATTTGAGAAACTATACCAGCCTTGTTGCACTCTGCAAACTGGAAGCGGTGCCATCAATTGTTGTCCTAAATTCATCGTAAACCGTCGGCATGTCATACACTTTCCTATCACTCTTCTAACTATGCTAGTTCCTTTTACTATCCAATAGCTTTTTCGAATTGTGGCCAGTACTTGAGACGTTCCTGTGTACCCTTGTTCTTTATGATAATGTCTAATTATCATTTCCGTCACCAAGTGTCGACTGGGTAAAATTATTGGATGTTTAAAAGCATCGGAGAAATCTGAGTAGCTTAAGCGACCTCCAACACAGATTAACCCGTCCAGTATTATAGGTGACAATCCTTTCAGATCATTATGACTAACTACTTTACTGTTGGTTTTAAATTCACTAAATAATTCTCCATACACTTCTTCCGAGTTGGTGATCCATTTCTTTAATTTAAAACCTCCTTTACGTAATAATTCAGTTATCTGCTTAACAAACTCCTTCGCCTGATCGCAAGTAGAAAAGGATATCAAGCAATCAACATAGAAATTGTTCTTGACAGCATCTACGACATACCGATCATAACTATCAGAGAATGTTTGAGCTGTCTTAATCATGGCAAAGTTCGCACAAAACGGAGATGATGTGGCACCAAATGGATGAGAGGTCATTTGAAATTCAGATGGCTCCCTCGACATGTCTCCCTCCTGCCACCACAGAAATCTTAAAGCTCCTCGATCAGACTCAGGGACCTTCACCTGCATGAACATTTCCTCAACATCTGCAGAGATTGTAACTGCCTCCTTGCGAAAACGCAATAATATACACACTAGCTCAGCGGTGGTGTCGGGTCCTTGATAAATCATATCATTTAGGGAAACGCCTGAAAACTTGGCGGCACAATCGAGGACCATTCTAAGTTTTTCTGGCTTTTTCGGGTTTAACACAGCATGATGAGGCAAATACCATCGGGGGTGGTAATTAGGCTGCAATTGTATTTCAGGGACCTTCTCCGCATAGCCCTTAACAAAATTACTTTCAATACTTTTCGTATACTTGATGTGCAGACTGTCATCCCTCAACAATCTTCGCTTAAAACTCTGTAATCTACTGTTTGCTACTTCAGAATTCCCCACTTTCATATTTGGATTCTTTTTCCATGGTATAGGAACTACAAAATGCCCATTGTCGAAGCGCGTGCTTCTTTCCACAATCTCTATGGCCACCTTGTCTTCTACCGATACTGATTTATCACCTGAATAGACATCTGCAAATTCCACATCACAAAGCTTACGTATTTGGTTTCCCAATGTCTGTACTTTACTAGTAAGATTAACAACTCTTTTCTTAAATTCCGGGTATGATGCAGGTCCAAAGACAGTCCACCCTAGCAACGTTTTCACAGCGTACGGCTTTTTCCTTTCGCCCAACCGCTGGTCTAACACCCAATGTGCTTCCGGCACGTCGCAACCAATCAACAGTAGAACTTCTCCATAGTCCAGATTATTTATTGGTACATCACTTAAATGCGGCCACTTAACTAGATTGTTCATTGCCGACTTCGTTGGTTTATGCCCTGGTATACTTGCCACAATCAGAGCTCCTTCAATCGTAATGTGTTCAGATCGATCTAAAGAATATACTTCAAAAGGCGTATTCGTGACCTTTGTTGTTCTATTACCACCCACAGTCTCAACTACCACTGACGCTTGGTCTTCCTTCAGCCCGAGAGACCTCAAACAGTTTGATTTAATCAACGTCACATCAGAACCGTTATCCAACAGAGCATAACCCACAATTTCGGCATTTTCCGACCTCAACCGCACAGGAATCATTCCTAAACACACTTGACTATTTAGTGATTTAGTATATCCGCAATAATTCTGAGTACCAGGTTTAGCACTTGCGCCGTCGGTTGTTGAATCACTATGCAGCAGAGAATGGTGTTTTTTCCCACACCTATCAACGTTACAGCGCTCTGTCAGTTTACATTCATTAGCTTTATGTCCTTGCCTAAGACAAACAAAGCAGATACCCTTGCTCTTTGCGTGAGACCATCGTTCTTGAACTGTAAGCGCTAAAAATCGTGGACATTTATAAACAGAGTGGTCATCGGAACATATACTACATTTACTTTTTGTGGTCGAACCATTCCACTGCCCTGATTGTAAGTGACAACTCGTCTTTACGTTATGTCCCCTTTTTGAACGATTTGCCAACCGTCCAAATCTACTACTGGCTACTCTCGCACGAGATGCTATAAACTCAGTGAGCTCGTCAAACGTTGGTTCTCTATCGTCTTCAGTCAATTTATCTACCAAGTCCGCCCACTGAGCTTGCATAGAGTGAGGCAAAAGACTGACTATTCGCTCTAAAGTAACTAAAGAATTTAGATCAGCAGTATAATTCATCTGTTCCAAGATCATAGCACAATTTTCCATTTTCATAGCCAGGTTCGATAGCTGCTCTGCGTCATTACAATCAACATTTACTGTATTGAATAAGTCTTCCAAGGTTTCTCGAGCGATTACATGCGACTGTCCGAACAAACGTTTTAGAATTTCTCTGGCCCTCTTATAACCAACAGACGCTTTCATCATGACACAACCCTCTATAGCAGATTTTGCCTTACCCTTACAATAGTGTATCAAATAGAGCAAACGTTGGCTATCATCAATGACTCTTGACGCTACGTAGGTTTCACACTGCCTTATAAACTTCCAGTACTCTCTTGGCTGTCCATCGAAATAACTTAATTCAACCTTTGGTAACTCTAGACCTACGAAAAGTGTCACAGGCATGACGCTCTTCGCTTGCTTTACATCTGAACTAGGATTTTCCACGTCATCTGCCACTAAATCACAACTAGACTCACTATCATGATAATCAACCCTACTTGAGTCTGAACCATGACACTTAAGGACATCAAAAGGTACTTGCTTTGTAAGAAGGGATCCATCATTTAGTTTAGCTCCATTAACACCGAGCTTTGAACTTGACTTTCTTTGACGAGTGTTCGGCATCACGAGAGAAACGACCAAATATTTCCAGAAACGGCAATTAAAATCCGTGAAACGATAGCCAAACAACTTCGACCAATCGATATTTGTTTAGAACTGTAAGATCCAAACTAAGGTTTGGACTGAAGAATAGCTGTCTTGGTGGGTTAGATACGCGCCCTTGCCCGTTTGAAACCAAAACAAAGTAATCGGGTGAAATGACGGTTCTATAATTCATCATAAATTTAAATGTACATCGTTACCTAAACAAATATAACCACCCAGCTATCCAACCAACAGTAGTTCAATTAATCAAATCTAAATTACAATAAATAAGAAAGTTAAAAAAGGATGCTAGAAAATTACCAATCGCAACAATTAAATGTTATTCTATCCTGTCTGGATAGATCACACACAGATTCGTTCAAAAGATAATGTTTGGTTGCTTTACAACACCAAGTGTTTTCAATTCTGGAAGAGTGCTTCAACTCACAATCAAAAATGCACAATTCCAGTCAATGCACGCAACACGATCAAAGGGAGGAACAACTCAATATAGCTGCCGCCAAGAATAGGTATCAAGTCAAACAACATAAATGCAGTTCAGAAAGAAACGGAAACTTAGTGAAGGCGTAAGAAAAATAAAAACTATAATAAAATACAAATGCTATTAACTCAAATGGAATGAAAAGGACTAATAAAAATGTACAACCAAAGGTATCAATAAGAATAAACTGCAAGTGTATACATGGAGGGATTTTCACACACAAATAATTCAAAATGGATCTTACACATATATTATGCAATGAAGCGACTTCTTGATTTAATAATTACTTTGAATATTAATAATCATCTTTCTTCCAATTGCTCAATGTTAATTTGAATGTCGTTATGTAATTATTGCGTAACGTATCCACTCGATGAGTATCATATCATTATTGTATATATATATATATATATATATATATATATATATATATATATTAGTGTAGAGCCATGATGAAAAACTAATCGGGAAGAAATTTCTTCGCTCAATTCATTCCTTCCTTATTTACCAAATGTCAAAATGGGAATTTTCACCATATAGAGATGAAAATTTTTCCATACTTGTGGAGTACCATGGATAAATAAAGGGGATCTGGAGCAGATATAAGAGCATGGTTCATCAAAGGAAGTCTGCATTCCTACAGGCGAAGAGCGTGAGGCACTCAAAGCAAATATCAGCCAACATCAAAGTCAACATTTTTGTATTATACTAATAAAATTCTATGATATGAAGCTAAAATTCAAACTGACACAGGCATTGGAAAATTGTACAGGTATTTGCGTGTAAATGTTTACAAAATGAACTCCAAATAAATTGTTCAGAGACCGTCAGCAATAATCTTTATTGGCAGAGGACAAACCAGCTGCCATATGAGGAAGAAATCAAGCAAAGGAGCTCGAGGCGAACAGGATGCACTCTATGGAAACCACTGGACTGAACTACGAAGCAAACTGAAATTTGAAACGCACAGTTAGAGAAAAGGAGACAGGCCGAAGAATACTTAGTGCTAAAAATTGGAGTCAGACAACAAGGCCATCAAAAATTATTGATAAAAACTGGAAGGAGGGGCCCAGAAAAGAGATTGTTGGAGATTTCTAACCATCGACAAATGTATCTCGAAGGGTAAGAGGCTTAAGCAATTAGATAAATATATTTTGCTTCTGTGGACGAAGTATAAAAATAATCATTTTGTGTTCGTAATATTGTTGTGTATATAGGCATAGTTGTCCCGACCTTTCGGTTCACTAGGTATGCTCACTTATTTTAATACCAGTGTAACCTTATTTGACAAACACTCACTGTAGAATTCAAACTAAGGTTTGGACTGAAGAACAACCTTTTATGTAGTTTAGATTTACGCTATTGTCCAGTTGAAACCAAAACAAGGTGGTTGTGTAAATTACAGTTCTAGGTTTCAGCGTAAATATAAATGTACGTCTTTACCTAAACAAATATTACCATTCAGCTATTCAACAAATATTCGTTTAATTAATCAAATCTAAATTACAATGAATAAACAAGTTGATAAATGATGTAAGAAAATTACAAATCGCCACAAATAAATGTTATTCTATCCTTTCTGGATAGATGACGTACAGATTCGTTCAAAAGATAATATTTGGTTGCTTTGTAATAATGTTTCCAATTCTGGAAGAGTGTTTCAAGTCACAATCAACAATGCACAATTCCAGTCAATGCAAGCAACACAATTAAAGGGGGAACAAATCAATGTAGCTACCGCCAAGACTATGTATCAAGTAAAACAACATAACTTCAGTTCAGGAAGGTACATGGAAACTCGATGTTGACGTAGAAAACGTAGAAACTATAGTAAAATATGAATATTGCCATCTCAGTTGCAATCGAAAAGATTAACAAAATGTTCAACTGAATGAAAAAATAGGAACAAACTACAAGTGTATACGTGGAGGGATTTTCACTCACAAAATCTTCAAAATGAATTTGTCATACTTTATTTTCCGGTCCGACTGAAACAGATAAAGATTGGAGGTCCCAGTTTTTTGATGCCTTACATAATTATTGTTCACCCTACTTGTCTCAAGCGATGAAATGGCGGTCATAATCGTCTAAACTTATTAAGTCATATGAAGAGCAATTACCACCGCAGGACCTTGGGGGGGAGTGAGCTGTAGCGAAAAGCGAATCCACCAGCATGTGTCAGCCTTTCTGGTTAGTGCTGAATTTCTTGGTTTTACTAGATACCATCTAAGGGCGCTTGATCAAGCTACCTGACCAGCTTACGTTTCCATACCCCGTAGAACACTTTCCGTAGCTATAAGACCTAGACACTATAAGCCACCATATCTCTGACTAAAATTCATGTACATCTTTTTCCATTAACCCCGACTTCTGGTTTTACTAGACTTGAATTCATTTCATTGGAAGAAATCTCTACCGTATAACTGTCAAATCATACGTGTGCATTACCTCTTCATGCATCGATCGTGTCCCATATATTCACAAATTTACACGACAAAAGCTGCATAAGTTCGGGTTGTCTTGATTTCACCAAAGAAAAATAACATAAGATAACCAAGGATCTCCCTGATATTATTTCAGGAAATGACCAAGTCCTGTTTATCATGCAGAAAAACTTATGATAATATTTACCATAAATCTTCGGGTTGTTAAAGACTGTTTAGTCCTGAAAACGTTTGGGAAAGGAATGGGTAATCGGTAACCTAAATTACCGCCCATAACCTGGGACTTGAACCTTGCTTTTATTCATATAATGAAACTTATTCAGAGAAAGAGTAGAGAATAGCCGTCCAATCATAGTGGGAAGGTTCAAAAACCGCGATCCCATAAATTTGAAGTGGGGTTCCATTTTACTCATAAGAAGTCCTCCCTAGGAGTTTTATATACAAATGCTCATAATCTGAGAGGTAAATCCTATGAATTAGAAGGATTAGTTTCTCAAGCCTTTGGAATTACTAGCTGACACAAAACAGCGTCTTTTCGGTTTGCTAAAACAGTAGCGATAAAGAAACTAAAACCTGATTTATGTTCCCAAAAGGAGGCGGTAATAAACCTGTTACTGCCTTGATAAACCATTTCTTGTCATTATCTTTAATTTCGTTAGTGTTCATTTTCTTATACTGTCTTCTCTTACTAAATCTCTAATTTCATGTACATTATAACCACGACTTCACTTCTATGTTTCCGTTCACTTCATTCTCTTAACTCACGTAAACTCTTCAAATCCTACTCAGTTATTACGCAACCCGTCTTATCAGTTTTTTCAACCCCAGGAATCTTATGTAAACCATCCGCAGTCTCTAAAAGTATCATGGAATTTATTATATATGTCTCTAAAATTCACTTAATTAATGGATCATCAGCCCCTTATGTTTTGTTTTAGATTCCGACACTAAATGACCTTTGACCTCTTCCTGCACACTTATATAGACTTATTGTTGATAACATTTGCCATTTCAATGTTTTTCATCCATCTATGTCAATTGTTTCACACTTTACCTAACTTCAATGTAAGAATTTTAACACATATTTGGTTGTAAGCAGCTAATGCAAAACCACAAAATATAGCGAATTCATACTATTCTGCATCCATGTTCGTTCTGACTTTATTTGTACTTGCGAAGTAAACCAATTGCATGAAATATCCTCTCATTCACTTTGCACTCCCATGATAGTTGAACTTGTGAATGCATCAGCCATGAACTCTTTATCGGATGTTGTACACTTATACTCAGTCTCATTTATCATGGCCCAATATGTTTAGTTGGTGACTTTATTTTAGAGCTTATTCAGCTGTGGAATTCAACTAACAGATGCCTGATATTAACTTTAAAGCATTTGATATTGATTGGACTGAAATGATCACCGTAGGATATATAAACACCTTTGATAGTAGGTTCTTGATATTGGGGATGGAGTATGCTTCAGTACAGTATGTATCCGAAACTACACGTTTTAGTCCAAACCAGGGATCTTTTTTTGGACTTGATAATCACTCATGAGACTGAGAATATTGCCAGTCTAAATATTCTCCCACCGTTAGCATACAACGATTATGCTGTTTTGTTATTGAAATTAAACCTCACTCAAATGCGTGGATAGCAAACAAATCAGCCCTTCAGGAGTGCTCTTTAGAAACAGACTGGACATTAGATACTAGCTCGTCAGTTAAAAAAGCATTGTCCACATTTGAAGGTAAGCTAGTTCAGTCACACTTTCATTCATGCTATTCTTGGCACCACATAAACCAAATAACTGAAGCTCTACTGCAGATCCCAAGCCTGGGTAAAGGAGGAGGGTTAGGCATGGGATTAGTGACCCCATCCCGTACAAAACTAACTCTCTGAAAAACGCTAGCCAGAAAAAAATAATTCAAACCATCTAAACTCTGCCATGGGAGTTAGATGGTCTTCATTTAGAAGAAATATGATGCCTAATGATGAAAGCCGAGTTCCTTCGGAAGTCACGAGGCCGACGCCCCTTCTGATGACCAGAGTAACAATTTTTATAGGTACATGAAACGTCCGGACAATGTGGGAGACCGGAAGAGTCATTCAGATTGCTGTATGGACAACTAAGCAGGTCATGAACCTTCTTGGACGTCGAAAAAAGCATTCGAATACGTTCATTTCTGCAGGCTTAGGACAGTATAAGTTCAATTTTGTAAGACTGGAAATGATTGTAAAGCGTTAATAATCTAGACTAGACAGTCATGAAAAACAATTGGATAGGGACTGTGAAAATAGTGTGAAAATGTTCTCGTAAATTAAAAGGCGAACTCGAAAAAGTGATGGAATCCCATCACTAATGGTACGAAACAATCCGTTGATATTGGCAAGAATTGATGCTGCAGAAGCTGAAGCTTTATCGGAAAATTTTAGTAAAGTGTTTTTTACAGGCAATGAGGAATGACCAGCTATTAACAGTGATCAAGGCGGCTTGTCGATGGATCCTGTGTTTATTGAGAATGGAACTGGCGAAACATGAATTCGGCATCTCAAACTCCACAAGTACAGTGGTCCTGACGATATTGACTCTAGGATTATGAAAGTCCTATCGGATGTAATTACTGAACCCATAGCAATACTGTTTGCCATGTCTTTGCGATGTCCAGACTGCCAAGAACCTGGGAAGACTCAATAAACAGTCCGGTGTATAGGGCAGGGAGCAGAGACTCAGTTGGTAACTACTGACTCGTTATTCTGACCAGTGTTGTGGTCAAACTGATGGAAATGACCGTTTGGATGGTTATTTTAAACTGCGCGGAAAGGCATAATCTTTTATCCGAGGAACGACACTGCTTTAGGTAGGGACTATCATACTTGACAAATCTGCTCATCGCAAGGGAGGATTAGGCTGCAGCAAAAATATAGATCTCTCCGTAAATCCAGTTTTCATAGGTCTAAGTAAAGCCTTTGACAAGGTCTCTCATTCCTGTCTTAAATTAAAACTGAAAAGTTTTGAAACCCATTATGAACTGGATAAGTGGCTTTCTCAGTGATAGATGGTGGGTGAGGGTATATTGTGCCCTTTCAGAGTGGGAATCGGTAAGAAATGGAGTTAACTGAGGTTTAATCCTCGGTCCCCTTCCTTTCTTGATCTTCCAACCGTAGCAAAGTCATCCATCCTACTCTTTGTCGATAACCTAAAGATTTGGAGGCCCATACACAATATGTCAGATAGAATAGTATCACAGGAGGACCTAGACTCACTAGTCGTATGGATGGGCAGGTGGTCACTAGAAATGAATTCTAACAAGTGTGTGGCGATGCAATTAAATAACTATGACGATTCATACCACTATATGATATGTATAGTTGTGTTACCTAAAGTAATGGATCATGAAGATCTGGGAGTTATAATAATCAGCGACCTCAAAACTACGACTAACTATGAGGCTGATGCTTGAAACGACTTCAGGGTCTTATGAGCTATTTGTAAGTCTTTTCAGTACTTAGACGAAAAAAATGTTCGGGGTGTTATGCCCGAATTTCGTGAGGCAGCATTTGAAATACGGGTTTCAAGCGGATATGCTAGAATGAGTCCAGCCTAATCTATGAGGATAAACTAAGACACTTCAGATTATCTTACCACAGACAACGGGGTGATCTAATATCGGCTTATCGCATACTGAACTGTGGCATTGTTATCAATGTGTCTTATTTTTTCCTTCCATTTGAGAGGACATTCTAAGGAAATTCGAAATCCGAGATCAAATCATTTACGTCCGGAGATTTGTTTCTTACACCGGGAAGTGAATAAATGGAATTCTCTACCAGAACACGTAACATCAGCACTTTCTGTCGATTCACTAGAAAAGAGAGTGGACCAACAAAATGCTACAAATTGCAAGGATTAATATAGGTTGATTGACCTCCTGTCCTTACTATTGAGAACTGAAGACTGAGTAGTTAATGACTAGAACGCACGACCCGAACAACTGGTATCGGCCACACCATTAAACATTTTCAAGGATAAGTTGAACCTTTGCTGGAAAACAAGCTGCAAAGATTAACGCAGGTCCATTAAGCTTCTATCCTCATTATTGAAGAACTGTACCATTGTTCAGCGCAAATTCCAAATTCCTACTGGCGTGTTGTTGTGGAATGGCTTTACGTACTCATTTTGAGGGCGTTAGTGATATCGGTGTGTTTTCCAAACTTACAAATAACTACTGCTTGGTTTCTGTTGGGAGTTCCGAAAACTCTAACAGGTAAACTTGTCCAGTTTTTGCAGATCGTATTTTCAGTGTATTCAGAGATGAACTTCCAGAAAACTTTCCTGTCATTGATACAACGATTGCTGGTATTCGAGCTGTTGGGAGAATGACTGTAGGTATGTTCTGATAAATAATTTACTTGGCGTTTGCCTTTTTTGTCTTTATACCACTAAACAAGGTCGATTTTTACACAGAATACGACCTAGTATAGGTTTGCAGGGTTCAAGTTTTCACAAATCACCAGATAATCATACCATAATTTGTTTGTCTGTATTACACTCTTAACCTTTCGTCTGCCTACTTAATAACTGGCAATCTGTGTAGTGTTTAATAGTCCGAAAAGTGTCAATTTTTGTTACGTCTCATCAGTTTTAGTTTGGAAAGGACAAGAGGTTAGGTGGCCTGTGTCAGTCTTGGCAATTGTGGTCTCTCAGTTCGACAGATAAAGTAGTGAGTTTCATCCGTTGATGATTCGTTAAGAAAGTCGATAGTCAGCTTACAAGTGGTTTGTTCTGGGCTTGCACTTTCTGAAGAGTAAATTGCCTGTTTTGGGAGACACGAAAAGTGAGGGCATATCAGATGCAAATTTAGCAATAAGTAATTTAAAAACTGATCAAGTTGCCTCTGTTTCTATAAGACAATGGAAATAGGTTGAGATGAGCCAGTCGAGCTTTGATGTTCTAGGAATCAGCTTAGTTGCTGTCCTTTAGATTTTTACCAACAGCCGACTGCCTCTTTATAGGTAGGGGCTAGCCGCTTGTATACAGTACTCGAGTTTATGACGAACGGATGCTGTACACAATCTAAAAAGTTTAGCATCAACATGCTGAAGACCATATGTAATAACCATAGGGTTTTAAAACCTCCAGGGGCTATCGCAAGTCAGCGTGCGGTAGTTTTTAAGTCTTGGCTAGCAACGACTTTTTAGTAATTGTGTCTGGATAACAGGTAGCTCAATGCTATTCACCGTGTATGTATCTGTACCTTAGTGACCAATATACATAATGCACTTGTAAAAATCTGTGGGTTACTTCCAAGTTTGAGACCAGTCAGATAATTTCTCCAAGTCATTTTGAAGCTGTAAGCTACCACCTTTACATTTTATCACTCTCCATATCTTGACATCGTCAGCATATGACAAGAGCGATAATGATGGGAGACTACGAAGGTCATTTATATACAAGATGAACGACGCCACAAAATTGTACCCTGAGGTGCTCCTCTAAGCACAGTTTTCCAGCTAGACATCGCACTCTTTGTTGGCGCCCAACTAGGAAGTCTTTCATCCACATTAAAAAATAGCATCCAATCCCGACATTACTTAACTTATATAACGGTCGGTTGTGAGGAACTTTGTCAAACACTTTGCTGAAGTTAATGTTGGCTACGTCTATAAGTACATTTTGGTCTTTTAGAGCTCACCAACTTTCACGAGCTACTAATTAGTGCGACAGGAATAACCTGTCCTAAAGCCACTCCGCTTTTCAGAAAGAATTCGGTTTTCGTCGAGATACTTAAAGAGCTTCTGAGTAATACTTTTCAGACTTTTAACAACCACACTGATAAGGTTAGTGAGTCGGTAGTTCTCAGGTTGTTACGTTTCATATCTGTTTTGAAAACAGGAATTACTATGGCGTTCTTTTAGTCTTTTGGTAATTGACTCTGGGTTCCTTTAGTAACCTAATGAATAGCGCTACTCGTCCTTCACGCTTCTGAATTCTGCCAGCTTTTATGAGTGTGAAACCATCAAAATCAAGTTCCCTACTGTATACAGACTGCGTCAACCAAGTTTCTTTGACCGATTACATCAGACTTAGTAGAGTCTATCTGAGCACCTAGCTCCAGTCGCTTGTTAAGTTAGCTCCGGGCATCCGTGTAACAGATCTAGAGATCATTTAAGTGGTTTCGTGCTGCACCCAAAGTGGTTTTGGCATCATTCTCTGCCGAAGCCTCACCTTTCGGAAATTAACAATTTTAAGGTCCTCGCCAGCATCTAACCTTAGTTTTAGTTCTTTTTCAACGTCTCGTCTTTTTATACTGTCCGTGAGCGGCAAGTATTTACAGACAAAATCTCCTGAACCCTTTATTTTATGTCCATTCTGTTGTATTAAGTCCCTTTCATGGGGAGATTTAAATACCACTTTTAGCAGTCTAGTTTGATTCTGTTTCAAATTCATTTTACTACCTAGTCCATAAACCTTTAACGAGGTGACTCTAGAGATATCCTTAGACATAAGCTGATTCAGTAGCTGTCTTATCAACCCATTGTCATGCTCAAAAGTGTTTTAGGTTCTGAGCTCTCACACTCCTTGGTCCTATCAAAGATAAGTGACCTGTCACTGTAATCAAATAGTTCAAATGGTTGTGGATGGAATAGAAGAAGCTTCGTTTTGCGGGTTTCCGTGTCTAGTGGCAGTGGATCGCCAACACCTCCGGACAGGAACCTAAGTATATTAACGATAATGGTTCAGTCTTTAATTTCTCTACTTTTTGGGGTATTGGATTTTCTTTAATAGAATTATGTCATTTCTTGTTCTCGACATGTACTCATTCATCAACTTTCATTGGAGTATGAATCGCAATCGCATTACGCACACTGAGATCCTGGATGATTATCGACGACTTGGGTAGTCAGGCTGTTGTTTCCCCTGCCAGAAACAGGCCTAGCCTTGCGATTAGGTTTTCTAGGCATTTCCTGCTCACTACCACCTAAAAGGCGAGGGACAGAAGAAACTTCCTTTCTCAAGTTTTTATTTCTAACAGACTTCCTTATAGACCATCTTTCCTTCGTTGGTCCATGTAAGTTGATTGACTCTAAGCTTATTTGAGGTGACTCCACATCAATTTGTGCATCGACTGAGCGAGTACTGTGCGATGTGTCTCAGCCTCGTTTGCTAATACATTTTTTGGCAGCACTCACCATTGAAATGGCCTCGGTTAGCAAGCTGTTTGCGTCCGAGTAGCATTGCTGATCCAGCCACACTCAACTATTTTTACTAAACTTTTTGAAAGCCGTAGATGTTAGATTCGCGCAAATTTCGCGGTATCATCCTTTGTACTCATGCCGCTTTCAACGGGGTATCGACAGCCTTGGCGTTGGCAATTGCTTTTCTTGTACTGTCCAGCCATCAAACAGGTTTTCAAAAAGAAACCAGGTACAATAATAACCAGAGACAAAAGAAAGTGATGACCAGAAAAAAGTGGAAAACTGTAAACTGTTAGAATCAGAAGTGCTAGCATATTCAACAGAGATAAAGTACTCAAAAGTACCGTCCATAAACTACTTGAGAAACAAGAACGACACTCTTAGTTGATAATTTAAGTGAAACATATTCAATTTAAGTATAAACAGTGGTTTTGGTATGAAATAAATGGTCAAAACAATAAAATCAACTCCGCGGAAAAATACCACTGTCTGTTTTCAAATAGCACGTCTAGCAATAATGAAATGTATGTTGTGTATTTTTTATTATTTATTTTAACACATAAATACCGGTACAAGAAGGCACTAAGTACATATGCGCCACACAGATCTCATTTGATATGTGTGAGGGCTGTGATACTGCACGGGTGCCAAAACCTAAGCAGGTGGTTTTCTTAGGGGGCCACACCCCGAGCCTTCGACCTGAACGTCTGACCCACAAGGCAGTGGAGCATCGTAAGGAGATGCAGTCCCATGGTAGCCGGTGACCAACGTTTGGTTCATACGTTATTTGTTCCCGCAGGATACTAGAGCCCATGTGCAACATTGGTTTAAGATCCGGTTATAGTGCCAGACATTCGCTTTCCGTCCTCTCATTTTCGTCAACAACACCCCCGTCACGAGAAGGCAGTGAGTAGGACTTCCCTGGAAGAGGCTATATACGCGTGGCTATGTGAGAGCATTTCGAGAGGGAGAGCAGACTCTCCCCACTCTCGGCCATACCATGGCATTTGGGGGTATACACTCCATGAAATTAGTTACGTTCTTGATCTATTGTTGATATATGAGGGTTTACAATTTAGTCAACCCTGTTGGACTGTCTAGACAGAGTGAATCTGTGGTGGTCGGTGTTCGATATATTCCTTAAACTCCGTATACAGTACGTCTCGGTAACCGTCACCAAATAATGCTCCAACGGTATATTAATCAGAAGGCGAATACGAAGCGTTAATTACGTTTATTAAGGGACCACACACAGATATCCAAAATTACAGATGCGTTAAGCAAGCATTAAATAGTTGTGCCGAAAGGCAAACAGGCAAGCGAGCGAGCGAGAGAGAGCAAGGGCAAGAGCGAGCGATCGAGCGAGTGAATGAACGAGCGAGCGAGTCATGAATATGAATAACATGGACATATATATACATAGTGAAATGAATGAATCATCGAGTCAATTAAGCGGTTAATAGTAAAGCTAGTAGCGTGAATAAATGCGTAGGCAGTAAGGCTTGCCGAGCATACGTATTCATACAAGGATAACAATAATAAAGGTACATACATTCGCAACAGTAATAAGGATACAATAAGCTATTATAGTGCAGGTGACTTTGTCCGTTTAATAAGCTAATAAAAGGGCTTAACAGAATTAGGTGAGAGCAAACTCAATTGAATGTGAGTTGCTATAAATCCATTGGGAAGCATTTTGTCAGACCTTGGGAGTATTGTCGACGCGTAATTATTTAAAGCGATGTATGTATTGATGTAAATCTGCTTACTATTGAGCGTACCGTTTCCAGATTTCTTGGGGTCATTGGATATAATATCTCTAAACTCTTGACCTTATCACTTCAGTAGGCTATCTGAGTTTGTTAGTCTCTTGACAAAATAGCTATCTATTTAATTTGCTATATGGTTTTTAAAGAGTATATTTTTACTTATTGTTTAAGGCAATACTCATGGTCTCCTTGTTCCACACTCAACAACTGATCAAGAACTGATTCATTTGACAAATTCTGTGCCAGACAAAGTGAAGGTAGTGCGCGTTGAAGAACGCCTATCAGCTCTTGGGAATATAATTGCTTGCAATGATTATGTAGCCCTCGTTCGTCCAGACCTAGATAAAGTAATAAAATCAAACTTCATAAATTTTTGATGTTTTGAAATTAGTGACCTAACATAATGTTTAATATGGTTTATCAAGCTCAGTTTTGTCGTTATCGACGAACTTAAAAGTTCCAATGCTAATGTTCGATGTCATTCCTAAAATCATTAGTACTCATTAAAAAATTCGAAACTATCTGTTTGTTTATAGTTTGTTTACAGCATTGCTTCCACTTTTTACCGCTCAAAATACAGAAATAACATTGCTATGAAGGGCATTCATGTGTACACTTATTAGTCCGTATCTGACAATTCAATTTTGCATTATTAGTTACTAATAATATGCTTAGTGTAGCAGGTTCGAATTTAGACTACTTCTATAGTTAGAACTGCACATTGCTAATATGTGCGAACTAGCACAAAACTAGCCCAGTGCTTTCTATCGGTTCCCTTCAACACTTAACGTCAAATATACTCAATCTTTTTTGTCGATCCATTAGTGGTCATTTGTCATGTTTCAACTTTTGATCCTATACAACGTGTTATCATGCGGAAATTGATGTTAAAATATTATTTCAGCAGATTAGTCACTACCTGAATAGTCCATTGATGATTTCTTTGGGTTCAAAATGATTTTGTGGGTTCGAATCTCGTCGGAAGCATTAATTACATTAAGACTAGAGATGTCTTGTTAATTGGTGTCAACTGGAACAAAACTTTCTCTCTCCAACCAGTTAATAGTGTTTCGTCTGATCAGAAGACCATTTGAACTGTCAGTTACTTTATCCATAATAATTTTACTCGAAAATTTGGCTACATTAGTGTACGGGTTGGGAATACATCTTCATTAAGCGGGGTCTGAGCTGTCAATCCACCAGTTGATAGTTTAGTGATGAAACCGACGACGATTGCAATTATTTCCAATAAACGCGTCGCAATTATTTACTACTTTATGCAGAAATGATTTCAGGCCAACTTTTCTTAAAATACGGATCTTTAGGTACCTATTGAGAATCAGGGAGGTGTAAGCAGAGACTTTTCAGTAATATTTACCCACGAATCCATTAGATTATCGAAACCAATAGTGGATACGTTACCCGCAGGTCACTGCGTCCAAGTCGAGCTATCTAGGTTCTCAGTTTCAGCCCATTCGTCATACATGACTACTCACACAGTATCGCCGACGGATTACTATTTCCCCTAACCTTGTTAACTCTATAGGTCACAGCTTATTACTAAAATCGTAAAGTACCATGTTACTGCATAACTTAAATGCTCTGTTGTCGATATCATTTCAAATCATGAATGAGCACTACAGTAGTCAAAGTGACCATGCACTTCCCAATGATTGTCCATGTTCATCGTCCCGACTAAATCCTTAAGCGAACTATCGTGGTTGACAACTGGTGCGAACAACTGCTTTTTACTTATTTGTGTGTGGCGCATATATATTTGGTGCCCCCCCCTTGTACCAATATTTATGTGTTCAAATCAATAAATAAAAATATAAATAAATTTTACTTGTTTGATGAATAGGAGTTTACCATATGAAGCAATATAAGAACTTAATTTTATTTCCAGCGGAATTTAGGGTCAGGAAAAGTAAGCAATCTTGTAGTAAATGCTCAATAGAAACACTTGATTTTTCTAGTGTGTTCTGTAACACATGGATATTGCGAAGCTAGATGATAAATCGGTTTTTATACTTTCAAGTAGAGATATAGAAGCAATGGTTTGCTATCGCTTGATTTATTGACAGTCTATGTGAAACTTAACAATAAGTTAACAGCAATTAATATTTTAGTCAAGTCAATGGTTGGCAAATGCACAAATTATTATTAGCTGCCATTTTTTCTTTAAATAGTCAATTTATTGTCTATAATATTCTGTACATGAATTAACATTAATTCCTATAATAATTAGGAGACTGTGGAATTGGTCAGCGACGTGTTGAATGTTGAGGTTTTTTGTGAAGTCATTGCAAATCATCTACTCGTCGGAACATATTGCGTGCTGACAAACCAAGGTGGACTTGTTCATCCTAAAGTTACAGTTGACGAATTAGATCAGTTGAGTAGTCTTCTCCATCTTCCACTGACTGCTGGGACCGTAAACCAAGGAAGTACACTTATTGCAGCTGGACTTGTGGTCAACGATTGGGCAGGATTTTGTGGTCAGAAAACGACAAGCACAGAAATTCAGGTATGTTTATCCATTTTAACTTCTAAGACTTTTTACGTTAACAATGCGATTATCATTGTGTTGCAGCTAACGTAAAAGCTACTTATTTGTAGTCAATGGATACTTTTGGTTTATATTGTTTTGTCAACGCATATGAATTATGACTTACTCTTATTCCCTGTCCATGTTTTTACAGGTGATTGAGTCAATATTTAAATTAGATGGTGAAATGAACGTACTTGTCGCGGATTCAATGCACGATGCCTTGGTCGAAAGGTGAATAATATTTTAAAAAGTTTTTATCAATCACTACACGAAAGAGCTACTTGTTACAAATGTAAAATTTCTGAAACAATACTGTTAAGAACTTTCACAGTCACAATTAAGTCTCTTGTGATGTTATAATTTAGCGGTCAAATGAGTATCAGTGTGGAATATTTACTGGTCATGATGGTGAAATACATTGGGTATTGTATTACCCACCGGTGTTGTGTATCAATCCTTCTAGTTGTTTAAAAATCTACTTTTGCATATCATTACCCCATATCTTGCAGTATCTCATCAACTTATTGGTTCTCAGTCTCGAGTTTTAGACATTTGCGCCTAAACATAAATAGTACGACAGATTAACACTTTCTTTAGTGATCATAGTTGTCTTCTTTGTTTAATGAACATTGAAACGTTACTGTTTGAATCATACATATGCTTATAGCTAACACGGATATTGTGGACTATGTTAACGTTTATTTGGTTTGAAATTCGATTGTTTGGTGAAGTAAACTGTCTTCAAGTAAACAAGAGTTTCCGGTATAATCGGGGAAGTCTAATACTGTTTAAGGGATACTTACAGTTATATGACTTCTACTACTTTTCTGTCACAGTTTACATTAAGGTCAATAGTGTAAACGAAGCTTGTGTTTTATCTCGTTAAACTCAAATTTGGCATACGTCTTTTTTGACTGAAAATGGTATTATCATGTTGTGCTAATGAGGTATGGCAACTTGAACCGATGCGCATGTGTGCCTAGTCCTACGTTGTAACTGACTGACTGATAGTCTTTATCGAATAAATTAAACATGTAATTGGACAGGGAAAGATACTCGGTACGCTTATCCAGCTCCTGAATTGTAATTGTGCACAGGCAGAAATAGTGGTCGATTTTACATATTAGCATTTCGTTTATTTGTGTGCATTAGTGTATACTTATTATTTTTATTAACGTTTGTTTCTTTTCTTCAGCCTTAGCTGATGCACCTGTTGGATTTTATACAGATGTCTCATTTATCCTGTTGCGTATTCCTTCATTCGTGTACATTTATTTCCAAACTTCAAAAATTGGTAACTTTTCATCTCAAAATATGTAAAATGTGCATATACTCTTTGTATAATCAATTTTACACAATTAGACTGATATGATTTCACTTTATATGCGTGTACTCTGCTGCAATTTTCAGTCTTTTGAAAAAAGTGACTTTCAAAACAAATAGTTATTGTTCTTTTAATGAAATTAGCAAAAGTGACTTATCAAAAAACAATTGGGCAGTCAAGACTTGCTTAGGATTAAAGGAAAGAAATATATCTTGCCGTTAGTTCTTCATTGTGCTGTAATATCCATTAAGAGGACTGACAAATATTTGACAAGAAGTTCATACGTTAATTGTGAAAAGGGACTTAAAGTATACACAACCCATGCTGCAAAATTAATGGAATCTGGTGGATGATTCGGGAGGCGTTCAAGTTCACATGATGTCTCGTATTCAATGAGTGGGCAAGTACAAAACTTCTAGTTAAGTTTAACTGTTCTTTAACCAGGTGGTGTAGTGTTAGAATATTCAGTGATGAGCCTGCCATAAAGTTCGTTCTGTCCTACTTTATGGCTGTGAAACATGACCGGTAAGAGTAGAGGATATTCGTAGGTTACTAGTATTCGATCATAGGTGTCTTCGAAGCATTGCTCGTATACCCTGGGACCACCGAGTAAGTAATGTAGTTGTTAAGAAACGGGTACTAGGTAAGGATGGCAAATCAATTGATGAAGTGGCGAAACTTCAGTTGAGATGGCTGGGACGTGTTACGTATGCCCGACCACCGACGTGCGATGTTTTATGATGTAGAAGTAGGTTGGAAGAAAGGTAGCGGCGACCAGACCAAAACATGGCACAAATCCATGAAATCATTGACAAGTGAACTGAGCCATGTTAGTAGGTATAGACTACCTCGTTGGAATCCGCGAGACAATAGCAACTGATGGTTAGACACCCTGAATGATATGGCTCAAAATCGTTTGCAATAGCGTAGGTGCGTCCATTCTGTGTTCTCCCAAACTCTAGTCTTCTGAATTCTTCATGTCGTTTTTTCCTCTTCCGAAATTTATTTCACTGTATTATACTCTTTAAATAACATCTTCAAGCCCTAATCTTTCTGATTACTGCTTATACTTTTACTACCTCTACCACTATGGGATTGGAATCGACAACTGCATCTCTGTGTTAATGTGGTATGGCAACTCGAACTGATGTACGTACGAAGTTCCACGTTGTTACTGACTGACTCATCCCGTAATTTTCTATATATCAAAATGCTACTCTTGTCTTAGACGACTCGTGAGTTTTGATTTAAATAAGCAGTTAAATGACGAGTTTCGAAAGATAAGGAGTTCACTAAGAATCTTGGATAAATGCTTGTTAGTTTATAACCGTACCCAGCGAAACGCTTGTCAACATTAACATTCACTCTAGCTTCTAAATTTAGCAAATTTTCAGACTAGTAATGAAGAGAACTTTGTGTTTGACATCTGGTAGAGATTAGTTTCGATTAGGGTGTTTGGGGAATTTCGTCTTACAGTATTCCTACTATTTATCTAATGTAAATCGATTTTCCTTACGGTTGTGGAATGGAGCTTGTGTGAGTTTAAACAGAGATATATCCAAATTTTCCAAAACGAAAGGATTTGACTGCCAGAATCTCGTAACATGTAGGTTCCCATTCCTAACGTTTGTTCATCTGCAAGCATAAAGCAAATATTTCACTAGACCAACATTTAATCAGAATGGTGGTTATCATTGATAACAGCAGCTACTGAACACCTGTAGAGTTCTTTGATTAGAACAGCAAATAAATCGTGTTAAGTCAAATCTACGCTGAGATTTAGTGTACCTAGCAATCACTTCAGCTCAATTGTTCAACAGCTTTTTCTAACTTTTATAGTTAATATGATAGAAATGAATGCATTCATAAAATTTTGCGTTAAAAATGAGTACTCAATCGATGATATTTTATCAATCGAGAATTTTGCATATTCGAAAGCATGAGCAACTGATGTTTCCTAACATTACCAATTGAGTTGAAATTCGAAATATACTTGTCATTCCGTGACATTAATCAACTTAGGAAATTATTGACAGACAAATAGAAAAAGAAATAATAAAACAAGTAATTTTCTCAATAATTTAGAACATTGATTTGCATACAATAGAAAACTTTCTAACGATTATGAGTTACCACAAGGAATTTACTAAACTTTAAATAACTACGCTTGATTATATTTTTGTGCTAATTTTTCTAAAAAATTGTACTCTGTTTATAGTTCATTGTTAATTGGTAAATATTTATATTTAGCGTATGCGCCACATGAAGAGTGTATACTTCGAAATTTGAATAACAATTTTTAGTGTTAACGAACTGAGTAATACATTGAAACTATGAATAGCAGAAAAATGAATACAATAAAAAAGATAAAAACCATATTGTAATAAAACAAAATGAATTTACTTTACTGACAAAAGAGTACACTGATGTCACGTATGTGTGAATAAATGACAGAAGTAGTAGAAGGAAAATAAGATATGAGATTATGTATACACACATACATATATTCTTCATTATAAAGTTAAGGATAGCAATTTACTAAATTGTTAACTCTTCAAATATCCTACATGTTTATATTACTGAACTAAACAAGCGAATATATATATATATATATATATATATATATATATATATATATATATATATATATATATATATATATATAATACTAAATTCTATGCATATTGTAGTGTTACGAAATAATACAAACGTTCATTATGAAGAATATCATTACAGAGGACGACAAAATTCAAGTGATGTTAAGAGAAATGTGGTTTATGTTTAACTGATTGAAACTGTGCACGACTAAAATAGAAATGTGAGGTAGAATTATCAAGAATTATTGGTATTAGATGTGAAGAGTTCTGTTCCCACCATACGTTGTAATTACGATACACGTTAGTTGTTTTTTTATTTGTTACAAAATAATACAATGAATCTACAGAAGACGTTGAATAATTTTTGTAACAATTTGACTAAATAGATCAAAAGAGGAAGAAAAGGCGCGGTCGAGGAAAGATAAGCCACAAAAAAAATTAAAGAAACACAGCTGCCACCTCTAATCTCTCAGCATGTGATTTCTCTTGCAAAACAGCTATTAGACCAATTCCGTAACGACTAGTTGATGTTTTCAAGGGGGCGGGTATACAAAATGAAAGGTGGGAACTGAACAGATTATTTGAAGAAAATGATAGAACACAAAAGAAACAGTTGGCTATTTCAATTTCATCTGTTGTAGAATCTAAGCACAATGAAACGATTCACAAAGACAAACAGGTCAAACGGAGAACCAGAAGTAACGTTGAATTAATTGTTATTATTATTATTATTATTTAGGATGAAAGGTAACAAGGATTAACTTTTAGGTTTCCATATCACTTTTGTATTACACTTGAATTATGGACAATAACAAGTTTCAGCAGTACGAAAGTGTGATTAGATTCATCATGAAAACGTAAACATCTCACGAGAATACAATTACAATATCTATTTGAATACAGGAGAAGAATGATTGCAAAACTAAAGATGAATAATTATTTATGTAACTAAAATTAAATTGAATAGTAGAGCTAATCAAAATAAACATTGAACAATGTAACAAACTATGACAGATTTAAAAGGAACAGCAGTTTATGAATTTTAAAGATAAAATTAGTAAGAATAAACAGAATGATTTAACTGTGAGCAAAACAAAAACTTGACACGTTTTACAACTAGATTATGTTTTTTGTTTCATGAAAATGTACTTTATATCATTAACATGAGGATAATCAGCATACATGCACACACACAAAATTCAGTATTATTATTACTAATATTTATTCAGAAAATGCAGTGATTACTTCACGTCCTGTTCCACGTACCAATAATATACGAGATAAGCCATCTGTCAATGTTTCAATATAATCCATATAATAATATTCACTTCCTAAAGTACGTGATGGTCCAGGCATGTTTACAATGACTAAGTCTGATTCACTAGAGTGAGTGCGTAATAATTCATTTAAACGTACAGCACAGTGTAAGCGACGTTGAGTTCTAGTTCTGGGATAAAGAAAGATTATAAAGAGTATAAAGTTAAGGTAAATAGTTTACAATAAATTAGCGGAATTTATTTATTTAAACAAGGCCGAAGGAAAACTAATGTTGATGTATAAAATTTTACAGTATTACAATTATATGATTGTAAAAATGTATTGATTTATGTGTAAGTTAATAAAATTATAAGAAATCAGTTTGTGAAGAATAGGGGACCCAAAAATTTACTTAACAGTTCCAAATGGAAAACGAAACTACAAAATAGAAAAGGCGAATAATGACTATTTTTTTAAAATAATTTCCCTATATGGGAAAAGATAGCGAAGTTCATTTGTAGGATTATCGTTTAAAGTCGTATTTCGCAGTTTTTAATAATCAACACTAGTTGTGAATAGGCACTGGGTCCATATCCATTTCTACTAATTCAGTTAGTTGGTAAAGTATTTTCAATGTTGAAATTATAAAGAGTATGGGTGCTTTGATAATATTGTGTTCTTTGATCTAGACAGTTCAATTTTGAAGGGTTCATTGTCATTTTTGGGTAATATCAGCAGCACCTTAATCATGTAGAAGATTTTTAATTAAACTTTTTAACCCAGAAAACACAAAACTAATGATACTTCGAATGCATTGACAAAACCTGGTCAATTTGTACATACATACTGATGCTGCGTTAATACATTGCTGAAGTAGTGGTAGTTAAATGTCGGTAATTTAGAACTAACAGTAAATGGAAATATAAAAATCATTTTACTTTATGAACAACTTTAGAATTTTTGTTGTTCTTCCGTAACTAATTCTTTCTTCCTGTACTATTTCCTTATATGCAATCTTTCTTCTATATATTACCACCACTGAATTAACTACTTTTATGAATCCGGTGTTCATCTTGTTGTGCTAATGCGGTATGGCAACTTGGACCGATGCATATAGTGCCTGGTCCTACGTTGCAGCTGACTGACTGACTGACTACAATCTTTCACAATATATAGCGATAACTTTATATTTACGAAAACAGAGGATTTTTTAAATTTTATACAGATATCTTTCTTACATATGTTTATAAATGAAACAGTAACAGAACTGAACCTTTTTAGTCAGTACTAACAATCATTACGATCAATTATCCATACATTGGTAATTTTAACAATTTTAATGTTCATTGATTTAGCGAAGTCGTACATTCTTTTTTGAAAAATTTAAATCTCTTTGAAATAGATGGGAATAACAATCTATCATATAATTTATACACAATTCGTCTCAATGAACTATGGATCATATAATAAAAAACAGTTGAATATCATTGTGAATTTTAGGTATCAATTCCAAGGTTGGACTTGATAATCCCAAATAAATTGAGCATCGATCAGAAAGTTAATAATAAATAAATTCGGAGTAAATAGATAGAAAAAAAGGAGTGGCTTATATTAAGTCACGAAACGTCAAAAATATAATTTTTCTACTCATTGGGATATAAAAATCTATTTATTATTGTGAATTTTAGTTAATAAAAAGTAATTTTATCAAGATGTTTAATACAACATGATCTACATAGTAATATAATAAAACCTACATTTTTCCTGGATGTGCTTTATTCAATAAATGCTCTTCTTTAGAACCTGCTTCTCTTGCAGCTTTTTGAACTAACTTAGTCAATGGATTTGAAGGTGAAAAAGTAAATTCATTAATACCACGATTCAATTCTGAATTTGTATCATTTTCTTTGGGATTGGCAGATTTATCAGATTCACTAACTGCAACATTTGAACCAGTTGCAAATGATACAGTACAATGATGTGAATGATTTGAAATAGATTTATTATTCGATTCAGTATCTAGTTCCATATTTGATGGTTTCGTATCTTCTTTGGAAGCAGAATCGCTACTACTGGTGTTTGTTACATTCTAAAATACGTTAGTTGTAAAACAGTGATTTGTAATAATAATCATGATAACAAACAACAACAACATTTATCATCTAATAATATACTATATACTGGAAAATTCTTCCAGAGAAATTCATGTTCATCTTTTAAACACTGTGGGAGTGAACTTACGAATACGAAACATCTAAAGATAAGTTCATTGTAATCTGGTCTAGTTTTCTTGAATTTTAAAATTATCTTAGTTCTTTTTATCGCTCAACTAACTAAAATCTTGCTTATTATTGTTGTCATTATTATTATTACTATTATTACTATTATTATTGTCATTACAGTTCCACTGTACTAAAACTGACCTAATTTTCATCAATATGACAAATATGATATTCTATTTGAAGTATTAGTGGAATATGAGAAAAAACATTTATTTATTTAGTTAGATTTGATTTCTTTAAATAATCCGATCTTTGAAGTGCTGAATTTCTAAACAATAATTTTCTATTTAGAAGTCTTCTGGTGAACTTTCGATGTTCAGAATACAATTTTCCATCAAACAGTAAGGTTAACAAAATATGGAGTTATCCGAATGCGCGGGAGCTCAGAATACATAATGTGAGTTTATTATGTCTCATGGCCCGTTAAATATCACGTGACAAAACCGCCAATAAGAACACTGGTTTATATGGCCTTATCTGTGTGCGTTAATCAGCACAAGCAGTATAGAGTCAACTATGAATCCTTACTAATCCTCTGTATAGAAACTTCTCGCCTAGCCCAACCCCTTCAGTTCAGAACACAATATCAGCCTCCGCTGTATGAATCGTATATTACGGATATATGCAGTTTATATTTAAGCAAAACAGACCACATCACACCATAAAATGCAAAATAATAATTATACAAGATTAAGACAAAGGTGGCTCTGGGTATAAGATATTGTAACTAATAAATTAGGAATAAGTTAAAGATGGTAGATAGTATAAAAATAGCATGTAGGCGCATACTTGTAGAATGATCTGTGCCCATAGAGAAAAGGAATTAATTAAATCGATATTTCTATCCACTTGAATCTTTACACTAATGATATCAAAACTCAACGGATGTATAAAAAGTGACTGACATTTGCTAAAGCATGTGCTGGCGTGAACCTGTACAAGTGCTAAACATAGGTTTCAATATTGTGTGATAGGAACATGCTACAGATAATGCTGACCAATATTTTTAGAGCACCACCTTTATGCGCCTGAATCTTAAATAGGCAGTTTAAAGTACAATTGTATAATTTTAAGTTAAGAGGGTAACTAATTATTACTACTACAAACGTAATTCATGCATAATTTCTATGGTATTTACCTTTAACAACTAATGTGAGTTTATGAATGACATACAATGTTTAATAGAAAAGCGCTTTTGAATGTCTCATGCTAGTTAGATTAACTTATAAAGTCAATAGTTTTCTGAGTGAATCAGAAAAAACAAAGGACCCAAATCGGATGAAAGTGTACGAAACGATGACATCAATTCCCAGTTATATTACATAATTTGTTTAAAGTTACTTAATGTTTTTTCGGCTTCGCCTCAATATTGTGTATCTTACATATAAAGTACTTTCTTTTTTAAATAAAAAGAAAACTTTTGTCAGTCAATTATTCTTTATGATAATATTACTGTATAAACTGTTAATTGATGAAACTCATTGGAAATAAAATTTGAATTGAATTATAAACATAACCCACTCTCATGTTCATTTAGATTATCATATATATATATATATATATATATATATATATATATATATATATATATATATATATATATATATATATATATATATATATATATCGTGAGTTAATTAACTAACGTGTTCATTAAATTCAAATTTTAATCGTTATAACTAATGACCATTATGTTATCTTAAAAAAGCAGTTATTTGAATTAAACTATAGAGGTGTGTTCAAGGACATGATAAACAAATCAACAATAATAATAGTAACAATAATAATAATAAAACAAGAAAACTTACTGTTGTATGATCAGGTGACTGATCTGAACTTTCAGTTGATGTAGCTGATATAGCCGGCAAAAGTTTATGAGAATCAATGGAACAATTTGATTTGATGATATCTGCTGGAATAATATCAACTGAACTAGGCTTACGATGTTGGTCAACAATAAGTTGAGGATCACAACGTGCTTCAACATTGGATATTTTCATTTGCATTAGAAGTGCACGACGTTGTTCAATACTAGCTGTTCGTTGAGCAACATAGGCTGATATATCAGCAGTACTCTAAACAATTAGAACAAATAAATTGTTTCTAAACAAAGCTGAAAAAATGTGATGTAATATGACAAAAGAGCTGAAACTGAGAGAGTATACTATGTATCAATACATATATATCTTTATCATGCAAACTCTTTGCAAATATTTTTATTCATAACTAGTCAAAATCTGAGGTACTTTTTATTTGGTTTGTGCAAACACATTCACATACATTTATTGCAAATGTTAACGGGAATTGACAAAGTATATGATTTCATCTCCCATATTCTTATCCTAAGCAATTTTCTTTCAAAACAAAATGGTGTTCATTAGGTAGTGGCTAGCGAATCTCGAGTTTCTTTACTATTTACTACCCTGAAAATTGTTTGACAGAAGCCATCATACTTTTTAAACCCATTTGTTGACTCAATTTGGTACTCTCTAAAATATATTTAATCACTAATCGATAAAAAGCTATAGATGGTCCCACAAAAATTGTGTTTACGTTTTCATGTTACTTAGTAATTTGTTAGTAGTGTAAAATATTCCTACAAAGGTACGCATGCTCGAATGTAAAATTGGTTTCGTGACATTTGGTTTGCTAACTTGTCACAAAGAATTTCGATAGATAGTTATCTAACCAAGTTAATTAAGCGCAGAGTTTTTAAAGATGTTTTCTGCTTTGGTGCTAAAAACATAGGGTGTTTATAACAGTATCGACTGGAGATTTAAATTAAAAAAAAATTAATCACCAGTGAAGTTTACTTTGTTTTCGCGGAACTTTCTAACGTTTTGAAAAAAAAAATATATATTTCAGGTGATAAAATACAAGTACTCAAGGTGATTTGAATTCCTTATACGTATTGGATGAATTAGAATTCCAGAACTACATTCCAAGCTGCGAAAAGTCAGTATAATTCATCTATAACTATTATTACAAAATATCACATATAAGTTAACTTACCATTGCTACTACTTCCACAGATGCATTAATTCTCAAATCGTACATGAACTTGGTCATATCCTTCTTCAGATTCACAATATCATCATCTTCAGTAGCCACCACAAAAATGCGTAAATGGCATTTACGCCATACACGATTACGCATTAGCAAATATGATGTTAACAGTAGCAGACCACCATCATGTACAATGCACCAAACATCAACATTTCCAATCATTTGATTTCCTTTGCTCAAAGGAAACGAATCTATTCCTTTAGGCACTAGCATTGCTATATCACATGCTTGTGCAGCTCTCAAAGTCGCTGAAAAATTTAGAAAAGATGATGAAATAAGAAGGATAATATTGAAGTAGACAATCGGGATAAACCCAATTAAGGGAATTGACAAGCCTATTTCAAAATAGATTCTTTGTAAGTTTTTTAACATTTCAATAGCTTAAACTTTCGGGGATGGATTTCCAGTGTGTTTCTGATGTGATGCAGCTTCTATCATAGTAATGTACTTCAAACTAAATCTCGTCTTTCTTGTTTAGTATGATTTCTCATACTCGAGTTAAATAAACTCATTTTATTTTTCCGATACAATGTTCAACAATCTTTATATAATGTATTAAATATATCACTAAATTTTGAGCTAGGTCATATAGAAATAGTATAAATGTACAATGATAATAGCATAGAGCAATTGATGACTCGTCACAATATTCGTAATTACTAGTATAAGTAAAATATAGTCATCAGACATAAAACGTTACACTATACTGTCAATTTGATAAAATAGACTAGACAATCAGTTACAATGGATATGTATCAAAAAAGAATGAGAATATTGTTTTGTAGTTTATCTCGACATTCAGAAAAACAGTTAAAAAATAATGCACATATAATCAATAATTGTTCGATTGAGTGGTTCGTAGAGAATTGATGACTTTAACTAGGAAATTCCCGTCATAGATGGACAGAAGCTGGAGAAAAATCGAGAATTAGGGGTTATTTGATAGCTACATTGCGCTGATTTGAAAATTTTTAAAAGTGTACATCCAAGGTGATGCAAGCGATGCCATTCAAATCGTCCGGTGAGTAAGATACAACCATTAATTAAATATTACATGGTTTACAATGTCACTCCCAGTCAGTCCAGTCAATAACAAGTTTTTCATTTCTGTCGGATAAGATACTATTCTTTATAAATGTTGTTGCGCTTATGAGGTATATGAACATTTTATTCTCTGAATTATAACATAGAACTACATATTAATAAATATGAAATAGATACATAGTCAAACTGCGTAACTTACATATAAATTTAGACAATTTACTTCCACTACTTTTACAATCGACTCGCCAATCTTCAGGATATGACACCATAAGTGTATTATGACGTAAATTCCCAAGACCAGCACATTGTGCCCTTTGAATGATTAGATTTTAAAGAAAGACAGTATATATTTTGATAGGTTATAGTTAAAGCAAACAGATAAAAATTATTTACTGACAGTGCGGAGCAGCAACAAAATCTGATGAAAATTAAAATAAATGGGATTGGTAGACGAACATATTACACATACCTAATCATGTGCACGGTTTTTATTATCCATTAATAATTTAATGGTTGAATTCATGAGTCAATTGAAACTGGACTACCATGGAAACCTGGAAGCACTAGACGGCCATTTCGTCATAGTATGGGACTCCGCAATCGATTCATGAATTCAACTATCAAACTATTAATAATTTATCAGTCAGATAAGAAGAATTCTTACTGGTTGTTTTAAAGTTACTCAGATAAATATTTCAGATGCAGATTAAATTAAAAATTTTAGCTATAATTGTCAAAATCTGTTTAATTTTAAATAATTTATTGTAATTTTTATGTAACGGTTTAAGTTTTTTTATTGTTGTTATAGAGAACTGTATTTAGTTAAGTTTCTTTTGGAGTGTGTGAATCCTGAGCGGACAGCCTCGATAAGACTTTTATTTGGAAGTCTCAACAAAATTAGATTATGGCTAAAAGTGGGCTCTCAATTAGGACTTGTCACATGAGTGAGGCACGAACTCAGTGTATCTATTTGTAAATCGCAACACTAGGAATTAAATATATCCTACAAAGACCAAATCGTGAGTTTAAAGTTTCTCTGTTAATCACAAACCAATTTTGTCAATATAAGCTTGTCTTAAAAATCTGACATGCAGTTCTAGCTCATTCTTAATTTCTGGAATATGAAGTAGATAATTTGTTCCGCGTATCTCAATAAATCAATAATCATAAACTCTTCATGAGATCCATCAATTTTTATTTTATTTGTTCAAAAGACTGCGATCTTCAATAGAACAGAAAAGCGATATCAATACAAGATATTACAATGATAACAATTTACATGTATTCTTAAAAAAATATAGGGTATTGGAAAAGCATCAACAGATTTCTTTAGCTAAAAATATGTAAGGGTATCCCTAAAGATGGGGATTTAGGTAATGATTTGAGATTATTCATCGAGTATGTCCCCTTAGATTTGACTGAAGTTTTCAATGGGATCAATAATTAAGTAGTTCACTAAGTTGATCGAACTCAACAACGATTAGCTTGAATGTTGAAATAATCTATAGAAATTAGAGTTGGTCCGGTTGAAATGAATTAGATAAACGCACTGGATGGAAGCACCTCCAGGCTAAAATATATTACTAACTTTCATTGAAATTGATATTGTACTATTTAGCATAATAGACATTTTCATAAGTAGAAGTATAATACTTTCAAGTTCAATAGTATTTTAAATCTATTGAATTAATTTCTTGACATTAACAGTGAAAGCAATAAATTGTGTAAAGTAGTCAAACATTTCCACTTATTAGTTTTTATATTGATACACAAAGAGAGATAACTGACAATCTAAAGAGTCAATTAAAATTAATTTAAAATTTTTTAAAATCAGTTGTATAAAATGAATATACAAATCAAAGTTCAAGAAGGTTTAGAATAAAACTATCATTTACTTATATATTTTATGAAGACAATTGCGTAATTTATCTGAAAACATGCCCTAGACACATATTGACACTAGATGAATAATTATTTTTTAAAAAAAATAGGAAATTTCGATCAGGTGTTTCAATTTGTTTAAGGACTATTCAACAGTAATATAGTGACATGAAATTAAACCCAATAATGAAAGTTACAATGATGTTATATATTTTCAAAAACAAGCTATAACATAACATTTTTATAAATTTGATCTAAATGAACTGTCTAAAAATGATACGAACTCTAAAATTGCATGTAACTTAATTATGAAAAGAATTGATATTCCATTTTATTTCACTTTTTTTTCATTTTGTGGACATTTTTCTTATTCAAATAATACATTTCAAAAATACAACTTATTTATCATGTCAATCAACTTGCTTTCTATGTGATTTTCTGATATCATGATTCTGGTAATAATATTAATCAGGAAATAGTTATCTGATTCTAATTACAAATAGATTGATTGTGTAGTGTACTGGGAAAAATAGATGTCAGATAAAAAGAAATTGAACAACTATTTTTGTTGTTGTTGCTTATGATTTAAAAGGAAAAAATAATAAAACCTATTCATTCTATAAAAAAAATATGGATATCTGATTAGAATTTTATTTGTGCTTGAGAAAAATGTAAAGAATAACAATAAAATTTAAAACGAATGTTACGAAGAAAAATGAGTAAATCAAAAAAAGAAAAGAATTGACTTTTTTTTCCCTAAAATTGATATAATTTATATTTAAACAGTTAATGGTTTATAAATTAACAGGTTGTTGGCTATCTGAAACTAGTATCATAATGGATAATATGTTGATATTTAAAGTGAATTATGTTAGGTTAGAGGGTTAATACGAATATCAACACTAGAATGCAAGTATATACAACTGACGAAAAGAATGTATTAAATTCAACTTCTGGCCACAATTCATCTATTCTATAAAATTTAATGATTAGCGAAGAATGATGAAATAATTCGTGGATTGCGTTGTATATTGAACAGTTGCCTACACTAATTTGAATAAAAATAATGATTTCTAGTAATTTGTAACTAGTTAAATAGGCAAAAACACTGAGTAAACAAATTAAACAAATAGTGTATATCATCACTATCATTGATTTACATACTTTGATTTCTACTGATAATTACTTTGAAGTATTGCTAATGAGATGATAAATTTAGAAAACTGTTAGACGAAATGGCTGTGAGACTGAAATTTATGGTGTACGGCACTTTTAAGGCTAATAATTAGCGACTGTTTACATATAGAATTGCGGTGTGTGCTACTTATATATACATAAGTAGTATATGGTGCTAGTCGTGAACAGAATGTCTGGCAGCAGAGAGACAAGAAGATCGAACAGTAAAGAATGAAAACAAAATGCAATTTGTATGAAAATGCAAGAACAATGAAGCCTGAGTCACTTTGAGACAACGGATGGAGATTTTGCAAATTGAGAATTTGCTATATGGTTATTAGATTTCATTAACAAGTTCTGTAATTTGTTGTCGAATACATTCGATTGTCCCCACCCGTGTTCTTGTTCACTACAGAATGACTTTAAATGGACACTTCTAACGTAACACGTATATAATAGATAGGCTCAGTTAATAAAATGATAAGACAGTTTTTATTTATTTAATATTCTAATATTTGAGTTCATTAATGGGTGTTACTCAATACTCAATACTTGGTTACCTAAAACCAGTACGTTTAATTGAAAAGCAATTCCCAACCGTCATTTACCCGTTATAAAATTAGGCAAAAGCTGGAAATGCTTGATATTAGAAATGTCTTACTTTTATTAGGTTGGAAGGATGCAATCCACAGTTAATAACTAAATAGTTAAAGATAAGTAAAATTTAAGAAGTTTTAAGAGTGGCAATGATTGATATTCATTGTTATATACCATCTGAATCATGTTTTATTTACTCCCAAAACGGATAGCGGTTAAAATTATTCACGTTAATCGACAATATTAATTAGGTATATTTAGCTGACTTCATCATTATTATAAGTAATCGTTTTATTAATGTGGAGCTGATAAGATATGTATCTGAGTTACAAAGTTACTTAATTCATTTATTTTCAAACACACATGTCGCTTATTGATATTTGTCTTACAACTAATTTTCGTGATTTTGTAAATTACATAAATCAGATATCACAGTGTAGTTACAACTGGTTTCCATGAAGATATTTTATTATTGTGTTTAAAATAGTTGCTCAAGTTTCGGAAAAAAAAGAATATAAAAGTATTGGTAGTACGATAATATTAACTTTAAATGTTTTAAGGAACACAAAAAATAGTTTGAGAAAAATGAGACAAATGAATAAATTAGTGAAAAAGAAGGCGTAATAATAATTAATGTTACTTATAAATCTAACTTTCTATTATGTATTGTGTTATTAAATGAACATTATAAAATATTAACTAATTCATGAGCTGTCTAAAACTTTTATTTATTCCATTATAATAGTTTATTTCCCATTATTATATTATTGTTTATATGAACAAGGGTATCATATCTAGGCTTTCTATTAATTCACTCTCTTTTATTATGTCAAAATCATAATATTTTCGATAATCTTATTCTATATTCATTTTATATATCAAATATTCTTTATTACTAAATATTTGTTTTGTTTTTATTATTTATTTATTTCATTTAAATATGTATTTGGCTATAATCATTTGTTGTATAGTTATTGTTGTATACATAAATATTTATGTCACTTCATGTGTACAAATATTATAATCATTGTATATATGTAACAAAAATTATAAATCTTTTTTGTCTTCATAATAATAACAATGTTGTTTTTTGATTATCTCAGCATCACTCTGTTAATTTATTCATCATATTACAAAAGTTCATATACATATATATATATATATATATATATATATATATATATATATATATATATATAATATTGTTTTTATAATCATTAAGTGTTAAACTATATTTGTTCCCTTCATTCTTCCACTTTATTTACATTCTTAATATGATATCATTTTCATTGTTAAGGTATTGTTCTCGAAATATTATAATAATCAAATTGAATAAATAAATAAATAAATGAAATAGATTTTACTTATTTTCATTATGAACAAATCATTATTGGTTTAGCATAAAAAAGTGATTACAAAATACAATAATTATGAATAATAATTATTGTAATGAATAGAATAATTGAATAATTTCACTATAAATGGCTTAGAAAATTCTAATAAGTGTAAAACACTTAAATAATATAAAGAATGATGGAAATAATTTCGTCTATAACTGGTAAATGAAAGCAAATAAAGACAAAAACAAATTTTGTGTTAGATTATCATAAATTTTGTTCAGTTTTAATTTAATCAACAAAAACAGTTAACTGAATCAGGTTAAACAACCTCCCTTTTTTTCTCTCTCTCTTAAAAGTTTATTTCATACATTATTTTATAAAACTTAAAGTTGATTCAACTATCTGATAATTACACTAGTTGAAATCATGAGTCAATTGAAGCTAGATCAGCATAGAACACCTGGAAGCACTGGACGATCGTTTCGTCCTAGTATGGAACTTCTCAGCGGTGCGCATCCACAACCCTGCTTGCGAGATTCGAACCTAAGACCTTCGGTTTCGAGCGTGAACGCTTAATCTCTAGAATTTATTGATATAATTTTGTCTACCATTTAGATGCTCCCAAAAGCAGAAAAACAGGTAAAAATGTTAGCGTGTACCGTTACCAGTGGAGTACAACCGGGTCTGTTTTGAGATATCAGCTCACTGAAGACAACGGTGTACGGTGACGCAATTTCGTGGATTGGTTGAAGCTAGACATTAACACCGTTGGACGCCGGCTCAGTGATCTGATGTTTAAGCGTTCGCGTGCGACACTAATAGGTCCTGGGTTCGAATATCGCGGAGGGGGGTGGGATTATGGATGCGCACTGCTGAGTCCCATACTAGGACGAAACGGCCGTCCAGTGATTCCAGGTTTTCCATGGTGGTCTAGCTTCAATTGACTCGTGATTTCAATTATTGAAATTTCTAAAATCTCCACAAAACCCCTTCTGATACCTGATAATTAGTTATAAAGATTCTCTTTTATGTATTGTTATTACTAATCAAAATATACAACGTAATCAATTCTGAGATGGTGGAGAAAATTTGTAGCTCAGGTGGATGATTTTGATGGAGTTTTGTTCTCTGAGCTGGATGGTTTGGTCGTGGAGCTTTCATCGTTCTTCTGAACGACATCATCAGCACAAACTTCAGATAGACTTCTATCTGAAGTTTGTGCTGATGATGTCGTTCAGAAGAACGATGAAAGCTCCACGACCAAACCATCCAGCTCAGAGAACAAAACTCCATCAAAAGTAATCAATTCTATATACAAAATTAATCAAATAAATTTATATATGCAAATTATTTACAGTTTTAAATGTATTAACCCCTAGTTACATTTAAAAGCTTATTTAATCATGAATTCAATATTTGCAAGGTAAATTCTGAGTAAATTATTATTGTTATTTAAAACAGGAAAAAATTAACTGAAACAAAAACTAGTCATTTAGTTAACAAAACAAAATTGTGCAAAAAAGATTTCTCCTTGGTTTTTACATATTTTTAAATTTAGTTTCTTTAAAAATAGTATTAAAGTTTAAGTATTTCACTTAAAATTAATGATTAAATCTTCTGAATTCTCTCCGTAAAAATTAAGTTTCGTTATTTAATGAACTATCAACAAACGATAACCATCCCTTTATTAGTAAAATTGTTCTGTTTTCTTCCCAAGAAAAGGAAAAGGATTAAAATGCTTAGAGAAAAATGGCTTCGGTCACTTGCGAAGATTCTTGTGATAATCCAATGAACCAGATAACCAACATTGGTTTATAAGTCAATATGTATATAAAAATATTATCAGTTAATACATATCTAAGATTTATAATTATGAGAGATAAAAATGGCAATTTTGCCAATATTAGTATGATTAAATCATGTAAAAATATTCATTTTGATAATATACCTGTAAAAATCTACATAAGTTGTATAAATAATACTGAAAATAATATATAATCTTCAAACATGTACTTATAAATTTTATCGGGACAAAAAGCACGGTCAGTTAGTTATCAGCAACCAAAGAACCTGACAGATGTACATCGGCCTAAGCTAGTATGGTGATTCATCACACTAGCATTGAACTATGAAAATGAACATTCGACTGATTGATGTAGTAATGGTATTAGTGGTTAGGCATATATATATATATATAATCCTACGAAAATATATTTGCGGAGTAAAAGGTATACAATAAATTCAGAATTAAGGATCAAGGGCTAGACAAACAGTAAGTGAATCTACGATATTGCTAATGATTCTGAGCTGTGTCATCCAAAATCTTCAAGTACTGATCACGTTAATCGAGCTGGTTTCAACCAGCTAGTGTTTGACTATAGATTCGGTTTAGAATAAAAGTCAATGACTTCATTAACAAATACTACGGTTTGGTTATACAGTAAATAGGTGGGATTTTGTAATTAATTTCTAATCTAAACACCACTAATTTGCTTTAAGTAACTAAATACTTATTTACAAGCAATGAATAACACTTAATAAATATGCATATTTACAATTATTATATTAGGTTATTTTGAAATGGCTCTCAATATGTACTACTGTCGATCAAATAACTATTTAAAGCAATTATTCATTTTGATAGATGTGGACGGTGTAATAAAAGACGATTATGAGAATTATGTGACATATTAGCAAATATATCACATAATATATCATACAGTTCTGATAATCATCTTCCTATTATACTAAGGAATTATTGCTTAATGGTAATGATACTGAGTACAGCATGAAACTTAAAAGCAGTACATTTATAAAATTGGATATTATTACACACACCTGTCAACAATAATGAAAAGTAATCTTTCATCAATGAAAAGTTAATAAAAGTTACTTCAAGTAAGTGAATCTATTTGCGATCTGATAATCAATAATCCTTGGAAGTTTAAAGTGCATAAAAAAGACAGTTGACAGTTAAATTTATTAAGAACGAAATAATTTTAATTAGATCATCATTATTATACACACAACATAACTTCAAAAAAATGCAATAATAATACAATAATTTGTATGAACTAAAACTTACATATTTTTCATGCCTTCATCAATAGTAGAAGCGACAAGTACTTCAGCTAAACCTTTAATACGATGCTGTTGAATAAGATCACTTAAATGAGCTTTAACAGAAATCATATCATTACGTCTATCAATAATATCACCTTCTAAAATCGATGCCACCAATGTTAAACCTGTAAAAGTCACAGCAACAGCAACAACAATAAGTCATAAACAAGAAAGTATCTTTACTTCTAAGCTTGTAAAATAAGCATAATAAACATAATCAACATGACTGCGATTTCCACAGATTTATAAGGAATATACACGTTTTGCTGATTTATTAATTCTATTATTGTTATTATTATGGTTACCTATTACTAAAAATATTTTAATTTAGTCATTTTTATCATGCTATATTAAGTTTTCATTTTTGTATGATGAATAATACGGAAAAATAATAACTGCAAAACAGAATGTAAATGTTTTTGTTACGATAATTAAAGGTAATAGGGGGGTTTATTGAAATAGTTATAAATAAAATCATGGGGATATGAATATATATATATATATATATATATATATATATATATATATATACTAGTCTATTAATCCAGGCAGTAAAGAATAATTCGACGAGATGAATCTACGCGTAACTAATCTTAGTACTTCTTCCTTTATCTCTCCAAGTATAGAAAGCTTTGTGCCATATTTCTTGTAATAACGACAACAAGGTATTTTGTTTGATTCCTAATAAAAGTAGAATAGGATACTTACGTGATACAATTAAGGAAATAATGATATGAATTTTCATTAATAATATCAATGGACAAACATATAAACACACATGTTTACACACGATAAACATAGGGGTAGACGCGTAGAACCACAAAAGATGGACAATCTAAACACATACATACCTATAAAGCAAGAAGAGAAAAACTAAGAGATGGAAATCTGAGTTGTGATACTATTGCTTTATCTTTCTGATTGAGATCATAAATCGGTCAATTTAAGACTACCATTGAAAACATGGAAGCAGTGGACAGCCGTTTCTCCCCAATATGGGACTCCTCAATGGTGCGCACCTACGATCCCACACACAAGATTCGACCTGGGGCCTTTGGCCTGGTGCGCAAACGCCTAACCTCTAGACCAACAAGCCGGCATCCAACAGTGCCAATGCCTAACTTGAGAGGGAAGAGACCAGAAGAGTTATTTTACAATTTTGTGATTTTGGCGAGAAAGAACGAACGCGCATGATATTGATCAACAACAAGTAGTATATTTCTAAAAGTCCTTACAGTCAAGAAATTTATGTCTAATTTTATACGTATAACAATTTTAGTGGGTGGATAAAAATTATTACTAATTTCATTTAATTAATATTAAATTATGTGGGAAAATTGTCAAAATGTAAAAGATGAACAACATCCTTGCACAGATTTTATTCTTGTAAAATAATAATACTCAAATTTCAGAATATGCATCAAACTAACGCCCATCAAGAGATAAATATTCCATAGATTTAGCATTATTGCTCTATAATTTAATAACTTACAATAGTGATACCTGAGTATTTTAACTTATAACAAAATAACTAAGATAGTTTGTCAATTAAATCTTGATTTATTAAGACAAAGGTAAATGACAGATTAATGAAACTAGTAGTAAATATTATTGTGAGTTATATAAAATTTATAAGCTTTCTGCTCAAAGTAGTGTACTTAAAATATGATGAAATTTAACAAAATGAATTTATTTAACATTCCAATATGGTATAAAATTTACATCTCAGATAACTACATACATCAACTACTTACTAAATGGTACTTGTTGTCATATTTCCTAGTCTTTAATGTCGATTAAATTATACATATAGAGTAAATTTATATGTTTACCACGTTAACTAACTTGAATTAGCACTAGTAAATAAACATGATATAGGGATTAGTTCGCTTAATTCAATGCTAATAAAACATAGTTACAGTTCGAATAATTCTATTGTAAAGTTTTCAGCCGTTTTGCACTAAGTGATGATTGCATAATCTAAAAGATAAGGGTTTTTAAATGATTCAGATATATTTAATCAATGAGTATTAATAAGAATGAAATATAAAACTATTCAGTGGATTATGTACGTACTTATTATGTTTCTTTTATTTCCTACGGATATAATCTTGATTTTTATTCTCTTTATTGGTTTCTTCATGGTTGATGTTTTGTTGACTCTAGCAATCATTACTGTGTTAGTGTTCATTTTTTCGAAAATGACTACCTTTTTTTCATTATAAAACAGCCATACAATAATCATATTAACTTTTAAGTGATTAATTATTAAGAGTTATGATGAAACAATTGAATTTATTGAAAATACATGTTATTTTACAAGTAGAACTGAATATTTATCTAAAATTAGTATTTGTTCATTGTATGTTATTGATATTGTATGATCAGTCACTTCATTTTGCTAATAAACTAGCGAAGGTCAGAAATGTCTCAAGTTTTCAATAGTTTTCTAGTAATATGTATCAGTGCATAACCGATGAATTTCAAAGTTACATATATAGTTATTTCTTGCAGTCAAATTAAAACTAGTATATGAAAAATGTAATTTGGTGTAAATATTGTACGAAGTTGCAAAATTAGCATTTTAGTAAATGTTATGAAACCTATAAGATATTACTGTACACTGAAAGTAGATGGTCAAGACAAGTAACCTGGCAAAATTATTTATTTTTGATGAAGCTTATGGAATACTAAGAGTAGTCAGGTGAATAGAAACAACAAAAGTGCACCTTTGATGATTTAAGTATCATTATTTAAATCAATGAATTGCAGAGTTGAAATCGATTCCAATTCTTTTTAGAATAGCCAAACATCATCATTACGCTTTATGAAAAAGGGAGGACTACACGTTGAGTATAGAAACGTATAAAAGCCAACAAGAACTACAACATCAGTTAAAGTATAAGTTGTGTGCGAAGTTTATGAATATCGTATTAATATGCATCTGTAGACTGATACCATACCAATTAGAGCACTTCTAAGTATAAAATTATTTTGCACTTTTTCATGACATGAGTGAACCTTTATGTTAATAAGAATCTTTAATTTACCAAATCGTCAGTTTAATTTGCTTTGTAATAGAAAACTTTCTTCAGATAGAGAGAATTTCAATGATCTATTTCTATCCCAATACTATTTGTTATGAAAATCACTTTAATTAAATAAAACTAGTAAATTGGATTTATGTTGGGTGCTTAAAGGTAATCGACAAAAGACTCTATACTGAAGTTTCATGCAATTTGTCACTTGTCAGCAAGATATTCTTGTAATCTTGATTAAATGGACGTTCTGTGGGGTTCATACCAGTGTCACCCAGCTTAACAGTCAGAGATGTTACCACTGAGTTGTTCAGGTTGTAACTGGTCTCAAGTATGACTTGCATATTTACAAATGATTGGTCACTAAGTAGTGACTAATGTAATGTTTCCCGATAGAGCTCCATCACAACTAAGGGATTGCTTAAACATGATATTGATCACTAATCGGTGAGCAATCAATTGTAGATGAAGTTATGTATTGTAAATAAAACTTCAAAATTATTATAGTATTTCTACATGATTAATAGTCCATGGACAACGAATAGATCTTACAAATAATAAATAAAAAACTCTGTAGAGACCAATTTATTTTGCGATTTCATGTCGAATATATGTTTATACTAATGAGAGTATTGAATGACCAGAAGTAACTATTCACATATTTATAGTTTCACAAAAATATTTCAAAAGTATCATCCTTATGATTAAATTGTTTTTCTCCTAAACGAACATGGTAAATTTATAATCCTACAAATAACAAGAAAAAGATTATGATGAAGTGCCAAATGTAGAATTAAAGATAATTTCAATGTTCATTAGTGTTATTTAAAGTTTTTCAGTAAATCAATAATTTCATGAAGGAGAAAACAAACTAAATTTAATGTTAATTTTCTTTTGATTTTGTAGGCTTTTTCTTTAAATACAAACTCTTTTTTTCACAAAAGTCTTAGATAAAACTGAGGTTGAAAAACAAAAGGAAAGGGAATAGAATGTATAAAAATGGTCCAATATAGAATTTTCATTAGTATCGGTTAAGTAATAGTAATCAACACATACGTGTATGATTTAATTTGGATCGGTAAGATGATCCATCAGATGAAAAGTATATGACGGAACTGTTATCCAAATGATCTTCCAGAAAGATTTTAAGTATCAATCTGGATTATATAAATCCAGCTTTAGCAGTATTAATAAAACAATGTTTATTTTCTTTTTCTATCCGCTTAAATAATGAGAAAATAAATTTTTTTACATTTTAACTGATCGAAAACAATAGATTATTTTTAAAAAATAGAATTCAGTATTATTGTGTTATAATTCTAGTGAAAGAATTACACATCTGAACATAATATTCATGTATTCAATTAAAATAGCAGAATGTTCAATGAATAAATTAAGATTTAGATGAAAAAAGAAAAGGAAACGAGTACATCTACATCATCTAACTATTTAAGGTTTTCATTTAAGAAATATGCATTTCAGTGCAGAATTTAAACAATCAGTAAACAGAGTTCATGAGTATACACTTAATGTATAATAATGAATAATAACACAGAATATAATCACTGGGTATTACACAAAGGAAAACCTATTGTTTATAGCAAAAATATAGTGAGAGACATAAAATTAGTAATTGATTGTTATTACTATTATTATTATTGAGTGAAACTAATGGAGTTTTCTTTTCTTTTTCAAATAAAAAGATTTTCAACAATCAAGCAATTTTAATCAACATTACTAAACTCTTACCATGTCCAGCTTTTAATTGATAAACTAAATCCAATAGACGATCATGACGTGCCTGGAAATTTTCATCCAATGGTAAATAAACTAAAATTTGCGGTCGCCAATTTTTTGTATGAATTGGTTTATTACCAAGTTTTAAAATAGCTTGTTTTGCTGTGGACATTTGTAAACCTCTTGTAGCATCACCCCATTCTTTAGAAGCACTAAAATAAGAACAACAATAGTAACAAAGTTATAAATTTATCCTTATTTCCTACTTAAAAAACGGATAAAACTAATGAAAATAATGATAATGAAAATGGAGCTCAATGAGAGTATAACTATTGTTATTATTACAATGATTCATGAGTAGAATAAATGTAAATAAGTCAGAAAGTGTGTATTTGTCATTTTTTGTAAGCAAAACAATATTTAAGTTAAATAATAATAATAAGTAGAAATTTAATGTCTTTGTTGTATAATGAATAGAAGTTACTGTTTTCTTTTCTCAGCAATATTTATTAAAGGGTTAATAATGATAATTTACTATATAATATGAATAATAGAACAGAGTGAAAGTATGATATAGAGATGAGCTTAAAATAAATGTGAAAATTAAAGAAAACTAATTTTTGGTCGATCGGAAAGCAGGTTTTGTGAATGGATAGTTTCCGATTGAGAAAACGATTATATTATAAAGTGTGAACAGATTTAACAGAATTTGTAAATTTATTAACGTCTTCTACAAGTCTTCCTGCCAGTAAATCCAAAAACATAACGAAATAGAGATATCCTTATAGACATAAACTATCGATCGTCTCGAAACGTTATAAGGACTCGAAAAGTTAGGGTATAGAGTTTGAGATTTTTAGAGAATAGATATCAGCTACAATGTAAAAGTACTCTATAGATATATCGATAAATCAATTTCGCAGAAAAGTAGTGTTATGTGGTTTGCTTATTCATAAGATATGAGGCTAACAAGTTAGAGTTCATTTTGGGACTAAGGGTTCAGCATTAGAGTTTAGAGATATTATTAGTCCTTCAGTTATGTACAATGTAAAGTAACAAAATTGAGCATCTGATACATTTAACACTATCATTTCTACTCTATAATGGCAAAAAGCGATGTTTCGCTGTCATTTTTAATATTTGAAGCAGTAATACAAAGCTTTATCTACTACCCGTCATACGTGATATCTGAATTCCATGCACATCTAAAAGTCATGTTCACGATTCTGACTGGTTCATACTTATACCTAAAAGTATATAATTTGATTAAAAGATTATTTTATTTGGTTAAAAACGTTCATACGATAATATGAATTTTTATTTTATCTTACTCTTATTAAATAATATAAATAATTAGGTTAAACATGAGATTGATGTTTCATCTTGAGACAGTATGATAAATAATGGTAACATCCAAAATGATAACTTGGTGAAGTACATATTTGGAGTATAGGCAGATTTGTGGAGATTGTAGAATTTTCATAGTTTAAACCACAAATCGGTCTTAGTTAATCAACCACTGCGGACCTTAAAACTCTGGACGGCTGTTTCGTATCATTATGAGACTTCATAGTAGTGCTCACTAACGACCTCACACAACTCAGTGATACATAGGTTAAGAGATTTCGTGCGTGACCTATAATCCTGAGTTAAATCTGTAAATGTGCGGTCGTGGGTGTACACTATTTAAGAGCCCCAGAATGATATAAAACGGTCGTTCAAAGCTTTCAGGTTTTAAATGGTGATCTAACTGGAACGGATTCGTGATTTAAACTTTGAAAACATCAAGCCTTTAAAACTATTCATTTTATTTTGACTAGTTTTTTTATTAACTTAGAAGTGAGTTAAAGCGTCATGTACAAACTTTCCTTCAGTTGCTGAGCTGTAAATAGACGATTTATTGAAATTAAGGCATGTAATAATAACTATAGCGTGACCTTGGTCATGTTTTTGAGAACTCATTTTGTCATTCGTTAACTTATGCGCCTGGCGTATATTTCGTAATATGCGTTTAAAATCAATACCTTTTACATGGCTTAGTGTACAACTTGCTTTTATGTTAGGATGATACAAATAAAGTACACAAATTAAGATGATGTGTACTTTTCTAAATAAGAAAATATAACAAAAATTCCCAGCGCAGGGTGTTATCAAAAAACGCTTCACCGTAAACTTAGAAGTATAAAGATACAAAAATGTTATTCTATAGAATTGAATATTTTATTACATTCAAAATATAAGTGTTATGTTAGGTAATTGAATAATGCAGAACACGGTATACAACTATGGCACTCGAACGTATAGAACCCCACAGTCGTAAAATTAGAAGGCAAAAGAAAGTTGGATAAGTGTTTGTTGGGTAAGAATCAAAATGTACAGAAAATCATGGGTAATTATAGATATAAGTGTTCGTTATGCCATCATTCTAATTCAGTCAATCCGCAAAGAGGCAAGTTACGCTACTCTCCAATGGTAGCATGCCACGTTGATATTCTGATTGGATGGAAACTTTTCGGAACCTTTAGGTCCTCTGTAGGATACGTCGTAGTTCTTGGAAGCCATCGCAACAATAAGGTTTAGAATCCTTAAAAGTAACAACTTTAGTAGTTGGGTAAAATAATAAAGAGTTATGGCTGGTGATAATGATGATAACGAAAAAGCATTATGGATGTATAATGAGAGTGGTAAAATAATTCACCCTAGTTATTGCCTTCGTGAATGTAGGTGGGCTGATTTAGTTATGTGACTGTAGAACATGAAATATTTGGTGAAATTAAGTCACAGTAAGTAACTTTGTTGAAGGTTTAAGGTTTCGGGTTTTTTTTATCCTTGAGAAATTCAAAAACCGGTACCAAAATGACTAAAACAAGATGTTATGTGCATTTTTTTTACCATGTACTAGAAAATAAAAAGTTATGGAGTTTCAGTTGAAATATTCTTATAATTACAAGCCTACGTTTTTACACCTCCACCTCAATAAAATTACTTGCACTGGAAAACTAATCTACAATTGAAGATTTTTGGTTTGATAACGCCCAAAAGAATAAAATTTTCTTACCGGTATATCCCATGTTGATAGTTTAATCTAGACTATCGTATCAACCTAGAATTATAGGGCAGCAATAATAAAATGTTTGTACCGGAATTTGCAAAGAAGTTCTAATAATTGGAAGTACGGTATAAAAGTGTGGACAATTCATAAGAATTCATGTGATCTAGTTTTTCTGATCTAATTGATAAATTATCAATAATTCTAGCGACTAATTCAGTGTACATTTTCAGTTGGATGATTAAAAATCTACCATTAAAATTCAGATATAAGAAGAAAAACTTCATATATATGGATTAGTCAAAAATAGTTAAGTGAAACTATCCTTTAATACAACTATGGATTTTTGAAAGTTTCCTAACAAAATGAGGTTATCAGTTCAAGTATCATATGAATGTATTGAAATAACTGATTGGTAAAATTTGGCTAATCTCATTATTAATAAGGGCTGGATTAATATATGTAAACATTAATTTTATCTTTCAAAATAACACTTTTACATTTTTCTTCTAGTCGAGGTTATTCATACACCAGACAATAATATATATTTAACATAATTTCACATAATGGTCAATAAAAAAATACATAATTTAAGGAAATCAATAAAAATATCTGTACTAAAGATGAACGATAATATAATTAATACATCAGAATCACTAAAGTTCAAATAAACACTACATAATAAAATTGCACATAATTTTGACTTGATAAGTAATTAAAATTCTGCAAAACCAATTCACAAGATGAAATTCAGAAATAGTTATGAAGTCAATAGATTATCTATTACCAAATGAATAATCCTTAATACTTAGAATGACTAAAAATATAAATTGGTGATATGTTTTTGTAAAAACTAAAACTAATTATTTATATAACAAATTATGTGATAAACAAATAAGTAGATACTCGTTGTAAAGTATTCATTAACACGTTTTCGACACAGGTTACCTGTTTCTGCCATCTAGTGCCCCCAAATGCCCTGGTACGGCCGAGAGCGGGGAGGGTTCGCCCTCCCTCTCGAAATACTCTCACACGGCCACGCGTATACAGCCTCTTCCAGGGAAGTCCTACTCACTGCCTTCTCGTGGCGGGGGTGTTGCTTACAAAATTGAGAGGACGAAAAGCGAATGTCCAGGGCTTTAACCGGATTCCAAACCAACGGTGCAGATGGGCTCCAGTATCCTGAAGGAACAAATGGCGTATGAACCAATCGTTGGTCACCGGCTACCATGGGACTGCATCTCCTTACGATGCTCCACTGCCTTGTGGATCAGATCTTCGGGTCGAAGGCTCGAGGTGTGTCCCCCTAAGTAAACCACCTGTTTCGGTTTGGGCACCCGAGCAGTATCATAGCCCTTGCACAAATCAAATGAGATCTGTGTGGCGCATATGTATTTGGTGCCTCCTTGTACCAATATCTATGTGTTTAAATAAATAAATAAATCGACCAAGAAATAAGAAACGGAAACTTGCTGAAATAATTTGTGCTGAGAATTCTACATTGTACCAAAAATATAATTCTGAATAAAACGATTAATAATAATATAAAATAAAATAATATTTTGATTTGTATGAAAAAGAAGGAATTAAATAAACTATAGTTCACTTCATAGAAACAATCTCTAAAGGGATTAGATTAGCAAATATGAGATAATTTCAGGCATAAGATCAGTCTAGCTGTGAGTAAATTCGGTTAATTTTATTATCAAATGATTGATTTATCTATAAACTATTCGAAATGATCAAATATTAAGAGATTTCTGCTGATGTACCTGATCAATCTTCAATTACTGAATTCATCCAGTAGTCGAATTTAATTTCATTAATTTAACAAATATTTACCTAAATTATTCAGTGGATCCTAATGGTGCTGGTCTTCTTTCCAGAAAGTTTAAAGTCTTACAGATCTTGTGTGTGTTCACATTAATCTTACATATTTCAGTTCAATTTCATTCTATCATTTTTAAAACCAAATTGCTTTTTTAGATTATAATCATTTTCAGTTCATGACCTTTTGTAGAAGATAACTTAATGTTTATTTGAATACTGATCAAATGGTAGATTCAGGGTTCAGTGGAGACATACATTTTCATTGATATACAGCTATATCCAATGATATTATGAATTTAGCGAACGGTATATCTCTGACTCAATCATTAACAATTATATTTAAACTACTTAACAAGTTCAACTTAGAGAAATTAAAATTGAAGTCAAACAATTGCATCTATCGTAAAATCTACAAATAACAATTACCAAATCGACCCCTAAACAGGACAAAATAAAGTTCGTATGCAGATACATGAAATAAACTTTATCTGTAATTACTTTCTGCTTTATAGTTTATTTGAAGAGATAGATTAACCAAGTAATAATAATAACAGTGGCAATGTCAATACCATTTATAAGATTTTACTGAGAATAGGAAATAAATGCTTAAAATGAGGAAAAAAATGAAAGAGTAGATTGACAAAGAAACAGTGAGGAAGCAAGCACTTTTCAACAGAGATTAATGGAACGACAGTAATATTAGTAATTAATAATTATAATGAAAGATGAACGGTGGCTAGCAGTGGGATTCAGGACGCGCGTTTCATCCTATTTGGGACTCGTCAGTTAGATTTACCTGCATCCCAGAGTTGATATTCACTCTGGTACTCAAACCTAGTACCGGTCACTTCAAATGCTATCACGTTATCCACTTAGCTACTGAGTCCTGTTAGCCGACTGCTTGTGCAACGGAGTGAAGTTTAAGTCCAGCCGGCGAGTCCCAAATAGGACGAAACGCGCGTCCTGGATTCCACTGCTAAACACTATCTATCCTTGTTTATAATGATTTGAAATTCATTTTCAAAAGTTGCTTAAATGTTCTCATTGATTATCTCGACCATCAGCCACTATCTAACTCTGCTTATTGACAACTAGTTTATCGATACTTCAGTTGGCATATTTAGTTATCATTTATCACATTTATTCTGAACTTTTGAATTATATGAGAGAACACAGTTCTTCATATTGACTTCAGTAAGTAATGCATATAATACTCAGTGATGAACAGATAAACATAATAAATTCCTGTGCGTCAGTGAGGTATATTTGTTTTGCCTTATAAGTAATTCTAAAAATTATAAATCTATATCAAAGTTAGCAAAATAATTATATAACCTTGACGCGACTCAAAAACTCGTCCCATCAATGTAAAAATGAACTGTCTGCAGATGTGAAACAGATAAGTTAAAGCGATTACTATTAGCCATGGTGATGGCAATATTACTAGTAGTAAGTTAATTTGAAATTGTGGTTGAACTCAAAAACTCGAAATTAAAGAGTTAATTGGAAAAATAGAAAAACCATATAGTAAATCGTTAATTTGCAAAATATCAATCCATCATATCAAACTGGACTGTTCCTGTTGCAAACATCAATCCATTGTCTAGCATTTCATTGTTTATGCGTTTTCATACAAATTGCATTGTGTTCTCACTCTTCCTTTCTTGATCATCCTCCATCTTCTGCTGCCAGACATTACGTTTTTAACTCGCGTCATGTACTACTTATATCAATATAAGTAGCGCGCACCACACTAGTTTGTGTTCAGTAATTTCGAACTAAATGAACAACCGTAAATGACTTTAAGATTTCGAAAAGTTTAGAATACATAATAAAATAAGTTTGTTCGATTAGATTGGAGAAGAATGTGAGTTAGTCAGATTTAAGAAATTAAAATCTTTTTAAGATACTGACCGTCTACAACTCATGACTTGAACACATTTTAGTTTTCATTAGGATTTGGAAGATCTTGTTAAAATTAAGCTGAATACATTTCATTTTGTTAAAGTACACATTTTAAGAGTGTTTAAAAGTGAACTGTTTAAATGTTCTAATTTTTTTTTAAATCATCGAATAATGATGATGTGTCATGAATACAATAATATCTGGCAACAATCCAAGATCTGAGACTATAATTAATTCCAAGTAAGAACGAAAGAGATGTAAATATTCAGAATAAATAGTTAATTCATTCAACAATAGTGTTTAATCAGTTCTTTTATTGTACGTCGAGGATAAGAAATGTTTCAAACGTTAAATTCAATTTTATTAAGAAAATTGATCTTATAGTATTGGAGAAAATTTGAATTGTCGAGAAAAAGTTACAGGACTGTCTATAGTTCCGATGGAGTGCACATTAGTAGTAATTTTCCGCCGGTGATATTATCATAAATAACATCTTTATTGTTATAATATACCAATAACCAGAGCTCAAGTAAAACATAGGCCATCAAAAATATCTTATTTATACTATTTAATAAAATAATTAGACCTAGTTTATTTTTATTCGAAGGGCAAAAAGCTAGGAGCAGATATCGATTTCTAACTATTTTACAGTTGATTATTGATCTAACAAAAAGTATATGGTTTGTATTTTGACCAGTTTTATATTCAAAGATCGATCTGAGCTGTGTAAATTCTTCCCGTGAAGGTCGAAGTATTTCTGACCTGTAGCAGTGCTTAACGGATATGTGGATACATATTGCATAATAGTATGCCTTTTCCCTGTGACTTTTCTAATCGTTAACGTTTTTGACTCAATATCTGTCCAGGGAAGCAGTTATGCAACATATATGCATTCAGAGAAATTTACTACCTATGATGTAATTCCGATAAAAAAACACACGATCATCAGAAATCTCAGTGAACGCAAGCGTATCTGTAATCGTTCTGATCAACAAACATTAACTTTAAAAATATCCAGTGAATGTCAAAGCATGACCATTAAGGATAAACGATATAATATTGAACTTCTATATTCATTATGACAATTAAAAATATCCTTTAAATTTTTTTCACAGAGGATATAAGTCATAGTTTTGAGAGGGTTCACATGAACAGAAATTCATGTGTTCTCTTCAACACTTAACGTATTAATGAACTTTAAGGATAATCATCAGAAACACGTTCAACATAAAATTAGTTTGAACTTGTTGTAATTCTAAATATTGCAAAATTTTCTAGTAATTTAACGAATAATGTTTACGGAATTCAATGTCTTCATGTCACCAAACCCGACTACTAATCGAGATAGGTATTCCAGGGAAGAAAACCAATCCCGAATCAGTGGCAAAAAGTCTAAACTGAATAAATACAACTTATCTAGGTTTATCTAGACATACGAACCAATTTAGAAAGCTACAAACACACAAATGCACAAGACTACAAAGCATATAAATAGAAAATTACAAAGAAATCAAACTGTAATAAATAAAATTCCCTCTTAAAACACAAGGATTGATCGATAGATAGATAAATTACAACTTACAATAGTGGGATAAAGACGAAAATAGATGAAAAATATACATTTATGCATGTATGCATGATAGAGTATCAGAAAGTTAGTATAAGAACTAAGAGAAGAAACAATAACCATCGCGGTAATTAATCAAGTGGAAATAAGTCGTACTGATGACGAAATAAGTTAAATAATAGGTCTTCATGAAGAAAATAAATAGAAGGCTTTAAATACAACCAATTCAGTGTTATGACATGTAACAGCCTACAGGTTAAAGTGATATTCGCAGATAATTGATAACACAGTAAAAAAACAAGTATTTTTGATGATTGGTAAAAATACAATTTTAATTTAAATGTGAAGCTTGTTGTAGGCTTCTTGGATTCAGAGGTAAGCAATAACTAGTTACTAGTTACGTATTAGATGTTGAACTATAGAAATAGATTTTCATGACTGGAAGATTGAAATATTAAATAATATCAGCATTGGAACTGAAATAAATACTAGCGGCGACTGTCACTCATTGAAGACGTATTTGAAACATACACAATATAAAGGTGAGTATACCAATGGGGTTATGTGTACATGGTTACTATGCTATAGTAACAATGATCATTATTACATCCAGAGCTGAGAAAAATTCTAATAAGAAATACAACGTTGTGTAGTGAGTAGTTTATGGACTAGTTATTAAAATTTTATGCTATTCTATCGAGTAATTTACATATCAGATTGATTTATCTATGGATTTAACTTTATCATACAAAATGAAATTTTTAAAGAATAATAGTAAACTACATAAATACTGATGTAAACATGAAAAACTATTTTATTTATATCTGATGGGTTTTGTGGATATTATAGTAATCTTAATGGTTAAGATCATGAGTCAGTTGAAGCTAGACCACCATGGAGAACCTGGAAGCACTAGACGGCCGTTTCATCCTATTGTGGGACCCTCATCAGTGCACGTCTACAACCTCTCCCCCTGAGAGATTCGAACCTAGGACCTATAGGTTTCGCGCGTGAGCACTTAACCACTAGACCACTGGGCCGGCATCCAACGGTGTTAATGTCTTACTTCAACTAATCCACGAAATTGAGCGACACATATTAGTTTACCATAATAAAAGTAATACAGTTCATTTACATGTAATTTACCCGTAGATACAAGCACATAGATTATCTAAGAAAACACTAAAGACAATGAGTACAGATGTTACCTAAATCCAATGTTTTCACCTATAGTCACTGAATAACCGAATGTCCAAACTTTATAGGCGAAACTCTTAACTAGTGAAAACTGAATTAAAAGATACTTTAAAGTAAATTGATTGAAAATAATTTATTCAATGAATCACAATCGATATAAAATACTGCTACACGGTTATAGTATATTGGAAAAAAATAAAATAATTTTATCATTTCAATAAAGGAAATAAACATACCCTCTAAATTCAATATATTTGTAAATAGCAAACGCTAACGCCCAAGCGACAATAGTGTAATACCAACTAGATATAAACATTAGCGCAATGCATAGACATAATCCGACAAATGAGAGGAACCTTGAAAAGAATATGCGAAAAACAGAACAATATTAATGGAAAAAAAAACAGTATATAATAGGTTGGATAATAAAGCAAATGTATAAGAATTTATTCAAATAAAAAAATCGATCGATAGTTTTAATGCGATTGAATGACATAAGGTAAGCGAATTGAAGTATTATGGTGAAATTCATTGGCTTCTCAACTTGAACACAAGAACATCATGAATAAACTGAAAGGTTTATACTTTCATCTAAGGATGCCTTGTGTTTCAACATTATAGACCAAAAAGGTAATTGAAACTGGAAATAAGAAATTCAAATTGAAGGATCATTTTATCGTTCTTTATTTATCCAATTACAACGTCTATTTTTAACCTCAATGAACTTGTTAGCGTATACAAAGACAGGAAATAGATTTGACGTAGAAACTGCTTTCAGTATAGTGTCATTTACTCATAGAACGTTTTTCATTCAATATCATTGATTAGTTGCTGTTTTACTTTTGCTAACAGTTCTTTACCTAAACATAGAATACGTTTTAAACTTATGGAGAGTAACTACTCAGGCGGGGTATTCGAAATTTAGCTAATTTTATTATTTCTGTTATTAATCGTTCCAAGAAAATACCTATATCCTTCATTATATTAGAGAAAACTAACCAATTATGACTTAATATAAACTTCAGTCACATGTCCACATGTACTGGGAAATCATTTTTGTAATGTAACCATAAAATATGTTAAGTGTTATTGATTAAATATTTGGAAGACTTAATAAATTACGAAGTATATATATACATATTCTGACACAATGAAGAAATATAATACTGGAAAAAATGTAAAGTGAACACAGTCAAATAAAGTGAAAATAAACCAACACAGAGAATTATTAAAAAACGGTTGATTAATTAACTTCAACGAAATGATAAATGCATCCATCTGTGTACACATTATAAGTGATGAATTTTAAGGGATGTAACTCAGTGACCGCAACTATTAACTTCCGTTATCCTTATGACACATTTAACCAATAAAATTGGATTAGTGACAAATAATAACCAACACGTTTCCTGAATTCTTCTGATCTTTTCCATATATATATATAGATACATGACATATTTCCTGTTTTTTTTTTCATTTTCGTCAAAATAACGATGAACATGATTTATATTATAGCGCATAAAAGATGTAAAATAGATATACATAACCGATTATGACATTTGTATATTCGTCTAGTCAAAAATAAATTTTAAATCAACAATTCCAACCTAAATATGGATACAAGCCATAACCATAATGTCTATGCCAAAACTGGCTAACATACACACACACACACCAATATATTATATATTTAAAGTTGATGATAACGTGTTAAGTAAAAGAAAGAGAAAAAAACATACACAAAATAGAAATCATAGTAATAATTTATCTGAATACTTAAATGTATTTATTTCAAAAATGGAAATATATATAACAGGCTAAAAAATTTTGAAAGGTTATATGTACAAATATCGTATTTTAATCTTAAAATCGATTATATAATTATGCAATTTCTGAATAATGCAAAAATATGAGTGAAAAATGAATTAAACTAAAATAACACACTGTTTATGATGGGTTTTCGAATATCCTCGTTGTTGATGTTGAGGAGTGTAACTAATCAGTCTCTTTTGGTATTTAGAATCTTATGCGAGTTCCATCGATGATGTTATCAAGTCACAAGCAATCTAAGAACAGATGTATATTGGCTAGTATTTCAATGCAGAACGCACATTCCTTCTTGTTCTGGACTCATTAATCAAATATATCTGGATCCTAGAGTTGATTTCCACTCCGGGACTCGAACCCAGCACCGTTCGTTTCAAAAAATTAACGCTTTATCAACTTAGCTACTAAGTTCAGGCTCCATAGTGGATATCAACTTTGAGATACAAGCACTTCCGATTGATGAATCCTAAATAGGAATAAACGCGTATCTTTCGTTCCACTTCTAGCCATCATCCAACTCTGTTTAAAATGTTATATGATTTAGAAAACTTCATATCGTATTGATAGATAAACTATCTAGTGACAATACGTAAAATAATTAAAATGTCAAGTATTTAATTGGAGAATAGTCAAAAAACTTGAATTAAATTACGAAAGTCTTCAACACTGGAAATTAAATCCACCAGTTTAGTAAACCACTCGGTGACCATTCAATCAGGAGAATTAATAAAATTATGATTGATATCTTCATATTATCAAAGAATAAATAGGTCGACAAGGAAGCAAAACGCTTGCTAACAACATTAAATCAAAGTATCCTTATGGTTTGAATAATCAAACTCCAGCAAAGCATGCGTAACATGTTTTCTTTATTTTTCTCAATATACCAACCGATCACATCATAGAATTATCACTTTAAAAGCGTCCACACTGCTCAAATATTCGGTATAAGGTTCCGATATGTCTAAGTTGTTAAGAGTAATTATCCGGGGGTAAAACAGTATACTATTACACAGTTATAGACCAGGTATATGGAAATCACTGATTACTAATTATATTTAATACAATGAAAGGCAATGTGAATGAACAGTACTCAATTTTGACGATTTGAGATTCATGTGGGCTACTATGTTATATTATCTCAATAACTACCGATTCAACAACTTAACTCTAGTGGGTCAATACATACACATACATGAACCATGACTGTGTTTTTCATGTGTCAGAGACACAGAATTCGAATTTAGTATTATAATTTAGAGATTTATCTACTAGGTGTACAATTTCGATTCCATTCTGAACTAAGTAATTAATATATAACTCATAAATTCCATGAAAATAGAATAGTTCCTAATAACCGATCCCAATTATGAACAATCTGTGTAAAATGAACCCCTTTAACTAAATGAAACAATTTAAAAGACGTTTAATATAAAAATAACATAATATTATGATCAACACATAGTACACATCGTATAAATTTTAGTCTCTTGGATTACTAAATTAACCCTTTATAATTTGTGAGTGATTCAGCTTCACATATAGAATAGTACTTTTAAATTACTTTCTTTTCATAAAATTTCTACATTTAGTTTTGCATATACGTAACAAAAACAAACGTATATATATATATATATATATATATATATATATATATATATGACGAAACGGAATAATTATATACATTTATAAGAGACTAATTGAATAGTAATTAGATTTTATTTTATGCACGCATATATTTGCATGTAGACAATATATAAAACAAATTAAAACAAACGATTAAAAAAAACGTAAACACATTCTTTATAAAAATATGAATAATAAAAAGGCCAAGGTAAAATAGTTGTCACAGAGTACTTACTTGGAAAAATAAAACTACTATGATGTCCCGTGTATAAAGTTTTAATAGTATGATAATCATCATTTACGTGGCATATTGTTAATGGAGTAATTCTAAATAAGTTCAAGTTGGAAGGTGTACGCACAAGAGATGGACGACTTAGCTACACTAGCCTCATATTTTATAAAATAGAAATAGTTAGCTATTTGAAAATTCTGATCACATATTATTGCCATAATTATATTTTAATTCAATCATAACTTTTGATGTCTCATGCATACCGTTAAATTTGAAACAGCGAAATTATAATACATGGACGAACGAATCGGATTTAAGATAGCGAGTCTTAAATTTTAGCGCGAAATGTGTTCATTCATATAGCTAAATAGTATTTCGGCATCATAGCTAATGTCAGTTTGTGATGAAAACTCTTACCTGGATTCCTAACCCTAAATCCTCTCTGTTCATCCTAATCCTACTATCTTACACTAATTTATAATCTATTTTTGACTCTAAAAGGTAGGTGAATTATCTCAAGGTCTTTTTGGTGTTGTTGTAAGGTCGTTTCTAAATTAGTCTCACTTCCAAAACATATTTAGCCTTGTATTTAGTGCCCTATACTGGATATAATAAGCAAGATACATTAAGCGATAAATAGTTTTGTTTGCATTGACAAGAATATGGATCTAAACATAAAAGTATGTAGTGGCAAAACCAACTGGGGTTTAAAAATTTAAATATCTATTTCAGAATAATCAATGATTATTTATAATGTGCCAAAGTCACAGGGTAAATTTTATTAGATAAGAGATGTACAAAGTACTTCAGCGGTATTCATTAGAAATAACAACTTGTAATAAAATCATGTTTTATACGAGTTTCCAACAAGTATTTTATCAGTCCTTTTCACTTCAGTGATACATATCAGGAAATCCTACACTAATATTCCCGTAATCAACTGAAACCGTATTGTTAAGGGAAGATTGTTCCAACGATACTATAAGGCAGAAGCGTTTGAAGTATATATATATATATATATATATATATATATATATATATATATATCATCTCGTAAGTCACATATTTAAGGTTTAAATAATTGGACCAAAGAAGAATTAAGAACCGAAATAAACGGCTTTTACAATTTTTTTAACATTTTTGTTCGAAAGCTTAATAGTGTTTTCTAGAAAAAAAGAAGAATTACTTCTAACTAGCTCACATTAAACTTTAGTAATTAATGAGTATTTCCATTGAAGAAAACAACAACTCATTTCAATACGCAGTTCTCATTCATCAGTCAACACACGAATGCTTACCTAAGTTGAATTTTAACATGAAATTTTTCCGTAGAACTTCTTTCAACAACAAACCAAGAAAAAAACAACGAGAAGCAGGTCCGGAAAATATTAGTTAAATTTTAACAAATATGTTATTGCTATAGTTACTCACAAAATAGTAAATTTATTGTTTGTTAAAACTAACGATAGCCGTTGCGTAAAGATTGAGAGTCAATTCAAGTCACTTTGTTAATCGGTAAACAAAACTGATCATTGTAGAACCTGAACTGTCCAAAGATACTAAGCTCATTTCATGGTTTCCAGTAACTTCGTTTTCAAAGAACTACCATATTCATATGGTAAGCTAAGTTTATAGTATGTAAATAAAATAGTAAAGTATATGAGTGTGATGAATGCTGAAAAAATTATGAAACATTATTCTGCTTTCTGCCTTTTTGGGTGTGTTGAATTGTGCTCTTCATGACTATAGGATTAGCAAAGATAAATAATCCATCACATGCAATTTTCTCGTTACGTAAACACTTTTGTTTAACAGTAAATTACATTTCGTACATAAACAAATCATTCGTGACTTTCATTAAAATAATATAAATAATCAACTAGGAACAGCCTTTTTGTTTAACTGCGTCTCAAAATTCAAAATTCGATTATTTGTTGAATACGTCATTGATTTATGCCTTCACTTACAATCTGTCCAAATGTAGACATAATCGTACGGCTAGAATGAGCCATTACATAGTCTAATGATTTTTACAAAATATGATTGCTATCAGCACTTAATTACAAATTTTTGTTTATTTTATCATCAGAAAAAAGAGAATATTTGTGAAAAAATGCAAAAACTAAGCGATGAAATTGCCGAAAAACGGATCGAATTAGAGTAAACTAACTAGTTTCTGTAGTTTAAACACAAGTTTTCTTCCTAAGCAGATATTTCCCAATACAACTTTGAATAACCAAAGATGACATTCTGGAAACAGTGATTACTTCATTTGTGAATGTTCTTTATACGAGAATAAGAAAGTTAAAATACTAAGTACCAACGCATTTAATGATAAATTGTTGACTGCTAAGTGATTGACGATAATAACGATGAAGCACTGAACATAAAGTATACGCTATTTGAAACTAATGCGCAAAATGCATCTAAAACCTCTAGGAAACTGATGTTTCGTGTAGGATTCACACCAATGTCACTAGTTTTAGCCATGAATGGTAGTACCATGTAGAATAAAAACAAATGATACGCGATGTTTAGTTACTTGGATTAGTTGTTATATTTCAACCAAATGGACAAAATCTAACAGGGACCGAGAAGTATATATATAAGAGGTTGGTCACAACTTGAAGATCAATTAGTGTGGGTTGTTAACTAAAGCGATGAAACTGTTTTATTTGAGGCCAGATGAATAGAGGGAGGACCAAAGTTTAGTGACAGGGTAATGAAACCTCGCAAAAACATTTTCGTTTATCATCTGATTTTATTCACATAATAATATAAACGTTCCGTAGATCAATAAAGAGCGGTCTAAAAATATACCAGTAACAAAATAGTGGTTAATGTATCTATATATAAGCAAAAAATAATTATTTAAACACCAATTATTTGGCTTATTTATTGTGTTAAGTATATTTCCGATACAATAGGGGAATATATATTGCTACATGTTGAGTTGTTTGTTAAGAAGATTGATTGATACAGAGTTAATTTGTGTTGTTGTTTTTCGATTAAAATGTTGGAATAAGTAACTGGATCGGTTATCTTGAAGAGTGACCTGACCTTACATCAACCAGGATATAAAATACAAAAGCATCTGAATCTGTTATTTCTCATCAAGACTACATAACATACTCAACATTCTACTGTGTTCTTAATATTTACGTATTGCTTATTTTATATTTCGTCAGGTTTGCTAGTTATTCGTTATTTATCGTTTGTGTATGATAAATAGTTACTTTTTTATCGATGTTCCCTAGTGCGAGAACTTAATCTTTTGTTTTGAAACGACGTTTCATATTTCTTTTTCAACGTCATCATAGAAATAAGAAATAGCCTTAACCGAGGATTCGAAGTGTTGCAAAATAAATGTGTCCTAGCGTGGTGTGTGTTATTGATGTCGACAGATATAAGTAGCATGTATCTACGGCGGCCTGCTTGAATATCTGGGCTACCTGTTCTTGCCATCTGAATATTTCAACAAGTTATCTGTTTTCTTGTTTGTTTTAACACATCATTATGTCTATTAGTCTCATAACCTATTCAGGTGCATTTGTGAAAAGTTTACGACATTTCGCTGTACATGTTACAAAAGAGCTCAATCAGAGACATCATGGTTACTGGCAATATGCATCCACAAGGATATACATTTATCAAATGTCAATTCTTGAACCGCTAACATCTAACTGGCGACCACCCAATATTTATCGCAAGGAACTGATCAAGAAATAAGAAAGGGAAACTTGTTGAAATACTTTGCGCTGAGAATTATATATTGTACCAAAAATATAATATTGAATAAAGCCACTAATAATAATAAAAAAATAAATCGAAAGTAAACTGCCTGGAGGTAGAACGTTAAGAAGATCAAAGAAAAGAGAACGAGAACAAAGACCGATTGATATGGAAACAAAAGAACAATGAAGTCTGAGACGATTGACTAATATTTGTATAAGGAACAGTTAAGTTTGAGACAATTGATTGTAATTTTGCAAATTAAGTTTTTACTGTATAGTTCTCAGATTTTACTAAGACGTTCTGTAATTTGTGTTCTATCCATTCGATTATCCCCACTTGTGTTCCCGTTCACTACACTGGATATAGCCTATTCATACTGAACAACTGTAAAAAGAAATCAAACCTAGCCAAAACCAATGCGAAATGTCAAAAAAGTATGGTAATAGGGGAAAATGGTAAATAGTTTCATAAAATCAAAAAATTACTGATGTTTAATTTATCACTATGTTCATAACTTTTAATTACTTTGTGTGAGGGCTTCGTTAAAGGCTAAAGATGGTTTTGTTTGAAGGTGATACAAATATATCACATTCCACTGAGTCTTGAAAACATCTTTCTATATTTTTCATTAAATTTATAGTAGTAGTAGTGCGATAATATACAAGTTTTTATCCCCAATGTTGTATACAAACGAATTACTTAACAGAAATGATAACTTGAAAGATCAGTTTGAGTCTAAGAGTGGAAAAATGTACACAAATATAAGAGATTCCATCTGAAATACTAGTCAATATTTTTTTAGAATCGTAAACACTTATCTATAACAGAATTACTAACAAGACGACAACTAAGTTCATTTACTTGATAATCTACACATGTTACAACCAATACTAAAAAAGTTAAATTTCTGACTATTAACCAATACTGCCTTGTGAAAATATTATCTATTTTCTATAATTTCAGATATTTGCTTAAATGAACCGTATCTTACTGAACATTATTACTATTCAGTAACTTACGTCACATGGCATTCCTTGTATGTGTAAACAATGTATAAAGATGATCGTGTTTCATTATTTAGGGATTGAATGATCATTGATCAATGTATCCACCTCTTTTAACAATAAATCATATCTATTCATTATATCTTTAAAATTACGTGTAATGTTTAGAATCAGGTACTGAATCGTGAAAGAAAATTCATAACACAATACGATACTTAAAAATACTTTGCATTGCAAATTACCATGAAAACACTTAAACAATGTGAACATGTACTAGACTATTGCTTGATTTATCACTTTCAAAGCACGGGAAGAGAGAAATGAAAGAATGGAGTGTGATCCAATATTACTAATAAATTAAGATTTTAAATAGAAGAGCATCAAAAGCCATCTAAAACTAAGAAAGCCAATAGAGTTGTTGGAGTTTAATTTAACATTCGTAAGTAATGTGGATATTCATCGGGTGCCTAAACTTTGCTATTGCATCTATTCAAACAGTTTACTTTCCCAGTTTAATTGATCTTGTAATTCTGTCATCCTGTAGAAACTCATGTTAATAATGAGTTACTAGTTAAGTCAGCTAATTAGATTAACAATAAAAGTATTTCACAGAAAAAAATTAGCAATAAGAATTAGACCATTAAGTAATTTGTTGATCTGTAAGAGCTTTTTATTTAAATTTACTTTGCACGCACGGCTAAATAGTACGCGTAATCTTATCTTATTGTTTCAATAAAGTAGAACTCCTTATTAACATGTTAGGACAAGATTAATAGAGAAAAAGTACATCTTTTCAGCTAGTTTTCTATTTTGGCTTTATGGATGTATATTAACAATAATGATCAAGTCGATAGCAATGAAGTGGTAATATGTTAGATAACTATAATACAGGTCGTAAAGTAATTTATGAAAATAATAGGGAATCATTAACAAGGTAATTAAAACATGAAGGTGAATGGTATAATTTCAATCGTGAAAAATATTAATAAACGAATAAACTGGGAAGCTTAGTTACGTAATAATGCAGCGATAGAATTGATGACAGTCAAATACGATATCTAAAGACGAATTAAAATTGTGTATTTATTTGCTTTGTTCATCCTTTTATTGTCCTAATTACTTTCGTTTTAGATGGTTATTCAATCTTTTTTTTAGAATTTTCCATAAAAAAGAACTTAAATCTTTTCCTACAAGAATAAGTTTGCTGAAACTATCACTCTTAATAAAAATTATTTATAATTAATGTGAGTGAATGAATGCAAAGATGTAATTACATTTGACATATAGTGTATCAGTAAGTAAGAAAACAAATTAATCATACAAAATTTTATTATATATATATATATATATATATATATATATATATATATATATATATATAAAGTAACACATTGTATGCTTGTATGTTTTCCCTATTTTTTGTAAATCAAGAAAAATAGGATATTGGACAGGTTTTATCAATAGATTAGGAAAATTTCATTGATTTGCGAATTTAATCTTAATATTACTAAGAATAAGATGTTTTCCAGATATCTCAAAATTACCAATCAGATCAGGACACTAAATTATACAAATTCCTTACAAGGACTTTACATATATAACCTAGCAGTAATGAGTGCTAACAAGTAGGATATCCTAATGAAAACCCTTCAGTCTATCTGCATTTCTTTGTTTTGAAATTGTGATTTTTAGTGAAGAGTTTGACTGATTTATACTGAAAAATAATCTTCTGAAGTCATTTTTAGGGTAAGTTTAATGAATATCAGTAACGTATATAATAGAAATAAGAAGTAAATGGACAAAGCAAAGACGAAATTTTGAATGGAAACTATCTCAGAAAAGTTAATATTCAAGAGATATAGAACTAAAGGTGGAAACAGAAGTGAGATGTGAAAATGCTCGTGAAGAGTTTAGTAAAGAACACATATCGGAACTAAATTGTACACTTAATCTTATAATTATCGAATTCTACCTGATAGAGCTAAAGACAGACCATTGATACGTATGTTCACTCTTCCAAACATTTATGTGAATCTGCTAAAGTAGGTAAGAACGTTTTGAGCAGCATCCTTTATGGATGGGTAGGTAAAATGAGGGGATTATAAAGAAGCTTATAATAGATAATTGAGATTGAGTTTATTCAAATAAGACGTACAAGGTGATTTATTGTACAGTGATTTACATATACGTCTACTGTATACAAAGGCCGTCATATAAATCTATCTTTATGAATCTAATATTTGCATTCAGAGTGTTTTCATTTTCTTCTTCACTGATGTAACTCAGCCTTCCGTTTAACATTTTATCTAATAGGCCAATGTGATTTGTAATTGATCTATCTTGCGAACATGAATATTCTATTTATTTATACAGCTTGTTCCCATGATAAAGTTGCACAAAAGTCTTTTCTTAATCGAAATTTAGTTGTTGTGTAACTACTATTAGTATTCATCTATTTAAGCAAATGGCTTAATAAACAATTTATTACGAAACAAACGGTTTCCAAATTGCTTCAAGGAACAAAACCTTCAAATTGTTACTAGAATAGATACATCAAATTTTATAATATCAACTATAAACTGAATAACTAATAACATGTAAAGGTTATTTATTACACTGACATTTGTAAAGTAATATAGTGGTAATAATAGAGTGGAGAGTTTAATACTAAAAATACTGTTTCATACGTACCAATGGTAGAATCGAAATCTTGGACGCCAACTGGGCTCTTTCAAGAATCCATTCAGCATTGTAGCCAAATTTACAAAACCATAACACATCAAGAAGAACCTGCAGAAAAGAAAAGTAGACGTAAAACAACGGAATGTCAAGTTCACAATAATAATTTTTATTGACTTTTAAATTTACCGCAGAAACAAAAAAACAGATTCAGATCGATAAATACCATTAATTGACTTAAAAATTTGAACAATGTTGAGTCAATTCATGTACAATATTGAATGATCAATAATTATTTGTTCGTGTAAATAAATTATTGAATATTCGATAACACGTAGGAGCTATATTTATATATAATCAGCGAAATAAAGAATATTACGTGGGAGAAAAAGAAATCAATTGTAAATTTATTCGAAGCAGTTAGTCACTTTGATAAATTCAGACAATTAAATGAAAGGACGAAGTTTATCAAAACGATGTGACATGTTAGCACAATATAATTTGAACAATTAGATCACAGATTTACTTATAACAGGATTTATATATGTTGTGATAATCGTCAATTGGACAAATTCAAGAAAAAGAAAAGCGGATATTAAGAGAAAAAAGAACAATAAAATCCTGGATACTAAATTGATAATACCTAGACGGGTTTAGATAAAATACAAATTGCTTTTGAATAGAAAAAAGAAGAATTTTAATTTTCGTTTGGTTACGACTTCAACAAACCAAAGTAATGTGTGCCAAGGCACAAAGGCTAATTTAGGGTTAATTTTATGAAGTTTACATACTTGAGCCCCGTTTATGTCTTCAAAAACAATTTGTACTTACAGTTAACTTACTTTGGTACTATTGATTTGTTGTACAGAGTGATACGATTTATATTATTTGTCGACTATTATCATCATTTTTATTATATTCCAATATGTCTACGTTTACATTAATTTTTCATAATTGACTTTAATAATAAGTAAGAGGGTGATTAGTCTGCTTGAAACGTACTACACATATATAACATGGTCTTAGAAAACCTCGAGTTCTGGTTGCGTTAATCTACATTAGTTTGAAGTCGATAGTTAACAGAGTGAAAATAGGCATCCAAAAAACTGAAGATACAGATAAATCTTGGAAATGCTATTGGTAAGTGTCCTCTAGAACTTTTGAGTGTCCAACGAAAAAACACAATAAATTGTGAGGCTATATAACAAATAAGAATTCGAGGTTAAGTCAAAGATAAAGTTTACTTCACAAGTGATCGGGTTAATTACTACTAAAACGATTGAATGTTGTAGCAAACTGTCATTTGAATTACTAAAGGAATTATTGTTTGCGCTAATTAAGTATAAATGAAACGTTATTCGCTGAAGATTGTTTTATCTTTTCATGAAACTAAAAGGTATAGAATTATTTGTAGCTTATCAAAGCTATCTGGCGCACACAAATAACTTATACATTGTATCATGTTGAATTATTCAGTATAGCAGCTAACCTTTGACACCTAACTTTAAAGTATGTTCATGTTTATGGTAAATGAATAGATATCATAGGCAATTTAATAATGCCTAACGGTAATAATACCAAGAGACTGGTGAAGACGGAATGCATTTAAAACTTAATTATGTCAATGAAAAGAGGTTGAGAGTGATGTACAAAAATTACACTGTGACACAGTGAACGTAATCGGAGGTATGGGCTTTGTTCATCACTAATCTCATTATATATAACTTGGACACAACCAAACACTACAAAACTGTAAAATCAACGAAACATGCAAGAAAACGAATCTCATTTATTAACTGAAGCTACACTATGAAGATATATTTAATTTGGAGAGGACTGTCGAAAATCAAGTGCAAACGGACATTTATTTCATACTAAGTCAGAAATATTTTGCAACGCACAACTACATCTATGAATAAGATAATCTGAACATGATAGTGGTAAGTTTCAACTGAGTGAAAAAAATCAATCAAAAGTGATTATAAACATACGCAAACACACATACACATGCCATTACCATATTATTGAAGATATTTATCAACTAAAAAGATTTGTTTACTCAGTGTACTACATTTTTAGAAAAATAAACACAATTTGATTTGACAGTAATGTTTAAAATAATAATAAAAAATGTTTAAAGTACATGATCAATGTTATTACAGCAAATTAATTTGATGATTGTTTTTTTATTAAAAAAACTAGTTAATGGATGTATAAGAAGAATCATAATAACAGATTAGTTTTATTATAAATGGTAAGCATAAAGTGTATTAAATCGTTGCTGATAAGTAAGAAATTCAATATTATTATAAAGGAAAACGGCAAATCTAATTGTTGAAATTAGCTGATCGTTAGGGAATATAAAAATGATCCTCAAATGGAAAAATTAAGAACAAAGAAATCATAAATGATGTACGCTTTTTGAGATGGTTTTATCAATAATGAGGTTTGTGGAGCTTATTGAATGTCATTGATATCATTAGCCGGGCTGAGTTGGGCATCCGGATTTGTAGAATAGAATACATGGATAAATCAACGATCCAATGTTTTATGGTTTTAAATGAATGTCTAACTCAAATCAGTTTTTGAAATCAATGACAGTTTGTTTTATAATTAGAATCTTATGTGACAGAAAGTAAGTGATCAACTACTTTGAAGAAATGTTACACATTACGCTAACTGGATAGTAATGAAGACAAATTTTATAATGTCAACGTAACTAGGATGATTTTAAAAAATGAAGTATTTCATACGCAATCTACTGATAATAATCTATACAAATTATGATAGCGATTAGTACAGACTAATATTAAAAACTGAGCGGATGAACTTCATATCCCGTGATGAGAACGATACCTCAAGGAAACCAGAACAAATGGTTAGAAAGTGTTTGAAAAATTGTAAACTTACTTTTAGAAAAGTTTTATGTGATAATTAATTTTATGAAATGGGAACCACATGAAAGTAAATTTAGTATTAAGAAAAAATCGAAAAAATGGGTTCAGGATTTTTTTATGCAGTAATCTCTCTTCAAATCAAACGAATAGTTATGATACAGTAGATTTATACTGACATTACATTTCAGTATCAATCCTTTCGTCAACAAAAGCTGTTTGCAAATGAATGGTCTTATAATAATCGTAAACATGAAATTTTCTAGAAAATATCGTTATAACTAGAGCTTATGAATTGTTCATCAGATGGGTCAACATGTAATTTTCTGAAAACATTGTTATAATTACATAGTATGGATTGTTTATCAGAAACTATATTATTTAAAAGCTTTAAACAACAAATAGACTAATTAATTCAATGCTTTAACTTTTTTCATCATGTATATGCAAATAAGCTTGTTTGTTATTGTCTAACGAGTCCTCTATCTATCTGTCTACCTGTTTCATCTTCTCTATGATGATCTTGTTTATTTATATACACGTATGATGTAAACAATTCGATTTTCAGAATTTCACATTTAGACAATTAGAAAAATATGATTAAAATGGAGATTCATTTTTTTATGAACATGTTTTTCGTCACAGGACTTTATTATGCAATTTAAAATAATAACAAAATCGATGCCAATCAGGTGGTAGGGTCATATCTGGCAGAACCAAAATCCAGTATTCCTCAAATATTCGACTGTTATTACATTAAGATTGGAAGAAATTGAACTTTCAGAACCTGATTGTGATTTTTAAAATATTTAGTCAAAGCTACTTAAATCTACGTCAGCGATGAATGTACTAAATTAAAACAACAGCTGAACACTAATAAAGATATCTACGTAAAAAAAGTATTTACATTTGTTTCATAATTTTAAAGGGATTTCTAAACTGAATTATGCCTTGAATCTAGTTTAGTTTTAATGTAAAGCATATTCATAGTATTTTAACTTAAAAATTAAATTTGTTCCTGAAAGTAGGCAAGTACGGACTTAACCATAGGATTTTGTATTTTTTGTAGTTGACAATTTACAGACAATATATGTCAATAAGTTCCGCTATTTCTAAATGGCAGAAAATTTAGTTGAATAATCGATAGCTAGAATATTATTTTTCCAAATCTAAAAATTATACAGTTTAGAATTAATATTTGCCTGACACCATGGGATTATAAACCGGGTATATATATATATATTTAAACATGTGTTCATACATCACAAAAATAAGTAGTCTGTAATGGACAATAGTTATACAGAAGACAGGAGTGAAAAGAGAACAAGAGCAAATGTATGTGGATAAAATCACTTTCTTCAGTGATCATTGGTTAAGTAAGATAATAAACTTGATAGAACTAATGTCAGCATGTAAGTTGCATATAAATTATATATATTTAAAATATAAATATTATGAATTAAAATGATGCTTTAAATATACTCAGCTTAGCCAAGCGAACGGATTAGAGCTTTTTGAGGGAAATAATCAAAATTAAAATTATCATATCAGTATAATCAAGAACAAAACAATAGTTCTAAGCATTTGTTGAAAAATAAGACAGAAGAATAGTAAATAAGTTGTAATGGTTGACAAATAGATATACGTAATGCAATGGGATTCCGGAAATGTATAGGCATTAGAAAAAAAGTAAAAGGAGCATATATTTAATTATTTGTGGTACGAAATCCATCTTTCTTTAGCTAGCAAGTCTATTTCATTTTATATATAACTTATTAACAAAAATGTAAATGCGACCCCTTGCTAACGTTTTCAAATTATTTAACAATAAACATGTTAATTAAATAATCGTGTTCCAATAGCCTAGTCGATTAAACCAGATAAAATGACTTTATTTTCCATTCAATGACTGAGAATCTAGAAATTTACTAAACTATAGATAATATTTCTAATGAACATTAATTACAATGGTTATTTTTAAGTATTCTGTATTTGAAATAAAAACTCAAAATAGATTTTTCTGCATACATTATAGAGTTTTATTACGCTCACTGAAACGTCATCAAAGTTTATATTGGAATGAATCAAAAATCGAATGAGGAAGTAATCAAGCCATTTGCTTGTTGAGAAGAGATACAGCTCATATGACAAAAAGACATTTATAATTCTAGAAATTCAAAATTTGAAAATATATAGAAATTGCTATAGATGCAAATTGTGATTATAAATAACTTCAAGATTTACCTAGTTATTTTTACTGTAAACCTTACTAATGGTAAATTAGAATATAATGTTTAATCAACGATCGACTACGTTTATGATAAAGTTAATCAATTAAGTGATTATATATGTAGTTGGACTCACTTCAACTTCAGTGTATTTATTCCATGTAGTCAGTAAACAAGAGCCCAAGAAAATTATGTAAAGAGTTAATAAAATTTTGTCACAAAACAAGTGATATATATATATATATATATATATATATATATATATATATATTATAGAGCTAAAATCTTTCCCCAAAAAGCTATTCAAAAATGGACCTTAACAAAAACGAAAATGTATGCGAACTGTTTTAGTGCAAAAAATATCATGAGAGTCAAGTTAAATTCATAAAATCTATAAAACAAGTTGACTTCTAGATTACCGAGCCAGCATTTAATGGTGTTAATGTCTAACCAATCCACGATATTGAGCGACCAATTTTCAGTGTCTTTGATGAGCCACTGTCTCACACCCGACATGGTTGATGATCATGGATTAAATAAAGTTAGACAACAACATTGTTGGATTCTGGTTCAGTGGGTTAGAATCTCGCATTAGGGATTGTAGATGTGTACTGATGAGGAGTCCCATGATAGGGTGAAACGTCTGTCCAGTGCTTCTAATTTTTTAATGGTGGTCTAACATTGATTAGTTTATGATCTAACTTACAACTCAACAATCTCCATAATCCTATGCTGAAAACGAATTAAGTGTAAGATTTATGGTAGCGCACACTATTAATGCTTTATTATATCACATGGAATCTAAAAGGATCAACAATATTTTCATTCAAAAAAACAAAGTACTTTTGAACGGTAGTGGAAACAAATGAATTTGTTACAACAAACACGTAAATCATATAATTATTGATGAGTTGTTAGATAGATTAAGAAATAGACAGAATAATATAACCCAAAGTACATTGAAAGTGCATCATATAGTTATAAATACAATTATATTTATAATAAATGGTGAAGTAAGGAATAAACGTGTAGATCAACATTCAACAGAATGTTGCAAATTTATTGTAATGCGCAAAAATAGTAAAGAATAAGATGATCATATACTCATGCTATCGTATCAATAACCTAGTAGAAGAGATGAGCAGTTAGATTAGAATCATACTCTAGTAATTTTTACCAAGTCAATCCATTACCAATGGAATTGTTTATCGAGAAAGTAATATTGATTACTGAATTTCAGCTTACGATAAAACTAGATCTGCAACCAAATTTTAAAACGTTATTCATCATTGAAGAAGTCGCCTAGTGCTTGTTAGATCCGCAGATAAGCACAGTCTCCAATAAATGTATTTTAGAATTTACTGAATTCTATAAATCGACTTAAAGAAATATTAATCTGCGTAAATGGGCTAACACAACTGATTACACCATGTAGCAATCGTTTAGTTTACAAATAGTATTATGCAATCATGAGTTTTGTATTCACTTGTTTGTAAAGAAAGGTAATTGTTGGATGGAATAGAAATGATACGTATTCTATGGCATTTTACAATAGCTCAATTATGTGACCGACAAATAATTCGTATTTACAACATCACTTATCCTTCTTATATTATCTACGTTGATATACACGAAACAAGAATTAGATATTTACCAAGTATATTATTCGAAATATTGACAATGAAATGTGTTATTATCAAAAGGTGATCAGTTTGGAGCTGTTTTTTAACAGACTTGTTTGTATCTAAGAACGTCCGTCGAAATTTGATCGAATAGTTTCGCAGTATTTGGACGTCGAATTGATGTGAGACAATATGTAGGAAGAATATATTTGTAAAATCTCAGCAAATGAATTTGAAGTAAATCCAAAGTTTCACACCACATGTCTCATACACACTAAAGTAAATACCTACTTTAAACATCGTTAACGTGATTGGATATCTTGTTTAGTATACAGTTAATCGGAGAACCACGTACTTATTTACATTCGATAATTTTGATGCTTGATTATATTTCCATGAAAACGCCTGAACCAGTCTGCCAAGCGAAACGTTAGAATTACTTCAAATTCATTCTCTGATATTTTAGAAATACATTCTTCCTCCTTAATACCTGTTCGCAGTTATAAAAGTGACCATCAAATAGTGGTTCTAGACAGTAGTTAAAATTATTCTGAAAATAATGTTATTAAAATGTCCTGTAAATATAAAACCTCGACTACTATGCATTTTCAATTTAATCTAGAGTAGACACTAGTGATGACACAAAAAATGTCTTTTCTACGAAAAAAAAACGAATTACGCATGAAAGTATCAATAAAATGAAATGATAAGATAAAACACTATTTATTGTAGTAAAGTAAATGAACAATGACAAGCGCAAGTGTAGATGGTATACAAATTAAGTGTAGCACCGAATTGAAAATATCATAAGTAAATAAGGGGGATTTCTCATCACATGTAACTATTCTTAAGCATAATATTATGAAAAATGTTTCTACATGATTACTCTCTGCAAAAGTATAACAGTACGATGTAAAAAAAATTTTCTAAGTGATAAAATGCGGAAAATCTATTTTCTGAATAAACAGTTTATTGATATGATTATTATTATCACCAAACAATAATAATAATAATTTATTCTTCCATAAATATACAAACAACATGATAACTATTAAATAGAAATGACGAAGTTTGAAGAAAAAATATTGTTGCAGTTCATTATTTGCAAGCACATCTAAGGTATTGTTTATTTTCTCAACCAGGCGTTTAGCGAAAAAAAGAATAAAATTTGTCGAAAACTCGATTAATGGACAAAACAATTTTGGAAAGTTATTTTGTATACGTTTTGGGAAAATCAACTAGATTATTTGATATATAACCACTTTGTAATAAATACAAGAGGGAAGTGTAGCCGATAAACAAATGACAAGCGATAGCAAAAGGTTTTGATATCAGTTAAACTACACAAAGACAAGAAAATGAAATCTGAAAAGGAATATGACACGTTTTAATGAATTAAAACTTATTACAAATTACTTGAAATGTATTCTGTTAAGATTACCGATTCCTTAGTAGAAACCTAAATTATACGTTTTTTAATAGCCATACTGATGAACTTTTAAAACAACAAGTAAGTATTTGTAACAGTGAGTAGTAAACATAAATTCTCAGTCAAATAGTAATGAATCCCACATACAGGCCGTCAACAGTGATATAATTCAATAAGAACAGGAATGAATTTTGAACTGGTTCACCTCGTGATATTACAGCACACGAAGGCAATAAGTTAATATATTGTATGATGTAACAAAAATATGGGACTAAAAACAATTTTTATGACGTAACTGTTAGCATGAACTATGTATGCACAAAATTATCCATCTGTCAAATGCATTGTGGTATATATGGAAAACTTCTAAATAAAAAATTAGCCAATAATTAATTCTTAACTATGTAGGTAACGATGGTAACCGTGAAAACAAACTAATATTGTTCTCAAGCAGTTTTTGAAAAAAGTCAACTGAAGTATGTACAATATAATAAAAAATTCGGAGCTATCATTATTTATACACGAATCACGAAGTTCTATACGGACGGGATCGAAAAACTAAATGACCATGAAATTATAAAATGTAAGACCTGATGGAAATAAACTGTTGGGTAATATGTGAATCAATTTTTTTCGTTGAATATATATAAGCATTCAATACATCTGTTTTTCAACTTTTATGAAGATTAGGACGTACTGAAGAGTCATTAAGATTTACAATAAATTAAGCGAATTACCTCTATTAACAAAAAAATGAATAATCTTTGACTCGTGTTTAACCACAGGTTATTATATTCTTAATAGATCACTTTACAATGTTCTGACTCAAAATAATTTGATAACTGATAAATCACAAATTAGTAAGATGAAATTGAGTCAGCGATCTATCACAATATTATTAATTTAGAATTATCGGAAATATAACACAAGGATACCTTTAACTTTAACTCCGCCTGTAGCTCTCCTAGAGTTACTGCCGGTCCCAAGCCCGGGTAAAGGAGGACGTTGGGCATGAGGTTAACGACCCCATCCCGTAGAAACCTAACCAGAAAAAATAACTCAAACCATTTAAACTGTGCCATGGGAGTTAGATGGTCTTCATTTAGAGGAAATATGACGACTTATAGTGAAAGCCGAGTTCTGTCGAAGACCACGAGGCCGATGCCCCTTCTAACAACCAGAGCAACAATTTTTATAGGTACATGGAACGTCCGGACAATGTGGGAGAACGGGAAGACCAGTCAAATAGCAACGGAAATGAGGAGATACAACTTGGCAGTACTGGGAATCAGCGAAACCCATTGGACCCAAGCTGGACAACAAAGGCTAAATACGGGAGAGATGCTGCTATACTCCGGTCACGAAGAGGAAGATGCTCCACACACTCGGGAAGTTGCTTTAATGCTGTCCAAAGTAGCACGAAATGCACTTGCAGGATGGGAAACTCACGGATCCAGAATCATCAAAGCATCGTTCAAAACAAAGAAGGAAGGGATCACAATGAACACTATTCAATGTTATGCACCCACCAATGATAGCAACGACGACATTAAAGATCAATTCTATGAGAGGCTGCAATCAATCATAGAGAAGTGCCCAAGAAAGGACCTCACCATTCTGATGGGAGATCTCGACGCCAAAGTCGGAATGGACAACACCGGATATGAAGATATCATGGGACTGCATGGACTGGGAGAGAGGAACGAAAACGGGGAAAGATTTGTAAATCTGTGTGCATTCAACAAATCGGTCATAGGCGGCACAATATTTCCACACAAACGTATACAAAAAGCTACATGGATCTCACCGGACCACACCACAGAGAACCAGATAGATCATATTTGCATCAATAAAAAGTTCCGAAGGACAATGGAAGATGTGAGAACCAGGAGAGGAGCGGATATAGCTTCAGATCACCACCTGGTTGTGGCCAATTTAAAACGAAAGCTAAAGAAGAACTGGACAACTGGACAAACAGTACTACAAAGGTTCAATACAGCCTTCCTTCGAGATACTGACAAACTCAATGAATTCAAGATAGCCATCAACAACAGGTTCCAAGCCCTACAGGATCTACTGAAGGAAGAAGAAACTACTATGGAGGACAACTGGAAAGGTATAAATGAAGCACTAACATCAACGTGTCAAGAGGTTTTGGGCCCCAAGAAGCATCATCACAAGGAATGGATCTCTATAGAAACACTGGACAGGATCAAAGAAAGGAAGAACAAGAAGACAGCAATTAACAATAGTCGAACACGAGCAGAGAAAGTCCAAGCACAAGCTGAATATACAGAAGCAAACAAGCAAGTGAAGAAGAGCATTAGAGCCGACAAGCAGAAATATGTGGAAGAACTAACAACGACGGCGGAGAAAGCTGCAAGAGAAGGAAATGTGAGACAGCTTTACGATACGACGAAGAAGCTAGCAGGGAAATACAGTAAATCAGAGAGACCAGTCAAAGACAAAGAAGGAAGACCAATCACTGAGATTCAACAACAGCGCAACAGATGGGCAGAGTACTTCGAGGAACTCCTGAACAGGCTGGCTCCAATAAATCCACCGGACATCGAAGCAGCACAGACAGATCTTCCTATAGATTTCAATCCACCAACGACCGAAGAAATCAGAATGGCCATCAGACAAATCAAGAGCGGGAAAGCAGCAGGACCTGACAATATACCAGCTGAAGCGTTGAAGTCAGACATCGAAGTAACTACAAGCATGCTTCATCTTCTATTCAAGAAGATTTGGGAGGAGGAACAAGTGCCGATGGATTGAAAAGAAGGACACCTCATCAAGATTCCAAAGAAAGGAGATCTGAGCAAGTGTGAAAATTACAGAGGCATTACACTACTGTCAATACCAGGAAAAGTCTTCAACAGAGTGTTACTGAACAGGATGAAAGACGCAGTTGACGCTCAACTTCGAGATCAACAAGCTGGATTCCGTAAGGACCGGTCGTGCACAGACCAGATTGCGACACTACGGATCATCGTCGAACAATCAATTGAGTGGAACTCGTCACTCTACATCAACTTCATTGATTATGAGAAGGCATTTGACAGTGTAGATAGGAGGACGTTATGGAAAGTTCTTCGACACTATGGAGTTCCTGAGAAGATTGTCAACATTATCCGGAACACATACGATGGACTACAGTGCAAAGTAGTGCATGGTGGACAGCTGACAGACGCATTCCAAGTAAGGACCGGAGTAAGACAAGGCTGTCTACTCTCTCCCTTCCTCATTCTTCTGGTGGTCGACCGGATTATGAAAAACTCGACATCTGAGGGAAAACACGGCATACAATGGACAGCTCAGAACCAATTAGACGACTTGGACTTCGCAGATGACCTAGCCCTCCTATCACATACACACGAACAAATGCAGATAAAGACAGCCAGCATAGCAGCAGTCTCTGCATCAGTAGGCCTCAACATACACAAAGGGAAAACCAAGGTCCTCAAACACAACACGGAGAACAGCAATCCAATCACTCTTGATGGCGAAACTCTGGAAGATGTAAAATCCTTCACATACCTGCGAAGCATTGTCGATAAACAAGGAGGTTCAGATGCAGACGTAAAAGCGAGGATTGGCAAAACAAGGACAGCATTCCTTCAATTAAAGAATATATGGAACTCAAAACAACTCTCAACCAATATCAAAGTCAGAATCTTCAATACGAACGTCAAGGCAGTTCTAATGTACGGAGCTGAAACTTGGAGAACTACAACAACCACCATCAAGAAGGTACAGGTATTTATCAATAGCTGTCTACGCATGATACTCAACATCCATTGGCCGGATACCATCAGCAACAGCCTTCTGTGGGAGAGAACCAACCAGCTTCCAGCTGAAGAGGAAATTAGGAAAAGACGATTGAAATGGATAGGACATGCATTGAGGAAATCATCAAACTGCATTACGAGACAAGCGCTAACTTGGAATCCTGAAGGGAAGCGGAAAAGAGGAAGGCCAAAGAACACATTACGTCGGGAAATAGAAGCAGATATGAAAGGGATGAATAAGAACTGGAGAGAGCTGAAAAGGATTGCCCAGGACTGGGTTGGATGGAGAATGCTGGTGAGCGGCCTATGCTCCTTCGTGAGGAGTAACAGGAGTAAGTAAGTAATACCTCTTACTTTGAGTGTGTACTGATAAAGTAACTCAGTTTTTATATAATTTTTACATGTAATCATTTCATGTTGATCTTCTGGTTAGAAGTTGTAGATTTAATTAAAGTTTGCGAATTATGCACATGAATAGGACTATATGGTTGTAGTTAATTGTGAAGAATTTCTAATCAGCTGTTTCCATAGGATATTCGGTATTTGGAAATACGAGAAACATGCAGTATACTGCCCCTTGATTTGAAGAGGCTCATACACTGATCTATACATAAAATTTAGAAAACCCTGATTTTATTCAATCATCCGTATAGATTGTTAGATACCAGTCAGCTAAACATCCTACGAACTTATTACAGTCATTTATATATCTGTAAACATTTCCTCAATACATTGTTAGCTTGATATTTAAGATAAATATCTGACAGCTTTGGAATAATAAGAAGTGTTTTCACGGTTAAAATTTTGTAGTGAAACAAATTAAACAAGTCTGGTCAATTTTTAAAGGGTTTCAATTGAATTACAAATATTAATGTATTATATGTATACAAGCTAGACTTATTACTGATTATGTATTTAGACAATGTGCCGAAATCAAAAGGACTATACGTTTAATACCAATCAGATGAAGATATTGTGCACCCATCATCTATCATCATTCATAATATTTGTTTCACGCTTGACAATGCTGAACTCCACTGGTCACAGCTTTTTCACTAACAGCGCTTATTGCATCTTTCTATTTCATTAATTAGACTAATAAACTTAATGTTATCATGTCAGTGGCCAACTTCTTGATTTCTTTTTACAATCTTTACTAGTTACTGAAATTCTAGTAAATATGGAATACTGTAACTAGTTAAATATTTAATGATTTAAAAAAACTAAATTCAGATTGAACGGTTTAGTGATTTCTGCTTAAAATGTATGACATTTTTTTCTACAAAAGTAATACATACAGAAATTAATCTGGCCTAAGTTTTAGCCTGGTATTTTCTTATCATGTACATATATTTATATGACATGGTGTTTGGATCTTACTTCTAATAAAAAGGAACTATTATGAAGCATTTATACGAACTTCAGAAATAAATCACATAGTATGTACTTTATTCTTACATAAATACCTATTGATTCTTCACTGTAAGGTGAACTATTGAAAGGATAAGTAGTTGTAAATATGGATGTTTAGAGTAAAACCACTTTAAAATGTTAGTGATTCGTAAAATTTGAGATCATTTGTTAATGGGAAGTAGGATATTTCGGGTTGTTTTTAAAATACTTAATTACTTAGGCATCGTTGTTTAATAACACTCATAAAATATTTGTGTAAAAACTATAAAATATTAAAACAGTTCTGATTTGAAGATTAAATCTAATACCTGAAGTGTTCTTAATGAAAAAGAAATGAAAGAAACAAACAAAATGAATGATTCACAAAATAAATGTAACTGCATTTTCTCTTGTTTTATTCTGGTTAGTTTTAGTGTGATAATTGTATAATTTATTAGGTTCTCCTCAATAATGAAACGGATTGCTGTTTAAACACTGTCCTTTCACATATAACTCCCCAAAGTTTGGTAAGCGATTCTACGTGTAATATCAACATAAACTTTAAATTAAGATACTTTATTACAAACAGAAAAATAACATGTGTTGGACCGTTCAAATAGGTAGAATCAAATCTAAATTATAATAGTTTTTTGTTAATTCGCTACTATGATTATTTATAGGTAGTAAGTTAAAGTTCTTTAAACTAATTCACCAAGACTTCTAGTCGTGTGTACATAGATTGTATTGTTATGTAGAAGCAAAAGAGAATAAATTGCATTGAAAAACCATAGAAAAATTCCGAATAAATTGTAGAATAACCGCATGATGTGTTACACATAATTATTGGTCAAAACGATCACAATAATTACAACTAATTAAGAGTTTATACAAAAATAGTAAAATAATTTGTTATGTTGTTTCATTTTTGATTCTTTATAGTTGATTTAACTCCCTAATAAAACAACTATAATAGATTTATTAGATAAAAACTAACTAAAATAACAAAAACCGAAATAAAGATCATGTTTACTCTGTAACGTATGTTTTACTCGTAATCAGTGACCAATACGTTACTGTTCAATGTATTGATTCATTTGAACAAACAATAACTTTTAGATTGGTTCACGATAAAACAGATTAAACCTCTAATAAATATTTATGCTTACTAACATTAAACATTTCATTTGACGAGCACAATCTAGTATTTGATGTTAGGTGGTTGGAAATATATAGTAGGAAACCCTTTATCTAGATGCTATGCTAGTTATTACTCGTCAGCTAGGCTTATTTATAGCCTTCAGAGAACTGATACTTCAAGTGTCATCTACTTTGATATTTTTAGATTTTGTTGTTGTCCTTTTATGACATCAAGTGACCTTCTTAAGAATTGAAATATTTTCAAGAAGTGACAATTGGAAGGTAAATCAATGTCATATTTTGTCTAGATCATCAAGCTGATCAATAAAATTCTACAGATTTTAAAGCGCATACTGCGTTAGAACTGACATATGTAGTAAAGCCGGGTTTCTGCAACTTGATATAAGTTTTCTTGCGCTGTGTATATGGTCGAAAATCAGTTACTGCATTTATATGTGTCTGAATATCAATTAAGCTTTTGCATATTCTATTTCATTATGATCACTATGTTAATTTTCAAACTTATCAGTTTCTGTTTTGTAAGTAAAATATATATTATTATACTCCTTTCCTTGTAACGATGATTTAAAATACTAAATAAATACAAACTGAAGATAAGTTATAAACAAAGAAAACAATAAAACGTACATGGTTATCAAAGGAGTTAGATGATCTATTGAAGCGATTAGTATACCCAGTTGTGCAATTCCATAACAGAGTAGTTGTGCGCGTAATGGTTCACCACGTTTTGTAATCACTTTGAATACATTCAAGAACGGCATAACATTGTCTTGAGCAATAGCCTGTAGAAGTCTTGGTGCTCCTAGACGGAGTGTTTAAGAAAAGCATATGGAAAATGAAATATTATTACACTTTACCCAATGCTGGGATCTTCTGTAAACAATTAAATAAAATGTTTTAGAAAAAAATTAACTAAATAATTAGGCTAATTATCGGGACGGCGTATTGAATAACATAAAGTGTTATTCAATAAAATTGGTTAACACTCATGCCTATGTTAGATTTAGTGATATTAACCAATGAGGTTAAATTTGATATATTCTCATACAATATCGTTTATAGTTAAAGAAGTTTAGTTATATGTTGAGAAACCACTGAATATAAAGGATGATAAAACTTACATAAAAGAGAATTATTGCGAGTTTTATTCTGCAGAAAATAAATCCATTGTCTGATAAACTTTCTATGGTGTACTTTTAATAGAGACTAACAGGCCATTCTTCCAATGGTATTTGTATAATCGACATATTACTTATCGCATTAACTAATGTTAAAATGTGGCATTTTTATATTATTCTCTTTATTCAATGTTTTATTTTCATGAATAAATATCTTTTTTACTGTTTACTTTTTTCTTACTTTCATACGTTACACAATGAATTACAATTATCTTTCTATGTTATCATCGTTTAATTCTACTGTAAATATCAATTAAATACGAAATTTTAGAAAAACGGAACTTTGTAGAAAAAAATTCAATTAATATAATATCTTTTACATTAGATCTGATCAACAAACATAAGATTTCATGATTTCACTAAGAAAGTCATGTTAAACATTTAGTCAACATTGTTTCTGTATGTAAAAACAAAATCACTACCGATTAAATATAGATAAAGTTCTTGTAGAGAAAAAAAATTTATCTCAATAAGAGATATAATTAAATGGATCATATTTCCAGTTGAACATTTAATGAATTTGTGTATGTTGTTTTGTTGAACAGCGAAAGAAAAATACAACACAGTAATTATACATAGATAAAATCAGATTATTGTTTTGTTTTGTTCTTATTAGTTCTCGTAAAACTCATTTATTATATAAACATTTTTCTAGTGAATAAAAGTAACTAATAGCAAATATAAATTTTAAACGGTTCATTGGCATTAGATTTATACGCATTATGATAATATGGAAAATAATAATAATACAATCAAGGGAAATGGACTATTCAATATTTAAAGAATGAAAAAAATATAAATAAACGGATTTAGTCACGAATTAGAAGAGGGAAACTGGAGCAGAAAATTAAAAAAAACATTAATGTGTATGAAGAGCAATATCATGTACAAGCAAATAGATTGATGAATATTTCAGATGGTAATAAGTATGAGTTTAATAAACTTTAAACAAACAACTACAATATTCCGATGAGATATATATTTCTCAGAATAATAATCGATATATTTTATATAAAAATACATAGGATAGGTGATAAAGGTTATTAAGTATTATATGACGAAGTATATTTCTTACTATCAAATAATAAACTGATAGAAATCTTAGTATTGGAATATATACATATGAAAATGATAAGAAACTAAAGCGTAAAACTATTTCAATAATAATGGACACGAAATGATAGCACAGAAATAGATTTACATAATATACTGATACGATGTTAGATTTAATAATCTATTGTAACAGTATATTTTTCTACTAAAGAATATTACGTATATATGTAAATGCACCTTGTTGATGAGAAATTTTAACTAAAAATTCGAAATGAGAGTAAAAATCAAGAGGGCAGATATATTTTAGTTTTTATTTAATAAATCTCATTCAATGTACGTCATTGAAGCATGATTCTAATGTTAATAATAATAATAATCTTCAGATAGTTGAAACCAGTTTAATGATATACTATCAGAAAAGTGTACCTCACAATCCACAAGCTATTTATTGAAAAATAATCTTCATTATAGATATTATTGAATATGAAGCATCAAATATCCATCAATCATCAGAATAAATACAACAGAATGTTTTATCTTGCATTGAGAAAATTACAACTTTGGAAAGTGTTCAAAATTGCACCTGTGTATAGAACGGAGATCATTCAGTCGGTCATAACATAACCTGGTGTGTATGTACATAGACTCAATTTGTCAAACCCCATTGACGCAGATGTGAATTTGTCAGGCTAAATCCATGAATACTAGAGGTAACAGTAGTAATCAGCGTTGTGAGAAATTTATAATCTCAGGACGAAAAAAAATGGATTCACCTGCTCTATTGAAAACGAATTTGATCCATTTTATTGAAAGTCTCTAACCATTGGTTATGATAGTCACGTGGACACCGACCAGGTAGTCTACCCTTGTTCATGTGACTCAAGCCAATTGTCAATTACTTCATGCACTGATGCCGTGTTTGGTGTGACCGCCCTATAGCTTCATCGAGACTATTCTCGCACCAGAAAAAGTTGCCCATCGACGTAAGTGGTGGTTGGGTATACGAAACAGTTGATGAGAATTTATTACCTCATTAATCGATTTACCGTTCTTAACTAGTAATCTATTCTTAACTCAGGGCATTACTTTATCCGTGGTTCCGAAATACTCAAGTAATACTTTGTAGACACCAGTGATCGAATGCCAGTAATCTAGGAATATCATCTACTCTTAATAGTCATGTTTTAACTCCGCCTGTAGCTCTTCCAGAGTTACTGCCGGTCCCAAGCCCGGGTAAAGGAGGAGGGTTGGGCATGCGGTTAGCGTCCCCATCCCGTAGAAACCTAACTCGCTAAAAAAACGCTAACCAGAAAAAATAACTCAAACCATTTAAACTGTGCCATGGGAGTTAGATGGTCTTCATTTAGAGGAAATATGACGACTTATAGTGAAAGCCGAGTTCTGTCGAAGACCACGAGGCCGATGCCCCTTCTAACAACCAGAGCAACAATTTTTATAGGTACATGGAACGTCCGGACAATGTGGGAGAACGGGAAGACCAGTCAAATAGCAACGGAAATGAGGAGATACAACTTGGCAGTACTGGGAATCAGCGAAACCCATTGGACCCAAGCTGGACAACAAAGGCTAAATACGGGAGAGATGCTGCTATACTCCGGTCACGAAGAGGAAGATGCTCCACACACTCGGGAAGTTGCTTTAATGCTGTCCAAAGTAGCACGAAATGCACTTGCAGGATGGGAAACTCAGGGATCCAGAATCATCAAAGCATCGTTCAAAACAAAGAAGGAAGGGATCACAATGAACACTATTCAATGTTATGCACCCACCAATGATAGCAACGACGACATTAAAGATCAATTCTATGAGAGGCTGCAATCAATCATAGAGAAGTGCCCAAGAAAGGACCTCACCATTCTGATGGGAGATCTCGACGCCAAAGTCGGAATGGACAACACCGGATATGAAGATATCATGGGACTGCATGGACTGGGAGAGAGGAACGAAAACGGGGAAAGATTTGTAAATCTGTGTGCATTCAACAAATCGGTCATAGGCGGCACAATATTTCCACACAAACGTATACACAAAGCTACATGGATCTCACCGGACCACACCACAGAGAACCAGATAGATCATATTTGCATCAATAAAAAGTTCCGAAGGACAATGGAAGATGTGAGAACCAGGAGAGGAGCGGATATAGCTTCAGATCACCACCTGGTTGTGGCCAATTTAAAACGAAAGCTAAAGAAGAACTGGACAACTGGACAAACAGTACTACAAAGGTTCAATACAGCCTTCCTTCGAGATACTGACAAACTCAATGAATTCAAGATAGCCATCAACAACAGGTTCCAAGCCCTACAGGATCTACTGAAGGAAGAAGAAACTACTATGGAGGACAACTGGAAAGGTATAAATGAAGCACTAACATCAACGTGTCAAGAGGTTTTGGGCCCCAAGAAGCATCATCACAAGGAATGGATCTCTATAGAAACACTGGACAGGATCAAAGAAAGGAAGAACAAGAAGACAGCAATTAACAATAGTCGAACACGAGCAGAGAAAGTCCAAGCACAAGCTGAATATACAGAAGCAAACAAGCAAGTGAAGAAGAGCATTAGAGCCGACAAGCAGAAATATGTGGAAGAACTAACAACGACGGCGGAGAAAGCTGCAAGAGAAGGAAATGTGAGACAGCTTTACGATACGACGAAGAAGCTAGCAGGGAAATACAGTAAATCAGAGAGACCAGTCAAAGACAAAGAAGGAAGACCAATCACTGAGATTCAACAACAGCGCAACAGATGGGCAGAGTACTTCGAGGAACTCCTGAACAGGCTGGCTCCAATAAATCCACCGGACATCGAAGCAGCACAGACAGATCTTCCTATAGATTTCAATCCACCAACGACCGAAGAAATCAGAATGGCCATCAGACAAATCAAGAGCGGGAAAGCAGCAGGACCTGACAATATACCAGCTGAAGCGTTGAAGTCAGACATCGAAGTAACTACAAGCATGCTTCATCTTCTATTCAAGAAGATTTGGGAGGAGGAACAAGTGCCGATGGATTGAAAAGAAGGACACCTCATCAAGATTCCAAAGAAAGGAGATCTGAGCAAGTGTGAAAATTACAGAGGCATTACACTACTGTCAATACCAGGAAAAGTCTTCAACAGAGTGTTACTGAACAGGATGAAAGACGCAGTTGACGCTCAACTTCGAGATCAACAAGCTGGATTCCGTAAGGACCGGTCGTGCACAGACCAGATTGCGACACTACGGATCATCGTCGAACAATCAATTGAGTGGAACTCGTCACTCTACATCAACTTCATTGATTATGAGAAGGCATTTGACAGTGTAGATAGGAGGACGTTATGGAAAGTTCTTCGACACTATGGAGTTCCTGAGAAGATTGTCAACATTATCCGGAACACATACGATGGACTACAGTGCAAAGTAGTGCATGGTGGACAGCTGACAGACGCATTCCAAGTAAGGACCGGAGTAAGACAAGGCTGTCTACTCTCTCCCTTCCTCATTCTTCTGGTGGTCGACCGGATTATGAAAAACTCGACATCTGAGGGAAAACACGGCATACAATGGACAGCTCAGAACCAATTAGACGACTTGGACTTCGCAGATGACCTAGCCCTCCTATCACATACACACGAACAAATGCAGATAAAGACAGCCAGCATAGCAGCAGTCTCTGCATCAGTAGGCCTCAACATACACAAAGGGAAAACCAAGGTCCTCAAACACAACACGGAGAACAGCAATCCAATCACTCTTGATGGCGAAACTCTGGAAGATGTAAAATCCTTCACATACCTGCGAAGCATTGTCGATAAACAAGGAGGTTCAGATGCAGACGTAAAAGCGAGGATTGGCAAAACAAGGACAGCATTCCTTCAATTAAAGAATATATGGAACTCAAAACAACTCTCAACCAATATCAAAGTCAGAATCTTCAATACGAACGTCAAGGCAGTTCTAATGTACGGAGCTGAAACTTGGAGAACTACAACAACCACCATCAAGAAGGTACAGGTATTTATCAATAGCTGTCTACGCATGATACTCAACATCCATTGGCCGGATACCATCAGCAACAGCCTTCTGTGGGAGAGAACCAACCAGCTTCCAGCTGAAGAGGAAATTAGGAAAAGACGATTGAAATGGATAGGACATGCATTGAGGAAATCATCAAACTGCATTACGAGACAAGCGCTAACTTGGAATCCTGAAGGGAAGCGGAAAAGAGGAAGGCCAAAGAACACATTACGTCGGGAAATAGAAGCAGATATGAAAGGGATGAATAAGAACTGGAGAGAGCTGAAAAGGATTGCCCAGGACAGGGTTGGATGGAGAATGCTGGTGAGCGGCCTATGCTCCTTCACGAGGAGTAGCAGGCGTAAGTAAGTAAGTTAATAGTCATGTTTTACAAGACGCTCACATCACAAGCGACGCAAATGGGCAAAAGCTAATTGAACTTTCTGAATCCGGGCCGGGGTTTAGTCAAATACTAGGCCATTAGTAATGACGTGATTACCGTGATAAGTGAAGCGGTCGATGCACTTAACTAATTAACTATTTATCGTCAGTTCAGATGCTGAAACAAAAAGTTTTATTTTGAGGAAGAAAACCACATCCCAGACATGCATGTCTTGTTGATTAAGGTGATCAGAAGACTGTGTACTTTGTCATTATCTTCACCAAACAGAATTATATCATATGCCTATTTAAAATCAACAAATGAATCTCCTGTTAGAAGATCAAGGAACAGAGCAATAGTAGGGTGAGTTGACAATAAGCTTTTAAATTTCGTGATTCAGTATCTCGTATTATGGCTTTAAAAAAAACATCTATCAATTTGAAGTTTTGTCACATACCTTCAGTTGTTAAGAGCCAAAAACAAACAGTAAAAATAAAACATTTTGATGAATTTCACCAACATCATCCTTTTCTTTAATAAACTGAAATATGTTAACTTACATGTTTGGAAATATATTTTCGCAAGTGATAAGTTGTATCTAATATAATCACAATTAATCTTGAACACTTAGTGTACGTAAGCTAAAACCATATCGTATTATTATGCAAAGTCCAAACAATTTTGCAAACTATTCACTGAATTTATTTCAACTAAATAATTCATGATTACTTTATTAGAACGTAAGGTAAAATATTTAACGTATGCCGAATGTAAATTATACGTTTGATTGTGCTTGATAGAATGAACATAAACAGTAACAAATTACTATGTTCAGAACACTGAAACATAGTACTCAGCCATGGTGTTGACTTTGGCTTCATTTTCACTTGTACGAGTATACATAAACTCTTAAGATCTTTTATGAATATCAAGTAATCAATCTTACATTATTGGTAGTATGATTATACCATTCCACGTTTCTTATTCTCAAATGAATCTTCAGGCATCTGAGCATTTTAGCCTAGCTGGTGTTTCATAATATAAAAAATATTTTCGAATGAAAGCATATAGAAATTGATTAATTCTCAACTTCATCTGGATTACACATTGAAATTAATAAGAAAAAAGTTTACAAACCAAGAAACGATTGACAAAAGTTTTATTCTATTTTGTAACTTGATAGCAATATAAGCAAAAAACCTAACATGAAATAAAAATTAGATTTATGTCCGATAATAATCACGATGTCTAGTGAATGATAGAGTTAAAGTCGAATTGCCTACCATTTCGAAAACATACATTCTGATCAATATTGACTCAAACTCCATTTTCTGATAGCGATCATACAAAAATACACAACCTCATCATATGAACATGGATTTACCAAAGCGTATTCACTTCTAGTAGTAATCAAGCAACATGAGATGAAATAAAAAATTATGAATTTTACCGCATCAAGAAGAGAAAACAAAATGTAAAACATATTGTTTATTGCCAATAAATACACGTATATCTATTTGAAAAAAATTTAAAAAATTGACTAACATTCAAACTGCTTCTGATAAAATTAAACGTGAACATACAAACAACTTAACCATTTTAAAATTGAGAAAATTACAATTGAAAAGATAGAATTTACAAAATGCGCAATTTAAAAATAACCAAAGATTAAATTAACTGAACAGAATGAAGTATAATTTCTTTGATCTTTATGTGAAAGAAAATAAGAAAGAAAGAAAGAAAGAAAGAAAGAAAGAAAGAGAGAATGAGAAACACAGTTTAGAAGATTGTTAATCTTTACTACAAAAACAAAAGACTCAGGATTAGTTAAAATCCAAATGTAAAGCGAAATGTAAATTAAGTTCACTAAATAAAAACAATTTTAAATAAGGAATAATAAAGGGTAAAATGGGGAGAAAATTTAATAAACAATAAAATGATACAAATTAATGATTAAAGGAAAAATCACACAATAATAACTAATTTAAAAATTAAATTTATTAATGCTTTATAAGAATAAATAGTTTTAACTATTTAAAATAAATATTACCTAATGTAATATATTACAGATTCCATAATGAAAGTGAATACATAATAATTCTTCTGATTTGGAGTCACAAAGGTTCCAAAGTTACGAAAAAAACATTTCTGCCTACACAAAACTCATACTAGAATTGATGTAATAAACAGCAATAATATGAAGAAAAGGAAATTGAAAACAACTCTATACAGTTATCGATATTGAAAGTTAAATTCACACTAATGTTGAGTATCAAATTACTTAGCTGAGTGTTTACGTTGTATTCTACAGGGAACAGAAGTAAATCATATATAAGCACCAAGTTAATATCATCCACTTAGACATTTGTTCGTTTATTTAGCTTCCCACACAGATTTATATGACCTGAAGTGCTTAAGTAATAAGACCATTAAATGTGATACAGATTTCCTGAATTCTTTGATGCTAAGTCAACTCGCTAGACGATGAAATGCATAGATCAATGTTATACCAATAAAATGGAATTTAATATTTCGTTGTGCCATATCAACTGGAAAATTAATCTGATTATATAAAAAAATGTATACATAAAAATATTCTTTACTAACACTTTTAAAGAGATATCTTAACACAAAGCATAGACAGGTTAAAAAAAGACATTTCTATATAGTTAAAAGGCTTAAGTAAAAGATAAGAATAGTAATTTAACAGACACAATATTTGGTAATTGCATACGTCAAAGGGTTGAGTAATGATGAAAAATCTGGATAAAAATAACAGAACAAAATCAAGTGTATGGAAGATATCTGTCCACTTGATGAATAAGAAAAAAAGGTAAAGTTCTTCGAGGGCACTTATGCACTGTGCAGATTGGTAATAAAATATCGATCTAATGGTTCTTGATTTTCAATGGTTTACTAGTTGACTGAACTGATTAAAACAATGTTTAAAATTTTTGTTACTTAAATAAAAGAGTATAATTAAAAACGGTGTTTTGTATCAATTATATTCAGTATAAAAAATTAATTGTTTTAATTACAATCCTATAAATTTCATATTGAACATAACGTATCAAAATGTATCATATTTCGAAACAAAAACAATAAAAGAAAATCATTTCGATTAGCAGAAGAATAATTCGTGAATACTTTTGTTTTTTTTGATTGACACTATTATTCAACGAGTCTGGCAATAAACATCAGTGTATACACAAAAACGTTTCCATAAAATCTGATTTGTAGAAGTATAGGGTTATTATATATATTCATGTTTAGAACAAATCCTTAAAGTAGATGGATTACGTCAATCAATTCGTGAATAAAATGATACCGCAATATAAGCTCATTAAAAAAATAAACAAAAAAAAATATGTCAGAAGGTTATTACTACAGTGTGCCTATTTAAAAGTAATTTAATTAACCAAACATGAAGTTCCAATGTTATGGAATTCGGTATAAACTATGTAAAGACATTGTTCAATTTGTAAGTGTATAATAAACGTTATCAATTTGAACCAGTTAACAAAATATATTTCTCAGCAAAAGAGCTAGTTTAAAAAAATTTAAATGGTAGGATTATTCTGACGGGAGAAAGTTGGGACTGTAATCTTATTATCAAACAGATCTGCATTGAAAGTCTTTTTAGTGAACGATGTGATTGCATCAGGTGACAAAGCAATTGCTGTGGTAATCTTGAAAAAAAAGCTGAAAACTGTAATCAGTAACTGAATGAATAGACCAAAGCAATGCTGTAATAGCCCGTAAACCAAAAAGAGTAACCAACATTCTGAAATTCAATCATTTCTTAACTTCTAAGTGCATATGTATGTAGTAAAACAGTGAACCTAATTTACTATTTGAAAACCGAAAAGCAAACATACTGAATGGAATGAATAAAACTAGAAAAAAAAGTGCGCAAAGACAACAAATTTCAAACTAATAGCTGCTATTTTTATCCTATATTCATACACATAGGTTAAAGCATATTTATCCACACAAATAATCCAACTAATGAAGAAATTCATAGTTATAACAATATGAACGAAGTTTTTTTCTAAAAGGTGCCCTTAGGTCTCCTTATTTCTTATATAGTGCAACTTTATTATTATTATTATTTACGAAAGCTACAATTCCTATCACTTGTAAATTAATTAAACTGTAGTAAGTAAAAAGTTAAACTAACAAATACACTGTAGTTTGAACGGTGTAAAAGAGGAAATTGAAATTTTTTTTTGCTTAACAATACGTATACAAATGTAAGTGGGAGAAATATAACAATTATATACAATAAACAGGCGAATGTTATTTAACAAACATGATTATTTGATATTTCACAATAAGGAACCAAGATCATTAAACAAAAAGTGTATAGAATAAATATCTGGAATTATGAAAGTTGTTTATTGTATTGTAATTTGTCGAAAACATGTTAATCTAGATCTAATTAGAACAATTTTGATATATACCTCACTTGAAATTTAAAGATTATCTACGTCTGATTTTAAACTGTAACGGTTATCTTGTTGATTTCAAGTCGAGTCTATTAGAAATAAAGTTCCGTAAAATATGAATACAACATAAGATAAATTAAAATTAAATTAAAAACAGGTTATAAAACGAAATGTAAACAAAAAATGTGATTTCTTTATTTTGCTGTGGGATAAATTGCTGAAAACAACTCAACAGGTAATTTTTTGAGCGAAGTCCTCATATGAATTTCTTCAACAAATTATGACATTAGCATTAGTAGATTTTGATAGTGACTAGCAGTGGAATCCAAGATGAACGTTTCATCCTTTTTAAGAGTCATTAGCTAGATATATGTCCATTCTAATTTAGAAATACACATTATGACTTGGTTTTACTGTCGATCACAACAAATCCATTTAGGTTATAAAGTAAGCTACTGAAAGTAGATAACCACTTACGTGTTTGAGTGGTATGATGTTAATTTGTGAAGCTTTGGATTGTTTAGTTGCTGATAATAAGCCGTTAATTCTGATCAGTTCTGATTGCGATAAATGTATCGAAAATAAAACTTGCACCAAGAAGACTAAATTGAGGTATTCACTTATAAGGATTGTGTACGTTATCAAAAATTAAGATTAAATTATTAACAATAGAAACAGATAATGCGCACATTAACGAAAAAATAAATTTCAAGAGTTGTTTGTATGTCTTTACAAATCTTCAGATATAACAATTACAAGGCTTTTATTTTTCCAACTATTCAAACATTATACATTATACATTATAACATTAAACTAAGAAATCCAGCTCATGAATTTTAAAGCAAAGATACATTTTATAACTTGTCATTATTTTAATAAAATTGTGTTACGACATTAGGATTTGTATACTACAGTTTGTGATATTTCAACAAACATATTACAGAAAATTTAAATATACAAAAGACTGTATTTCATTGATATATATATATATACATGCTGATTACCAATAAATTTCTTGATGAAAACCACCGGTAATGTACTGGACTAGGCATGCTTGAATATTAATCTATGCACAGTATCCCTTCAGTTTTAGTACATCAAATGTTATTGATGATAATGCAACAATGATTCTTTTGATAAAGGTATATCTTACTTGAACGCAAAGTCATTTTGGACATTTGTAAACGTATCAACTTCACACCTTGAAATTACAGTTGAGCTTTTAAATGACAGATTTTTATGATACTTATACAACCATGTAGTAATAATACACTGAAAAATTACATGATTACGGTAAACATATAACAGATGGAATTCTCAAAACACCAATTTACACCACTCTCTACATCACATCATTTATTTACATATCATATTCTAATTGGAAATTTATTTAAAATATAATTCATTAAAAATTCAGTTCATTGTTTAAGTAAATAATAACTGAAAAACATAGTATATAACGATTATATACGAATGTAATGGAATTGTATAATGATGCAAAAAGAAACTGAAAAAATAATCTAGATTTTTAAAGATAATAAAATGTAAATAACAAGCAAAATTATTTATATAGGTCAAAGGATTAATGTATTGAAAGTTTGGTTATTAAGTTATTTGGGATTGATTTATTTTGAAATAAAGAAATTTTCATAATTTAATCATGATTGTAGGCAATGATAGATGGTGGCTAATAGTGAAATCCAGGACGCACATTTTAGCCTATTTAGGACTCGTCAGCTGGATGCACCTGGATCATGATTGTATCTATGCATATAAGTATGTATGTCCGTAATAAATAATAAATTGGTTTTAATTGTTAGTAAATTAACTTTTTTAAAAGGTCATCTGAAGTGAATAAAAAACTGATGAACACTACCTAATAAATAAGGTGATTCATTTAAATGTGCTTTTAATAGTGAAAAGTTATTTATTTGGTTACCGAGATAACATAAAATGAAACAAAATACGTTCGGCAACAATTATTAGTTTTATGTGACTGTCCTCTTGTGTTACACTAAAAAGCATTCACCTCATCGTATTAAATAAAATTTATATGAGATTAGGATACAAAGAGGAGAAAACCAATTGTTTTAATACAAAATTACAGAGTACTTTCATCAATTATGAAAACCATACGTTCACTACTTCATTTAAAAATTCTCCATCAAATGCCTCGAACTTCATCATTCCTACATAGCAGTAACAATTACTCTCTGTCTTCGTTCTCTTCGATTGGATCTTCTTAATCTTCACATCACTATTGATATTTAAGGACAAAAAGGCCAATAACATTATGATAATATTTTTATCGATATATAAACTTTACTAAATTCATTAAAAATGTTACTTTATATTTTGTTCTAAGTATTTTCAGTAAATCTCGCACAGCACCTTTTCATAAAAGTTTATATGGACATTTAAGTAAGGTATTTTTTTAACTGAGTCACACTTTCTGACTTATGAATATTGTGTCGTGCACTACTTATGTGGTCAGACAGAAGTAGTATGAAGCACGAATTGTAAGTGGAATGTCTACCAGCAGAAGAGTTAAATACAGAAAGGAGAAAGAAAAACGAAGAGCAATCAGAATCAAAACATGATCGGAAAAATGATGAAGTATGTAATGGACAACTGAAGGGAGATATGCAAACGATGTATTTAATTTATGGTTTCCATATGTTGCAAAGCTACTGTTTGATTTAGCATTAAAAAATAAATTGGTCTACTGCACCTAAGTCCTCGTTCACTACTATAATATCAATAGAATAACTTGATCGACATATTTAATTGAAAATTTTTATTTTATTTTATCAACTGATTCTATGTATGATGAAATTTGATAAGCACATTTAATTATTATGAACAAAGTTATAAATTTACTTAACTAGTGTAAATTTGATGTTTATATTATATTCATGATATATTTTATTAAAGTTTGGACTTGTTACCTAGATGTATTTACATCTCAGTTTTGATGTTCCGTAAAATGAGACTCAAAAGTACTTTTTGTGTTTGAATTCTAGCTGCTGTTCAGCTTTAATAGACGCTTGTGATTAGACGTCAATATCAAGATAATCCGTTTAGAGTGAATATATGCTAATAAAGACTATTCCATTGGAGTCATCAACAATGGAAAAATGGAAATTCGCACAAATAAAATTCATAAAGGTGTTTTGAGAATTCCATCTGTTATATATTTACCGTAATCATGTAATTTTTCAGTGTATTATTACTACATGGTTGTATAAGTATCATAAAAATCTGTCATTTAAAAGCTCAACTGTAATTTCAAGGTGTGAAGTTGATACGTTTACAAATGTCCAAAATGACTTTGCGTTCAAGTAAGATATACCTTTATCAAAAGAATCATCAAGTGGAATCGATTTTTAATTGATTATGAAATATATCTTTGATCCATGTACTTGTCTACCGTCAAAATTTCTAATAGCATTATGTGAGTAGTAAGAAATAAAATAAAAGAACTTTTATATTAGTTATGTTCAATAAAATCATTTTACTTTACCAATAGTCAATTGTTACATATGCACAGAAAGAAATACATCATTATCTAAACATTTATCACCTAAATAACTGTTTTTTGCCACCCTCAATTGTTTGTCATTCACTTTACGAAAACAGTAAAATACGAATGGTTTTCATTTATGTAAAATAGTCATTCGATGTAAACTTCATTGAAATCTTTACAGACTGAATAAATTAGATATATTTATGAGGAAACTTCAACCACCAATCATAAAAATGCTGAAATGTACTTAAGTAAATAATTCATCAGATCGAAGAAATAAAAAATAATATTCTCACTATAATATGTGTCTACCGTTTTAATTTCCTTGTGCCACACACAAAATATTCTAACAGGACGCTAATTGATATAAGTTATTCTGGAAAACTGAAGAGGATATGCGTATTTCTGTTTCTCAGTATCTACGTTTTACATACACTAATTATTAAACATAACATGTTTGTAAATTATATGATTAATAAGGTTAATTTTAAGCGCGTACTGATGTATGCTTAAATACTGTCTCCTTAGAGTATGGATTTTGTTTGGATTTAGTGTTCTTCATTATTAACACATATGGCAAATCTTCAGTGAGAATAGTTTGCGAATAACGTTGTCCCAAATAATAAATCTTCTTGTATTTATTGTATTTATCTGTTCCTATCTATAACTTGGTGTACACTAATTAATTGCAATATGTATATGATTGACCAAAACTAATGAACTTGTGTAATCATCATAATACATCTAAATTGAATTCTACCTTATAAATAACCGTCAAAAAAAGGAAATAGAATTACACAAAACAAATAATTTAAGAGAACATTTACCTTAATATTTTATAAACTACAATGAATAAGAGAAAATTAGATTAACTAAACAGACTGAAGTTGAATAAATTTTGAATTCCACTTCACCTTGGCAATTAAGATGTAAAATTGGTTTTCATAGAGTTCTCATGATTAAAATATATTTGAAACTCGGTTAATTAATTGCTTAAAGACAAGAAAATATAAGTGAATTGTGTAAAAATATATTTTATCATTTACAGACGTAATAAATATCTTGACGTAAAAAATAATGAAAAATATAGACTCATATAGTAAGGAAAAGGATTATATAAGAGAACAACTGTTTACAATACACAATGTAGTCAATGAGAAATGAAAATGATTACGGAATTTGAATGTGAGCTGAGAGTATAATTTATGGACGACCTTTGAGCGACGCTACATTGACCTCGATTATGTCCACTTACTTACTGGTTTATAAATTATTTTGAGGAATCGGGATTAGGACTTACAGTTGTTCGTTAGGGTTAGGAGTTAGATTTAGGGTTTTGTCACGAACTGACATTAGCCATGGTGCCAAAATGTTATTTAGCCAAATGGATGGGTGAATTTTGCGCCCAAATCTAAGACATGCTTCTCTTAAACATGATTGATCTGTCCATAAACTGTAATCTCACCGAAAGTGAATAATGTGAAAGTTTGAATCTCAACCAATCAACTAGGATTTAGGCAGTAAAGTCAGTAAGATTATTGCGCATACTAAGGATGATCATTATAGCAATAAGGTTGATAAAAAAGATGAACATAAAGTAGAACAAAATCAAATCGTAAGAGGTTTTGTTAATAGCTACTACATGTATAATGAGCGTAATTCGTCACGGCTTAGTAAAAATTCTCAAGCATGTATTCGAAGAAAAACAATCACAGTAAATTTATCAACACTTATCGAAATCTTTAGGCGTAAAATCTTTGTTTTATTAAGAATGACCGTTAGTGAGTAACTTGAAAAATTTTAACAGGCACAATGAGACTGTAAAAGAAAAAACAAATGGAAGTTTAAAATAAAGGAGAAAAGAGTTTAACGTACACAAACTTCCTACCTATTTTTCACGATTCATTATTACTGCGTAAATTAAAACTTTACTTTTATTAAATCATATGATCCTTTGACTAGTAATGAGTAGTAATTCTATACAAATAAGTGAAGCGTTAATTATTTGGTTCAATAATTTTCACTACATAAGTTTTACCTTATGCTAAACTCATAGCATAAAGTTTGGAATTAAAATTGGATAATAATTTTCAATATCGATTTATCTAAAAATCAAAATAGTAACACTTGTTTTTTCCATTAAAAGAAAAATATTAAACAGTAATTTTCATACATACATCGAAGCATGTAGAGAGTGTTTTCGAATTAACTAGAGTTTAAATAAAGTCATTAAAATACCTAATAAAGTGCACATTCTATCTATCGAATTGTAAAGAACTTAGTTTAATCAAACAAATGATAGCTTTAATATTGTTCAACACTATAAACCTAATATTTTGACATTCAATGTTTTATATCAGCATACATTATGTATTCATATGCCATATAACTAGTAAAAATTCACTTTTTTCACAGAAATAAAACATAATTTCAAATTCATTTATAATTCATTTCCAACATATTAAGATTAGTAAATAATGAATCAAAACAAATAATGTTGAGTAATTAAATATTGTTAAAATATTGTTATGAAAAGATCTTAACAATATGAGTAAATAAAGATCATTTCTAGGGACTTTCAAAATAGAACACAAGAAAATAGTTCATTTATCTATTTATATATGATCAATTAATATGTTTAAATAAATGCTTCTGTAAATTTTTTTAGCCCAAAATTTAGAACAATGCAGGACATGAATGGGTTATTTAATATCCATGGTACTATTTAAACTTAAATTTTTGCTGTCACATATGTACTTATTTATTCTTTAAAAAATCAAATTACGTCAGACTGAGAAACATGAGCGATTTGGTATATTAAAACATATCATTAATACTTTCTAATTTTATGGAATAATAACTATTAATTCACAATTGAAATAATAATTATATTCGGTGTTTTACCTTCAATTACTCCAAAAGATGTAATAGCCAATTCACTAGTTGTGAGACAAAAATTTCACACAAAAGCAACAAAATGAATGACTGATTCACTTCAAGAATCATTTATGAGTGTATTAAGGAAACAAGTGAATTTAATGTTCGTGAATTATAATTTGACCAATTTCTTTTTTAACTAAACAAAACTCATTGTATAATTTAAAAAGAAATAAAAAAATTAAGTGAATGAAATCTTCTTCTTGACAATTACATTGAGTCAAGCTTCACAATCGTACTTATGATTAATTATTATACGGAGGTCTACAATAAAATAGATGTATCTTTAATCAATAAAGAAAATGATTGGAAGTCTTTTCAAGTATCAAACCAAATTGCGTAATAAACTGAAGTAAAAATATATTACAGACAAAAGACTAATGCCAACTTAAAGAATATTGAGAAACTTCGAATAAATTATTTGCGAATACCAAATATAAAAAAGAGTTTATGTGATGGCCTAAGGAAAAATTATTAAGGTGAGGATTTGTTAGGGAAGACACACAATTGTTCACTTGATGAGTATGAAGGGAAAAATTAAATTTAATAATACCTATTCAGTAAAGATAAATATATAATAACCATAGATCAGTGAGTACGGAAGATAGAGTGGGGTTAAGACCACGATAAAACAAGAGATCGGACATGTAGTATTGTATACAGAAATTAGGTTGGAATTATGGAGTTGCTTATCTCTGATTTATTTAATGAAATAAAAAATTCCACTGATTTTTTTTACTATCCGAAAAGTCGTTCATTTTGCAAAATTTCCATTCGGTAATCCAAGAATTAATTATTTTAATCTCAAAATGATTGGATTTTTCCTGCTTTTAGAGTAATTATCTTCTTAATAAATTTATTCATAAAAACAAGGTCGTTATTGACAAAGATTTGCCGAAACTTGAACGGAAAACCTATCAAATAATAATTTATTTATCCAATTCTTTATATTAAATGAGGTGAAACAAACTAGCTGATTGTTCTACTGAATTTTGTTTACAAACTAATTCTCGGGATTAAGATATAAAATATATAATAACAATAAATATACGGACAAATAGTCATACACCACTTTCATACAAATGTAGATCCATAGTGTGTTATGAGGTAAAATAGCATCAGTTATGAATAAGGAATAACAACACAGTGAAACACTCGAAAATAAAATTAGGTCAAAAAATTTACTATGTTGCCTCATGGAACTGATCATATTTAAGGTCAAATTATCAAATCACTCGCATTGTATGGATATACACATACAAAGATAATCAAAATTGGCGGACACTTATAGACATTTTAACACATCAAAAACAATATGAGAAAGAGAAAGACGTAGCATAAGGAGAAAATAGGAAGATGACAGATCAACATTTGGTTCATATTGGAATGAAAACATCTGAAAAGTGTAGTGTATGTGACTTTAGAGAATGCAACAAATGTCAAGTATATTTATTAATAAAATCTACTGTATCGATCTATACAACAGAATAATAGGAATGAAATAAATTTCAAAAGGAAAAATACTAAGACCAGTTTTTTGTACAGTATTAATCATAATAAGATAGAGTGATCTACGTCATCTAAATCGAACAGCTTATTTACATGACAAATGAAAATTAATCACATTTGTTTCATAATAAATTCTTCAAAAATAAAGAGTGTAGCAACGAGTTTTCTTTTAGAAAAATTTATCCTTCACACTGTACATTCGTAGATGTATAATGTTTCTTCCAAAAATAATAAAGATATGTTTCTTAATAGTGACAGTTATTTACTGATCATACCAACAGAGGAACAAAATAAAAAGCATGAAAAATTGTTTTCTTAAGTAATGAACTGAAAATGTAGTTGTTAAGAGCTTAAATATTCACGAATAAGATTTATGGTCTAAAAGAATTGGGAAAAATGAGAAAATAGGATGTTGAGGCTAAAATGAACTTTAATCAGAAAGGATGTGGAAACAGAAATACACCATTGCTAAGTAGATAATCAGTAGAAAAAGACAGGGGAAGACGTAATGGCTTTAGGAGACAACGATAAAAAAACAGGTTGAATAAGTTCCCATGGCTTATACAATCTTAACGTCTTTAATTGTATTGCTTTGTTATATAAAGCTAGTTATTTTCTTTGTTGGTAATCGCCTTATAATATACGTTAGTTGAAATATAAATACCGATTCTTTGAATTTGTGAGCAATTTTTACTAAACCAAATCTCAACAAGTCGGAAAATCGACTATGCATACGATTGTTAATCTGTTGTATTAAGCTGGTAAAGTCGCGATAGTTACTTTATGCTAAAAGAAACATAAAGTAGGAGACCATTCTCCATTATTGTATTCTAGAGAATTTGACATATGATGAATTTGTATAAATGTTTAACACAACACATTGGTTTGTTTAAAACTTTACACTCATAACATTTTCAATTATTTGTCACTCAGGAAGATGGCTTTAACACAGCAGCCTGATCAGTTTAATCATTAAACTTTAATATCCTTCTGGGAAACATAATTAGAACAAACTTTCGATAGGTCAATTTCATTCAGAGTTCATTTAAAGGTCATAAAAGAATCACAAGTAAACTGATTAGTTCTGAGAATGCAACCACATCAAGAAATACTCTCACTCTTGTTTTTATTATTACCTACATATTTTGATGGAGTTTTGCTCTCTAAGGTGGATGGTTTGGTCGTGACCATTCACCTGAGCTACAAGTCTTCGCCACCATTACCTACATATTTTTCAACTGGACAACAACATAGTTTTCATCTGATTTGAAGTTGTATACATGAAAAAGAGATTTCCTTTAAACAATTATTTTACAAAGTATGACGTCAGTTAGCTATTGTTACATTGCTTTGTAAAACACTGAACGAGATCGCAAAATTTGTCATTAAAAAAATGTATGAGTTGAAATTTGGAAGAAATAATACATTCAGTAGAGAGAAACAACCTAATGCATGATATTAAAGAAGCCTAATACATTTATTCAATCAACTTCGTATATCCAAAAGTCAACGATAAAAAAAAGACCCAATAAATGACTACTGTATTCTTGTCATAATAAAACATTTAAGTCAATAACACCACGTGTTATAAATATATTAAAAATCATGCTTCAAAATAAAATTATTTTGTTTTCCATGATGGTCTAGCATCAAATGACTAATGATCTTAATCATTGAAAAAGAAATGTATTAGTATGAAAATAAGTGTCAGTTAAGAAAATGAGGTTGACGAAAAAGAGGTTAAATTAGCGTGATTTAAAAACCTTATAAAACTTTGTGAGAACGATCATCAGAATTTTTCTCGGACTTGGAAGAAATGCAAGTAATTGTGGCTATTTCCTGGTTTAAAGCAGTAGAATTTCAGTTATCAGATTTAAGCTCTATTTTTGTGAAACAAAACTGCTAATTAGTAGTTACAATGTCACGTAAGTTTTTAAGCGGTCTGGATGAAAAAAAGAACTCTATTGATATTTTCATTACATTAATTCTATAATAATGTTGTGAAATACTTCATTCCAAATAAAAATGGAGTGGTTGGTTAACATTTTAATTGGACCACTTAAGAAAGCGTGTAGTGATAGGGTGGACCACTGATAAAAGAAAATCACATTTGCATGTGAACTGCCTAAACAAAATAATTGTTAGGTGATTTTCATTAGCATAAAACAAATAAGATGAAAAAAACTTTAGTAATTATGATAATTAAATTTGAACAGTTCTTTGAAGTAGCTAATTTTATGAACATTTTAATATTTTCATTGTGATAACGATGTAAAACATTTACTCTAAACTGGATCCATATATAATACGTCCAATGAATAAATGATCATAAGAAGATAACTTAATAAATCGTTCTCATCCTCAATGCACTACACATGATTTTTGAAAAAAGGACGACAATTCTCTGTTTCCATTGTTTAAAACATATCTGCAGTTTTACATGTCTCTGGTTATCCAGGCACCTTGTATATCTCAACTCTAAATGTTTAGTTACGATCATTTCCAGAAACGATTTTCCCTAAATTAGCCCATACTAAACCATAAGGATTAAAGAAGAACTGCACATGTCCTATATTTTCGTAAAAATGGTAAATCAACAGTAGTTTTGACCCTTCATCAAACTTGAAATCATCATGCAATTCATGATTACACGATATTTACATTGAAACAGCTTCTACTTTTAATTTATTATATATGTGACTACCTTACAACATTTTATGAGTTTTTTTCTAGTTTCATCACGAGCGTCACTAGTTCAGTTAGCGTATTTATTTGGCTGGTTCATGTAAAAACTATAGTGAATCTAGTAAATAAACGCCCTGTTTCATTGTCTAATATGGCCACTATGTGATATCAACAGTAAAGTACCGTATATAAAATACATATTTTAAATTTGACATCGGATACTTAGTGACGGTAATTAGTTTTAAGATTTCTTCAAAGAGTTGTTTTTACTGTTACATTGAAATGTATACAGCTTGTTTATACGTAGAAAAATGAAGCAATATATGCAGAAAATATTCATTACATATGTGACAACTATGTAAATAAAGCTTTACCTGAGTTGACTTGTACAAACGGGTAGTACCACAAACCCGTACGCAAAAACATACTACCTGATCCTGAGTACAAATAACCTTTGAATTCATAAAATTATATAGAGTGGTATAGGTATTTAATATTTGTGCACGTATTGCAAATATAAGACAATTTATCAAGTCATTAGTTCACTGAAAACAAAAAACATATATGTCCTCCAGTTATAATGAGTCACTGTAGATACATATATTGCCCACTAATTCCTTAGTATGGTCGATAATGTGGTGGACCCGCCCTCCCTCTCGAAATGCTCTCACATAGCCACGCGCATACAGCCTCAGCCAGGGAAGTCCTACTCACTGTCTTCTCGTGGCGGGGGTGTTGATTACGAAATTGAGAGGACGAAAAGCGAATATCCGATGCTTTAACCGGATTCCAAGCCAATGGTGCACGTGGACTCCAGTATCCGGAGGGAACAAATGGCGTATGAATCAATCGTTGATGACCGGCTACCATGGGACTGCATCTCCTCACGATGCTCCACTGCCTTGTGGGTCAGAATTTTAGGTAAAAGGCTCGGGGTGTGGCCCCCTAAGAAAACCACCTGCTTCGGTCTGAGCACCCGGGCAGTATCACAGCCCTCGCACAAATCAAATGAGATTTGTGTGGTGCATAAATATTTGGTGCCTCCTTGTACCAATATCTATGTGTTAAAATAAATAAGATACATATTTACTGCATTACTGATTTAGTAAAAACAAATACAGAGCGTTCTGTATCCAGTGACTCTATATTGAGTGTTTTAAGTTATATTCTACACAAATACAACACGATTTAGTGACAAAGAAACCCGAAGAAAAATGAATAACAGATAGGTTATACTTACAAACTGGATTTAGAAAACTATTCATAAAATGTAATTCATAACTAAATATGATAGTTACATTGCAACGAAAATAAATGGTAATAGGTAGAATAAACACAAAACGGAGTAAACGTTCATTTTCACTATTTTATTTAACATTCACAATGTAAAAATATTGACTGCAGAATGAAATAATTAACTGAAAATTTATTGAAAATTATCTGCACTAAACACATATATATATATATATATATATATATATATATAGTAGTATACACTCACCAGTTAATGATTGTAAACCAGCTCCAATTGTTGATAAACATGATCCAATTAAAATAACCCAAAAATGTGGCCATGCAAATGCAGCGACTAATAATATACCACCATAACTTTCACCGAATCTGTTAAAGTTTTGTTTTTTAAACAAATATTACGATATGATTAAATGGATAAAATCTTTTATTTTACAAAATAAATAAACCTTAGTAAACCTTGATCGGAATTTAAAGAACGATTTATACTCATAAATACAAGAAAAATTTAGAAAAAATATTACGTATGATAACTTTCAATTCAGGTCATATATTTATGAATTCATACTGTTTTACAATATTTAAAACAAACAATCCCTTTGGCAAATTTGAATATTGTAGACAAAAAATTGTCAGAAAAACGTGTAATGCATTTCGAACAATCAAATTATACATACACTAGTAAAGATCATTTATATATGAAAAATAAAAGCTTGACGACACAAACTGAAAGTTAAGAAGAAAAAAACGTGGAACACCACCCTGGATAATAAATTCATATCATCGAGTTAGATTTACAATGAGAGCGTAAATGTTTGAATTTTCGCATGCCCTAAAAAACGTTTGTAAACAAATACAAAGACTGAGTTAAGATTGGCCTAATGAACTCCTTTTTACTATGTGTTTAGAAATAGAGAAAAGTAAACGCTTATCTTCCACCCTCATCGAGTTGTTCAATTACATTTATTTCTGTATCCATTTTGGTACATGTCAAGACAAACTGACTTGCAAATCACGTTTACTTTTGTGTACGTGTGGGCCCAAAATCCAAAATACCTAGACGCCATCTCAACGTTTGCATTATGTCCTACTCTATCATTTGTTTAATATATAACCATTCGTCAATATTTGAACAAATAGTTTGAAAGAGATTGGGCGCCCTGGTGTATAGATATAAGGTGTAAGAACTGTCTTTGGAACGATCTCAAAGAATGAAATTTAAATTATTTCAACGTTTCTCCCGGTAAACTTGTCTGTACCTTAACGAAGTTACATATGATCTTTAATAAATAAATCTACACTAAAGACCTGTTCAGTCACATTCGTATGCTCAGTCAGTAAAATGTGAATAAATTGAAAAATTTACAACGTTAAAACAAATGTGTGTCTGTATGTATATCTTTATGTTATGAATAGCTACAATTAAGTGAATATATGGTCTGTTTACTATCAAACACATATTAATCATTTTATTTATCAAATACAGGATTACGATTGAAAAGATTTTTTAAACTGCTGATATGTATGTAAATTATAAGACGTCAACTATACAGTTGTGATGTTAAAACATTAGAATGAATTTTCTGTTGGAATAAAGCTACGTGTCATGTAAAGTGTTTTTCCTCTAAATGTTTTATTTTTGTTTCTATGATCCTTCTAATTGCATATCATCTCAACTTCAATATTTTATCTTGCAATGCTGAGCTTTTCCTTCCTAATTATAATTTCTCTGTCTATCTTCATGACGAATATTCAAGCCCTTAACAATAAAATTATTATTAGTTTAATATCAGAATGGGTTTTGTAGACATTATAATAATTTAATAGTTGAGATCATGAGTCAATTAAAGGTAGACCACCATAGAAAACCTGGAAGCACTGAACGGCCGTTTTCTCCTACTGTGGGACTCCTCGGCAGTGCGCAATCAAGATCCCACCTCCCGTCCAGTGCTTCCAGGTTTTTTATGGTGGTCTAGCTTCAACTGACTCACGATATCAACTATTAAATTATTAATAGTTACCCTGGTAAAAATAACGTTTTAATATCTTCGTTTACTCTACCACACTGTTAGCATGTTTAGCAAAATATTACTGTCGCTGTTATTGTATTATCATCTTAAAAAATAAGCATATATTTAGGATTGTACAGCTTTGAAAATGAATTCTCCAAAAAAAGAGAACTATTCGCCGAACCAATCTTTGTTATAAACAAGGTTGACGGAGATAAGGTACAAATCATTTTTTATTAAGCAGCTTTCTAAGAGTAGCTTGTTATGTCCCAACTTCTCTGTTAAAGCTGTTTTGATTATCAAATACAAACAGTGCGTTTAATGTCAGTCTTTTTATACACCATTTATTTTGTTTATTGGTAAACAGTGGTCAATTGAGGAAACAAACAATTCACAAATCTTTATTATTGTATTGACAGTCAGATGCAAAATATGTTCGTGATGCAGTAAAAAATAGAAAAACACAAACACTGCATTCGTCTTTTCCCATTTTTGTATTATTGTTTATAAATAGCAGTGAAATGTATATACGAATATTAGTTGTTAGCGTATCGATTACTTTCGTAGGTTCAAATTAAGTGAAAACGATCAGTTACAGGTAAACTCGTCACCTGACACGCTGTAATAGAAAAATGTAACCAAACACCAAACTGTGCATAGGTTACTCGTCAAATAGATGTTTCCATTCCTAAAAGAATTAGAGAGGGTAGATAATTTTCACGAAAAACTATTGTAAATATACACAGTATTAGGCATTGAATATCATTTGAAAGCTTCCATGTTACATTTCAAGTGTCAATACAAAGATTATTTTTAAATCACGTATTTTCATTGCTAATTGTTTTCGATCCCTTCGACCTTAACACCTCAGTAGTAGTCTTGGAATCATGTCTTATTTTGCTCCTTTAGCTTTCAGATTATTATCCAGATGTTTTTCTTCATAATATTTCAGCAGCAACGTATATTCAACTAGATGTCAACCTTAAAAGAATGAACCCTGATGAAGAATGAATTTGAATAGAACTATTTGTTGACATTTGTTTCTACAATGACCTGAAACAAGTGTTTAGCAAAAACAGATCGTTAATACGAAACTAAACTTTATGATAATTGCCTAAAATTGTGGTGTAAACTATTTATGTCGATAGACATAAGTAGTATGCAACACCAAACGGAAGTGGAAACCCTGACAGCAGAAAGCTAAGAAACTCAAGTTTAAGAGAATAGAAACGAAATTAAAAAGCAAATGCGAATAGGAAGAATGATACAAAATATGAAGGACAAATTATGGAACTTTTTAAATGAAGTATGTAGTGTATAGTTCTCATATTTTACCAAGACATTCTGTAATTTTGAGTTCTCGTTAATTACAAAATGACAGAAATTGCAAAGTTATGATTACCACATCTTTGACTGAAGCAGACATTGAAGATTACTGAATTACCTTTATCACCAAAATTAGAATACATCCATAATTGACAGACCACTACAAAATTCATAAGATTTCTGAAAGACAATTGATTTTAAAGTTTATGCCCTTACGTACCTTATATCGACTGACCGGTCATAAATAAAACTTATACAGATATGAATTGGATTTTTTAATATTTTTTTAAAGGTACATTAGATATTACGCGGATCAGATAATTACTTCTTGAATACTTACAAACTTTAACCATATCATGTAGTTGATAAGAATATTGTTTGCTGATGAGATTATTGTTGTAAATAGAAGCACACTTAATTCAACAAAAACACTCTATCAATATTACACAAAAAGCTGTTTGATCATAAACCAAAAATTTATGAAAAAAAGACACTCACTTATCTCTCATAACAGAGCCATCACAGATTGCAGCGAACAATAAAGGTGATGATAAATCTTGTCAGTTGAAGTGTTGTGATAAAGAGGCGTACAACAATTAGACATCAATGTTATTTAAGTAAAAATAATAGTTGAATAAAATGTGGAAAAGTTAAGGAGTTATTTATCGGATGAATTTCATACAATTGAAATGGTAAAACAAATGAAAATTATCTTACTGACACTCGAATACCTATTATGCGTATAAATAACTTATATTTACTCAAATTTCTACTAATTGTTTCACTATAAAAATAGCATAGAACAAGATAAAACAAATAATAGAACTATGGCAACACGTCAAATTATGCGCATGTATTACATATGATATTGATATATGTAAAAACATTATGAAATAAAAGAATGGCAGATGAATGCCCTCCGTCGCCTACGGCGAAATTTTCTACAAAGAACATATAATCACTGGCCTTGGAAACGAAATAATCAATTATGTTGGTAAATATATATTTATGTTTGAAATTGTTTATAACACGAGAAGTTTGTTATTTCTAAACACTAATTCTTTATTTCTACATTTGTTAGAAAATAATGAAAGTCAATAAGAAAACATTTAAATCAACAGAAAATAACATAGAATTGATTTTACATTACGCTACTTATCGACAGTAATCAATTCCATTTACCTCGATGAAGCTCAATTAAAAGCTTTAGTTATTCCCATATTAGTGTGATGCATAAAATAGAACTTATTGAAAGTGAAGTTTAAATACACTAAAGGGAAAAGACCTATTAATAATAATGTGATAATTGATAGATATCAGTCGGGATTAAGAATGTAGAAAAAGTGTACTGATGAATATTCAATGATTTTTTTACAAGTAATTCATATTTGACACTTAAAAAATTATTCAGTAATGTTAATCGTCATAGTGTTCATTAATTCAAATATAAACAAAGAATCCCTTAGATCCAGAATTGACTTTTAGATAAACAAAAAGAAAACATCAAAATAACGATATTTTAATATTTAATCGAATATAAGTTGTGGATGTATTTAACATATTGATTATTTCATATGATGAATAAAGAGTGACAGAAATCTAAACAAAATTAATTAAAAAAAACAGTTAAGTAGCGAGTCGAAATGAAGTTATCATTACAAAGCTCATATTTTCTAGGTTGATTAATCTGAAATATAGTGTCGTTTTTACTCAAAAAAGACCGAAAATTTCTAGTGATTTAAAGTCTAGTCAAAAATTGAAAACATCTTTCCACTTATTCAGAATTATATGACTAAACAAACAAAAAAAGCCTTAATTAAACTATTTAAAGTGATTAAAACAATATTCGATTAGCAACTAGGGTGATAATAAGAAAAGTGGAAATGACTGATTAATTTAGTGTAATTTACAGATTCCTTCTTTAATATCTAAAAGGATACATACAAGCGACGTCATTGTTATAGCCAATATAGTTCCCAATGGAATAGACTTCTGAGGATTAGTCAAATCACCCGACCGATTAGAACCAGCCATGATGCCTAGATGGGTAGAAGATTTACACGAGTTTGAAACAATAAAAGATGAAAAAGTAGTATTTTGAAAATGGAAATTGACTTTTAAGTAAAATAACAAATTATTATAATAAAAATAATTAGTAGACCTATTGTTCTGGGCAATCACCTCAGCAAAAATACTTTTAGAAAAAAGCGGAAAACTATTTAATTTTTATAACGAGAAATGATTCTTAGTGAAATCCCTAATGTAAAACTGAAATATATTACTACTTCATCTGTGTTGTTATTGTTGTCATGATAAAAACATCACTGTACCAATATTTCATTATTTTAAAAAATTATTGATTTAAGATCAATGACTAAATATTTACTAGAAGCAATTGTATATACTGTTATATTCTGACGAACAATAAATTAGTGGTAACTGATAAGAATTATTTATGGACTATTATTGCATACATTTTTATTGGATAACTATTTAGTAAGTAGACTATATATATATATATATATATATATATATATATATATATATATATATATACAAGATCAAGGTAGTGTAAGTGGGTGTTTTGATGGGCGATCTTATCATGTGATAAGAACATAACATATACTTGACTCGGTTTAATTATTTATCATTATGTTTTGTTAGTTAGATCAGGCAGATATTGTTATTAACGTTACTGTATTAGGAATTCCTAATGGACGACTATGCTTATTTGTCTGTACTGAAGAATATACGAAATAAATATATTTGATCTAAAATAAGTTTTTTAACTTTAATTTTTGCAGTATACACAACTCAATCGAAGTTAATAATCAAAGGTTTTCGAATTGTCAATCAAGGCGAATTTCCAATTGACGGATACGTGAGTTTTAGTCTAGAGTTTAATGGAATATTAACATTTGAAAATAAAAAAGTGAGATTAGTTCTGTCATTAGTTATAATTCTTAAATTATAACTCGCTTTATTGAAGTATAAGATCAACGTTGATGATGTGATTAATTTAACTAGTTAGTAACTTTCAATACGAAGAGCATAAAAACGATTATTCTTGGTTGAGAAAAACATAGAATCATTAAAAGACTTCTGTGGTTGATTTAAAATAGACTCTCACTCCGAGATATTTATGAATGTAACTAGTTATGCTAATTCATTTCTATGATGAATACAGTTAATACACAAGTATACAAAGAGACAATTAAAGGCTATTGATAGTTTAGTAAGTTATTGCGTGGCGCATATATATTTGGTGCCCTTTTGTACCAATATTTATATGTTCAAATAAATAAATAAATAAAATATTGTGGATTAGAATATACTTCACATTTTCTATTAACAGAAAATGACATGCTTCACTAAAATGTGCTAATTCCAACTTTTTTGAAATCCTATAGATTAGTGAATGTAAAAGTTATTTTTAGACGTAAATATTTATTGCTTTATAAAAGAGAAGATTGAAATAATTTCAAGAAGCTACATGAAGTTTCCTTGAACTTACTGGTTCCTGTTGATGAGGGAGTGATAGATATACTATGGGCAAGAATTAACTTTTACGATGTACAACGGTAGAGTAGGAAATTTATTATTGGCCCAAACCTGATAACGAGTTTCTTTGTAGAAACATCATTTACCATAGGTTTAATTGATTAATAAGTTATAACGTTGCAACTGCGCGGGCGAAATCCTTTGAAGAGTCTATCTATCATTGACAGGTTTAAGGTCGACAGGACAAGCTGTGGGTCATATGCGAAGAAATTCGAACACTTCACTTCTACCTGAAGTCTGTGATGATAACGTTTTTCATAACAACAATCAAAACTCCACGACCAAACTATCCAGCACAGAAAACAAAACTCCACATAAATCATCCACCTAAGCTATGAATCCCCTGCAACATCTCAACATAATGAAAGCATTTGAAATCGTCTTTCTCAACATGTTTCAAAAATATAATAATTTTGGAACCTGAATCAATTCTAAAAATCATAGAATCACAACCCAGTAAGAAATTAACTCACTTTAAGATAAAACAGTACGATCAAATGGGATAAGTCACATTTTTAATTTTATTCATTTATGTATGAAGTTTATTATTGTTTTCAACAAATGGTCAACTTACCAGTGACAGAGGGAAAGTAAATACCCAAGAGAAGCATAAAACTTGATGTAACATCTGCTATATTTGGACCTTGACCATATTTACGATCAGCCGGAAAATCGATATTATCATATGCCTCTCCCTTTTCACGGTAATGTGATTTAAAAAAGTTTTCTAAAAATGATTTTAAATTAAAAAAAACAATATTTTTTAACTACGATAAGAACAATAAAATTGTCTACTTATAAAATAACTACATAAATAGATACAAAAATACTGCTTCACAATATTGAGTTCCATAAACTAAATTAAGAAGTTAATTTGTAGACATAATATTTGCAAACATAAATCTATAATGGAGTAGAATTCCAATTCAAAGCTATTAGGAGTGATACAGTTTTGTTCATTCCAAAACACTTTGAATTTACATTACTAAATCAATGTATTCAGAAACGCACTGTAAAATATAATTTTTAGAATCTGAATACTTTTCCTTTCCTTGGTTTTTTCTAGTTAATTAAAGCAGAAACGGAAAATTTCTGTTGTATGGATTTTATTACTGTATTACAAGTAAGCGAAAGTCCAGCTCTTTAAACAGGCTGGTGGATACGGTGAGGCCACCTAGTGGAGTTGGAAAACCCTGATTCCAAACCAATGGTGCACATGAGCTCTAGTATCCTCAGGCAACAAATGACGTATGGACCAATTGTTGGTCTTCGGCTACCATGGGACAGCATCTCCTCACGATGCTCGAGGTGTGGCCCCCTAAGAAAACCACCTGCTTCGGTCTGGGCACTAGGGCAGTATCTCAGCCCATACACAAATAGAATGAAATGACAATATCTATTAAAAATACAATTCAGGCTTCGACTAACAGTCAAAAAATTCACATAATAATAATAATTATTATTATTATTTACCACGCCACTTACACACTCTTTTATTGCCACTCTGTGTATACTTATTTTTTAACTTATACAGCAGCTCGCCTATGGTAAAACTATTCCATCGAAATGATCTCGAGTCACTGCCTGGTTGAAAATTGTGTGTTACCACCGAATACGAGTACGGAAGCAGTTTTTCTGAAACCGCGTGCACCATTCAAACTGGCTGCCTTCAACGTTCGCACACTTATGCAGATCGGACAACAGATAGGATTTGCTAGGTCCTTAAAAAGTCTTAATATTGACGTGTGTTGTCTATCTGAGACCCGTATTCAAGACTCTGGTGAAGTACTACAAGTTTGCTCTCCATCTGTAGCTTCAAAAGGCTTTCATTATGTGCGTTTATCCGGGGACCCTATGGCATCTTCGTCTGGTCTTGCTGGCGTTGATGTCGCACTAAGCTCTAGAGCTGAGGCAGCACTAATCGACTGGATCCTCATTAACAGTCGGTTATGTGCTGTTCGATAAGAAAGTTCCATCAAAGTGAGGAGAAATCGGCGTGAGAAACAATGTCTTTTCGTCATCTCCGCCTATGCCCCGACAGATTGCAGCCCGGATGCAATCAAGGACGAGTTCTAACACCAGCTAACTGTTCTTCTCCAGAAAGTGCGTTCGACAGATATTGTAGTACTAGCCGGAGACTTGAATGCTCAGGTCGGGCGTCTAGGCACAGAAGAGAGTCGTTTAGGTGGCCGGTGGGGACTCGTTGGTCGCAGGACAGATAACGAGGAATGTCTACTGCAACTATGCACAGACCACAACCTGTTTCTGGCTAGCACTAACTTTCGGCACAGTCATCGCCGATGTGCCACCTGGCGTCCTCCTCCTGCATCTCAAGCCTGGACTCAGATTAACCACGTCGCGATCAGCTACGGCTGGCGTGGTTGTGAACAAGACTGCCGCTCCTTTTGGAGTATCTATCTGGAATCTGATCATGCCCTGGTCTGCGCCAATATTGCCTTACTTTCCAGTGGACAACAAAGTGACCGTCACCAAAGGATTAATATAAGTAAGTTGGTTGCAACTAAGTATCGAACCGAGCTAGCTTCTAGGCTAGCTACCATTCCACCAAAAAGTATGGATCAGCATTGGTTGCAATTGCATGACGTCATGAAAATGACGTGTAAAGTCAGTTGTGGGTTCGCGAAACGCCCCGCTTATAAGCACTGGGTTTCTTCAGGCTCCCAACAACTCATTGAAGCCCGTCGGTCTACCCCGGGTGACCGTGAGTTTGACCACAGGCGAAGGAAGTTACGTAATGAAATTGGGCAAAGCTTGTGTAAGGACCGAGAAGCTTGGTGGTCGGAGTGTACTAACGAGCTGGAAGCAGCAGCTGCATCTGGTAATTACCGGAAGCTCTTCCAACTCATCCGAGCCACTGGCTGCAAGAAGTCTGGTGTGAGCGAAACAATCTGAGAGGATGACGGAACGCCAATCACTAACATCCATCGACGTCTTGGACGATGGGCAGAATTTTTCGAAAGACAGTTCAACTGGCCTGCTGCTCCAGCAACATCGATCAGACTGTCCTGCCCTACCTGGCTGGTGACGACTGATCCACCAAATAAGGCGGAAGTCTGCAAGGAACTCCAAATCTTGAAGCGCCACAAATCACCGGGTCCAGACGACTTACCTCCAGCTCTTTTTAAAGATGGTGGTGGCTTTCTGGCTAAGGGACTGACGACGTTGTTTACAAAGGCCTGGGAACTAGAAAGTGTACCAACGACATGGAATGAGCTGATAGTTGTCCCTATCTTTAAAAAGGGTTCAAGTCGTTCCTGTAACAACTATCGGAGGATAAGTCTACTACTGATTGTGTCCAAGCTATTGGCTTCCGTTATACTTCGTAGGTTGTTCAAAACCCGAGAGATATTGACTCGCGAGGAGCAGGCTGGGTTTCGTTCTGGTCGAGGGTGTATTGATCATATCTTCATCCTCCGACAAATGTTAGAACACCACCATACTTATCAAAGGACAACAATCGTTGTGTTTCTTGATATCAGGGCTGCCTTCGATTCGTTGGACAGGACTGTTCTCTGAGATTGTCTATTGAAGAAGGGTGTGCCTGAGAAGTTTATTAACATACTAAAAGCCCTATACACAAACACCTCAGGCAGAGTGAAGGCATACAACCACCTTTCTCCATTGTTCCATTCAAGCAGTGGAGTTAGGCAGGGTTGCCCAATCTCACCATTCCTCTTCAACTTTGCCATCGATGACATTCTTGAAACAGCTCTGATGGATGTAAGTAATGGTAGTGTGGATCTGTTGTCTGGAGAAAGACTTCTCGACCTTGAATATGCGGATGATATTGTCTTACTGCGCGAGAATACCCAAGCCATGCAATCCGATCTTAATCAGTTGGCAATCAATGTCCGTAGGCATGGTATGTGCTTTGCACCCTCTAAGTGCAATGTACTTCTACAAGATTGGCAGGATTCTAATCCTGTACTCACTCTGGATGGTGAGCAGATAGATGTAGTCGAGAAGTTCGTGTATCTAGCTAGCTGAATAAGTGCTGGTGGTGGTGTGAGTGAGTGATGAGATCAATGCACGTATAGTGAAAGCCAGAGCGGTTCACGCCAATCTGGGCCATCTTTGGCGCCTTCGTGATGTTAGTCTGGCTATAAAAGGTCGGATCTACAACGCGTCGGTGAGAGCAGTTTTGCTCTATGCTTGTGAAACCTGGCCTCTCCGAGTTGAGGATGTTAGACGACTCTCTGTGTTTGATCATCGTTTTCTCCGAAGGATTGCTGACATTCAGTGGCAACACCATGCCAGTAATGCAGAGGTTCGGCATCGTGTGTTCGGGCACAGAGACGATAATTCCATTGGTGTTACCATCTTGAAACACCGACTTCGGTGGCTTGGACATGTTCTACGAATGTCGTCCTAGAGAATTCCTCGTCGTTCATTATTTGCCGACTCTGGGACTGGTTGGAAAAAGCGGAGAGGTGGTCAGTATATGACATGGTGTTGTGGTACGAAAGAAAGCTGCAAATGGCTGGCTTCTGTTGGTCCTTCACGACTCCCTGGTTGGGGTCCGAGAGATGGTGTAACACAATGGCTAGAGACGTTATCAGATATGGCGATCCTGCTGTAACCTTCTTTTATTTTCTTCATAAAAAAGGTTGTAACTTCCTTAATTGAAAGGATTTTTTCTGGTTATACTTCCCCGTTTCCCACATTATTATCATTATAGTTATCATTATTATTTCACTATCGTACACTAATCTGTGGTCGTTATTGTTCTCTTTTTTTCTTACAGACACGTTACATTCTTTATCACTCCACATTCTCATTGTTATTGTGTGGCGTATATTTATCTGGTGCCCCTTTATACCAATATTTATGTGTTCAAATAAATAAATAATATTTCAAGGAAATAGCGATTATGTTATCAGTCTATATCGTACTACAAGGTATCAAATAAGGAAGTGGAAATATTAAAAAGCTAATTAACATACAGACTAGCTATTATTCTGATTTCAGTTAGAGCATATTTACATTTAAAGTGTGAATATACAATTATGTATTCAAGTAACCACACTACAATCAAACTTTATCATTGATGATATGAAATGTCCGAGTATTCCAAAAAATTTTTCTTTGTTCTTTATGAATATTTATGATCTATGGAATAAGAACCTTGCGCTAACTATTTTTTTTCGATAATTCAATAAGAAGACGAAGGTTATCAGAATCATGTAGTATATTTGCGAAATACATTTCTAACAATCTGAACACACATCTAGTTTTTAAAACATTTTTTAACTCTTGTGAAATAATTTGTTACATATTTTCCATATTTGTGTTTAATATAGGTTTAAGAAAATAATAAGATGAATTTAAAAAACTTTAATTTATTTTATATAGCATGGAATGACACTGCATTTTCTCTCCTTACATATTATGCTCTTAAAAAGTGTTATCAAAGTCTTATGTTTACTTCCCTCATTTTCGTTTGTATTTTATACAGACACAAAATCGTCCAGTTATTTCCAGACTATGAAACAGTTAAAATATAATAATTTACACGGATTCCAGGTGTATCTTGTCACTGAGATATATACCGTACAACCATGACAAACCGTTCAATGTTTTGATATTGTTATAGAAAAATTTCATCATTATATATTACAAGACATTATTTTCTTATCAATAAGATCAAAGTGGATCAGTAAACTAAAGGATGAAACTGAGAAATAATAACAGTAATCATAAAAGTGTATTTCATTATCATTTAACACTGAACACGCGATATATATATATATATATATATATATATATATATATATATAGCATAAAAAACCATTTTCTTATTATAACTCTTTCGAACTAAAACATATTCACACATTATTCTTAAAATAATTCTAGACTGAAATACAGTAAGGTAAAACTTGAAAATTTGGAAACTCTTGAAGATTCTTGACAATTTACGTATTCCTAAACAGCTAGCTTTTCAAAATGAGAGTTCGTGAAGTTTGTCTGTTATTATAATCACAAATTAGAAAAATTAGATGACCGTTAAAAACGAGGAAACACTGAGTAGCCGTCTAGTTTATTAAGGTATACTACATAAAAAAAGATTAATTTTCTAACATATTGCAATTTTCTAGAAACATACTTTAACAGTCACATTGATTTTACGTAGACGTAGATTCATATCAAACACCTCGGGTATTTTAATAAATATAATGTTTGTAGATAATACTGACAGCTTATCTTCAATGTTACGTTGCTAAAAGTTCAACTTTTTTAGACACACAGGCAAAAGGTTTTGACAAACGCATTCACTAATTATGGTATAAATCATGAAATTCTTTTCTCAATGTCCAACAAATCACAAACCTGTAATGCAGCTTCAGTAATGTTGTCTGTTATTCAATTAAAACTATATCTCCGTTAAATTTTAGATCACGAAAATGAAAAATGACCAATTACATTATTGTACAGTAGTTCGTGGTAAATGAAGAAAAACAGACTATCTACATTTTTAAATTACATAATTCTAATGAAATCTGATAAATTTAATAATAAATACAATACGTATCTATTAAAATCTATTATTGCTAAATTTATCACTATTCTTACAGATTTAAAGCTACAATCTTCCGGTCACAGAACAAGTAAAATTTTAAAGGATTATAAAAAAATGAAGTAGTGAAACTTAGTGGGAAAAAAGCATTAACAATTTTATGACCAACATCAAATGAATAAGAGCTTAAAGATATGATTGTTTTTTCACAGAAAAGATAATAAAGTAACAACACTTAGTGAGTAGATAAATTGGAGGATAAAAGTAGGAGTGTTCTTTTTTATCAATCAATAATTTTAGTTAACAAAGCAGTATGATGAAACTAATAATAATAATAATAACAATATAGGTCACAAAAAGAAAATAGCGCAAAATTAAATTTCCAAGATTAAAGATATTTCAATGATATATTGACAAACCTGATAATTCTTCATTATTATTATTGTTATTGTTATTATTATTGTAATTGAACAGATTAAGATCATTAGGTCATTTAAGGTGATTTACTCGAAATATGATTATGGTAGTGATAAAGAAAACAACAGACTCCATCAGTAGATTAAAACTCAATGGATTGTAAAACTACTGGATTAAACACCATGGGTTTTCTTTTTAAAAAATTTGGGGATTTATTTACACTTCAAATTGAGCACTATTAGAAAGAAACAATTGTACGTCAATTATTTATTGAAAACAAACTTAATAATCATAATCGTGAACACCTTACTGACATGAAGTGATTGTTTGCAAAAGCAAAAAAACGGGATAAACAACTCTGTGAAACAAGCATATTTAACTTGTCTAAAAGTCTCGTTAGTATTTATGGTGAATGCAGCAACACCTATCTAAACTGATATAATAAAAATTAGTGAGTAGTAATATGTCAAGCCAACATAGGTTACTCTAGCTTCTGGACAGACCAATTTACCCATTCTTCTTAAGTCACACTTTAACCTTGTCACTTATTTGCTTATTAATCCTGACTGTTTTCAGACGAACGTATGTGTGTGCCCCATTCATTACGTGTCTGTGACTTATTTTTGTCTCAATACAAATATTGAGCTACGCTTGATCAAATCGAGTTGACTCATTCGCCTTCTCCATTGCGCGTCATTTCGTTTTGTTTCGCTTCCTTTCCTTGACTGTCTGTTCAGATCAACGATTATGAGAAATATGCATACTCGAAATCCATTCCCGTATTTAGCTTATTTTATCCCGCTATTCTCTAACGCAACTTAAGTCGATAAAAATATATGAAGATTGGTGGTAAGTATATTTTGATAACAATCACCACACGATCTAACTAGAGTCAGATACAAGGCCACTAAAACACCCCTTAAGTACTTACAAGAGACTCTTGTTAAGCACTATCATCATTAATTATTTCAGTATGTTAACCTTTATTTAAATGAAATTCATTATGTACTACTCATTCGAATATAACTGACTAATTAGTATATTATTTTATAAACTTTGTACTGATATGATTCAACTGTATATATGCTTAATTTCCATAAATAATCTGAAATAAGAAAAAAAATCTAATACTGAATTTCCATCAAATCAACACAATAATTGTAACATGGTAAGAAAAGGATACACATATTTGGTCGGTTACATCAAAACACATTCATACATATGAGCATAAAGAAGCGAAGCCAAAAGTGAATTTCCCAACACATTATAGTTATAAACACAAATAATTGCTTAGATAATTTAATGCCTTGGTGCACATGTAGTAGCAAAATACAAGTACGTACAATCATATATTTAATAATTTTCTATTCAGTAACAGGTCAGTAAAAATCATACGAATATTAATGTGAATACAAATTTCCAACAATGCGTTAATGACACATCAATGGTAGGTATTGACAAAATGTCCAGATTTAGTAAATGAGTTGTTTAAAACTATGAGGAAAATAAAGATTTCAACTACTATTATAACTGTTAGATAGTTCAAAGAAATTAATATGGATTTTTCTATCCGATTCTCATCTATTGACATGTGATGAAGAATAACCTATTTCAGTCAAGGACGAATCTTTATTTTCGACATGACATTGTTGAGCCGAGTTTCCTTTGAACAGTATCAAATCATTTTAAGTCAAATCATTCGAACTTCAGTTTATTCTGTGACTTAAAGATACCAGTCAACAATGTCATTTTAAAAAAGTCATATTGACGAATTTTTAAAAGCAATTACTTTCAGTAATTCTTATACGTTTTTCCAGTGAATATTTCTTTTCTACACATTTTTTAAAACAATTCTCACATTGTGAAATTCTTTGTTTATTTCTATTACTGTAATCAACTAACAGAAATGAATTCTATGCCAGGAGACTAAACTATTGAGGAGAAAACTCAGAAATACCAACCAGTCATTGTCATGTGTGTTTTATACATACATAAGGTTGTAGGTACTGTGATATCAAGTTGTTCGGAAAAAATTTATCGTTTTGACTTCCTATTTTGATTGTGATCACGATAAATCATTGAATTCATCATCAATTAGCAACCATTGATGTATAATATACAGGAGTACGTTAAATATGCAAGTTGCCAAGATATTTATCAATTATATCCAATCACACATAAATACCTATATAAAATTACATGATTAACCAAGGCAAAAGTTTTATTCGAGGGTATAATGAAATTCAAATCATTGGTTTCTATTCAGCTAATCCAATATAATACAGGCCAATTACCAATACGTTCATGTTTTTAACTAAACAACAATAATTTGAAAGACTGTTCCATGAATGTAAGACATTCATCTGATTTCTTTTTAACACATCTTTCACGAAAATAGCAAGATGTCGTAGAAATGTGCATTAGCACAGGTTGTCATACTTAATAGCAAAAATTGATAAGACCAATCTGAAAATCAAATGGGTCGAAAATATAAATATGAATGGTCGTAAAAAAATAATCACAAACAATAGAATTTAGAAATAATTAATCAAAATCTTGAAATAAAAGCAAATAATTACATTGAAATGCAAGGTGTGTATAGAAAATGAACACTTTTAAGCCATATCAATTAAGATCTTCAAATAGTGGTTATGATGAATTAAAAATGAAAATTAAGAGAAAAAATCTTTAACCTACAGGACATAAACATGAAACAACTGGAATAAAATAAACTGAAAAGAAAGTAAATTAAATAGCGCCAAAATATTTCGTTAGCTATCCGAAAAGATAGTTGATAAAAAACTAAAGTGAATACTAATTAATAGAAGTTTAATCAGAATCAATGGACATAGAACACAGTACTCTGAGACAGATTCTGATGAAAAAAATGTATCCAGTATAATTAAAGTGAACTAGTACTATTGAGATGAGAGGTGATGTAAAGATTATCATCCAAACTTGGTTTCATAATAGTTCAAATATGTTTCCAGGAATATCAGAACGAATTTTTCAGTTCTGTGCACAAAGAGAAAGGAAGCATGTTTTAAATGACTTTTAAATAATCGTTAGTCGTTTGAAATATATTATTGAAGTATCATCATAAAGAGTACGTTTAATATTTGTCTGCATACGTATTCAAGTGGTTGGACTAATGAACTAGCATCAGAGAAAAGTGAAACTGTCGCTTTAAAAAAAAATACAACTATCGTCCAAGTTTCGCGAAATCAACTACAATATTCCAGTTATTTATTTCTTTCGATACAATATGACAAATCTTATTGATTATCTGTGAGAGTTATTGATAATAATTTTTTATAAACTAGAAAAGATCGGACACATGACTAGAAGTTCGACTTAAGTTTTGAAACTCCTACATCCCAGTTACAAAATTTTCCCTGAATATTAAAATATAGAATAAACTAAGTAAATGTTAACAATACTTTTTAAGTATTTATGTAATAAACGTTTACCCTTTGTAAAAGTATATAACTGAGGTATAAACTAAATCTGCAGATCCTTGAATAATAGTAGTTTAAAAGTTAGAAAAGTTTTCCTATTGTCAATGTGATCATTGATTGAAAATGTCTGTTTCCAATGGTAATCCAGATATAAATATACATACACATGCATATATATATATATATATATATATATATATATAGGTTATAAATTAAATTACTTAATCTATCGGAGACACGTAGTTTATATTTTAAAACATGAAAGTAACCAAAAGGTAACCATTACAACATACACAACATGGAAGACAGAATGTCAATGGAAGTATTAGTGTAGTTATTAAAAAGTAATTAAAGTAGGACATACAAAAAAGTAATTAAAATCAACGAGTAATTAAAAAAATACACTGAACATGGAGACATGAAATACAGCTAAAAGAAAAAATATATATTACTTAATCAAATACTTTTTCGAGCCAAATAAATAGAGAAAATAAAAATAATAACTATCATAAGTCGTAAAAATTTACAAAAATTTATATTTCCATACATCCGTTGCGCATCACATCAATCTCTATAGAGTTTGAAAACAAGTGTCACAAAATCGAAATCACTCAGTACTTCATAGTCGTGAAATAAAAGGTATTTAACAGTAATTGACAGGGAAATAATCGGAGATAAGACACTAAGTAGATTGATCTTCGTTATGTTTAAAACCTCAACCAGAGTATTTAAAAACTGTCTATAAATAGCCCAAGCCATTTTAAATATAAAACGATTCATCGTAACTGATAAATCTGAAGGGTAGTTAGTAACAAACAAAATGACGAAATGGATTCATCCAGATAAAGGAAAATTAGGAAACAATTCCCAAAATTTTGAAGAGTTAGAAAATAAATGACATACAGGTAATGGAACCAACTTTAAAAGAAGCCACAAAATATTAATTTCAAAAGTTTAATGAATCCAAAACAAAATTCACAATCGTTCCCGAGCAATAAATGCAAACAGAAAAAGTGATTAGGCTACTAACATTCTAGAATCATACTCCAGCTAGCTCAAAGTGATGAGACAAATGGAGGATAACTAACCAAAACAAAAGTCTATTCAGTCAGTAATATGCAACACAGAACCTGCAACATTTTTACATAGGCTCGGTTCACAATACCGCATTTGCAAAGTGACATACTGAAGAAGTAAAAGTAATAGTCTAAGTGGTAAAATAAAAATTCAAGTACGGAAAATATGGGTCGAGAAAAAGTGTAAGTTCATTTATCAAACAAAACTTATAAGATAATTCGGGAACTTAAAGTCGATGAGAAATAAAAAGTGGATGGAGCTGGGGCCTTACTAACAATGCTAAACGATATCACTCAAAATCTTTAACCATTGGTTGCAGTGATCACGTAGTCTTCAACCAGTTAGTTTGAGCCTACCCGTAGTGTCGGTTGATATGTTAAGATCATATAACTTATTCTAGTTTTCGCATAGACCAGTTTATTCATTCTTTTGAATCACGTTTTGACCCTGTTAAATTATTCACTTATTCTATTCATCGCATGTCTGTAGCTTATTTTTGTGTGATTATAAATATTGATTAACGCTTGACTAAATGGAGTTGGCTCACGAGCCTCCTCCACCGCGCGTTATTTCACTTCACTCTCTTATCTTCGTTTCATTCCCTGATTGCCTGTTCAAACCAGAGTGTATGAAATATACATATTCAAAATCCATTCTCGTATTCGGCTTATTTAATTCTGTTATTCACTCATCGCGGATTAAGTCGACAATTATACATAAAGATTTGGCAACATGTATATCTCAATAGCAATCAGAAAGGATATCACTCGAGTCAGATCTCGGGCAAAGAAAACCTACACGGATCACTCCAAAAGTCAATAGCTTTATGGATTGATACTACCTTTTTCTTAAAGAGTCACTGGCGTTCTTCCAACTTATGCCTATAACAGCCTTTACATGACGATGTATGCAGTGGATAGTCAAACATAATGCATGCCCGACCACCTCGATTGATGAAGATGCACTACCTTACCAACCAATTTTTCCATATTTCTAAGTACCCTGCCTCGAAACTCCACCTAAAGCTCCTCTGGGCAACCGCCAGTCCCAAGCCCGTATAAAGGAGAGTGAGGCATGGGGTAAGCGACCCGCTAACGAAAAAAAATATTCAAACCAATTAAACTCTGTCCTGAGAGTCATAAGGTCTTCGTTTAGAAGAATTACGACGCCTCATGATGAAAGCCGAGTTCCTTCGGAAGTCATGAGGCCGATGCCCCTTCTGACAACCAGAGCAACCATTTATTTAGGTACATCGAATGCTAGTACAATGTGGGAGACTAGGAGAGTTTTCCAAATTGCTGCAGAAATGAGGAGATACAACCTTGAGGTGCTTGTGATCAGTGAAACACATTGGACGCAAGTTGGACAACAATGACTAGCTTCAGGGGAGCTGCTGTTATACTCCGGACATGAACAAGAAAATGCCCCACATACACAAGGAGTAGCATTGTTGCTGTCCAAACAAGCACAAAATGAACTTATGGGATGGGAATCTCATGGACCAAGGATCATCAAGGCCTCCTTCAAAACAAAGAAAAAGGGCATTACAATGAACTTCATCCAATGCTACGCGCCTACCAACGAATACAACGAAGACGCTAAAGATCAATTCTACGATAGGCTGCAGTCAATCGTCGAGAAGTGCCCAACAAAGGACCTGACTATTCTGATGGGAGACCTAAATGCCAAGGTTGGAATTGACAACACCGGATATGAAGACATCATGGGACGACACGGACTGGGAGAAAGGAAAGAAAATGGTGAGAGATTTGCAAATCTATGTGCCTTCAATAAACTGGTCATAAGCGGCACTATATCCCCACATAAACGCATCCACAAAACCACATGGACTTCACTAGATCACACTATGCAGAACCAAATCAACCATATCGGCATCAACAAAAAGTTCAGGAGGACGATGGGGAATGTGAGAACCAAGAGAGGAGCTGGTATAGTATCAGATCATCACTTGCTGGTCGCCAAGATGAAATTGAAACTCAAGAGGAACTGGACAACAGGGAGGACAATAACATAAAATTTTAATACGGCTCTTCTTCAGGATACTGACAAACTCAACAAATTCAAGATAGCCCTCAGCAATAAGTTCCAGGCCTTTCATGGTCTACTCAATGGAGAAGAGACTACTATGGAGAGCAACTGGGAAGTGATAAAAAAGGCAATTACTTCAACATGTCATGAGGTTCTGGGCCACAAGAAGAACAACCACAAGGAATGGATCACTGTTAATACACTGGGTAAGATTCAAGAAATGAAGAACATGAAGGCAGCAATCAATACCAGTCGAGCAAGAGTAGAAAAAGCCAAGACACAAGCTGAATACACAGAACTAAACAAGCAAGTGAAGAGGAGCATCAGAACCGACAGACGTAAATATGTGTGAGATCTAGCAATGACGGCGGAAAAGGCTGGAAGAGAAGGAAACATGAGACAACTCTATGGCACAACAAAGACTCTCTGGAAATTATCGTAAACCAGAACGACCAGCGAAAAGCAAGGAAGGCAAGGTAATCACCAACATTCGAGAACAACGAAACAGGTGGGTAGAACACTTCAAAGAACTCTTGAATCGACCAGCCCCACTGAACCCACCTAACATCGAAGTAGCACCCACGGACCTGCCAATCAATGTTGGCCTAATAACAATTAAAGAAATCAGCATGGCCATCAGACAAGTCAAGAGCGGCAAAGCAGCAGGACTAGACAACATTCCAGCGGAGGCACTGCAAGCAGATGTAGCAGTAACTGCAAAGATACTCCACATTCAAACCAGTAAGATTTGGAATGAAGAACAAGTACCAACAGACTGGGAAGAAGAACACCTGATCAAGATACCAAAGAAAGGTGATCTCAGCAAGTGTGATAACTACAATGGAATCACTCCTCTCAATACCAGGAAAAGTCTTCAACAGGGTATTGTTAAACAGAATGAGAGACTGCGTAGACGCCCAGGCTGGATTCCGTAAGGATTGAATGCGTACAGATCAAATCGCAACACAACGGATCATTGTGGAACAATCAATTGAATGGAATTCATCACTCTACATCAACTGCATTGACTACGTAAAAGCATTTGATAGCGTGGACAGAACAACACTATGGAAGCTTCTTAGACACTACGGCGTGCCTCTGAAAGTAGTCAACATCATACGGAATTCCTATGATGGATTAAACTGCAAAATCGTGCATGGAGGACAGTTGACAGACTCGTTCGAGATGAAGACCGGTATCAGGCAAGGTTGCTTACTCTCACCCTTCCTCTTTCTCCTGATGATCGACTGGATCATGAAAATGTCAACATCTGAAGGGAAGCACGGGATACAGTGTACATCTAGGATGCAGCTGGACCTTCACATATCTGGGCAGCATCATTGATGCAGATGTGAAGGCACTGATCGGAAAAGCAAGAGCAACATATTTACAACTCAAGAACATTTGGAACTCAAAACAATTGTCAACCAACACCAAAGTCAGAAACCTGGAGAATTATGAAAGCCATCACCCAGAAGATACAAGTGCTTATTAACAGCTTTCTACGCAAAATACTTCGGATCCGTTGGCCATACACTATCAGCAACAACATACTGTGGGAGAGAACAAAAGAGATTCACAGCGGAGGAAGAAACCAGGAAGTAGATAGGACACATATTGAGGAAAGCACCCAACTGCGTCACATGGCAAGACCTCAAAAGGCCCAGGACAGAGTGGGTTGGAGAATGATGGTTGGCGTATATTTTTATCGTATAATTGTTAAATAACTAAACTAGTTATATTCATGTCTCTTATTACAAGCTATATTTTGACCTATGAACTATTATTAGACGATTTACCATTCTTGAATTATGCTCTGTCTATTAATTACTACCTCCCACATTCACAGCCATATTTGGCCGAATCTTGTATAAATGTTGTTTCCTATTTTATTGGTACGATGTGGTCTGTCGGGTTGGTATATAAACTTAGTATGTTTGGAATAAATGATTCATATCTCAGAGCTCAGATTGGTGTTCTGAAATTATTGGCTGGGCTAGGCACGAAGCAGGGCCGATAAGGACTCTAGACTGCTCTTACGGGTTTTATGCGTCACTGGTCCGATAGATAAGTTACTGCTCTCTAATTGGCGGTATCGTTACGCTATACATTAGCAGGGCGCACAGGCCACAAGTTATAACAATCCTTTATTCTTAAGAGCCACTTTTCACAGTCATAAAGTAGAATGGGACAAACCGTCAAACAATATACTAGTACGTTAGTTAGAAGATAGATAACTCGCCTGCGCCACCAGTGACACGAGTTGAAAAAAGCTAACCTCTCTTTCTGGATACATGTCAAATTTCGTAAGATACAAGCCCACCTGGTTAGTGAGACTCTCAAGATAAGGGGACGATATCATCTGAGTAAATCTCATTGTTGGAGAACGACTAATGAAAGGCAGACGATGGAAACCTTATTTCTAAAGTAATGTCCATAAAATAGCTAATTAAAAATAGAAAATAGGCTGACCCTGACAAGCTTCATTTGAGATGATCGATTTCAATGTTAGTTCACCATAAGCTTTGTTAAGACTGGTATTATTCGAGTACAGATTCTGTACAAATGAGTAGTACTTGTTAAGTGATCTCTTTAAAAGCTCATTTCTATGATTCTTGTCGATATAATCGATCGAAATCTGAATCAAGTTCAAGAAATACAACTACAGTTTGGAGTCGGTAGGCATACCTACTTTTGAGTGAATTTTTATAGATGGATAGGGCGATGGGCGATTGAAGCCAAAGGTACTGGATCTAAATCCCATTGCTAACATGAACACGAATTCAGACATCCCTAACTAACGAGTAGAGATAATATTATTACGTCTTGGTAAAATACTAATTAAAAATAAATTATGAATTCCCACCATAAAAAGTAAAATGATAATTCAGATATTACCTACTCTAGTCAATCACAACCATCTCTAAAATAACTAGGTTAGTGATCGCGTCTATCAGACGGTAGTTGATCTATCTATTAAGTGTATCAAAAAATCTTTTGAGAGATCAGTTTGCGAAAATGAACAAAGTTGTTTTATAAAAGTTAGTAAATAGACCATATAAGAAAAAACTAAACTTTATGTCCATCGTTTATGGTCTTGAACTGATGATATAATGACAGTGTAGCTACTGATGGATAATTTTAAAGTTTGAATTGTTATTTAATAAAGTCGTCTTGATTATCAAGCGATCACGACATAATACTTTCATAAGCTCCAAACTCCGTCAACAAAATACAGAATTCTATGCACAATTACCAGAAAGCAGTTTAGCTTAATCACTATACATTAGAAACAATAATTTTCACGAAACCATTTATAGTAACTCTTTTAGCACCCGCCAAACTTGACTTTCTAATATTCAACGGGAATAAAAAAGAACAAAATCTAATTATCTTTTTGACGAACAAAACAGATTGAGGGAAATCAAATTCTATTTATAACTAATCGTCTACATGTATCTCTAATCACATCTATTTTTTATTATACCATTAATACTCAAATGACAGTTGTAAACTTCATCGGTAATCGATTATTAGCTATCAATATGAGATCATAACTTCGGAATGACATTAAAATAAGTGTAGTTTAAGTTTACCATTCACTCATCTTCAGCATTATCGAATACTTTTTCACACATCATCTGTTATTATTACTTCCAGACATATATAAAACGTAATAACTTGTGCAGTGATTCCTTTTTAACAAAAGTGGACTTCAGTAATCAGGCTACATATATCTCAGATTCAATTTCAAACGTGGTAGCAAACATAATTCGTTTCGCAGTATGCCGTAGTATCATATGTTTGAACAAATACTTTGAGAACAATTTAATTACCATTATTTGTGAATTATTGTCATACCATCAAATTTCATTTTAATAGTAAAGAAAAACCCACAGTCGTTATAATGCAAGCTATAGATTCGTCCCATAACAGCTCTCCTATACTTAAGTTTATTTACGTTTAATTTTATCAAGCCTATCAATTACCTTGTATAACAGATAGCATTATTCGAAAAGCAATGATTTGTGTATCTTGTTGTTATTGTTATGTCTGTATGAAAACGTGCGCTTAATCACATGTGACAGCCTACGCACATATCCTTCTTTCTAGCTTAAATGTTAATTCCTTCAATCACTCGATGAGTCATTCGCCTTCCTATATATATATTCGCTCGCTCGGGTGCATTAGCTTTTCCGTACGAATTCTCTTAATGTGCCTATGGCCTAGTGATTTGTACTATTCAATAATAAACTGTAGTCGGCGCTTCATGTCGCCTTCTGAAATTCATAGACCATTGGGGTTTATTTTGTAACGGTTATCAGGCTGATTGATATACGAAGCCTTAAGAATTATCTCGAAGATGATATATTACAGAAACGGTCAGCCAAACTTGAGAGCAAAGTGCAACTCTACCGTACGATCTAAATTAAAAAATCAGCATACTTCGCCTCGATTCGAGTTATTATTGTGGATTATAATTATCGTTGTGGTTTACTATTGTTATTATTATTATTATTATTATTATTATTATTATTATTATTTTCATTACACGTAAAAGATGGTCGTGCACCAGAAACGAATCGTTCCCCAGGAAACATCTACCGTCATCAATATGTTGGTAACATCAAACGTACGACAACAGAGCTAGGACGTGTAAACCACTTTTTAGACTGAACATGGCAAGAAAACGATCCCGTTGGTTGCCAGTGATGACTGCGCTAGTTGGTGTAACTCCTAAAATCAGTCGTTGGTTTTACATACAGGACCAAACGACAGGCGCACAATTCTTAGTAGATACAGAAGCAGATATCAGCACCATTCTCTTTGTAAGTGACGAAAGATGAAACATTAATACTTAACGAATGCCAAAAGCAACGATTAAGTACAAAATAAAAGCGTATAAAAGGCAGGAATCGACTCTGAATTTTGGTTGAGGTACTTCATTTCGATGAGAACTTGTTATAGCATATGTATCCGTTATTATAGGTATTGACTACCTAGAAAACTTTGCTGTATTAGTTGACTCTCGATGACAGCAACTAATAAACGGTGACCGTAACATTACGATAAGAGGATAATTGCCGATTCTGCTTCTATGAATTTGATGACAGACGCGTTGCGAGGACATGCCCGGACATTCCATATGCCAGCAGAAACTTAACAAGCATTCGAGAATGCCAAACGAACACTAAACGAAAATACGTTGCTGCTAGTTAAAGAAAAGAGTAAAATGCCATCAGCCATCATTATTGGATGCATAGAATGTGACAGTAGGAGCCGCAAGGCAGTAGTTAGTAAGTAGCACATCGGAACACCTTTCATTTTTATCAAAGAGATTGAATCCTACGCGGACGAGGTATAATACGTTCGGAAGAGAATTGCTAGCAAGTTACTTGTCAATAAAGCACTTTCAACACTGGTAGGAGATACGATTTTCACTGTGTACACGGATCATAAACCTCTTACGAAAACGTTGAGCGCCAAACGAGATAATTATTTAGCAAGGGGAATTCGACGATTAAAATTTATTTCCCAATTTACGTCTAGTATAAGATATATTAAAAGCAGTGAAAATGAAGTAGTAGATGCACCATCTAGAACAGCAATAAACGCTTTCATTCAAGTTGTAGTCAATCATCATAATCTGGTGGCTTTGCAAAAGGCGGATGTTGAATTAAGCAGGCTAAAACCCGATAACACAATTTTGTTGGCATTCGAAGTTCAATTCGGTGATGTAAAAGTAATATGTGACATGTCAATAGGTTAACTGCGACCGTTTATCCCGAAGCCATTACGACGAAAGTCATTATATATTATGCATAATACATTCTATCCTGGAATAAAAGCCACGTTCAAACTAGTCAGCGAACGTATCGTATAACTAAACATGAATCCACAGCTTCGTAATTGGATAAAAGCATCAATGAAATATCCAAACGTCAAAGCATACACTCATACTAGTTCCGCAGTGGGTTTTTCCCTTACCTCGACACTAGATTCAAACACATACATATCGATATAGTAGGACTACTCGAATGGCTACAACTATATTTTTACATGCATCCATAGATTCACACGATGGACGGTAGCGGAACTATTGAAGGACACCTTAACTGAAATTGAAACCGAAAATCTAGTGAAGACCGGATTTCTTATCATGGAGGAAGTATCTGAAATATAATCCACTACTATTTTTCAAAAACACTTTTCTTTATTCCAAGGAAAATTTTGCCAAGAAAGTGGACATAAGAACAAAGACTCACCGAAAAATTTCTTTGAAGTTAAACCAGGCATAGCAGGAAAATAACTGATATTGTTAGCGTTAAAAAATGCACATGATTCCTCCGTTGCTATTTCACGATTATTACAATATGCTTCATAAATAGGACCAGTGGTATTTTTATGACATTGTGCAGTACCGTTGACAGTGATAAAATCTTGGCTTAATAAACGTCCACCCAATGCACAAACACTAAATCAATATCAAAAGAAAAAATATACTTTAAAAACAAGAATATTCTTGAACAACAATAATCGTTGTTAAACATAAAAAAACTTTTAGATTTAAAAATTTACCATAAAAGTACTTTTACTGTGTTTGCACCATCAATCAGTTATTTAACAATCCCATTAGGATGAATTACAGTTAAATCAGATATCTATATAAAGCAATAGTGTATATGATTAAACTTTCTGATAAATAAAGACAAAACTTCTAAGATAACTTCTAACACACAAGTGAAGCAAAGAAATATTTCATTCCAGCTATTTCCTCATTATAACTCCACACTGGTTTATATCATAGATAAAGACATGGATAAATCCTAGTTAGACAACTGTTTGAAACCAAGAAATACGAGACAACTAATTCATCCTAGTGTGCAACTACTAAGGAGAGTGCGTCCATGATGTCACTGAAGATAATGTATGGTGGTCTTACAATATTGCCAACTAATCAACGTTAAAAATGTTAACCACTAAACATTAGCTCAGTAGTTTAGAACCTAGATGCTTGTAGTAAGAATCGAGTCCCAGGGGTTCGACCCCATTTAAACTCGTTGATACGCACTGCAAAGAAGACTAAAATAAAACATTCGTCCAATACCTCCTGATTTCAGTCGTTTTCAGGTCAGTCTGTTATATGAACATTTAAAAGATTAAGAAATCAATATTAATCAAGTAGTAGTATGTTGGATAGTCGTAAAACAAATTCAAAAGCGTTTGTGGAAATATTGAAGAATGCTCAGTAAAATAACTTCAAGATGAGGCAAATAAATTGGTCAATATTCAAAGGTATTAATTAATACATATATGAATTGGAATAAATACCAGGTTTTACCTTATGTTTATGTGACTAACTGGAATACGTAAATATCAAATTGATAAATTACATTATACGATATAAAAGAATTGACAGAGATTTAATAGGAATTTGAATATTGAATAACAGTTATATAATCACGTAGAGACTGTTACAGTCATGCAACAATAAAGAAAAGCATTATTAACAAGGAAAGCCATAATAATTTTAAAAAGACTACATGGAAACAGAATTTCTTTTTCTTAATTCATCTTTTTTTAAATATCTAAATATGAATTTCCACATGATTTAATTTATTTCCTCATTACAAGTATCAATAATATGAACGCAAATATTGTTGATCCAATAATATAATAAAATCTATGATAAATTAACAACAGTTTATTGATTGATATTTTTCATTACAAAAAAAAAATAAAAAAAGAGGTTATAGATTGTAAAATTTCTATTACAAAATAATACAAATATCATTGAAATGAGTATTTCAATCAGCATAAACTTTAAAAACATTAAAAAAACACTTAAAATTAACATTGAATGATGCTTGAAGAATTTCATTTATTTTTTTTTCTCACTTAATCAACTTTTGACATTCAACTAAGAAATGTTTATTGGATATTTACCTATTCTTTTAACATGAGATTAAATTATGAAATTTCAGTAATAAATAAATAAATTTATTAAATATTTTGTTAAAAATTAAATGATGTTTTATGAAGTAAATAATATGAGTATTTATTAAGAAAATAATGTAAATTTAAATTTTTTCAACAAAAAAAAAGTTCTGTTGGAGAAGAAAAAAAGGGAAAGAAAAACCGCGAAATAATTGTTGTGAAAATGACAGTGATAAAAAATCAATCTTATATTTACAAAAATCAAAGTAGATTACGTCAATCAATCAGTATAAACTAGATTTTTTTTTCTCCCTCTCCTCTAGATTTATATCTCATAACAAAAGTTTAATGACCGGAAAAAAAACTTGTAACAACTTAATTAAAATTATCTGGAACCGAGTTTAATTATTAGAAGGAAAAAAATACTGGATTGTATGTTTGAAATTACCTTTTAATTTTGGAAGATAAGTAAATCTGGACTTTTTAAATAACTAAAGAAACCTGTTGTATTTAGTTGAAAAGGGATTTGAATACGGGTTTGCTAGGAGAAAAATTTTTCTACTATTTCATTGTATCCACTGTGATTTAACAAACAAAATAGAAAATGTTTAGAAATTTCATGTCGAAGAAGGGTTGCGTAAGAATCGGGATGTAAACAATTATCTTCTATAAATTTGATTACATTTTAAAAATTCTCCTTAACTTTTTGATATTTATACAATCCGTTTTTGATGTATGAAATTTCCAAACAATTAATCATACAACAATTCTATTTTCCAATAGACTACATTATTTGTTTAACTACTATGATGAGTATGAATATAGAGCAAGGGAAAGTGATATCATCAAAAAGAACGTTTTTTCACTGAACTACATATAATTGTACCTCAATAAATTAAATTTAATATAAAATGAACAGAACTCGTTCATTTGATGGCAATAAATTATCTATCTGTTAAAAGTTCATTCTATACTTGACATCCATATTTCATTCCTTTTTCTCTTGTAATCAATACAAATTATATGACAATAAATATCATAATAAATATTACATTATTTGTTATCGAACCATAGAAAAACTCCTACTGAAGCACTTTCAGGGTTACTATCGGTCCCAATCCCAGTCAAAGGAGAAGGGTTGGGCATGGAGTAACTCACCCCATCCCGTAGAAAAACACCTTGGTACATAAAACTCTAACCAGGATAAACAAATTAAACCATTGAAACTCTGCCCTCTGAGTTGAAAGATCTTTATTCAAAAGAATTATGACGTCTCATGGTGAAAGCTGAAATTCTTCGAAGTCACATGGCTGATACCCATTTCAGCGACCAGAGCAAACATTAACATAGGTACATAGAATGTTTGGACAATGTGGAAAACTAGGAGGACCAGTCGAAAATGTGCAGAAATGAGGAAATACGACATGGCGGTACCCGGAATCAGTGAAACACATTAGACTCAAGCTGGACAGAAAAATTTAGATTTAAGAGAGATGTTATTGTACTCTGGTCATAAAGAAAAGAATGCTCCGTACATTCAGAGAGTTGTGCTGATTCTAACCAAACAAGCACGATGGTAATCTCATGGATCCAAGATAATCACAGAATTTCTCAAAACAAAAAGGAAAGGGATCACAGTGAATGTCATCCAATGTTATGCACACACCAATCATAACAACGACTATAATAAAGATCAATTTCATGAGAAACTGCAATCGATCATAGCGAAGTGTTCAAGAAAAGACCTGATCATTCTTATGGGGATATCTAGATGCCAAAGTCGGAATGGACAACACCAAGTATGAAGATATCATAGGACGAAAAGGACTAATTGTGAGGAAGGAATGAGAATGCTGACAGATTGACAGATTTACGTGCATTCAACAAAATGGTTATAGGTGGTACAATATTATCCCAAAACGCATACGCAAAACTACAGGGGTCTCACCGGCTCACACCACACAGAACCATATCTATCATATTTACATCATTAAAAAATTCAGAAGTTCAATAGAAGACGTTAGAACCAGAATAGGAGCTGATATAGCTTTAGATCAATACCTGTTGGTTGTCAAAATGAAATTGAAGACAAAAAAGCAATCGACAAATAGGGAAACAGCATTACGAAAGATCAATACAGCCTTCCTTCGACACACTAGCATACTCAACGAATTCAAGAAAGCTCTAGACAACAGGTCTCAAGCCTTAAAAGATCTACTCAAAGAAGAAGAAAATATTATGGATGACAATTGTAGAGAGACCAAAAAAGCACAATCTTCAACATGTCAGGATGTTCTGGGCCGCAAGAAGCATCATCACAAGTAATGCATTTATATCGAAACTCTGGATATGATTGAAGAAATGAAGAGCAAGAAGACAGCAATTAACAACAGTTAAAAAAGAACAGAGAAAGTCAAGTCAAAAGCTGAATACACAGAAGCAAACAACCAAGTAAAGGGAAGCATCAGAGCAAAAACACGTCGAAGACCTAGCAATGACAGCTGAAAAATCTGCCACAGAACGATATATCAAACAACCATATGACACAACGAAGAAACTAACATCGAAATATAGTAAGCCAGAGCAACCAGTCAAAGATAAGAAACGGTGTCGACAGACTGGGAAGGAAATCTAATCAAATTACCGAAAAAGGAGATCTGATCAAATGTGAGAACCACAGAGGTATCACACTATTATCGGTATTAGGGAATGTTTTCAACAATTTCGCTGAACCGCATGAAACATTCTGTAGACGCTCAGCTTCAAGATCAACAGGCTAGATTCCCTAACGATAGGTCCTGCACAAACTAAATTGCGACACTACGGATGATCATTGAACAATCAGTTTAGTGGAACTCGTCACTATACACCAACGTCCTTGACTATCAGAAAGCATTTGTCAGTATGGGTAGGAGAAACTTATGGAACCTTCTTCTACACTATGGAAACAGTAGCACCATTCGGAATTCATAAAATGGATCACACTGCAAAATCGTGCATGGAGGATTGACGACAAACACATTCAAAGTGAGGACCGGAGTCATACAAGGTTGCTCATTATCTTTCTTTCTTTTTCTTCTGGCACTGAACTGGATTATGAAGACCTCCACATCTGAGTGAAAGCATCGAATGCAATGGACAGGTTGGATGCAGCTAGACGACTTGGAATTTACAGATGACTTGACCCTTTAGTCCCATACACACCAACAAATGCACGTTAAGACTAAAACTGTGGCAGAAGCTTCTGCAACAGCATGTGTCAACATATACAAACAAAAATATAACATTCTCAAATACATCAAAAACAGCACCAACACAATCACAATTGATGGAAAGACTCTGGAAGAGCTGTAAACTTTCACCTACTTCGACAGCATCATCAATGAACAAGGAGGATCTGATGCAAATGTAAAGGCAAGTTTTGGCAAAGCAAGAGCAGCATTCCTACAGTTGAACAACATATGTAACTCAAAGTCACAACCTTCAATACGAACGTCAAGACAATCATATTGAGTGCAGCTGAAACGAGCAGAACTACTACAACCATCTTCAAAAACGTATAAGTATTTGTAAACAATTGTCTATGCAAAACACTCAATGTCCCTTGACCGAATACCATAAGCAACAGCCTACTAAGTGAAGGAGAACAAACCAGTTCCCATCTGAAAAGGAAATCAGGAGAAGACATTGCAGGTGAATGGGACATAGTTTTCGGAAATCATCAGATTGCATTACGAGGCAAGCGCTAACTTGGATTTCTTAGGGTAAATGGAAGATAGGAAGACCAAGGGATATATTACGTTCAAGTTTTTTCTTAACAAAATTTTCATCTAGGTTGCGTACTACGGATTGACTGAATCCACGAGAAATATAAATATTTTAGGGGATCTTCAATCGAGAACGTTGAGAGTGAAGGTGTCATGTGATAGTAGAAACATATCGTAGTGTTTAGTACAATGTCAAGCCTACATCTATTATTCTAGCTTCAGGATATACAAAACAATTTTTTAAACTTGAATTACATTTTGACCTTGTCAATCACCATCTTATGACGTTGACTGTTTTTTATATGAACGTATGTGTGTATCATTTACCCTATTTCATCAAATCTCCTTAGCTTATTTTCGTTTGGCTATAAATATTCAGTCACGCTCAATTAAATCGAGTCGGCGCACTTGAGTTCTCCGGCCTGCTCCCCTTGTTTTTCCTACGGTCTATCTGGATAAACCAGTGTATGAAATAGACGTATCAAAAGTTTATCATCGTACTCGAATTAATCCATTTCGTTATTCACTGACGCGAATTAAGTCGATAATTATATACATGGGTTGGCGGCACGTATATTTCGTTAACACCACTAGACGATCAAACGGAGTCAGATCAATAGGTCACAAAAGTGTTATTTGAGCAAGAATGTATACCAGGTTAAAATAAAATCAATCCAAACTAATACAATTAAACAGAAATTATATTTAGAGGCAAATGTCTGCATAAAAATACTACAAAGAATATAAATACGTACTTAAAGTGGTATAAATTTGAGAAAAACTGAACTTACTAAGGACTTTTGGATGGATTCACTGTAAAAACTCCTAAATACACGCATAAAATTGATATCAAAACAGCAGCCAAACTGACAGCAGCAAATCGGCTAACAAAACGAATGCCCATGAACACACAACACATGACAGTAAACAAAAGTATTGTACCATAAACACGCGTATTGTTAAATAGCGCAGCATCTGATGTAATGTCTCCAAATAATGATGCCTGAGGAAATATATATTTCTAAAAGATATAAAAAACATATATTTATAAAAAAACTAGATAGATATATTAAAGTCTACACTTTGACATGCTCAAAAACTACTGTACGGTTATTTTATCTTCCCGTTCACGAAAACCAAACTAATTATAAAAATCAAGGATTACTTAGGAGAAACAACGACTTAGAAGACTAGGAATAATGAATAAGTATCACCGCACTAACAAATATAATTACAAAACTGTATTAACCAAACAGATTATTAAACAAAACAAAGGCAGTTGAGAGAAATTCTTTTCACCAATGTCATTTACCTGAGCTGTACAATCATGTTTATAATTTATTTCGCACATGGTAGTCTACAATGAGATGGAGGCGTGTTGCACCATCTGACAAAGTAATCAAATACTATCAAGAGGAGAATGATCTAATCCATTCTCCATTCCCTGTAACTAGACGAATGTGGACAGATAACATTATCGATAAAGAATTAAACACAATCTGGAGAGTACACGCGAAAAATAGATCACATCTCACAGGTTCCTTGACGGTAACCTGAAACCAAAATATCGAGTTGAAAGTATCCTCAAAGTTCTGAAGAGAGTAATTTGTGGCCCGATATCCGACTCCAGTTAAACTGTATGCTGATTGTTATCGAAATATACATACCATCAATCCTCGTATATTTTTATCGACTGAAATCGCATTAGTGAATAACAGAATACGTCAAATACGAGAATGAATTTTGAATACGCACAATTCATACACTCATTGATCTGGACAGACAATAACAGAAACGAATCGAAGATAATGAAGCGAAACAAAACGAAGTAAAAAGGCAAGTTAGCTATTTCTATTTTGATCAAGCGTGATTTAAACAAAAATATGTTGGAAACACTTAATGAGTAGGTTAAGTAATTAACACACATACGACCATATGAAAAGTCAGGATTAATAAGCATATGAATGACAAGGTCAAAATGTGGCTTGAGAAAAATGAATAAGTTCGTCTGTCCAGAAGCTAGAACAACCTATGTTGGCTTGACATAGTGCCAGCCACCACAAGAACATAGCAGTAATTTTTTAAGAGCGTACTCCAAAAACCTCTAAGAGAGAACTTTTATGCGGCAAGGCTTCGAATGTGTTTTTCAGTAGGTATCAAACTCTGACAGTGTCGAAGATATATTGACGTAGTGAGCCACCCCAATGTGCATTCGTCACTTCATTTGAGTTTATAAAATAGATTATATTGGCCATGTAATGACAAAACACATATCAAAGTACTGGTCTCCAACGCTACATAAACTTGGAATGTGAGTTAGTCAACGCCTTAATCCTTGAATACAAAGTCAGCGCACTTTTAGGTGGATCATCGAACACGGTTAGCTGAAAAATAAAAAAAACTCTCTCAAAGAAGTCTTAGAACAGAAATCAATGTACATTTAAGGCTACAGTTATTCGTCGATTCGAAATCGATCTTAAGATCTTTTTTTTTGTTTTACATATCGCTAGTGTCAATTACTTTCTTATCCTCCGGTTTTGTAAAGTAAAAAATCATTTATATCTCTTTTATAAATAATTATTCCTCATTATTCAAGAATAAAGCATAACTTATAGTCAATGCAAGAAAACCTATGACTTTTATGTAATAATGCAAGACCTTGTTTTATGGCAAACTACTATTTTTTATACGCGAAAACCCTTTGACAAGTTTTAACTGCTTTTTCAAACGACGCATCACCAGTTCATTGTATTATAGACCACCATATGTAAGACAACTATAAACATGGTTGTACAGCTCATGTGAATGCTATTACCAAGAAAAAATGTTCCTCACTGGAACCTCTTCAGTATGTTTAGTTATTCTAAAACAGACTATCTTCTATAGATCCATGAAAATAGCTATTTAGACAAATGATACAATTTGGATATTTATTAGATTCTGATGGTTCATTTTTGTAAGCTAGAAGAAACTTGAGAAAATATAGAGATATCCAGTTGTTTTATTTGCATCCCAAGAAATCAAACTATTTCTTAACAAATTAATGTAGGAATAGAAAGAGGGTATGAGCCTAACGAAAAACAACAAGTTTAATACACAACATTAAAACCGAGAAGTCAATCACTTTGCAATTAAAACCACTATAAATTTTAAAAACCAATTGTAATACTTTTGTTGTTGGTCAGACATATTAATAAGTTTCGCAAAGAATAAAATGTACACTCCACATATGATAACAACTGATGCATTGTCATGAAATACAAAAATTACAAAGCGAATTACGAAGTATTCGCACCTTTAACAACTCTTATTAACACAAGTCTTGATATGGAACAATAAAAACCTTACGCTCATGAAAAAAACGCTTTTTATGGGTAGCTAAAACGATGAGAACAGTGAATAGAGTATTGCCTCATCAATAACGTTACTAACAAAGATTATGTGATATAACTGAATAGCTTCAGCAGCCTTCTTTACACTTCAACAATAATAAAAAAATAATTTTTATCAATAGATAAGAATCAAGGACTTTTAAACGCAACATTAATATATTAAAAACAGAACTGAGAACATTAAAACCAGCTTACAAACATAAAGAAATAAATAACACTCACTAGAAACACTTCCACAGCTCCTACGAGATACATAGCAGACGCTATTGTAGTACCAAGATAGAAAAGAATACCAACCGCTCCACCAAAAGCAGGGCCAATCGAGCGTGATATCATGAAATACGATCCACCGGCAGGAACTTTCCCATTTGTTGCGATTGCAGACATACTTAAAGCAGTGAGCATAGTCTACAAAAAAAGATAAAAATTTACACATATATGAACATTACATTTTAACATTAAAACACAAACAGTTTAGATGTTAATATAAATATTATAGATTATTAACTGTTTTGTTTACAAAAATATCAAAATAATTTTCTATTAAATATAAACTAAATTAAAATAACAATAAACTATTTACTCTCATATTATTTTTTTCCAACTTAATTTAAACAAAACTCGGTTGTTTTTAAATAAACAATATGGAATATCAATCAGATAGAGTTTAAATAAAGAAAAGTTAATTTCAACTGGAGGATAAATGCATACAATAGAGATCAATGAATAAAGGTACCGTTATAAATTGATGCATATAGATTTAGTACTAGAAATTATCAGACTAAAGAAATAAATAATTGTCTAATACTTTACAAATTTTAATGATATTCTTTGATATAAACTAGTTCATAATATAAACTAACTAAATGTTATAGTTATTTTGAAAAATTAGGAAGATCATGATAGATTTATGTAAATTTATTATAAATACATACAGAATAAAAACAATAAAAATATTTTAAACAGGTTGTTAGAAATGATAAATCAAATTGACTTTATAATTAACCTTAACAACATAAAATTAAATTTCATTACATAATCCGTGAAACAAAATAAATCACTTCCAATATATATATATATATATATATATATATATATATATATATATATATATATATATATATATATATATATATATATCCAGCTATATATCGTATATATAGTTCTTATTAAAAAGTTGAATAAATAGTTAATAAAATGTTTTACAAATCTATAATAATATGATTTGAAACAAAATGATTCTCAGAATCAGTGTTGAATTCATAATTTAACAAGATTCAACAATAATGCATAATACAAAATGAATTCAGTATGATATGAATAGTTTAATATTAGATTAACAGTGATTAAATGATCAAATGAACGGTCTATATGGTTATTACAAACGGTTTGAACACGGTTAAAATTCTTGTTGATACTAAGTGATTTATATTTGTTAGATATTTTAAATAACTATATATTAATCTTTTATCTCCTTTATAGGTGTGTTGAAGAATTAAAGGGATATGATGAAGCATTCACATAATCATACACATTAAATTGAATTATCTAACAATCATTTTCCCAAGTGTCAAATAGTCATTTCACTAAATTAAATCGGATATGAAATAGTTACTACCGTCAATTTTAAAAACATCTTTAACTTACAGCCTAAACATATATAAATATACAACACGAAATACTTATCATATACTAATAAAACTCTACATGTAACGAAGTGATAAATAATAAAGAGGATTAATAAGAGAAATGTGGTACTCTACCAATCGCCTCATAAGATAACAATAACTGAAGACCGTTGTTTCCAGCACCCCGGGTATATTTTTAAATTATCAGTCAGTCATATATAAATAGGTAACCTAGCTCAAATGTCCCATACACAACAAATGTACGTTAAGACTAAAACTGTGGCAGAAGCTTCTGCAACAGCATGTGTCAACATATACAAACAAAAATATAACATTCTCAAATACATCAAAAACAGCACCAACACAATCACAATTGATGGAAAGACTCTGGAAGAGCTGTAAACTTTCACCTACTTCGACAGCATCATCAATGAACAAGGAGGATCTGATGCAAATGTAAAGGCAAGTTTTGGCAAAGCAAGAGCAGCATTCCTACAGTTGAACAACATATGTAACTCAAAGTCACAACCTTCAATACGAACGTCAAGACAATCATATTGAGTGCAGCTGAAACGAGCAGAACTACTACAACCATCTTCAAAAACGTATAAGTATTTGTAAACAATTGTCTATGCAAAACACTCAATGTCCCTTGACCGAATACCATAAGCAACAGCCTACTAAGTGAAGGAGAACAAACCAGTTCCCATCTGAAAAGGAAATCAGGAGAAGACATTGCAGGTGAATGGGACATAGTTTTCGGAAATCATCAGATTGCATTACGAGGCAAGCGCTAACTTGGATTTCTTAGGGTAAATGGAAGATAGGAATAACAAGGGATACATTGCGTTGACAATCGGAAGCAGACATCAGAAGATTGAGTAACAACTGGAAAGGATTTCTTAGAGCAGCATTCAATGGGGAATCCTGGTGGGCAGCCTATTCCACTTTACAAGGAGTAACAGGCGTAAGTAAGTATATATCTATGCCCATTAGAAAATAAATAGCAATCAGCAATAGAAAAAAAATACTATTAAAATGCAGAAATACATCGTGCTAATCGATAAAAAACAATAACTTTGTAATACATATTAAACTGATTTTCTCTAAATATCTTAGATTTCAAAATAAAGTCATTTACCCTTATGCGTTTACATCTATTTCGTGATGTGCTCGCTTTAAAGAACGAAAACTATAAAATATTCAGTTTGCTTGACGTAAGATGTATACATAAACAAATACACTTTTGGACTAGCAATCAGCATCCAATCAGATTAGTTGACAAACATTTATGTAAGGATTGAATTTGAATACATGAATTGTAGGGCTTCAAACCAGTATTGTTCGAAACGAAACCAAAAGTGTCCGATTCAGTTTCTTATGATGTCATAAATGTGCGCCACTATACGTTCTTGAAATAAGATGAAACAATCATTAAATACTCCCTGGTTATCAGTGGTTCTCCACTTAATTTCGGCCAGTCAAAGGAATTTTCTTTGACTTACCATCATTATTTAATGGTTTTGAGTGACAAAAACAATGATACCTGAAGGAACAAAAGTGCCTTTTAAACCTTTCAATTCATACATTTATGTAGATATTTTTAAACCATTCATTGTATCAGTTAATTAGTATGTCACTTGTTTTATAAACGATCTTCGAATACACGATCAAATGATCAATAAACTTAGAGTAATTATTATTTAGGTAAAAAGACATTAGAGCAATAAATGTAGCTTGATATTTGGATTAATCATAAATCCCAACCATTGGTTTTTCTGCATTTTTTTCTGTCAGCTATGCATTCAACGAATATTTAGTTTATATGTCAATAAAAAACATTTGTACGTTATGGATTAGGTACTTAATTAATAAGACAACACAATGATCAATTTAATAAACATTTTAGTTCAATATTAGTAATATTGGAAAACATATTCAATACTAAAATCCCTAATACAGATAAACAGATCAACTGGAAGACCGTTCTATAGAAAACAGTTAATTTTTAGAATACTTTCAAATTTACCTTAATGGAACAGATATAACATATGCGTAGCATAATTATATCGTATTATTAACGACAGTCAAAACCAATTATTATGAAAACTTTACAAAAATCTTATACATTACCAAGTATACTACTGTATTATATTAGTAGTACAAAACCATTTATGTCAATCATAGACTCAAAAGATTTCATCTGCGTGACTCCATAATTTTGTGATCTTTCTTTCGTCAAGAGATGGGTATACAGAATAAAATCAAATGTATATCCTCGGCCATAAAAAAATGAAGTCTTTTATATGAGTTGTGTAAAAATAACATGTGCATCAATCAGTAATCAGAAGCTTTTTCATCATAAGAATGAGGAATTAAGAAGTATTTTAACAATGAAATGCAAACAATCATTAGTATGTGGTGACTGATTCTAGGAAGTGAATCACAATTTACCATGCTGATTTCAATTAGAATAAACTTACAGACTTGAATTAGCTTGTTGAAGTCGAATTCGCAAATCCATACAGAGAAAAAGTCATATTCACTTTACTTTTTTCTAGAAATTTAAAGTTAATTAATCTAAGGGTTTGTTGCGTCTACTGTAATATACAATATCATTTCATTCGTGTTTCCTTTTAGTTTTAAATTTCATAGTTTGAAAACGATACTCTTGAATAAAGAAATAAAAATAATCGAATCTTACAAACTACTCAATATAATCTGAATTTTACCTATTCTATTAATATGTATGAGAATTTGTTGATTTAAAAAAAAGAATAGTGAATTATCCCTTGGATTCACACAAAGTAAAAAAGTGACTTTTCACAATGATAATCCCGTGACATCATTATTTGATTTTTTTGTGATTCCGTCAGTCTTTCCTAATATTCACTCTTCAACTCTGGATTTTTATCAGGAAAAAATATGAAAAGATATGTGTGTGTTGAAGAAAGGGACGAACAAGAAAAAACTGCATTTTTTGAAATATTCTATAGACATTATATGAACTATAAAAAACCAGTATGAAGATCATATGACTGAAAGAACAACTAATAATATTATGAAATAAGTAATAAGTTAATGTGAATAATTTATCCAGCTTATTTTTAAAAAAAATTCAATAATTATCTCAATAAGGGAAAAATATTGTCATGACCAAAACATTGCCCTAGGAACAACAATACGATTAAATAAATTTAAGTAATTTATTTAGATTATGATAATTACTCGAATAGATTGTCAAAATAAATCTACAAACACAGAATATTCCCAAGTTAAATATTTTATTATATAAAATGATTATTGTCAGTGGTTTACAACAATCTTCAAAACACCATGTTGTATTTATTAATCCGTAAAGAAAATTTCGAGTTCTACCTACGCATTTAAAAAGCACTAAATGAATTTAAAGTTATATTGTAATGTCTATGACAGTTTATTCCTCCGATTACTTTCATTATCAGTAATATTGAGTTAAAACATAACGCAAATTTGGGTTACGTAATATAGTTGAAATATTTAGAAAATTGAATAGGTAAGAAGTAAATTATATACATATGGAGAAATCACGACACTTGGTCAAATAGTGTATTTCGTTGTAAGTAGAATGTGACCTCGCTTTAATTAATAATTGTATGATGGATTTTCAATAGACAAGGTTATTAATAATAAAGCTGATAAAACCATTTGACAACGATCACTAAACATATTCTGAGTGGTTTGCTCACAGTAAAAGAAAACTACGTGGTAAAAGTTTTAAAAAATGGCTTATAATTCAACTTCGATACATTTTTTTTCAGTACGATGACCTTAGAACATACATAAAATACAAAGGATATTTGTGATAGTTTATTTGATTATTTTAGTTCCAATTCGTTTCTTAGTTTTTGGCTTTTCCAAAACAAACAAACTTGATATTATTCATTAAAAATAAAGTGGTTATTTTTCAGCTTAACAGGGCTCTAAGAGATGATACTTTGAAAGCACACATCAAACGTTATCACACTATTCCAACAATCTCGAGATTACAGTGGAAAACAGTAATTATGTGAATTGATTTAATGATTATTTTTGTGATCTGTATTGAATTGAAGTTGAGTTTCAGAACAAGTTACATATTTAATAGGACTAATTGACTTGTTAGTAAAAGTGAATACATTCATGGGAATAATAATGTATATTATATTGATTAAAACTTATTCACTGATTGTGAGATGAATAAAAAAATCCTCTTCAAATAAGAAGCACTTTTTAAACATCTAATTGCTTATTGTACGTTACATAAAAGTAGACTGAAAATTCTTTATTCGCTGAAAAAAATGATTTATGGAGTGAAGATTTAATAAAAAAAGGACAGATTTAATAGATATGTCAAAGAGATATGAAAACTAAAACATCCAGAGCTGAATTAAAACTAATGACTTAGCTACTTTTGGGAATTTATATATATATATATATATATATATATATATATATAAACAGACAAGTAGAGTAAAATTTTATTTCTACAGTACGATTTTTTTATTATTACGTTTGAAAACTACACAATTATTGTCTTCATATTAATATTAAAAATGTTTATTAAGTCCATTAGATTGGATTGTATAGATTTATATGTTTGCATGTTTCCTACTCTAGTTGTAAAATCAGTAAAGAAAACTGAAATAAATTCATGAAATCTTTTTAGTATTAAAATTTCTACACACTTGACCTATTTTGGATTATATATATATATATATATATATATATATATATATATATATATATATATATATATATATATATCTTATAATTGGCACAATATGATTGAGTTGAAGTTTACAAACACTAATAAAAATATAATAACGACATAATTACTAAAATTATTAAAGAAAATTCCAGTTTTTGTTGACATATGGTAAAAGTTCATTCTATAAGAATATTGATAAATTTGTACGAGACTAACACAATAATGTTTAACATTATACACAGTTGTGAATATTCAAAGTTAGACGAATAGAAATGTCACTTAACTAACTTCATTAAATATTTTATACAACCTTGTCGTAACTGTTGTCGATACTAAACTTGAATATACAGACTATTTCGTAGTTAATTAAGTCAAAGTATAATAAAGTCAATCGATATATCCTATGATAGAAATCCTACTTAGTTATTTAACACAACTGTTATCCGCTTTTAATATAAGCTCTTGGTTTTAATTATAACCACAGACGGAATGTTAATAGGTTTCTCACGGTTTATTTAGTTTACCTAAGGTGAAATAGAATAAAAACATGGTAATACTGTGGATATTATCCGTAGGCGAAAGCAGAATAATAATGAATAAGATCCCTAAAAAACATTAGTATCTTGAAGGAGAATACAAACTGGTGTTTAGGGGTCGACTGTATAATATATTCTGGTTTGTAACAAATCAATTTTTATCAGGTCGCTATAACTCGTATTCCTCCAATAGCTATATTCGGCTACAAAATATGGCAAGAACATATATACTGTCATTTTTCTCCATTTTTCTTAAAACATATTCATGTCTTTATATTCAACATATAAGCGTAACATTGGATTGTTATTTATAATCATAGTTATGACTCAAGGCAATACATGATTGACTTTGCAACAGAGTTGTTTTCAAAAAATATTCAAAAGAAAAACGTTAGGTTATTGTTTATTGGTAATAATTTGTTATCCAATTCAGTTTTATTCCAGTTAGAGGAAAAGATTGTGTTTGTTTAAAAATGTTCATTTATTTTAATCGCTTAATCGTTTACCAAATGAATTATTTTCAGTAACGCTACTGTGAACAGATATTGTATACAAAAACAGTTAGCTCTACAAAAGTCAACAGTAATTATTGATAATAGCTAGTTGATGAATAGTTGTTTTGTGGAGTTTGATACACTATCCATAGGAAGAATTCAAAAAGAAACCTCTTAAAAGAATGGTCTGTCTTGTCTGAATTTGATCCTTAAGAATTAGCTAATTGTGCCATATTATTCATCGCATGAATACATTAACGCGTAAACGAAGTAATGCAATCGCCAAATATAACGTACAACCAATATTTAGGATGGAACTAAAATCTATGATATTTTAATCGATACGAACAACGATTTTCTGTAATACCATATCGATTTTGTCAGTAATTTCAAACTCTTTATAAATAAGTTCAAACTGATGGTATTTTTGAGTTTCTCCAATTATGACGAGAATGTATCTTGTTATCACAAAAAGCTAGAAACCTATGATTAACTCACAGTATATAGATCTATTTTCATGTCATTGAATACAGTTTAAAAAATCAGCAAATCATACAATAAATATTCTTATTCATCTAACTTGATTTTTCTATCTGAACATTTTGATTCAAGCACCTCCACAACTTCAAAAGTAATTTTTTGAAAAATCTACATTCAGTATATATTTCATGAGTATTTAGTGGCCCTCTATCTGACTCCAATCGGATTGTATGCTGATTGTCATCGAAATACACGTGTCGGCTTTGCTCGTATATTTCATCGACTTAAGACGCATTGGTGAATAACAGAATCGAATAAGTCAAATACGAGAAAGGATTTTTGAATACATGTGTTTTGTATACTCACTGATCCGAACAGGCAATCAGAGGGACGAAGAGAAAAAAAGCGAAACGAAATGACGCGCGATGGAGAAGACATGTGAGCCAACTCCATTTAATCAAGCATTATTCGATATTTTTAGTCACACAGAAATAAGCTACAGATATGTGATGAGTAGGATGAAAAGTGTCCGCACATATACGCTCATATAAAAACAGTCAAGGTTGATAAGTAAATAATTAACAAGGTCAAAACGTGGACCAAGAAGAACGGATAAATTGGCCTGTCCAGAAGCTAGAATATAGAAACCGACACTACAAGTACGTATGTAATCAAGCTCTCTTGAAGTGCATCAGATTGAATAATACGCTAAGACTCATGAAATTTGTTTTTTCCCTCATGACAAACAATGTAAATTTTCTTTAAAAAATTCAGGTTTATTCTAAAATAGGTGTTGAAAGCCTACTCATAGAACATATACGATAGAGAAAAGAAAGTGAACCAAAGTCACGGCAATTGTTGAACTTTGCTTAAATTAAGACACTTAACATAGATAAGGAGTAATCAGAAGACAGATCAAAAGTCAATGAAAGGAGAACTAGTGGTTTATGCTACTTATTAACTATTAAATACTTAGTTGACGAGACTTCACTGTTAAATATGGAAATCAGTATTCATTCCATAATGTTACTGAATAAACCACATATAGTTTCCTATGTTAAGAATCTAGGTAAAACAATTATATTTTTATGCATACGAGAAAAGTATTAAACCAATCAAGGGAACTTGTGATTCAGTGATAACAATGACATACAGTACACAAGCACATTGACTAACAAGTTATCGTGATTGGTTCTAATATTTTCCACATATACATAAAAATATTACTGTATGCTAGAATGAGGAATGACTAAGACCTAATTATAAACAGTATTGTTAACTCGCATTCGTTATTCTAATTTATACCTTGAGAAGTTTTAATTTTCCAAGTATCTTAAAACTATCGTACCATTAGTCTTTGAAAAATCCTTATAAAATTAATCAATTTAATTAAAAGATATTGGTACATTAGCTTTCGTATTATCTTACTGGTTGTTACTAGTATATGTGGATCAATAGTATAAACACTTCGATATAACAATGAGAAGAGTGAGTATAAACATTGTACCATCAGCGACATTCTATTTAATATGGTTTTAGTGTTTGTTGACAAATAAACAACCCAACGATCCATATAAATTATGATAAATGTAGAAGCTGGAATATATTATGTAATAATATACACTATAAACAAATTATCGTTTAAATCATGCACTAATTAGATATATTTTTTGATTTATAATAGATGATGACATTGAACTACCAAACACATGATAACTTTTCTACATTCGATATTTCACACTGAAAACCCGTATAGTGCTACTTCATCATTGGTAGAATAGTACAATACTTATATGCATTAGTTTTATTAATAAAAAGTGGATTGTATAAAACAAGAAATTTTAGTATAAAAACTATGAAGTTTAGGACGAAAATAACAAACTTTATCAGTTTTTTATTAATCATATTTCGTGTCACCATTTACTATTCTAGTCGCATAATTTTTATTCTTATTTTTCAGGTATCATTTGATAATATCCGAAAAATAAAAAAAAATTCATTTCACTAATTCTTATTTTCTTTTCAGGTTGTATCTTCGATGTCTAACCTCTATTATCACTACTACTAATACTACTACCTCTACCACTCTGGGATCTGCCCTGAGAATTTCATTTCACTGCGCTAATAGGGTAAGCTAACTCGAATAGATGTACTACTGCCCCAAGTTCTACGTTATATATATATATATATATATATATATATATATATATATATATATATATATATATATATATAAAGCTATTTTTAACCAAACAATTTCTCTCTTAATTAATGGATAGGGAAAGAAGATGGTGTCATTTGATTGATAATTATCCTAATGATCAATATTGTCTTGTATAAATAGACATCAGTATTGCAATACATATTGATCAAATTAAAACTTTCGCTCGCTTCATTTCATGCATAAAACTCAAACGAAAAAGGTTAGGCTGATCAAATAAATAAGAAAATGTTATCATGAAATTTTAGCAACAAAAAATAGAATAAAGACTAATCAACAACAACAGTTTGAAATACTTGAATTTAAATTAAATAAAAACGCATGTGTTACTAATTTTTAGAAAAAAGGGATCTGAAAAGAGTTAAGGTAGAAAAGAAAAGAAACAAATGAGAAATTGACCGATGAGGATAAAAAAAGGAACTTATGAAAACTTAGAGAAGTAAGGAATTATGTGAAAATAACATAAAATATTTTAAACTTAACTCATAAGGACATATATAACTTGTATATAAGATTGTATCCCTATTTATCTACACAGTTTTTAAAGTAAGCTGTTGGTATCGACTTTGATGATAATCCTTAATGAAAACTTCAAAAAGACTTTGCAAAGGAGAACAAAACATAAAGATATTAAATAACAAGACTTTGAGAGTCATTAATTAAGTATCAGTGTAATCTTTAAATAACTTAAGTGTAACTTTCGTGCATTCTCGTTTTGTTTCTCTCTTCGAAATGAAAAAGTTGAACAACCTCATTTGTATTAGTTTCTTTTACCGAATTTTATACAAATAAAAACTTTACAATGAAAAAAGATCATGACATGCATTTAAAGAGAAAACACTTAAATAAAGTGATGGTATAAAAGAATTTTTTCTTCAAAAAGTAAGATTACTAAATAGGAACATAAAGAGTAACTACGCACAAATTTCTGTAAATTTTAACTTAGAGAGCTACATTTCTTCCTCGATAACTAAAAATAAACAGAAACTGTAAGGTAATTGTAAAAAAGGAAAGGTATTAGGGTGAAGTAAGTGATTATTTCAACTATAATAGAAAAATATTTTGGAGAGGAATAGCATTGTAGTGAAGAATAAACGGTTAATCGATGCTTTAAAAGAAATACTTAAAGTTGGATTTCATACACCATAGTATATTTTTGCAAGGAAGGATTAATTTATTTAACCATAGATAGTTTTTGTCACATATTTATTGGTGAACAGTAATAGTGCGTAGCTAAACAAAACTTTATAAAATATATGGTAGTAATTAATTATAAAAAATCTAACGTGGGCACTATCATAAAGTATAATGTCATGTTCCATTGTTACTATGACGGACTGCTATTTGCAAAAACTAAATCGTAATAAAATATCAAAAATGATATGATAATAAACAGTTATTAACACCTACACCGGTTTTCTCTCTAAATTGGTATCCATCAATATTCACTGAAGATGGTTTATCAACGTGTTAAGCGTTCCGATTCACTTACTTATGACCACTTATATTCAGGCAACCTAGTGCTTCTAATAAACGTGAAGTCGACTTAAAAATGAATTCTAACCAATAGAAACTATGCAAGGGTGGGAATCTATAAAAGATACTAATAGGCATTAAATAGCACCTATCTATTGTGCAAACTTCTGGCAGCGATATACCAACTTGTTCAGAAGAATATATTTACTGAAACATAGTGCAAGAAGTTTGAAGTGAATTTACTAATACCATTAGGTAATACATGTGTGAGATAAACATACCAGGTTCCTCAAGTATATTTATCAATTGACTAAGTTCAACTAAATTGTGATACCTTCTAAATTTCATCAAAAGATAAAACTTACGCAGCTACAACACAGAAGCACTATCAGGAACGTTTGAAATGCGCCTGCTACGCCTGTAATCCATCCAACTCGAACAAATAATAGGATACCAAATATATTTTGACAGCATGGTAGAAACACACCCAATATAGTCCCCAAACGTTTGTTCTTTAAGAAACAAAAACAAAAGATATATACAAAAAATCGATAAGGTAATAAAATATTCTGTACTTCATTAATATTATACGGAAAGAGAGTGTTATGTATTAAGTCAAATGAAACAGGTCTATCAACCATACAGAAAGTTATTAAAGTATTGCATTATTTTGAGATGAAAGCACGAAAGCAGGGTAATTATTTCAAATGCTATTTAAACAAATATCTTGAATGGCTGAGATTTTTTAGGAAATTTTTATAGGAGTAAAACGGATTCTCTGAGCCTTGTAGACATAGCTTACTAAGGCCAATCCATAAATTAAAGAAACTTTGTCTTCTCATGGAGATGGGAACATTTATTACTTAATGAATCTGTCACAAATGAATGCCTATGTGATGACGCCTAAAATCAAATGTTAGCAAATACAGACAATAGACTTGTTTCTTTCTGTTGGTAAGTAATGTTGATTTATCGGTTCAAAGAGCCCACGGCACAACAGACAATCAATGATTCAGTCCAGAGTGCAAATAATTAAGATTAAATGACTTTGCAGCCAGTAAAACAACAAATGGCTGAAATAAATTGAATCCCATAAGTTAATGATAAGTATGTATGCTTTTGGTTAACAACTAAATGTTACAAATCGTTAGCAATGTGATTGAGAATCTAATTCCGTACTACAGGCTTGTACCAAGACTTCACTACAAATACAAATCTCCGAGGCCGTTACTTTTACATATGTACAAAAAACAATTAAGACAGAAAAACAAAGACATTGATTTAACGGTTTTATGACGAGATACTTGTCAAAGTATAGTGAAAAAACACAATCAAAGTGACGATAAATATTTTAAAAGCAGTAATAAGTGATAAATGAAATCAGAGGAAGTACATGTGAGTTGCGATAGAGAATTATTTGTCAGTTATTTACAATCAAATAAATATTAGATGTGCCTGTACGTAATCCATCACCTATTGATGATTATAAGGTTCTATTGTTCCCCAGCCTGGATGATTTTACGCAACTGTGAAATCCTCAATATATGAATTAAATACTTGAAGCGATGCATAGCTATAAGACTATTTGCTTTATCTCAGTTATATAACGTTTTACATATTAATTGAATTATAGTTTCAGTTATCAGTCCCATTTATTACGGTACACACCCTGACACTAAAAGCTGCCTGAATGTAGTTATTGTGACTCACATATAGAAACAAAAACGATTGTTTGTGGGATCCAAGTAACCAATTTACCCTGCAAAAGAATGCGTTCAACTATCAGTTAAGACTGACCGCTGAATGGGATGTGTTAATGTTCAACTAAAGTAGCAAACATCGATAAAGAAGCCATTAAACTTCATATTTAATGTTAACTAGTAAATAAAGCCTTAGCAACCTGATTTTATAAAAATATGGATTTATACTCATCATAAAACACCAAAAAAGTCAACTTACATCACATGACTTTGTTTGTTTTTCTTTCAGTTGTTTAGTCTCACCTACAGTTGGCTCTATTCCACCAGTGTAAGCCGCGAGCTTACCAAACCAGTTGCTCATCGGAGGTAATGTCTTATCATCTTCCTACAGTAGACAAAAACCAAAGTGGTTTAAGTATAAGAAAGAATAATACACTTAGACAGTTTTCATTGCAAATTATTTTAGTTCATAAGAACATTAATTGCACGTTCCTTCCTAGACCATACAAGAAATAGTTATACGTCAGAAAATGCAGAAATAATTGATCACCAAAATATATTTAAGGTAGTCAAAATCGTACCAAGATGACTGCCAAAAGAGACATGAAACACATAGAATGCTTATAAACACTAAGCATGCATTTCACAAACACAGTTAGGAGCAGAACTGTTCAAAAAACAGATATATTTACAACACTTAAAATACGTTTTCAATCATATTGATGAATTTTAAAAACGACTGATCATTACTAATTTCAATGACTTTCTCAAATCCTAATCTAATAACCTTAAAGTCATCAAAACATGAAATGTAAATAGCTGCAGGCAACAAATTAATGTTGAAAGAAACATGATACTGTTATCATGACACACCAAATCTTGTAAATCATAGAAATACACCGTATTACCTCGAAAAGATTGAGTTGTGTATTGTCTTCATCTTCAGCTTCGATATCCTCATCAACAACTTCCGTCGGAATCCCAGCTAATTTTGAAGAAATATGATAATTGTTAGGAAATAAAGTTGAAAAATCAGGTAGTATAAACTGTACGACATCGCAGTCAGCTAGACAAAATTACATAGATTTACCTTAATCCGATTTGTGTAGTTCTATTTTTAAATGTACCTGTAAACTTATTTTGATTAGGAGATTTTCGGACAAATTTACCCCAATTATTGTATGACTACGAACGAGTTTGCTCAGTTTAATACAAAACTAAGCTTGAATTTTTTATAAGTAGCATAACGATGTGTCAAATTGGCCTAAAAACCACTTTGGAATTTTTAGACAAAGAACATAGAATAATAGTTAAAAACGATTTAGAAAATGACATCAGATTTCAGAATGCCGCTCAGGGATAAATGCGAAATTCTCTAGCAGAGGACAACTATGAAACTCGATATATACATCTAAGACAATTAAACGCCTCCTAAAAATCTCTTTAACAACACTTATTGATCACTACTTAACATGACTCTTTACGTTTGCAAACGAATAAAATTTATTGTCGGGATATGACTATACGTCTTGAAATCTCATAAACACTAGATCTTGTATACTTGGAGTGCAAAAGTAAAGTATTGATGGGGAATTTGAAACATTCGCTGGTAAACCAGACCGTGTGGCGAGACTATAATTTATGGACGAACCAATCACGTAAAAGATAACAGGTCTCGGATTTCGGTGCGAAATTCATTTATCCATTTGACTAAATAGAATTTTGGCATTATAACTGATGTCAGTTCGTGATAAAAATTCCAAATATAATTTCTAATCTTAACCATCAACTGCAAATCAAAGTCTAATTCCTCACAATGGTTTATAAAATTCATTTGGTCCTAGTTATTAGGTGGACGCTTTCGAGGTTGTTCGTAAATTATAGTCTCGCCGATCGTATTATAACTAACCAACAAAATCAAGAACACCACACAGGAATGTTTTATGTAATTCTAGTTTCAGGCTGCTTTTTATTACCTTTTAAACCATCTAATCAGCCCATCTCATTAATCGCAAATCATATATAATTCTACATGTTAAAGTTTAGTTTAATACTTAACCTTCACAACAACTCTTACTCTTATTATTCTGGTTCAGGATATTTTTTGGAAATAAAAGTCCAAAAGTTGATAAAATATACTGTTTCAAGAAAAGAATTGAATCATCTAAAAAATGTATCCCTGGGTACCAATCTACAGAAATTATTAAACAAGTCTGCAGCAACAACTTTATGCTAAATAGTAACTCATTTTTAATTATTCCTCCGATGTTACTAATAGAAATGTTTTAAGTCTAAGACGTAGAATTGACGAGTTGCGTTTTATATCGGAAAGACATGATTTTTAACAGAGGATACAAACGAATAGCCAGAAAATATTGTTTGTAGCATAAGCTAGTAAGCAATCGAACATGAAGTTCAATCAGGCAAAACTTTGTCATCCGTTGGTGCAACTGCAAACTTAAAAGTCCAGAATAATAAAATTAAAATAAATCAAAAAGCTAATAGCTACCTTTCATTCTCTTCAAGCCTCGAATTTTCTAGTGAATAAACGAATGGCAAGTAACCTGTGGCATTCGGATGCATGACGCAACAAGCGTCTATTTAGTCATGCCACGAACCAAATTTATTTAAAAAAGAAATTCAACACAAATACTATTTACTGGTGTGACAATGATTTCACGCTTCATACTGTTAAAAAAACAAATTTCGCAATCATTTCACGCAAATTTAAAGGCCCAAATGACATGAAATAAGAAAGATTATAACTAATCTTCATTTTTGATCTGTTCTATGTGATCCGAATCACAAAATAATAAAAACTAGATCAACAAATACGATACATCGTGTCATTCTTGTATGAAACCGTGTACAACTTATATCCTCGAACTATTATAACATACTTATATTATAAGGATTCCACTACACGAACTGACAGAAACTTCGGCAAATAAATTATTTTTACATCTTCAAGTAAGACTAGTTATTTAGGCCGACGGTGAACTATTGCAGTGAAAACTTACCATATGCCTCAGTAGACTCTCCTAAGAGTGACAACTTTGTACCTTTCAATTCTGAGGCCTCCACAGATTGAACACTGAACTTTTTACTTATCCGGCGAACACTCATTGCAAAATTGAGCGACCCAAGATGAAATAAGTTAAATGTTGGTCTGAATGTAGATGCGAAGTTGAAGGTCAAATAGAAACGGTTAAACAAACTTAATGTCTAATGTACTTTGATTTTTGCCCATAGAGAAAGGTTGAAACAAATACCTCGGCTGCTGTGTGTTTATAAAACATGTTCACCTACTTTCGAAAAAACGTATCAGACCTTAAAATAAATATTTTATTAATAGCAATTCCATTCAACAGGAGACATTTTAAAATTGAAGTAATACTTATTACACAAGAGCCACTTGCAATTTCTTAATGCTTTCATACTCATTAGTTCGAAAATAAAGCCACAATTATAGCATGGAATAAGCAAGAAGTCAGTTTGTCGTCCAAGATAACCAATTATGATTTAATTGATGTTGATGTATAACCTATAAATACATGCAATAGATTTATTGCAAAGCAACCAGTATGACGGCATATCGGGAGAAAGGAGCTGATACAGTAGGTGTGCTAAGTGTACATGGAAATTCAAGGTTGACATAGATAATATCTTTTGGTCAATAACAGTGATTTTACAGAAACTAATAAGAAATAGAAAAATGTGAGTAATGGCGAAAGAGTATTCACCAAAATAGTCTGTAGTAACCGTATGTCTATAGCTTCTCTCTACAGAGTCAAGTTGCGACTCATGTATGCACATAAATAGATGTATCATGAATTATTTATCTTCAAGATGGATAACTTTTTATTATATCAAAGTTTTTCCATTAACAGATAGAGTATATTCAAAGACATGACCGTTTTTTATATACTTGACGCTGGCCGTGGATCGCAAATTATTATTCATTTGTCTATCCACACGAAGTAATTTTCAGTCAAACTACAAGAAGATACATTTTTATGGTTGTTAAAAATAGTAAATGGGTGACCTTTTAGCAGAGACGCGTTTGACAACCCCATATATACTTAATAATCTGGACATCCTATCAACCCGAAACTTGAGTTTCACATACTCTGAATAAAATCTTGGAGGTCAATTAATGCCGAACAACCACCTCTCACTCACGACCAAGTAGTGTGATAAAAAAATTACACAAACATTTTTTTACCGAGTTTTGGTTAAGAATATATCACAACAAACTGGCACATTTCCACTCATCTCACTGAAAATATGAAAGCCAATTCTGGTTGGCTTGTCAGCTAATTCTGTCACGAAAAATTAAGTTTTCATAAGACTTCACTCGTACTGTTGTCCCTTGGCACTGACAAACTTGCTGAGCGTGTTGATTTCCGATTAATTTTCTAACAATGAGTTAGATTTTCTGCTTTTAAGAAGAAGAACGGTTAAAAAGACCATAAATCTGAGATTTGGATACTCGTGTCCGTTGCATAGAATCATATCTTATCGATTAAAAATCAAAAGGAAAGGTTTTTTCGATCAACAAGTTTAAAAATTCGGAATAAGAATCATTTGTAAAATGTTTTAAATAGGTGGACTTTTGGTTTGTTTACATGATTGGAAGGTACCTTGCGGTGACTCGCGCGGTCATTTTGAATGTGTGGAACACTTGATGTTTTCTTTGGACGGCTTCTTCTCCGAACTTTCTCGGTGTACTAGTTTGGTAACCAGTTATTTGTTTCGTATAATGTGACTTAGCTTCAATCCATAGTTCCAAGTGTTTGTGATGTTGGACGGCTTGATAATACTCCCAATTTTACTTCCGAATATCTGGAGTCGGAAGAAGTTTACGCAGGACTACCTACTGTTTTCAACTCTAAATGCATCAAAAAACATCTTGAAGACTGTTTAAAGGCATTGAAAGGTACGCCAAAACATCCTGACCAATCGGTCCGTCAACTGTTAACGCGAGTCGAACTACTTGGAATTCTTGCTTCCTGTCAGAATCTTGTAAGTATTCTAGTTAATTATGTATTGTCTACCTATCTATTTAAACGCCCTGGAATTTTTTTGCGAGCTAGAAAGGTGTAAAGTGTATTGTAATGTGCTTTGTATTGATTGAGGAAATAGGTTTGTACATATACCTATTTAAAATGATTTTTATTTTAATTACATTAATATATTCTTTAATCCTCGTGAACTCTTGCAAATCATTTAAAACCAAGACTGCTGAATTATTCTAAGGGTTACTTTCACTGCAACTCTGATGTCTTACATACTTATGGTCAGTATGTACTCATGTCCCGAAATTCTTATTAAAATCGGCTGCCATATTACAGCCAGCTTTTCATCTTCGATTCAGTCCCATAAGACTAAACTCATTATTACAGAAGCGAAAGTCATTTGCATTGTGTATATAAAAGGTATTAGTTAAATTCAATGTTGCGTAACAATACTCAAAAGCAATTAAAAATGTTTATTATGAGACATCACTACGGCATATGTGAAGTTGGTTGACAAGTCGTGGCGTACGAGACTTTGTTGAATTACCTCTAAAACCCACAAGTACCCCTTTTGGCTAGCAGCGCTTGTTTCTAAATAAATGTAGACATTTGTTTCAACTTCGTAAACTCAAGCACACTGTCTCTCGGACCCCAGGCAGTGACTCGAGAACGTTTAGATAAAGCTGAATTTTCACCATAGGTGAGCTGCTGTCTAGGTCGAAACGGATACATAAAGTAGGAATAAGAGAGCGTGAATAAATGACGTGGTAGAGTAATAATAACAATAATAATAATAATAGTACGAGTTATTTCAATGTTAATCAGATAGAAAGGAATATTTTCCATAAGCAAATAGTTCATCATGGTTTTAGTGCGTGGGCTGAGATACTGCCCGGGTACCCAAACCGAAGCAGGTGGTTTTCTTAGGGGGCCACACCCCGAGCCTTTGTCCTAAGGGTCTAGTTCACAAGGCAGTGGAGCATCGTGAGGAGATGCAGTCCCATGGAAGGCTGTGACCAAAAGTTGGTTCATACGCCATTTGTTCCCGCAGGATACTGGAGCCCATGTGTACCATTGAATTGGGATCCGGTTATAGCGCCGCACATTCGCTTTTCGTCCTCTCATTTTCGTAAACAACACCCCCGCCACGAGAAGGCAGTGAGTAGGACTTCCCTGGCAGAGGCTGTATACGCGTGGCCGTGTGAGAGTATTTCGAGAGGGAGGGTAAACCCTCCCCGCTCTCGGCCATACCAGGGCATTTGGGGGCCCAGAGACGGTGTAACGCAGTGGCTAGAGACGTTATCAGATATGGCTCAGAATAGAAGCCAGTGGCGATCCTGCTGTAACCTTCTTTTACTTTCTTCATAAAAAGTGGTTGTATCTTCCTTAACTGAAAGATTTCTTCTGATTGTACCTTTTCGTTTTCCCCATCATTGTTCTCTCTTTTTTTTATAATTCCCCACGTTCATTACTTTTTTTTTCTCCTCTTCAAATTATCATTGTTTTGTGTGGTGCATATATATTTGGTGCCCCCCTGTACCAATATTTATGTGTTCAAATAAATAAATAAATAAAATAAAATAAACTCAAGCACTGGTTTCTGAAATGTTTATACACAGTGTTTCAAGGCTGAGGATATATAACCGTATTGTTGTGAAGGCTTTCCATGATTAAACGACGAAGATGCCAATTGTTTGAATCGGTGAATGGATACAGTTATATAATGTGGGTGAGTGATGGTTACTCACAACAAAATTTTATTGGCTGGAGCCTTCGAACGATTAAGAATGGAGAAAAGAATACTAACCATTATAGTTTTTCTTGTAATAAAACAAAATGTTTGTATATATATATATATATATATATATATATATATATATATCCATGTAATATATCAGTATGAAATTATTCCTTACAAACTGTTTAAGATTAGACTAGATTAAGACTAGACCATATTATTGCAACTATCTAATCAAGATATCTAGTTTAAGAATAAATTGGAGTTAAGCTAAAATATTTTTTATGTAGTCCGGCCTTTTATTCATTTTAATCCACGTTAGAAGTGTAGAACTAGGAAGTTTATTGTTTGAGTGATGTTCGTTAAAAATCAAGTCCTGAAATCCTACTTGGCGATTTTACGGGACGTCTTCAATATTGCTATTGGACTTTTCGAATGTAAATCATCTGTTAGCATTTGAATGTAGTGGATGTTATATCTAGACACGTCTCGTTTCCAGTTCCATTTATGTTATTTCATTATTTTTCATTTACCAGCTTCCACTACGTACGTCTGATTTAATGATTTTTTTAAAAATAAAATGGTTTACGTACTTTTATGTGCTCACACTTACCTCCAAAACTTTTGTTAGTTCGAATTGGAATCGTCAATATGGAAAGTAAGAATAAAGCGTCTATATGTTATAACTCAGATATGCCATCAAATACGCTCGCAGGTATCGCGGTGGTTAATCAAAGCCAGACGTGCCGATGAACTCATATCTAAACTTTCCATCTCTGCATACATAGACCAAGCTAAATCTATCGGTTCAGTTGGAGTGGCTAGCTGATGCACAGTTTTGTGATTTATAAATCATCCTCGTCCTTTGTTTGTCTGACTATCAGTTTGTTTATTAATCTTGGCTCAACCCTTTCTACGTATTATCATTTGATACAGTGTAATTACCAAAACGCTCTGGACTCATTCTGGCGCGTTGCTGACTAAATCTATGTAGTGAGATTCTGATTGCAATACAGTTCTGGGGTATTATATTGCAATGTAACTGATGGACATTCTAGTGTCAGGGTCATTACTTAAACAATCAGACATCAAATGTTTGGTATGAACTCAGAAGGCGATCGAACAAATCGAGGTTTTTCCGATTTTATACGACTACGTTCTTCTGTATAGTTCGTGAATCGTATTCAACAATTATATCAAAGCGTAACCATCTTAAGTACCTCATGATATCTTATTGTTAGGTTAAAATTAAACCCTAAATTATCCAGCTAGCGAATTCCCTACCATAAAATATCGTAAAATATATCACAAAATGGTTGATGAGTATGATTGTTGCGTATACTGAGCTAAGGAGACTGAACCATTTCTACATTAGACGTTAGATCACTGATCATTGAACAGTTTTTTAAAGATCGTCATGGTAATGAATGAATTACGCGAAATAATGAATTGAACTCCATGGTCCAGCTCAAGGAACATTTACCAGGTCTCGAAAATACGCTTTTTGACTGATTTCATGTTAATCGTATGCAATTGCCAAATTAACCACAGTATATGGATGCTACAAAAGGGTAATCCACGTTAGATACTAACTGCGAGGTGTAACGTACTTTGTGAGGCTACATCACTTTTTCGAACCAAGTGGACTGTGGCCATCGATACAGACCATGTACCTTGTTGGTCCACAAGATAATGAATAACAGTAGGAATATTTGCAACTAAAAGCCGTTAAAATTGCATCTGCATCAACTCAAAAGAATGAAAATCATTTCCAACGGAAAGTTGAAATACAATTATGATCAACTGCTCCATGTCGTTATCTTGAGTTCAATTAAGTGTGGCCTTGTTTTTAGTGCTCCGGCATCATGCAATAATGAAATGAAATGGTGGAGAAAACACAATCACTGCCAAATAACAGATGTCTTGTCAATAAAGATTTAGAATTATAAAACCATAGCTACTTAGTTTCTAGTTGAAAGTTTACATAGTAAACATGGAGAAAAATCGAATACATAACAATGCTACCAAGAAACATACTTTGAAAGAATTTTTACGAAATTCAATAAATTTCATTTACGAATTCAAAACGATTACAAAAGGGGAATTGTTTTGGCATTGATGGACTACTATGTTGCATCTGTACAGCTAAGAAATTTGTCCTAATACATGCTGATTCTGTTTATTATCGTAATCTGGTGAGTAGTTCGTTTCCACAGGATGAAGTTGCTGGCTTCTTTATACAGGGCTGAGAACGGCAGTTCGCTTCGGTTAATCGCCTAAATCATATAACAGTCCAAATCGCCGTTAAAACCTATTCCCTAAACGAAATTGCTAGTACAGCCTTATAGAAAACCTAAAAATCAGTAGTTCTGTAAGTCTTCGACATCTAATGCCGACCGTATTAGTTTTAAAAAAATGAAGTATAGTCGAATAACACGAACACCTTGTAGAAATTGACTACAGAGATGTTAAGATCTGTTTTTTATGTTTACTTCGGACCTTACTCGGAAGAGCATTACCCATATGGTGGATATTATTCTCGATCAAGGTAAGTGGCGGGGAGTAACCAAAAAGCTACTCGGAATAAAAGCGTAAACACTACGTAGTTCTTCAAGAAGGTCTAAATTTTTAGTTTCAGGAATGTGAGAGAATCAGATCAGATACAATCCTAAAATAGAATATCGTTCATAATCTCTATAATTCTACTAGATCAACATGATACTTTAGTATTACATCGCAGCCAAGGGAATATATATATATATATATGTTGTCAGTTACTATTTTCAGCCCATATAACTTATTTTAGCTTCTGGACAGGCCAATTTATCCGTTCTTCTTGATTCACGTTACTCCACAATCCTCACCAGTCTCAGTTTCAGTTTCAACTTGGAAAGGACAGGAGGCTTGATGGCATGTGTTAGTCCTAGCAATGGTGTTCTCTCAGTTAATCCAACTTTCCTTTGAAAGAATCGACGGATGGAGCTTCAACCACGTGCTGAGGTAATGAATTCCACTCGTTGATGATTCGGTAGGAAAGTCGATAATCAGCCGACAAGTAATTTGTTCTGGGCTTGTGAACATTTTTGGAGTGTCCTCGTAAATTCGCTGTTTTGGAAGACAAGAAAAAAGAGGGCATATCAGGTGCAAAGTTATCACTAAGCAATCTGAAAACTATAATGAAGTCAGATCTAGTTCTACGAAATGACAAAGGGAATAGGTTTAGCTTGGCCAGTCGAGCATCATACGGAGGCTTCGCTATTCCGGGAATCAGCTTAGTTGCTGTTCTCTGAACCTTTTCCAAAAGCTCACTGTCTTTTTTTAAGCAGGGGCCGGCCGCTTGCATGCAGTACTCAAGTTTAGGACGTACGAACAGTGAATACAAAGTCAAAAACCTTTTAGTATCGACATGAGTAAAAGCCCTACGTATTGACCATAAAGTTATGAAAGCTTTGGCGCTTATTGCACGGCAGTGTGCAGTAGTCATCAGATCTTGGCTAACGATGACTCCTAAGTCATTATGTGTCTGGACAACAGGTAGCTCAGTGTTACTCATCGTGTATGTATCTGTACCTTGATGACCAATATGCATCACAACACACTTGGAAGTATTCATCGGCAGCTGCCAGATATGACATAATTCGGATAATTTCTTCAGGTCATTTTGGAGTTCCAAGCTATCACCCTTACATCGTATCATTCTCCATATCTTGACATCGTCAGCATATAGCAAGACCGATGATGATAATAGGAGAGGAAGGTCATTTATATACAAGAGGAATAGCACTGGCCTCAAACTGTACCCTGGGACACTCCACTAAGCTCAGTTTCCCAGCTAGATAACTTTGAGTTTACCCGTATTCTTTGTTGGCGCCCAACAAGGAAGTCTTCTATCCACATCATAGATTGCCTCCAATTCCAACATTTTTTAGCTCATATAACAGCCAGTTGTGAGAAATTTTGTCAAAAGCTTTGCTGAAGTCGATGTAGGCTACGTCTACAGGTAACTTTTCGTCTTTAAGAGCGCACATTTTAAAAGCGATGTGCGTTGGACGGGAATCGAACCCGGGCCGCCCGCATGGCAGGCGAGCATTCTACCACTGAACCACCGACGCCCAATACTATCAATAACTATATTTTTTCGTTTAGTGTCAAATGCAATGTATCATGACCCGTATCTCGCCATAATCAAAAATTTTTTTTCTATTATTTGAGTGTAGATGTCCAGAAACTAACTAGTTCGCTAATTCTGTCACGAAAAATTAAGTTTTCATAAGACTTCACTCGTACTGTTGTCCCTTGGCACTGACAAACTTGCTGAGCGTGTTGATTTCCGATTAATTTTCTAACAATGAGTTAGATTTTCTGCTTTTAAGAAGAAGAACGGTTAAAAAGACCATAAATCTGAGATTTGGATACTCGTGTCCGTTGCATAGAATCATATCTTATCGATTAAAAATCAAAAAGAAAGGTTTTTTCGATCAACAAGTTTAAAAATTCGGAATAAGAATCATTTGTAAAATGTTTTAAATAGGTGGACTTTTGGTTTGTTTACATGATTGGAAGGTACCTTGCGGTGACTCGCGCGGTCATTTTGAATGTGTGGAACACTTGATGTTTTCTTTGGACGGCTTCTTCTCCGAACTTTCTCGGTGTACTAGTTTGGTAACCAGTTATTTGTTTCGTATAATGTGACTTAGCTTCAATCCATAGTTCCAAGTGTTTGTGATGTTGGACGGCTTGATAATACTCCCAATTTTACTTCCGAATATCTGGAGTCGGAAGAAGTTTACGCAGGACTACCTACTGTTTTCAACTCTAAATGCATCAAAAAACATCTTGAAGACTGTTTAAAGGCATTGGAAGGTACGCCAAAACATCCTGACCAATCGGTCCGTCAACTGTTAACGCGAGTCGAACTACTTGGAATTCTTGCTTCCTGTCAGAATCTTGTAAGTATTCTAGTTAATTATGTATTGTCTACCTATCTATTTAAACGCCCTGGAATTTTTTTGCGAGCTAGAAAGGTGTAAAGTGTATTGTAATGTGCTTTGTATTGATTGAGGAAATAGGTTTGTACATATACCTATTTAAAATGATTTTTATTTTAATTACATTAATATATTCTTTAATCCTCGTGAACTCTTGCAAATCATTTAAAACCAAGACTGCTGAATTAATCTAAGGGTTACTTTCACTGCAACTCTGATGTCTTACATACTTATGGTCAGTATGTACTCATGTCCCGAAATTCTTATTAAAATCGGCTGCCATATTACAGCCAGCTTTTCATCTTCGATTCAGTCCCATAAGACTAAACTCATTATTACAGAAGCGAAAGTCATTTGCATTGTGTATATAAAAGGTATTAGTTAAATTCAATGTTGCGTAACAATACTCAAAAGCAATTAAAAATGTTTATTATGAGACATCACTACGGCATATGTGAAGTTGGTTGACAAGTCGTGGCGTACGAGACTTTGTTGAATTACCTCTAAAACCCACAAGTACCCCTTTTGGCTAGCAGCGCTTGTTTCTAAATAAATGTAGACATTTGTTTCAACTTCGTAAACTCAAGCACACTGTCTCTCGGACCCCAGGCAGTGACTCGAGAACGTTTAGATAAAGCTGAATTTTCACCATAGGTGAGCTGCTGTCTAGGTCGAAACGGATACATAAAGTAGGAATAAGAGAGCGTGAATAAATGACGTGGTAGAGTAATAATAACAATAATAATAATAATAGTACGAGTTATTTCAATGTTAATCAGATAGAAAGGAATATTTTCCATAAGCAAATAGTTCATCATGGTTTTAGTGCGTGGGCTGAGATACTGCCCGGGTACCCAAACCGAAGCAGGTGGTTTTCTTAGGGGGCCACACCCCGAGCCTTTGTCCTAAGGGTCTAGTTCACAAGGCAGTGGAGCATCGTGAGGAGATGCAGTCCCATGGAAGGCTGTGACCAAAAGTTGGTTCATACGCCATTTGTTCCCGCAGGATACTGGAGCCCATGTGTACCATTGAATTGGGATCCGGTTATAGCGCCGCACATTCGCTTTTCGTCCTCTCATTTTCGTAAACAACACCCCCGCCACGAGAAGGCAGTGAGTAGGACTTCCCTGGCAGAGGCTGTATACGCGTGGCCGTGTGAGAGTATTTCGAGAGGGAGGGTAAACCCTCCCCGCTCTCGGCCATACCAGGGCATTTGGGGGCCCAGAGACGGTGTAACGCAGTGGCTAGAGACGTTATCAGATATGGCTCAGAATAGAAGCCAGTGGCGATCCTGCTGTAACCTTCTTTTACTTTCTTCATAAAAAGTGGTTGTATCTTCCTTAACTGAAAGATTTCTTCTGATTGTACCTTTTCGTTTTCCCCATCATTGTTCTCTCTTTTTTTTATAATTCCCCACGTTCATTACTTTTTTTTTTCTCCTCTTCAAATTATCATTGTTTTGTGTGGTGCATATATATTTGGTGCCCCCCTGTACCAATATTTATGTGTTCAAATAAATAAATAAATAAAATAAAATAAACTCAAGCACTGGTTTCTGAAATGTTTATACACAGTGTTTCAAGGCTGAGGATATATAACCGTATTGTTGTGAAGGCTTTCCATGATTAAACGACGAAGATGCCAATTGTTTGAATCGGTGAATGGATACAGTTATATAATGTGGGTGAGTGATGGTTACTCACAACAAAATTTTATTGGCTGGAGCCTTCGAACGATTAAGAATGGAGAAAAGAATACTAACCATTATAGTTTTTCTTGTAATAAAACAAAATGTTTGTATATATATATATATATATATATATATCCATGTAATATATCAGTATGAAATTATTCCTTACAAACTGTTTAAGATTAGACTAGATTAAGACTAGACCATATTATTGCAACTATCTAATCAAGATATCTAGTTTAAGAATAAATTGGAGTTAAGCTAAAATATTTTTTATGTAGTCCGGCCTTTTATTCATTTTAATCCACGTTAGAAGTGTAGAACTAGGAAGTTTATTGTTTGAGTGATGTTCGTTAAAAATCAAGTCCTGAAATCCTACTTGGCGATTTTACGGGACGTCTTCAATATTGCTATTGGACTTTTCGAATGTAAATCATCTGTTAGCATTTGAATGTAGTGGATGTTATATCTAGACACGTCTCGTTTCCAGTTCCATTTATGTTATTTCATTATTTTTCATTTACCAGCTTCCACTACGTACGTCTGATTTAATGATTTTTTAAAAAATAAAATGGTTTACGTACTTTTATGTGCTCACACTTACCTCCAAAACTTTTGTTAGTTCGAATTGGAATCGTCAATATGGAAAGTAAGAATAAAGCGTCTATATGTTATAACTCAGATATGCCATCAAATACGCTCGCAGGTATCGCGGTGGTTAATCAAAGCCAGACGTGCCGATGAACTCATATCTAAACTTTCCATCTCTGCATACATAGACCAAGCTAAATCTATCGGTTCAGTTGGAGTGGCTAGCTGATGCACAGTTTTGTGATTTATAAATCATCCTCGTCCTTTGTTTGTCTGACTATCAGTTTGTTTATTAATCTTGGCTCAACCCTTTCTACGTATTATCATTTGATACAGTGTAATTACCAAAACGCTCTGGACTCATTCTGGCGCGTTGCTGACTAAATCTATGTAGTGAGATTCTGATTGCAATACAGTTCTGGGGTATTATATTGCAATGTAACTGATGGACATTCTAGTGTCAGGGTCATTACTTAAACAATCAGACATCAAATGTTTGGTATGAACTCAGAAGGCGATCGAACAAATCGAGGTTTTTCCGATTTTATACGACTACGTTCTTCTGTATAGTTCGTGAATCGTATTCAACAATTATATCAAAGCGTAACCATCTTAAGTACCTCATGATATCTTATTGTTAGGTTAAAATTAAACCCTAAATTATCCAGCTAGCGAATTCCCTACCATAAAATATCGTAAAATATATCACAAAATGGTTGATGAGTATGATTGTTGCGTATACTGAGCTAAGGAGACTGAACCATTTCTACATTAGACGTTAGATCACTGATCATTGAACAGTTTTTTAAAGATCGTCATGGTAATGAATGAATTACGCGAAATAATGAATTGAACTCCATGGTCCAGCTCAAGGAACATTTACCAGGTCTCGAAAATACGCTTTTTGACTGATTTCATGTTAATCGTATGCAATTGCCAAATTAACCACAGTATATGGATGCTACAAAAGGGTAATCCACGTTAGATACTAACTGCGAGGTGTAACGTACTTTGTGAGGCTACATCACTTTTTCGAACCAAGTGGACTGTGGCCATCGATACAGACCATGTACCTTGTTGGTCCACAAGATAATGAATAACAGTAGGAATATTTGCAACTAAAAGCCGTTAAAATTGCATCTGCATCAACTCAAAAGAATGAAAATCATTTCCAACGGAAAGTTGAAATACAATTATGATCAACTGCTCCATGTCGTTATCTTGAGTTCAATTAAGTGTGGCCTTGTTTTTAGTGCTCCGGCATCATGCAATAATGAAATGAAATGGTGGAGAAAACACAATCACTGCCAAATAACAGATGTCTTGTCAATAAAGATTTAGAATTATAAAACCATAGCTACTTAGTTTCTAGTTGAAAGTTTACATAGTAAACATGGAGAAAAATCGAATACATAACAATGCTACCAAGAAACATACTTTGAAAGAATTTTTACGAAATTCAATAAATTTCATTTACGAATTCAAAACGATTACAAAAGGGGAATTGTTTTGGCATTGATGGACTACTATGTTGCATCTGTACAGCTAAGAAATTTGTCCTAATACATGCTGATTCTGTTTATTATCGTAATCTGGTGAGTAGTTCGTTTCCACAGGATGAAGTTGCTGGCTTCTTTATACAGGGCTGAGAACGGCAGTTCGCTTCGGTTAATCGCCTAAATCATATAACAGTCCAAATCGCCGTTAAAACCTATTCCCTAAACGAAATTGCTAGTACAGCCTTATAGAAAACCTAAAAATCAGTAGTTCTGTAAGTCTTCGACATCTAATGCCGACCGTATTAGTTTTAAAAAAATGAAGTATAGTCGAATAACACGAACACCTTGTAGAAATTGACTACAGAGATGTTAAGATCTGTTTTTTATGTTTACTTCGGACCTTACTCGGAAGAGCATTACCCATATGGTGGATATTATTCTCGATCAAGGTAAGTGGCGGGGAGTAACCAAAAAGCTACTCGGAATAAAAGCGTAAACACTACGTAGTTCTTCAAGAAGGTCTAAATTTTTAGTTTCAGGAATGTGAGAGAATCAGATCAGATACAATCCTAAAATAGAATATCGTTCATAATCTCTATAATTCTACTAGATCAACATGATACTTTAGTATTACATCGCAGCCAAGGGAATATATATATATATATATATATATGTTGTCAGTTACTATTTTCAGCCCATATAACTTATTTTAGCTTCTGGACAGGCCAATTTATCCGTTCTTCTTGATTCACGTTACTCCACAATCCTCACCAGTCTCAGTTTCAGTTTCAACTTGGAAAGGACAGGAGGCTTGATGGCATGTGTTAGTCCTAGCAATGGTGTTCTCTCAGTTAATCCAACTTTCCTTTGAAAGAATCGACGGATGGAGCTTCAACCACGTGCTGAGGTAATGAATTCCACTCGTTGATGATTCGGTAGGAAAGTCGATAATCAGCCGACAAGTAATTTGTTCTGGGCTTGTGAACATTTTTGGAGTGTCCTCGTAAATTCGCTGTTTTGGAAGACAAGAAAAAAGAGGGCATATCAGGTGCAAAGTTATCACTAAGCAATCTGAAAACTATAATGAAGTCAGATCTAGTTCTACGAAATGACAAAGGGAATAGGTTTAGCTTGGCCAGTCGAGCATCATACGGAGGCTTCGCTATTCCGGGAATCAGCTTAGTTGCTGTTCTCTGAACCTTTTCCAAAAGCTCACTGTCTTTTTTTAAGCAGGGGCCGGCCGCTTGCATGCAGTACTCAAGTTTAGGACGTACGAACAGTGAATACAAAGTCAAAAACCTTTTAGTATCGACATGAGTAAAAGCCCTACGTATTGACCATAAAGTTATGAAAGCTTTGGCGCTTATTGCACGGCAGTGTGCAGTAGTCATCAGATCTTGGCTAACGATGACTCCTAAGTCATTATGTGTCTGGACAACAGGTAGCTCAGTGTTACTCATCGTGTATGTATCTGTACCTTGATGACCAATATGCATCACAACACACTTGGAAGTATTCATCGGCAGCTGCCAGATATGACATAATTCGGATAATTTCTTCAGGTCATTTTGGAGTTCCAAGCTATCACCCTTACATCGTATCATTCTCCATATCTTGACATCGTCAGCATATAGCAAGACCGATGATGATAATAGGAGAGGAAGGTCATTTATATACAAGAGGAATAGCACTGGCCTCAAACTGTACCCTGGGACACTCCACTAAGCTCAGTTTCCCAGCTAGATAACTTTGAGTTTACCCGTATTCTTTGTTGGCGCCCAACAAGGAAGTCTTCTATCCACATCATAGATTGCCTCCAATTCCAACATTTTTTAGCTCATATAACAGCCAGTTGTGAGAAATTTTGTCAAAAGCTTTGCTGAAGTCGATGTAGGCTACGTCTACAGGTAACTTTTCGTCTTTAAGAGCGCACATTTTAAAAGCGATGTGCGTTGGACGGGAATCGAACCCGGGCCGCCCGCATGGCAGGCGAGCATTCTACCACTGAACCACCGACGCCCAATACTATCAATAACTATATTTTTTCGTTTAGTGTCAAATGCAATGTATCATGACCCGTATCTCGCCATAATCAAAAATTTTTTTTCTATTATTTGAGTGTAGATGTCCAGAAACTAACTAGTTCGCTAATTCTGTCACGAAAAATTAAGTTTTCATAAGACTTCACTCGTACTGTTGTCCCTTGGCACTGACAAACTTGCTGAGCGTGTTGATTTCCGATTAATTTTCTAACAATGAGTTAGATTTTCTGCTTTTAAGAAGAAGAACGGTTAAAAAGACCATAAATCTGAGATTTGGATACTCGTGTCCGTTGCATAGAATCATATCTTATCGATTAAAAATCAAAAAGAAAGGTTTTTTCGATCAACAAGTTTAAAAATTCGGAATAAGAATCATTTGTAAAATGTTTTAAATAGGTGGACTTTTGGTTTGTTTACATGATTGGAAGGTACCTTGCGGTGACTCGCGCGGTCATTTTGAATGTGTGGAACACTTGATGTTTTCTTTGGACGGCTTCTTCTCCGAACTTTCTCGGTGTACTAGTTTGGTAACCAGTTATTTGTTTCGTATAATGTGACTTAGCTTCAATCCATAGTTCCAAGTGTTTGTGATGTTGGACGGCTTGATAATACTCCCAATTTTACTTCCGAATATCTGGAGTCGGAAGGAGTTTACGCAGGACTACCTACTGTTTTCAACTCTAAATGCATCAAAAAACATCTTGAAGACTGTTTAAAGGCATTGGAAGGTACGCCAAAACATCCTGACCAATCGGTCCGTCAACTGTTAACGCGAGTCGAACTACTTGGAATTCTTGCTTCCTGTCAGAATCTTGTAAGTATTCTAGTTAATTATGTATTGTCTACCTATCTATTTAAACGCCCTGGAATTTTTTTGCGAGCTAGAAAGGTGTAAAGTGTATTGTAATGTGCTTTGTATTGATTGAGGAAATAGGTTTGTACATATACCTATTTAAAATGATTTTTATTTTAATTACATTAAAATATTCTTTAATCCTCGTGAACTCTTGCAAATCATTTAAAACCAAGACTGCTGAATTAATCTAAGGGTTACTTTCACTGCAACTCTGATGTCTTACATACTTATGGTCAGTATGTACTCATGTCCCGAAATTCTTATTAAAATCGGCTGCCATATTACAGCCAGCTTTTCATCTTCGATTCAGTCCCATAAGACTAAACTCATTATTACAGAAGCGAAAGTCATTTGCATTGTGTATATAAAAGGTATTAGTTAAATTCAATGTTGCGTAACAATACTCAAAAGCAATTAAAAATGTTTATTATGAGACATCACTACGGCATATGTGAAGTTGGTTGACAAGTCGTGGCGTACGAGACTTTGTTGAATTACCTCTAAAACCCACAAGTACCCCTTTTGGCTAGCAGCGCTTGTTTCTAAATAAATGTAGACATTTGTTTCAACTTCGTAAACTCAAGCACACTGTCTCTCGGACCCCAGGCAGTGACTCGAGAACGTTTAGATAAAGCTGAATTTTCACCATAGGTGAGCTGCTGTCTAGGTCGAAACGGATACATAAAGTAGGAATAAGAGAGCGTGAATAAATGACGTGGTAGAGTAATAATAACAATAATAATAATAGTACGAGTTATTTCAATGTTAATCAGATAGAAAGGAATATTTTCCATAAGCAAATAGTTCATCATGGTTTTAGTGCGTGGGCTGAGATACTGCCCGGGTACCCAAACCGAAGCAGGTAGTTTTCTTAGGGGGCCACACCCCGAGCCTTTGTCCTAAGGGTCTAGTTCACAAGGCAGTGGAGCATCGTGAGGAGATGCAGTCCCATGGAAGGCTGTGACCAAAAGTTGGTTCATACGCCATTTGTTCCCGCAGGATACTGGAGCCCATGTGTACCATTGAATTGGGATCCGGTTATAGCGCCGCACATTCGCTTTTCGTCCTCTCATTTTCGTAAACAACACCCCCGCCACGAGAAGGCAGTGAGTAGGACTTCCCTGGCAGAGGCTGTATACGCGTGGCCGTGTGAGAGTATTTCGAGAGGGAGGGTAAACCCTCCCCGCTCTCGGCCATACCAGGGCATTTGGGGGCCCAGAGACGGTGTAACGCAGTGGCTAGAGACGTTATCAGATATGGCTCAGAATAGAAGCCAGTGGCGATCCTGCTGTAACCTTCTTTTACTTTCTTCATAAAAAGTGGTTGTATCTTCCTTAACTGAAAGATTTCTTCTGATTGTACCTTTTCGTTTTCCCCATCATTGTTCTCTCTTGTTTTTATAGTTTCCCACGTTCATTACTTTTTTGTTCTCCTCTTCAAATTATCATTGTTGTGTGTGGTGAATATATATTTGGTGCCCCCCTGTACCAATATTTATGTGTTCAAATAAATAAATAAATAAAATAAAATAAACCTAAGCACTGGTTTCTGAAATGTTTATACACAGTGTTTCGAGGCTGAGGATATGTAACCGTATTGCTGTGAAGGCTTTCCATGATTAAACGACGAAGATGCCAATGGTTTGAATCGGTGAATGGATACAGTTATATAATGTGGGTGAGTGATGGTTACTCACAACAAAATTTTATTGGCTGGAGCCGTCGCACGATTAAGAATGGAGAAAAAGATACTAACCATTATAGTTTTTCTTGTAATAAAACAAAATGTTTGTATATATATATATATATATATATATATCCATGTAATATATCAGTATGAAATTATTCCTTACAAACTGTTTAAGATTAGACTAGATTAAGACTAGACCATATTATTGCAACTATCTAATCAAGATATCTAGTTTAAGAATAAATTGGAGTTAAGCTAAAATATTTTTTATGTAGTCCGGCCTTTTATTCATTTTAATCCACGTTAGAAGTGTAGAACTAGGAAGTTTATTGTTTGAGTGATGTTCGTTAAAAATCAAGTCCTGAAATCCTACTTGGCGATTTTACGGGACGTCTTCAATATTGCTATTGGACTTTTCGAATGTAAATCATCTGTTAGCATTTGAATGTAGTGGATGTTATATCTAGACACGTCTCGTTTCCAGTTCCATTTATGTTATTTCATTATTTTTCATTTACCAGCTTCCACTACGTACGTCTGATTTAATGATTTTTTAAAAAATAAAATGGTTTACGTACTTTTATGTGCTCACACTTACCTCCAAAACTTTTGTTAGTTCGAATTGGAATCGTCAATATGGAAAGTAAGAATAAAGCGTCTATATGTTATAACTCAGATATGCCATCAAATACGCTCGCAGGTATCGCGGTGGTTAATCAAAGCCAGACGTGCCGATGAACTCATATCTAAACTTTCCATCTCTGCATACATAGACCAAGCTAAATCTATCGGTTCAGTTGGAGTGGCTAGCTGATGCACAGTTTTGTGATTTATAAATCATCCTCGTCCTTTGTTTGTCTGACTATCAGTTTGTTTATTAATCTTGGCTCAACCCTTTCTACGTATTATCATTTGATACAGTGTAATTACCAAAACGCTCTGGACTCATTCTGGCGCGTTGCTGACTAAATCTATGTAGTGAGATTCTGATTGCAATACAGTTCTGGGGTATTATATTGCAATGTAACTGATGGACATTCTAGTGTCAGGGTCATTACTTAAACAATCAGACATCAAATGTTTGGTATGAACTCAGAAGGCGATCGAACAAATCGAGGTTTTTCCGATTTTATACGACTACGTTCTTCTGTATAGTTCGTGAATCGTATTCAACAATTATATCAAAGCGTAACCATCTTAAGTACCTCATGATATCTTATTGTTAGGTTAAAATTAAACCCTAAATTATCCAGCTAGCGAATTCCCTACCATAAATTTTCGTAAAATATATCACAAAATGGTTGATGAGTATGATTGTTGCGTATACTGAGCTAAGGAGACTGAACCATTTCTACATTAGACGTTAGATCACTGATCATTGAACAGTTTTTTAAAGATCGTCATGGTAATGAATGAATTACGCGAAATAATGAATTGAACTCCATGGTCCAGCTCAAGGAACATTTACCAGGTCTCGAAAATACGCTTTTTGACTGATTTCATGTTAATCGTATGCAATTGCCAAATTAACCACAGTATATGGATGCTACAAAAGGGTAATCCACGTTAGATACTAACTGCGAGGTGTAACGTACTTTGTGAGGCTACATCACTTTTTCGAACCAAGTGGACTGTGGCCATCGATACAGACCATGTACCTTGTTGGTCCACAAGATAATGAATAACAGTAGGAATATTTGCAACTAAAAGCCGTTAAAATTGCATCTGCATCAACTCAAAAGAATGAAAATCATTTCCAACGGAAAGTTGAAATACAATTATGATCAACTGCTCCATGTCGTTATCTTGAGTTCAATTAAGTGTGGCCTTGTTTTTTAGTGCTCCGGCATCATGCAATAATGAAATGAAATGGTGGAGAAAACACAATCACTGCCAAATAACAGATGTCTTGTCAATAAAGATTTAGAATTATAAAACCATAGCTACTTAGTTTCTAGTTGAAAGTTTACATAGTAAACATGGAGAAAAATCGAATACATAACAATGCTACCAAGAAACATACTTTGAAAGAATTTTTACGAAATTCAATAAATTTCATTTACGAATTCAAAACGATTACAAAAGGGGAATTGTTTTGGCATTGATGGACTACTATGTTGCATCTGTACAGCTAAGAAATTTGTCCTAATACATGCTGATTCTGTTTATTATCGTAATCTGGTGAGTAGTTCGTTTCCACAGGATGAAGTTGCTGGCTTCTTTATACAGGGCTGAGAACGGCAGTTTGCTTCGGTTAATCGCCTAAATCATATAACAGTCCAAATCGCCGTTAAAACCTATTCCCTAAACGAAATTGCTAGTACAGCCTTATAGAAAACCTAAAAATCAGTAGTTCTGTAAGTCTTCGACATCTAATGCCGACCGTATTAGTTTTAAAAAAATGAAGTATAGTCGAATAACACGAACACCTTGTAGAAATTGACTACAGAGATGTTAAGATCTGTTTTTTATGTTTACTTCGGACCTTACTCGGAAGAGCATTACCCATATGGTGGATATTATTCTCGATCAAGGTAAGTGGCGGGGAGTAACCAAAAAGCTACTCGGAATAAAAGCGTAAACACTACGTAGTTCTTCAAGAAGGTCTAAATTTTTAGTTTCAGGAATGTGAGAGAATCAGATCAGATACAATCCTAAAATAGAATATCGTTCATAATCTCTATAATTCTACTAGATCAACATGATACTTTAGTATTACATCGCAGCCAAGGGAATATATATATATATATATATATGTTGTCAGTTACTATTTTCAGCCCATATAACTTATTTTAGCTTCTGGACAGGCCAATTTATCCGTTCTTCTTGATTCACGTTACTCCACAATCCTCACCAGTCTCAGTTTCAGTTTCAACTTGGAAAGGACAGGAGGCTTGATGGCATGTGTTAGTCCTAGCAATGGTGTTCTCTCAGTTAATCCAACTTTCCTTTGAAAGAATCGACGGATGGAGCTTCAACCACGTGCTGAGGTAATGAATTCCACTCGTTGATGATTCGGTAGGAAAGTCGATAATCAGCCGACAAGTAATTTGTTCTGGGCTTGTGAACATTTTTGGAGTGTCCTCGTAAATTCGCTGTTTTGGAAGACAAGAAAAAAGAGGGCATATCAGGTGCAAAGTTATCACTAAGCAATCTGAAAACTATAATGAAGTCAGATCTAGTTCTACGAAATGACAAAGGGAATAGGTTTAGCTTGGCCAGTCGAGCATCATACGGAGGCTTCGCTATTCCGGGAATCAGCTTAGTTGCTGTTCTCTGAACCTTTTCCAAAAGCTCACTGTCTTTTTTTAAGCAGGGGCCGGCCGCTTGCATGCAGTACTCAAGTTTAGGACGTACGAACAGTGAATACAAAGTCAAAAACCTTTTAGTATCGACATGAGTAAAAGCCCTACGTATTGACCATAAAGTTATGAAAGCTTTGGCGCTTATTGCACGGCAGTGTGCAGTAGTCATCAGATCTTGGCTAACGATGACTCCTAAGTCATTATGTGTCTGGACAACAGGTAGCTCAGTGTTACTCATCGTGTATGTATCTGTACCTTGATGACCAATATGCATCACAACACACTTGGAAGTATTCATCGGCAGCTGCCAGATATGACATAATTCGGATAATTTCTTCAGGTCATTTTGGAGTTCCAAGCTATCACCCTTACATCGTATCATTCTCCATATCTTGACATCGTCAGCATATAGCAAGACCGATGATGATAATAGGAGAGGAAGGTCATTTATATACAAGAGGAATAGCACTGGCCTCAAACTGTACCCTGGGACACTCCACTAAGCTCAGTTTCCCAGCTAGATAACTTTGAGTTTACCCGTATTCTTTGTTGGCGCCCAACAAGGAAGTCTTCTATCCACATCATAGATTGCCTCCAATTCCAACATTTTTTAGCTCATATAACAGCCAGTTGTGAGAAATTTTGTCAAAAGCTTTGCTGAAGTCGATGTAGGCTACGTCTACAGGTAACTTTTCGTCTTTAAGAGCGCACATTTTAAAAGCGATGTGCGTTGGACGGGAATCGAACCCGGGCCGCCCGCATGGCAGGCGAGCATTCTACCACTGAACCACCGACGCCCAATACTATCAATAACTATATTTTTTCGTTTAGTGTCAAATGCAATGTATCATGACCCGTATCTCGCCATAATCAAAAATTTTTTTTCTATTATTTGAGTGTAGATGTCCAGAAACTAACTAGTTCGCTAATTCTGTCACGAAAAATTAAGTTTTCATAAGACTTCACTCGTACTGTTGTCCCTTGGCACTGACAAACTTGCTGAGCGTGTTGATTTCCGATTAATTTTCTAACAATGAGTTAGATTTTCTGCTTTTAAGAAGAAGAACGGTTAAAAAGACCATAAATCTGAGATTTGGATACTCGTGTCCGTTGCATAGAATCATATCTTATCGATTAAAAATCAAAAAGAAAGGTTTTTTCGATCAACAAGTTTAAAAATTCGGAATAAGAATCATTTGTAAAATGTTTTAAATAGGTGGACTTTTGGTTTGTTTACATGATTGGAAGGTACCTTGCGGTGACTCGCGCGGTCATTTTGAATGTGTGGAACACTTGATGTTTTCTTTGGACGGCTTCTTCTCCGAACTTTCTCGGTGTACTAGTTTGGTAACCAGTTATTTGTTTCGTATAATGTGACTTAGCTTCAATCCATAGTTCCAAGTGTTTGTGATGTTGGACGGCTTGATAATACTCCCAATTTTACTTCCGAATATCTGGAGTCGGAAGAAGTTTACGCAGGACTACCTACTGTTTTCAACTCTAAATGCATCAAAAAACATCTTGAAGACTGTTTAAAGGCATTGGAAGGTACGCCAAAACATCCTGACCAATCGGTCCGTCAACTGTTAACGCGAGTCGAACTACTTGGAATTCTTGCTTCCTGTCAGAATCTTGTAAGTATTCTAGTTAATTATGTATTGTCTACCTATCTATTTAAACGCCCTGGAATTTTTTTGCGAGCTAGAAAGGTGTAAAGTGTATTGTAATGTGCTTTGTATTGATTGAGGAAATAGGTTTGTACATATACCTATTTAAAATGATTTTTATTTTAATTACATTAATATATTCTTTAATCCTCGTGAACTCTTGCAAATCATTTAAAACCAAGACTGCTGAATTAATCTAAGGGTTACTTTCACTGCAACTCTGATGTCTTACATACTTATGGTCAGTATGTACTCATGTCCCGAAATTCTTATTAAAATCGGCTGCCATATTACAGCCAGCTTTTCATCTTCGATTCAGTCCCATAAGACTAAACTCATTATTACAGAAGCGAAAGTCATTTGCATTGTGTATATAAAAGGTATTAGTTAAATTCAATGTTGCGTAACAATACTCAAAAGCAATTAAAAATGTTTATTATGAGACATCACTACGGCATATGTGAAGTTGGTTGACAAGTCGTGGCGTACGAGACTTTGTTGAATTACCTCTAAAACCCACAAGTACCCCTTTTGGCTAGCAGCGCTTGTTTCTAAATAAATGTAGACATTTGTTTCAACTTCGTAAACTCAAGCACACTGTCTCTCGGACCCCAGGCAGTGACTCGAGAACGTTTAGATAAAGCTGAATTTTCACCATAGGTGAGCTGCTGTCTAGGTCGAAACGGATACATAAAGTAGGAATAAGAGAGCGTGAATAAATGACGTGGTAGAGTAATAATAACAATAATAATAATAGTACGAGTTATTTCAATGTTAATCAGATAGAAAGGAATATTTTCCATAAGCAAATAGTTCATCATGGTTTTAGTGCGTGGGCTGAGATACTGCCCGGGTACCCAAACCGAAGCAGGTAGTTTTCTTAGGGGGCCACACCCCGAGCCTTTGTCCTAAGGGTCTAGTTCACAAGGCAGTGGAGCATCGTGAGGAGATGCAGTCCCATGGAAGGCTGTGACCAAAAGTTGGTTCATACGCCATTTGTTCCCGCAGGATACTGGAGCCCATGTGTACCATTGAATTGGGATCCGGTTATAGCGCCGCACATTCGCTTTTCGTCCTCTCATTTTCGTAAACAACACCCCCGCCACGAGAAGGCAGTGAGTAGGACTTCCCTGGCAGAGGCTGTATACGCGTGGCCGTGTGAGAGTATTTCGAGAGGGAGGGTAAACCCTCCCCGCTCTCGGCCATACCAGGGCATTTGGGGGCCCAGAGACGGTGTAACGCAGTGGCTAGAGACGTTATCAGATATGGCTCAGAATAGAAGCCAGTGGCGATCCTGCTGTAACCTTCTTTTACTTTCTTCATAAAAAGTGGTTGTATCTTCCTTAACTGAAAGATTTCTTCTGATTGTACCTTTTCGTTTTCCCCATCATTGTTCTCTCTTTTTTTTATAATTCCCCACGTTCATTACTTTTTTTTTCTCCTCTTCAAATTATCATTGTTTTGTGTGGTGCATATATATTTGGTGCCCCCCTGTACCAATATTTATGTGTTCAAATAAATAAATAAATAAAATAAAATAAACTCAAGCACTGGTTTCTGAAATGTTTATACACAGTGTTTCAAGGCTGAGGATATATAACCGTATTGTTGTGAAGGCTTTCCATGATTAAACGACGAAGATGCCAATTGTTTGAATCGGTGAATGGATACAGTTATATAATGTGGGTGAGTGATGGTTACTCACAACAAAATTTTATTGGCTGGAGCCTTCGAACGATTAAGAATGGAGAAAAGAATACTAACCATTATAGTTTTTCTTGTAATAAAACAAAATGTTTGTATATATATATATATATATATATATATATATATATATATATATATCCATGTAATATATCAGTATGAAATTATTCCTTACAAACTGTTTAAGATTAGACTAGATTAAGACTAGACCATATTATTGCAACTATCTAATCAAGATATCTAGTTTAAGAATAAATTGGAGTTAAGCTAAAATATTTTTTATGTAGTCCGGCCTTTTATTCATTTTAATCCACGTTAGAAGTGTAGAACTAGGAAGTTTATTGTTTGAGTGATGTTCGTTAAAAATCAAGTCCTGAAATCCTACTTGGCGATTTTACGGGACGTCTTCAATATTGCTATTGGACTTTTCGAATGTAAATCATCTGTTAGCATTTGAATGTAGTGGATGTTATATCTAGACACGTCTCGTTTCCAGTTCCATTTATGTTATTTCATTATTTTTCATTTACCAGCTTCCACTACGTACGTCTGATTTAATGATTTTTTAAAAAATAAAATGGTTTACGTACTTTTATGTGCTCACACTTACCTCCAAAACTTTTGTTAGTTCGAATTGGAATCGTCAATATGGAAAGTAATGTTTACAATCAGCGACAACTCTGGACGATTTTTGGATGCTTCTTATGCTTTGACAAACTACTGTCTTTCAAAAATTTTTTCATATGAACAAAATGCTTCGGTTTATGATGCCCTGAATTCGATTCGTACCGAGGTTCTTTCAGTTCTTAACAACAGTAATGAAATCTTTGAGTCCACACATGAAGCTTGTTTGACAGGCCGACTCCCCACTCCACATGCACATTTCCAGTCGATGGTTGTATCCCTTGGAAGAGCCTACATAGAACACTATTTCAACGTAAGTTAAATATTCCGTCTATAATACGTGTTGCTCTATAATTTTGTCTGGGACCGAGGTTTTCATCAAATACTGTATTTTGATGTGCTGTGCTACCGAATAAAGTATAGAAACTACTTTTATCTTTATATGAGAGTTATCACCACACATTTGTAGTTTTTGTCATAGAGAAGAAAAATAGTACGAAGGAAACTGACATATCCAAAGTCACATTTAAAGCTGTTAACTAGCACAAATGCACACCTCTATTCATGTTATCATGGCTTGAACTGAAGTTCAAAATCTATCAAGCGTGATCCGAACGTTTAAGCACTTCACTGTTAGTGGTGACTTAAAAATACTTTTAAGATGATAAAAAGAATCGGTAATGTCTCTCGAATGTATGTTACTAAAGCTAGTTTTATATCCATGCATTGAAGTTACTTCTGACTGTAATTCGGTACAATGTTTATTCACATATCAACAATGTTTACTTCACGGTCAGAATCAGCAGTTACCGTCCCCGAATGTACGTACCCTAATCTCTGGTGTCCTGTAGTTGTGCTGTGCATTTGTAAACTCTTGAGTTGATAATAAACGAATCGAAATATGGATGAACCTGCGTACTTCTTTCGAGGAAATGTATTTCGGCATGAAGCCTCTCAACAGCTGATGAAGCTTTACTGTCACGGTTTGAATTTATGCCCTCGAAATATCAGCAAACCCTGTCGGCGATTCCCGGTTCAATGGATCTTAATTGCTTAATTCGATATAGATGGGTCGTGTCTAAATCCGTATGGATGAGACTACAATTTATGGACGACCTGTCAGCGACGCTTAAGTGGCCTTGAAGATGTCAACCTACTGACTAGGGTTAAATACGGGCTTTAAACCTGTGTGTAGAATAAGGTTTGTGGTGTACAGTCGATGTTCGTGGCTGCTACCTTGACGTGGTGGTCGAGCTTGCCTATCGTATAGACCCAACCGAGCTATATTGGCTGGAAAATATGTTCTTGTAGGTTCTACCATACCGTGCAGGTAGATTGGAGAACGGTATGTGTAAAAGCAGCAACACAAGGTCTGAGGGCGAAGTCGTACTGCTGAATTTAGAGGGGTGTGACAGCAGCAAGGTGTTTCCCTCGGACAACCAGTATCTGCAGCGATGCTGTCCTCTCACAAGGAAGGGAGGGGTTAGAAAAGGTTGACCCTAAAAATATCACACCTCACCTTACCTTACGGATTTTCGTCTCTGGCCGTAAAGCCCTTTGAAGAACGGAGCTAACACGTTTAAAACCTCCCGCAGAAAAACCGTGCGCGACTGGCCTCAATCAGTTGTCCCTTGGGCTCTGCAGTCACGCTCACGGGTCGTTAAGACCAAGGTTAATCCACCTTTTTCAGGTTCCTCAAAAATATCCTACCACGGTGTGGGCATCCGGGAAGTGATATCAGCCCTCATACCCGTAGCAACACACGAGAAAAGTTGGTCCCATTCAAGCCCTTCCAAGTGGACTGAGATATGTTGTTAGGTGTAGACTACCTAGTTGGGATCCGTGAGATGATAGCAACCGATGATTAGGGACCTTGAATGACATGGCTTAAAATCGCTTGCAATAGCGCAGGTGCATCCACTCTTTGTGTTCTCCCGAATCCTAATCTTCTGAATTCTTCATGTCCTTTTTTCTCTTCCCAAATTTATTTCACTGTATTATGCTTCTTGAATAACATCTTCAGACCCTAGTGTTTCCGATTACTGCTTATACTCGTACTATCTCTACCACTGTGCGATTTGAATCGACAACTGCATCTCTGTGCTAATGTGGTGTGGCAACTTGAACTGATGTACGAATGTACGAAGTTCTACGTTGTTGCTGACTGACTGATTAGGGATAGAGATTAGATTTAAGGTTTTTATCACGAACTGACATAAACTAAAATATCAAGACGCTATTTAGCCAATTTCGCGCCGAAATCTAAGACATGTCATCGTAAATCTGATTGGTTCGTCCATAGATTATAGTCTCACCTCCTTATGTGCTGTACCCTGAAAGCAAACAGTATAAATATTTATATGTATCGATTTCACCCATTTTTCTATCATCTTTAAAAATGGAAATAAATGTTCAAAAGTAACTTCCAGATTGAATATCCAGTTGTTCAGTCATACGCAACGTAGAACCCGGCACATATGTGTATCGGCTCAATTTCCCACACCACTAGCACATTGAGATCAAATTTTCAAGGTGGATTTCAGAGTCGTAGATGTAGTAACAGTGTTAGTGTTGATAGAAAGTATTAGCCATGAAAGATATAATTCAAGAAGAAAAAAAGGCTTAGTTTTTTAAACTAAGCTTATAAGGTAATTGGGGATTCTAGGTTAAAGAGAAATAAGAAAGGTGGATGACCTAGGGGCTAAACGATGTCACTCAAAATCTCTAACCATTGGTTGTGGTGATCACGTAGTATTGAACTAGTTAGTTTTGGTCGACCTACACGCATCACTCCAACAGTTGGTGGCTTTAGAAACTGATGCCACGTCTTGTTTAAAGAGCCACTAGCGCTCTTCCAACTTACTTGCATGACGATGTACACGGTGGATAGCCATATTTATTTATTTATTTGAACACATAAACCTTGGTACAATGGGGCACCACATAGATATGCGCCACACAATAACAACGAGGCTAGTAGCAGTTATTATTGATTTGTGTGAGGGCTGTGATACCGCCCGTGTGCCCAAACTGAAGCAGGCGGTTTTCTTAGTGGACCACACCAGGGACCTTTGACCTAAAGGTCTAATGCACAAGACAGTGGAGCAACGTTAGAAGATGCAGTCCAATGGTAGCCGATGACCAACAACAGTTTCATGTCATTTGTTCCTTCAAGATCCTGGAGCCCATGTGCACCATTGTTTCGAGATCAGAGTTTTCCAATTCCCATAGATGAATCCTCCATATCCACCAATCCGGTTAAAGTACCGAACGTACGCTTTCCGTCCTCTCAATTTCGAGAGTGGGGGAAGTCCGCTCTCCCTCTCGAAATGCTCTCACATGGCCATGCGTATATAGCCTCTGCCAGGGAAGTCCTACTCACTGCCTTCTCGTGGCGGGGGTGTTGTTTACAAAAATGAGAGGACGAAAAGCGAATGTCTGGCGCTTTAACCGGACCCCAAACCAATGGTGCACATGGGCTCCAGTATCCTGCGGGAACAAATGGCGTATGAACCAATCGTTGGTCACCGGCTACCATGGGACTGCATCTCCTCACGATGCTCCACTGCCTTGTGTATCAGACGTTCAGGTCAAAGGCTCGGGGTGTGGCCCCCTAAGAAAACCACCTGCTTCGGTTTGGGCACCCGAGCAGTATCACAGCCCTCACACAAATCAATTGAGATTTGTGTGGCGCATATGTATTTGGTGCCTCCCTGTACCTATACTTATGTGTTAAAATAAATAATAAATAAATAAATAAATAATAATAAATTTCGTAAACAACACCCCCGACACGAGAAGGCAGTGAGCGATTCGAGGAAGCGGACTCTCCCCACCCTCGACCGTATCAGGGATTTTGGGGGCCAGGATAATCATACGCAATGTATGTCACGATCACCTCGGTTGATGATGATGCACAACCTTACCAACCGATTTTTTCCATAATTACCTAGTACCCTGCCTCGAATCTCAGCATTACCAAGTCGAGAGGTCTGATGTGTACGAGCAATAATTCGAAGGCATCTATCACTGCATACTAGTAACCTATAAAGATCCCCTATTTTTAAGAGCCACATTTCATAATCATAAAGTAAAATGGGACGAACTATCATACAATATACTGGGACGTTAGTTGGAAAATGGATATCTCGCTTACGCCACCAATAACACGAGTTAGCAAAAGCCAACCTCCTTCTGGGTCCATGCTAAAATTTTGTCGGATGTAAACCCACGGGGCTTGGTTAGTTAAGGGGCATGACTAACACACTGAAATACTTCGCTCTATATCTTTAGTCTAGCGTTGAGGCAGACATTAACGCAGACTCATTGTCAAGAAATACACTTATGGTTTTGAGTCGGTAGATGCATCTGTGTTCTAGGACCTAATGAAAGGCTAATATGTGATCGATACATCTAGGCGTGAAATCAGCCCGGTTTTTTTCGTGTTTGCTGTTCACGAACCCTATTTAAGCGTTCGATTATTATCAAATCCAGTACTTTAGACTCTATATTAGGTAGACGTATTCTCCTGTGGTAATCACAAAACCATTTTTACTGGAACGACCTGCTATCGTGACCAGTCAGATGAAATTGTATCCAGTCTCAAGTCTAACTTATATCTCAGACAATCTAACACTTGAAACAACTAACATCCTTAAAGACCTAGAGTTTTAGTCAGAGTATGCTGTTCTCTGTTGCTTTAAATTGGCCTCAGCCATGGATTTGCATGTTGACATTTCATTCGCGTTGGTAGCTAGAATGAAGTTGAACTGTTATTTACATTTTTATGCCTACCGTTCCGGTCTCATAGGCTGTGATTACATTATCGTCCAGTCTTTTTCCAAAATAGACTAACAGCCGAATTTTCAATTCCAACTTCCTTAACAAATCTGAAAAGTTTTACTGTTGCCTGTCGCGACCTCTTTTTCGATTGCTTATGCTTTCGCTAGGAATGATCACTTTGTAGACGTTTTATTAGTCTAATTTTAAGTTTTTTTTGCTTCCTATCATGTTTCAAACCTAATAAAATGTCTTCTCAGGCTTCTATCAACTTGGTCAACGCTACCGGAATCGACTGAGTTTCCTAGATTTTTGGTTATGGTTACTGGCAGATATCACCGCTCATTTTACAGCTATCTGGATATCATTCCAGCCTACATCGATGTGGGAATCACTTTGGGGATCGACTAAGTGCACATCTAATTCATCCCCAAATATGCATATGGTTGTGTACTAGTCAGTGTTATATCATTGTAAATTATTGCGACTTAGTAACCAAGTGGATACCAGAATTTTTTGTCACATTGTGTTGGAATCAATAGTAGCAACTAGTTGTAACGTAAAGCATAGTGTGATTCCTTTAATATATTTTTGGAACTTATAATCAGTTCCTCCTAACATACTTATATTGTACATTTGGTGTACGGAATATTCTACTGCTATTCGACAGTTTTCCTGTCCCTGGAATCAGTTTAAAGTGCCATTAAGATCATCATATACATTAATTAAAACCATTAATTTTCAGGTATAAATTCAATATGACGAGGGAGACTGCTTTCGTTTTCTTTTCTATCTACTAACTAGAGTGATGATTCCAAATTGTATGGAAGCCTTTACTCTTTATAGAGACTTCATTCGAACTCATTTTTATGTTAGAAAATAGCATCCTTATGTGCGAAATATTGACACAAAATACCCATGATAAAATGTTATAAGCGATTGGTAGAAATTTAATCGTATTAGCTCACTATGCTATCAAGTAAGACCTGATTCTTGAGCCTATTATTTAGACATTGCATTAATTTTAATCTATATACCTAATTTAATTTATGTCACCTTATCGACAACTGAATTAATATCCATCCTAACGCTTAAATATGTGGTGGTATTAACGGTTAAAATATCGTTCTTGTCCTTATCAGTGGCCTGCTTTTTCTGCAAACCTGGATCTTATTCGACTGCAGTATAAAGAGTTCTTTGAGGGAAAGTCGTGGGCCGTTGTCTGTGCTCGTGGCTACTTCTACTGGCTGCATCTTCATGCTCGCTGCATATTTGGTGCTAACTTTGAGTTGGTCAATACACCTCTTCAGTCAGACAGTCACGATACGTTCCCTCCACCGCCCGCATCTCCTCTGCATGCTGCAGTTATTGTTCGTATGCATGGTCAAACACTGGTGAAATTTATGCGCTTGTGTTGTGAGCAGAAATTACAGAATCGTTCCTGTTCAAAACAGCAAGTTAAGGTCGGCATTGGAAAAGAAAATAAAGATCCGTCTGTTGGTCCCAAAAATTTGAAAAAGTTTGTTGAACCAAAGTCAGTACCTTCAGAACTCAAATTATCTACCGCTGCTTGGTCTTCTGTTTCATTAACAGGTATAAGAAGTTGTTTTTCTTCGTTTATAATCCTTTCTAATCACCTTTATTGTATAATTTATTCCTAATAATGTTTATGGTACTTCATAAAATCTTATAATTTGCCTTCTACAAAAAGTCACGGGTCTGTTGAAGTTAAACATTTGCATCGTTGGATTCCGGGCTAGTTGTCTAGAGGTTAAGCGCCTCATGCGAGGCCGATGATCATGGGTTCGATCCCCAAGTTTTTTCGTAGATGTTCGCTACTAAATATCCTGTACTAGGACGATAAAGCTTTCCAGTATTTCCAGGTTTCCATTGGTTGTCTAACTTACGTTAGTTTATGATTTCTAAAAAATTTACGTAGTTCTCAATCGGCGTTTGTTAGTATGTACAGTGTTTACCTCTAGCTTGTCAGACCTACTTATAGTTATTCGTTGTTCTTCTGGTTCGCACTTCTAAAGACGGTATTATTAATCTTTAGGAACCTTTCATTACCAAGATGTCAAGTCCCCTTATTCGGTCTAGTATTTTTCTACCGCTTAGTATTCTTGAACATTTCACAATTCCCGAATCAGTGCAAAAGTTGAACAAAACCGGAATATTTTCCAAGCAAATAATAATGTAAGTAACATGTCAGTGGATGCATAAACTTTTCACAGGAATGTTCGAGAGTCTTCTTAGTTCACCCAGTGTTAACGGAACATATATTGGATTAAAGCATGTTCCGTGCCCGATTATGTTAGTGCATGCTGATTGGCTATTTCTTATCTAATCCGCGCTAGTCGATACTTGGAGAAAACTCTAGAATTTTCTCATGTAAAAACTAAATATACTAACGCTTCTCTTATTGTGCTTTCTACTTCCATCTACTCTTATTATTTGGAATATAATTTCGTTCCTGTTCAACCGTGTTCTGATTTGGGGAAATGTCGGGTGAATCGGTGTCCAAGAATACTAAGCATTACGAATAGTTAGGTCACAATAAGAGAAATTACAACACTCGGTAGCCCCGACCGGTTGTAAATGGGGCAATTAGCATACATACTTACTTACGCCTGTTACCCCTCGTCGGGGAGCATAGGTCGACCACTGGCATTGTCCATCGAACTTAATATGTAAAGTGTCAATCAGTTGTCTGAAACATGGCTTCCTTTCGCAAATGTCAATCAATCGTCTCAGACTTCTCTCCACAGCAAACATTCTATGTTCTCGTTCTCTTTTTATTGATTTTCTTAACATTCTACCGCCAGACATTTCACTTATGATTGATGATACATGCTACTTATATCTGTCAACATTAGTAGCTCACACTACAGAACTATCTTGACGATTATACTGAAGATTGTGATTTTGATATTGGTTAACAGTCGTTTTGGGTGATATATGTTGTTCAACTGTAGGAACACTGCATTTGCTTTTCTAATCCTTACCTCTATGTTTGCTTCAGATTCTCCTTGTTCATCGATGATGATGCTCAAGTTACGTGAAAGCTACCACCTGTCCCAGAGTTTCTCTATTAAGCTTGATAAGGTTGGTGTTCTCCGAGTTACTTTTTCCCTTATATATATCAAGGCCTACTGTTACAGTTTGAGTCGTGACCTGTATTTGTTCGTGTGTATGGGATAGAACTGTCAAGTCATCTGTGAAGTCCAAGTTGTCTAGCTGCATCCAACCTGTCCATTGCATTCGATGCTTTCACTCAGATGTGGAGGTCTTCATAATCCAGTTCAGTGCCAGAAGAAAAAGAAAGAAAGATAATGAGCAACCTTGTATGACTCCGGTCCTCACTTTGAATGTGTTTGTCGTCAATCCTCCATGCACGATTTTGCAGTGTGATCCATTTTATGAATTCCGAATGGTGCTACTGTTTCCATAGTGTAGAAGAAGGTTCCATAAGTTTCTCCTACCCATACTGACAAATGCTTTCTGATAGTCAAGGACGTTGGTGTATAGTGACGAGTTCCACTAAACTGATTGTTCAGTGATCATCCGTAGTGTCGCAATTTAGTTTGTGCAGGACCTATCGTTAGGGAATCTAGCCTGTTGATCTTGAAGCTGAGCGTCTACAGAATGTTTCATGCGGTTCAGCGAAATTGTTGAAAACATTCCCTAGTACCGATAATAGTGTGAAGCATCTGTATTTCTACTTCATATCCTTGGTATGCTTCTTTCCAGCCTGTCGCCACTTGTTCCTGCTCCCAAATCTTCATGAATAGATCGTAGAGCATCTTTTCAGACACTTCAATGTCTGACGTTAGTGCTTCAACTGGTATGTTGTCCGGTCCTTCTGCCTTTCCACTATTGACTTTTCTGATGACCATCCTTATTTCTTCGATCGTTGGTGGAATGACATCTATCGGAAGGTCTCTGTGTGCTGCTTAGCTGTCCGGTGGGTCCAGTGGAGCTGGTCTATTAAAGAGCTCTTCAAAATGCTCTACTCACCTGTACCGCTGTTCTTGAATCTCAGTGATTGGCTTGCCTTCCTTGTCTTTGACTGATCTCTCTGGTTTACTATATTTTCCTGTTAGTTTCTTCGTTATATCATATAGTTGTTTGATATTTCCTTCTCTTGCCGCTTTTTGCGCTGTCGCTGCCAGGTCTTCCACGTATTTCCGCCTGTCGGCTCTAATGCTCCTCTTCACTCTCTCGTTTGCCTCTGTGTATTCAATGTGTGCCTTGACTTTCACTGTTCTTGTTCGACTGTTTTTGATTATTGTTTTGTTCTTCCTTGCTTGAATCCTACCCAGCGTTTCAATGGAGATCTATTCCTCGAGATGTTGCTCCTTGCGTCCCAGACCTTCCTGACATGTTGGAGCTAGTGGCTCTTTGATCCCTTTCCATCTGTCCTTTATAGTAGTTTCTTCTTCATCGAGTAGATCTGTAGAATTATGGTCTAGTTCGGTAATAGTACATTTATCTTTGTGACTGTTATAGTGGACCTAATCCCGAAATCGTAGATTTGTCATGACGTGACCACGTGATCTATGAGATCTTGTGTGGAAGTCACATCATTGTATATTCTGACTCGTCGTATAGTGACAATCGGCAATACGATATTTAGCGCTTCTCAAGAACACAATTGGACTAGGGATAGGATAATATATTTTAACGTGACTAGGGATTTGTTACAAGGGTGACCACGCCTGTAAGACTGAGCGATTGCATACCGATCAAGTGTTCCCACGTTCCTCGTTGTTGAATGTGAATATTTTCAGTAATTACATGCTTGGCTCCAAAGATCGTGCGGTTAGGAACCAATACCACTGCAAATCTAGTGAGAGGCTTGGGATCTGATGTTGAGAGTTATCCTGAACTCGTAGAGTTTGTCAGTATCTTAAAGAAAGGCTGCATTAAACCTTTGTAATGCTGTTTCTCCAATTGTCCAGTGCTTGTTTGGCATCAATTTCATCTTGGCAACCACTAGGTAGATGGTGATCTGAATCTATGTCAGTTCCTCTCCTGCTTCTTACGTCTTCCATTGGCCTTCTGAATATTTTAGTGATACAAATACGATCATTTTGGTTCTGTGTAGTGTGGTCCAGTGAAAGGCTGGTAGCTTTGTGTGTGTTTATGGGGAAGTATAGTGCCATCAATAATCATTTTGTTGAATGCGTATAAATTTGCGAATCCCTCACCATTCTCGTCCCTTCCTTTCAGTCAGTCCATGTTATCTTCATATCTGGTGTTTTTCATACCGACTTGGGCGTTTAAGTCGCCCATTTGAATGGTCAGGTCCTTTCTTGGGCACTCCTTAACAATCGTTTTCAGCCTCGCACGAGACTTATCTTCACCGTCGTCGGTGCTATGATTGGTGGGTGCATAACATTGGATAACTTCATTGTGATTTCGTTCTTTGTTTTGAGTCAGTCAGTCAGTCAGCTGCAACGTAGGACCAGGCACGTATATGCATCGGTCCAAGTTGCCATACCGCATTAGCACAACAAGATGAACACCGGATTCATAGGAGTAGTTAATTCAGTGGTGGTAAAATATAGAAGAACGATTGTGTATAAGGAGATAGTAAAGGAAGAAAGAATTAGTTCCTAGACAGATATGAAGCGATTTTAATCTCTTAATTTAAGGAAGACAGAGAGTGTATACACCGACGCCATTGTGATCGATTCTGAGCCATGTCACCAAGAGTCTCTAACCATTGGTTACGATAGTCACGCGGACCCCAACCAGGTAGTCTGCATCTACCAACATGCCTCAGACCAGAAGTTAGTGACTTCAAGCACTGATGCCACGTTTTGGTTTGGCCGCCCCTAACTTTCTTCCAATTATCCCCTGCACTAGTCAGCATTGCGCGTCGTGGTAATCGGTGTTCAGGCATACGCAACACGTGGCCCAACCATCTCAGTCGATGAAGATTCATAACCTCATCAACTGATTTACCATCATTCCCTAATACCCTGCGTCTAACCTCACTATTACTTACCCGGTGATCCCAGCAGATACCCGCAATATTTCTAAGGCACCTGTGGTCAAATACTAGTAACTTACGAATATCTTCCACTCTGAAAAGGCCATGTTTCGCAGCCGTATAGAAGGACGGAACGAACTGCCGCGCAGTATACTCGTCCCTTAATTGATAGACGGATATCTCGCCTTCGCCATAGATGACGTAAGTTGGCAAAGGCCAAGCGAGCTTTTCGAATCCTTGCTGAGATTTCGTCAGACACCAACCCATTAGGGCTCATCAGACTTCCAAGATAAGTGAAGTTGTCAACGCGTTCGACTACTTCACCCCCTATCCTTAGTTCAGGTGTTGATGCAGACCAGTCCTGAAGCAACAACTTTCATTTAGAGGGAGAAAAGCGCATCCCAAACATTCGGGCATTGTTGCTCAGTGCTAACAAAAGACTGCATTTCATCAGCGTCTTCACCAAACAGGACTATGTCATCTGCGTATTCCAAGTCGATAAGTGGACCTCCTGGTAGGAGATCAATACCCGAGAAGTCAGTCGATGAGAGCGTTATTTCCATCAGGATGTCTATGATAAAGTTAAACAAAAAAGGAGAAAGTGGACAGCCTTGTCGGACGCCACTTGAGGTTGCAAAAGCAAATGACAGTTCGCCATAGGCTCTGACCCGACTAGTAGTGTTCGAGTAAAGAGCCTTCACAAGGTTTATGTACTTCTGAGGCACGCCTTTCAATGACAGACACTGCCACAGAACCTCTCGGTCAACAGAGTCAAACGCTGCTTTTAAGTCAAGGAATACCACCATTGTTTTGAAGGATGCTTTGATCATTCTGGATCCATGAGATTCCCATCTCACAAGTGCTTTTGGTGCTCCTTTGATCAGTATCAGTACAACTCCTTGCGTGTGCAGAGCATTTTGTTACTCGTGATCGTAGTACAGCAGCGTCTCTCCCGAATCTAATCTCTTCTTTCCAGCTTGGGTCTAGTGTGTTTCACTGATTCCGAGCACCGACGAGTTGTATCGCCTTATTTCCGTAGCTATTTGACTGGTTCTAACCGGTCTTTCACATTGTCCGGATATTCTGTGTACTTATATTAATTGTTGGTTTGATTGTTAGAAGGGGCATCGTCCTCGTGACTTCTTGAGAATCTCGGTATTCACCGTGAGGCGTCGTGATTCTTCTGAATGAAGATCGCTGGACTCGGAGGTCAGAGTTTAAATTGTTTATTCTGGTTAGTGTATTTTATCGAGGTTGCTTTCTACAGGATGGGGTTGGTGACCACATACCCAACCCTGCTACTTTATCTGGGTTTGGGACCGACAGTAACCCTAAAAGAGCTACAGGCGGAGTTCGTAATATACATACTCCAACATAATCTTATCTGTGACTTGCTTTTCTCAATTCTCTACCCTGCTAACGAAAGGCGTATTAACTGCATTTGTTATTTAGGCACTATTGATTAGTCTCACCTCATTGATTATGCAATATACATTTTATCTTTTAAAGAACATGACCAACACTTTGGAACTAATTACTGATTAAGTGCTGCTTCCAAAGCAGATGAAAATTTTGATGGATTGGTTGGGAAATCAATCTAAATGTCTTGCTTGAGATAATTTAACTTTTATAAAACAGGATAAAATCTTGACTGGACTGAATATATTTATTTTCGAAATCTTTTGTGTTATCTAGGGTTTTTTATAACTGGCAATCTATCATAAACATTCAACATGATTTAAGAAGAAACTTATACTCCTACGCTATTATCTTCAGAAAATGTTTGCAACTCCTCTGATTGACCATGATTGATAAACATTTTTTTCATTGTCATGTATGATCGCATCGTAATTGAGAACTATAATGTTGATTATTTCTAGATAATGAATTACTTAATCTATGGTTGGGGACGCGACTACTTTTATACGGTTGCCATCAAACTGCCGAGATATATACGCTTTTAGGTACTGTAAGAGAAGCCCGTGTGTATCAAAATGAGTTATTATGCGTTGGCCAACGTTTTCACCTATGCAGTTAGTAAGTTAATGTATAAAAGTTAATACCCTCATTGTACTATTCAGATTTTACAGATTAATTGAATACATTCACTTGATATTGTTTGGCTTGTATCTTCCCATTGAGGTTTAAGACTGCAATTGATCAGTCTGTTATTGGTATATGTGCATACTGTGCGTATGCCTCGATATTGCCTTAATTCACAAGCTATTTTAGTGTAAGCAATGATGGATAGTGGCTAGCAATGGAGTCCAGGACGCGCATTTCGTCTTATTTGGGACTCGTCAGCTTGATGTACCTGCATCTCACAGTTGATGTTCACTCTGGGACTCGAACTCAGTATCATTCGCTTCAAACGCCATTGCATTATCTACTCAGCTACTGAGTGCTGATAGCCACTTGCTTGTGCAATGCGGTGAATTCAAATTCACTTGGTATTGTTTGGCTTGTATCTTCCCATTGAGGTTTAAGACTGCAATTGATCAGTCTGTTATTGGCATATGTTCATACTGTGCTTATGCCTTGATGTTGCCTTAATTCACAAACCTTTATAAGCAGAGTTGGATAGTATTTCATTAGCTGAGTGGATAACGCGATGTCTTTTGAAGCGAATGGTACTGAGTTCGAGTCCCAGAGTGAACATCAACTCTGAGATGCAGATACATCCAGCTGACGAGTCCCAAATAGGACGAAACGCGCGTCCTGGATTCCACTACTAGCCACTATCCATCATTGCCTAATTAAATACAGTTGAGATTTTCGGGAATCACATACACAGAGTTCATTTGTACCAACTTTTTATGTTTGCTTTTGTTTCAGTACACAAATTGCTCTCAACTTAATGGCACATTTAGATATGTTTGCTCAACGTCAATGGGCTTTTGAATTACGTCTTCGACAGCTAAATCATATTGCAACCTGTCAAGTGTCTCTTGAGGAAATAGTCACTAAAAGATCTAAACAAAATTCACAAGCAAATTCGAATTCAAAAGCTACCACGGAAATCGATGAATCTGCTTTTATTCATTCTAAAACATTTCCCAATCAATCTCTCTACAATGGTCTTCGTGACAATCAGTTGGTGAGAGATACGACGGTAGTAAATTCTTTGTCAAACGACTCATTTTCTGACGGTTCTAATCCTCTTTTGTCCGGCTACAATAGACCATTCAGTTCAATTTTTTCTAGTAGTCCAACACGACGTACATATTTTAGTAACAAAAGTGAAGCTGATGATGCTTATCCAAGTGCTACCCAAATTGCTTCAGCGATTGCCGGAAAACGACTTACCTCAGAATGGTATAAGTGGTACAGTAAAGGATTCTATATACCTCACACTGTTGATTTCGCCTTTGAGTCGGTAAGCAAGTCCTTTCTGAGTGTTGGTGGATTACCTATAGGAACCTGTGTTTGTTTAATCCTTAATGGGGTTCCCTGGCCTTGGTTGTTTAACTTGACTCAGGTAGTTCGAAGTGAACTGTTACCATTTCCTCATTTCTTACCTGCTTTGTACACTGTTCCATCGGCGCATGTCAAAGCAGCTGTAAAAACTCGTAATCATGTAAGTAAACTTTCGATACTGTTTTCCTAATTTATTTATTTAACTGAAAATTTCTTTTAAATTATTAGAAACCCAGTCAATTGTTCACTTCCTTTTATAGATTGCAATTACTTGGTTTACTAACTTCACATAGGTTCTCATAAACCTTCGGATATTATAACAGTTTCGGAAGCATTCTTAACTTTATACCCAAAAGTAAAGAATTGATAAAAATCGAGATCACTGGTTAACCACGTTGTACTTACGATAGAGATTCCTCGCTAACGTGTATATGCAACGTCATCATTCAAACTTATGTAACTGATAAATTTGCCGCATCTCTAATTTACACAAATAGTGGGTCGAATGTGAAGTACAAAATCAAATAACTGTTAGGATGTCTATGCTATCATAATACATTTGGAAATGACTCTATTGCTGTTTTCAGGGGAAAATTATATTAATGACTACATATTTCTATGATGAGAGAAATCCAGTTTTACTACTTTCCGACATTACTGTTAAGGGTTCAATGCTCCCACTTTAATGAGTTTTTGTTGATTATACTTCCCGTCTAAGTGAACTCTATATTTATAACCACCTACCAATGATCATTCCGTTGTATATTTTACGATTGGGTAGCATGTAAATGATGACTTGTAATATTGGTAATAGTACTCCAACAGAAAACGCGATCCCTATAATACAACTGGATTTGAGGTTATAATTGTGGGTTAAATGTTCTAAATAATTCAATATTTGAAAGGGTAACATCACATCTGTATCGCTGTTGTTTTATTATGTTCCTTTAAATAAGGTTTAGTGAATAAAACAAACATTTTTTGTCATATGTTAAGATGAAACGGTTTTTGTGGTTCATATTCGAACTTAATATTCGTCAACTAAAAACACTCTAAATTCATGTTTTCTGTATCGTTTTGTGACTTTCCAATCCCTCACTGATTTTTCAGGGAGAGTCTAATAAAAATAAAGATCTCATAGAAGCCTTTTCATTGCTCACTATCACTCCTACAGACAAGTCATCAGAAACGTGGAATAATAAGATTGAAAAATCGTCATCACCTCAACTTCAGTTAAAGAAAGATTTTCATACTGGCAAACAGTTACCACCTCCTGTACCTAAACCAAATGCTCCCCGTCGTCCAGCAGATAACCGAAACAAAACTAGTTCAAATATTTCGCCACACAACAGAAGTCGCTATCAATCATCCCGTATGTTATACCACTTATTTTTCAGTCTTTAGTCCTATTTGTATTATCTAAACAAAATACTATATGGAGCATTGGATTCCTAAATCTATCATCCTACTATTCATCTCTTATAGTTTGAAATCCCGTTTAATTATCTACCAATATACCCAAGTAAATGTTGGAGTGTAAAATCCATTTTAATAATACACTGGTTCAAGTTACTATACTGTGCAACAAAACAAGTAAATTTATAAAGATGAAAACTACTGACGTTTAGTTTCAGAGAAGATCATTTTACTGACGCCTAACTAAGACTCGTAAACTGCAAACACGTGAAAACCAAGCTGGCTTCAGACCTGGTCGTGGCTGCATCGACCACATATTCACCATTCGTCAGGTTCTAGAACACAGACATGCTTATCGGCGTCCGACAATGGTGGTATTCCTTGACTTAAAAGGAGCATTTGACTCTGTTGACCGAGAGGTTCTGTGGCAGTGTCTGTCATTGAAAGGCGTACCTCAGAAGTACATAAACCTTGTGAAGGCTCTTTACTCGAACACTACTAGTCGAGTGAGAGCTTATGGCGAACTGTCATCTGCTTTTGCAACCTCAAGTGGTGTCCGTCAAGGCTGTCCACTTTCTCCATTTTTATTTAACTTCATCATAGACCTACTGATGGAAATAATGCTCTCATCGACTGAATTCTTGGGTATTGAGCTCCTTCCAGGAGGTCTACTTATCGACTTGGAATACGCAGATGACATAGTCCTGTTTGGTGAAGACGCTGATAAAATGCAGAGTGTTTTGGTAGCACTGAGCAACAATGCCAGAATGTTTGGGATGCGCTTCTCTCCCTCTAAATGCAAATTGTTGCCTCGGGAATGGCCTGTCTCAACACCTGAACTAAGGATAGGGATTAAAGTGGTCGAACGCGTTGACAACTTCACTTATCCTGGAAGTCTGATCAGCCCTAGTGGGTTGGTGTCTGACGAAATCTCAGCAAGGATTCAGAAAGGTCGTTTGGTTTTTATCAACTTACGTCGCCTATGGCGAAGGCGAGATATCCGTCTATCAAATAAGGGACGAGTATACTGCACAGCAGTTCGTTTTGTTCTACTTTACGGCTGTGAAACGTGGCCTTTAAGAGTAGAAGATTATTATCATTATTTTAACACATAGATATCGGTACAAGAAGGCACCAAACACATATGCGCCACACAGATCTCATTTGATATGTGTGAGGGCTGTGATACTGCCCGGGTGCCCAAATCGAAGCAGGTGGTTTTCTTAGGGGGCCACACCCCGAGCCTTTGACCTGAAGATCTGATCCACAAGGCAGTGGAACATCGTAAGGAGATGCAGTCCCATGGAAGCCAGTGACCAAAAGTTGGTTCATACGCCATTTGTTCCCGCAGGATCCTGGAGCCCATGTGCACCATTGGTTTGGGATCCGGTTATAGCGCCGGACATTCGCTTTTCGTCCTCTCATTTTCGTAAACAACACCCGCGCCACGAGAAGGCAGTGAGTAGGACTTCCCTGGCCTTAGAAATATTGCTCGCATCTGCTGGGATCACCGGGTAAGTAATAGTGAGGTTAGACGCAGGGTATTAGGGAATGATGGTAAATCAGTTGATGAGGTTATGAATGTTCATCGACTGAGATGGTTGGGCCACATGCTGCGTATGCCTGAACACCGATTACCACGACGCGCAATACTCACTGGTGTTAGGGATAATTGGAAGAAAGTTAGGGGCGGCCAAACCAAAACGTGGCATCAGTGCTTGAAGTCACTAACTTCTGGTCTGAGCCATGTTGGAAGATTCAGACTGTCTGGTTGGGTTCCGTGTGACTATCGTAACCAATGGTTGGAGACTCTTGGTGACATGGCTCAGAATCGATCACAATGGCGTCGGTGTATACACTCTCTGTCTTCCTTAAAGTAAGAGATTAAAATCACTTCAAATCTTTCTTTCTAGGAACTTATTCTTTCTTCCTGTATTATCTGCTTATACCCAATCTTTCTTCTGTATATTACCACGACTGAATTAACTACTTTTACGAATCCGGTATTCATCTTGTTGTGCTAATGCGGTATGGCAACTTGGACTGATGCATATACGTGCCTGGTCCTACGTTGCAGCTGACTGACATAAATGAATATTCCAAGTATTTATTCGGTATCTTAAGTACATTTGAATGAAGAGTAATGACATGTTCGATAAGTAGACGAAGACAATTAGTAAGTACATTTGGACCCCCTTCTTATTAGCTTTGATCACCATTTTATCATTCTGAGACCAGTCAAAAGTTTACAATTATACATACATCCTAAGCCATCAGTCTATGAATAACTGGACTAGTGTTATCCCTTTTGACCACCCTTTGTTTTCTTATAATTTATTTACAGTTTAGCCACCATTATATGCTGTTGAACGATGTCTTGTTATGCGTAACACAACTTTGTCACTCCGATTATTTTGAACGAATAGTGTTTTCAACTTACTTCAGTCCCTTACCCATAATTCTGTCCTTAACATCGCTTACTTGTTGGTCTTGCTGGAAACCCAGTCAGTTCTTTAAAAATATCCCATCTAACCTTATCTTGAATCAACTTGCTGCGATCTGTATCTCATTAATAAACTTATTACCTTCCTAAGTAAGTGGCTACTTTCAACATTTCCAAGGTTTAATATCGAAACTAGTGGGTCGCATTTTAACCTTGGTTGCTTTTATATGAAGGTATGTGTGTGTATCGCTTACTTTATATATCGCGTGTCTGGTTGAAAATATTGAATCACTCTTTATCGAATGAATTTGGCACGGTTGCCTTCTCTGGTCTGCCCCGCTTCGCTTCTCATATTGTTTGTCAGAAACAACGAGTGTATGAAACATGTACATCCAAAATTCATTCTTGTATTTGGCTTGCTTTATTTCGTTATTCACTAACGCAAATTAGGTCGATACTCGTGTACGAGGGTAGCCGGGATGCATGTTTCATGGACATAATCATACGTTCAAATTAGTGTTAGATCAACGGTCCACATTATATATATAAATTTATACTATAAAGGTTGGCGACTGATTGTTTGCAGATTATATTTTTCTCCATAGATTATCAACAAGTTGATAAAACCACTGAAATTAATGAGGTACCTATAGAATCCATAATACAAACTAGACTCTGTGATAATCACTTAACGAATAAAGATATTGTTCTAGATAATCATGAAGCAGACAATGAAATATTGATACAATTGCTTGGTTATACCTTTCGAAAGCCAGCTGATTCTCAACCTCTGGAAATATATTATGACCATTTGTCCAAAAATAAAGTGAGTTGACATTGTTTAAAACACTTAATTTCTTCTTTTAAAGCTAGTCTGTATTTTTTGATTATCTCTACTTCGAATTGTTTAAACAGTATGTCAGTCATGCTTAAACGTTCCCGACTTTTATCCACTTTAGAAATGAAATGGGTGTTTTGTTCTGGTTTTTTTGCTTTATTTCAACTGAAACTACTCATTTTGTCTTAACTTCGATACCGAAGGTTCTGTGTCCGATTTCCGGATGTGACATCGAGGATGCACACTGCTGTGGTGTCCCATACTAGCGCGAACTGGTCATCCAACGCTTCCAGGTTTTCGACTATGGTCTGGCTAAGATCAGTCCTTAGTTTAAACCTATAAAAATTCTGCAATCTACACAAATATTCGTATTGTGATGTATTTTTATAGTCTTTCAATATTATCCATTACCTGCCGATATATTACAGTAAAATAGAAATAAACAACGTCAAAATAATGTTATATGTTTTTAAGTCAGTCTTTAAGACATTTTTAACCAGCGATTAACTTCTCACCATAATCCACATATTTTTGTATTTGCACTTAGAAAGTATTTCTTATATTTCATCCTTGTTGTCATTTTAGTACACATAATTTCCATTACTGTCCTAGTTGAGCTTTTGTCTTCGATTTTTATAATAGTATTCTGAATGGAAATATTCATGTTCTTACCTTTTTGACAGAATCCGTATAACCATTTTTTTATCATACTAACAATATCAGTATTTCCGTATTGTGTTTTCTGTCTGTGAATAGCGCAACACAAAATGAGTTCATGATATATGCTATTTCCTGTTTTATTGGATAGACCAAGTCTAAATACTTTTTCTTTTTAATAAACATTGAAACCATTTAATTCTAACAGTCGAACTATTTGTATTCAAATGAATTAGTTAATTCTTAGTGGTCTGAAAGGTCATTTCAACTCCTTTGCCAATCGGATTAACATATATTGAGTATGACTGACCTGCGTACCTCCACTTTATTGATATTGCTAAAATTTTCTAAATTGATTGTTTCTAATTGCCACTTTTCACTCCACACTTTTCTCCCGAAATTGTTATTTCCTGCATTTTCTTAATATACGTACAGATTTAAGCAGTGTGAAGGTTTAATTTCGTTGACGTAGTCCACCTGGTGAACCGTAGTATTCTACTTTTTCTCATTGATAAACCATTATCACTGCTACAATCAAATAAACGTCTCTGAAAATTCGCATATTATGTATACTTATGTTTAGGTTAAATTGTTCAGTGACAACTGACTTCTTAGCGAAACATGATGTGTGTTTTAAACTTAGGTTTGATTACATACAAAGGTAATTTGGTAATGGCTTCATTAATCCTGTTGCCTATTATTATCTAGGAGACAGTGCGATTTATCTTCGTTATAACGATAATGAGGAGAGGGGGACGTTGACAAAAAAGATTAGACTATCTGGGACCCAAATTTAAACCTCATACTTAGTAGTTATCTACTTGGTATGTTATCAGATTTTCTGGCCATATGGTGAGTGAGCGTTGGACAACTGGATTTTGAACCATTAGGCCTTAACTATTACTCTGGGCTTTTTTCTCTCTGTCATCGTATGATTGGTGTTATGTAGACAATCCCGGTAAATAGTCAGTAATTGGAATAGATTGTATAACTGCTCTCTTGTAATTACATTTCTCTCACACAGGCGCCAATATGATTTAAACATCTGGTTTCTCCCGTTATTCCGTGGTCGTATTTTAACTACAATTAACCGGTCCATAAACTTAGCTTTTTGGATTTTTATTACTCAGTGAATATGTACTTCGAATTTTCATTATATTTGTAGTAATGGTTTAGATTAAATCATATTTAATTTTTTGAACACCGTAAGCTGTTAAGGAAATTAGTTTTTAAGTATTTGTAATTTGCATTTGTTATATCATGTATTCACCATTAAACTTTTCATTCGACAAATACAGAATGTTTTGAGGAAAAGAGAAAACAAAAATAAAGGCTCGGGCAAAAACCATACCATATTTCTAGACCCAGTGGAATCATGTTCTACCTTAATTGATGCTCCTTTGCGTCCACGTAGCGTCAGGTTAGCGTCTAAATGGGCTGCTAATCAAATCAAGACGAAATTGGTCAATACATTATGTGAAGAAAATCCTCTTTTATCGGAGAATACAGATCAGATGATTCAGATTTCTAATAATATGGCTACACGTTTGTATGGTGCTTATCAGCAACTATCTAGCTTTCCAGTCCCAAATTTATTACGTCCTATATGCCAATGGTTGGGTATTTATTGGTTAGGAAAAGGTGATCAACTACAAGCGGGAAGATTTTTATCTCAAGCTATCGGTATTGGACCCACAACCTTGTACTTGTCTATCTTAAGCTCTCGGATAATGTAAGCTTTTTTTACACGAATTTTAACACTTGATCTCATGAAAATACACATGTTATAAGAAAAACCATATTGTTGATTGATACATTTCGCACTTTTTTAAACCAAGATTATCTTAGATTTTGCATCGTATTCAATCAAATGCTAACTTAGTATGGGTTCGTATTCTTAGCTTAAAGCTATAAATCTTGAAAGAGATTTATTAAAGATACGTGGTTACATAAGTCAATGTATGTTGAGAGAAATTCAGTTCTGTCACCCGGTCAAGATTGTTGTGACCACTAATGTTCGAAAGTTGTCGTCGATACATTATTTATACACAATTTCGGGCATCCGAGAGAAAATATAGACAGTAAAGAAATATATTATATATATATATATATATATATATATATATATATATATAGTTCTCATTGATGCTCATGCTGCCGTTCGTATATCTACGTGCTTGGCGTGATAGATTCATTTAGTTGTCCATTTTGTCTCTAGTTTATATTTGGCCTATCCACGGATAATATGTTATTCATTTGTGTACTTCTCAGAATTCCATTGACTGTTTCAACTTCTTCCGAGTTTTTTCAGATTTCTTTTGCTTAATATATATTCATTATCATGAAATTAATATATACCTTATATGTGTATTCGTATATTATTTGTTTGCCGCTAATTAGATTCTTATGTTTTGGTCACTTACTCATCTATATTTTTTATACCAGTCATTTGAAGTCATCTGATTCTCAAGATTCTGATCGCAACAAAAAATATAACTGGTTCCCTATTTTGAATCAAGTGATGACTGTTTGTGCTCCTAATAATTTTCTAATGAAAAATGTTATTCAGATGCCTACTTCTGACGATAACAGTTCACTTACAATTCGAGTTATTCAACTCTGTCTTGTTGATGAACTCAGTTGCAAGTCTTCTAATTTAATTGATAGAAGTGATGATATTTACCATCACACTATTTCTCCATATGGACTCGGTGCTCGTTCCGGAGGTTACTTACTAGTATCGCGTTATATAGGTGTTTCTGGTCAATCTTTAAAAACATTTGAAGTGGAGACACGTGTTATGCATGGATTCACTCATTCTGTAAGTTTATAAAAAAGAAAATTTAAATTGTACAATGCTGCTCCTTTCTATACTACACTACACGTATTACTAGCATGACATCTGTGATTAAAATTATTACTACCTCAATGAGAATAGCATAATATTTTAACTTGTTAACTTAGTTCAAATGAAATTGAAATCGTTCAATGATAATAACAAGTTTACCAATTTTTTGTCTTCATTGACTGAAGATTCGACTACACCAATATATAGAAATCGTTTTTGTAACTAAGTAGTGTTTTAAAACAATTACAACTACTAACGTTTTTAATAATCTATATAGACTTTATAGAGAATAATTGTAACAGCTAATTTCATTGGTTTGAGGACTGTTATTCAAATATTATTTCGTAAATCTAAAATTTTGGCTGATTTCTTATCACCAAAATCAGCTATTGATATAGACTTTAGTTTCTTAAACACCATATCATCCTCCTAAACATTATCCCTCATTACTACCTATCGCACTATGTAATATTATGAATCCACATACATTCGTCGTTTTCTTTATTACTAATCATTAGTACTCATGTTGGAGTTTAAAAACTGTAATAATGTCTCAGCAGAAACTGAGGGTTTTCCTAGGCGATCACTCCCGAATTTTTTACCTGAATTTTTATCCACGAGATAGTTGAGAAACTTCGGTTGGTTCGCTGTCATGGTGGTCACTGACCACGGTGTCCTAAAGTTTGATCTATGGATGATATTTTAAAATTTTTAGAGTTTGGTCTCAGTGCTTTGTATTATAGACAACTGAAAATGTGAATCAAAAGTTTCGTTTCTAACTTTAGCACTTAATTGATTTAATAAATTTAAGAACATTGTTACTGTAGATAAGTTAAGTCGTGATGTAACATTCAATAGACTTTCACTTTCATTGCTCTGCTGTTGTTTGGTTTGAATTTCGGGGCTCCATCCTCAATAATAATGTAAAAGAAGGCAATAGGCAGAAAGAATTTATATATATTGCGAGTAGTTACGAATTATTTACATAATACATATACGTAGCACTCAATCGTCTATTTGCGTCCTTCGGAATGTTCTGCCAACTCCGTTATTTTGTCGCACTGAAACCTTTCACTGTGTCTGACAACTTCAAGGCCACGTTTCGCAACGTACTGCTGACAAACAATCTTGTGAATTGTGTGCACCAAAATAATTCAGTGAATCCGTGCTTTCGTTTGTTGTGATGAATTATTTTAGGAAAATTGTCACGTAGTTAGTCATTAATTGTATTTTCATGCATTCCATGTTTATGTAGGTCTTCCAGTCTACAGATGTTAGGCATCTAGATTCAAGTTTTCTACGTTCTTCAATACAATATCAAACATTTATAGCTTGTTTAGTGTGATTTATCATATCTTTCCTTCATGACGGTATCTACGTATTTTACCAGTTGTTTAAGCTGACTGTATGCTAAATCAATTAGGATTATTATTATGATTTGCTGCTGATATTTTTTGTGATATATATATATATATATATATATATATATACATAACTGTTATACTTTATAATTCATTTCAGAATTTTCATTAACTTTATTGGTTGTAGGCATTATCATTTTTCATCTGTGTATCCGATATTACCGTATGATTATGTAGATCAATAAGTACCAATTTTTTAACTAGCTGTAGATAAACTCCGTTTGCTAGCACAAAGGTTACTTTGTTTTTACAATATTCTACAGTAACTAATGCCATCATCCTAACTTGGTGGGATATTATATTAAAATAATTTATGAATGTAATTTTATTTTATACAGCGTTATTCTTAAAGCTGGGCAATAGTATTTATAGTTATTTAGCTTAAATATACATATGATGAAACAAGTGGATAATCCATTGTTTAAAAATGGTGGAAAATGTTTGTATGTATCAAGATTAAATCATGTGAAGTAATTAAAAATAAGAAGGTGAAAATATATTTAAATGGAATGTAATTGTTCACTCAAACAACATTTTAAAAATTGAATATGAAAACATATATTTTCGTTACTTTTCTTCAGGTGAAACATTGTTCTTTTTTAAATAACTGTATCTTATCTGCAATTTAAATAAAACTTATTTTAAATCAATCTTTTCATGTTTATCTTTCCCACAGGGTTTTAAATATATGGATAGTTTTGATGAAATTCAGACGGAGAGTCTTGATTCAATGGCTATTGAAGATCGTGCTAATTACTGGCGTACACGTTATAACTTGAATGAACGACTAGAAGTATGACATATTTTTCATGGCGTGTATTGCATGTGCATTCCCTTATTTTATGTGCGAATACGATAGCTTTTTTAAAGCTTATTGATTTAGCTAACACGAAAATTACTCATAAAAATGTCGTGTGTGACCGACCACAAGCAGTTGTCCCTTAGACACTGCGGTCACGCTCTCAGGTCATTAAGACTACCTCTAACCCAATTTCCTTTTCAAGTACCTCCAGAAGAACCCTTCCACGGTGTGTGCAACCGGGAATTAATAACCGCCCTCACATCTCTAACAGCACTCAAGACTACTATATTTATAAACAGCCTCTTTCTTCAGTCTCTATTATTCCTCCTACGTCGACTTTCAACACTAAACTTCCTCTTTTGGCTTCCTCCTCAAGGGTCACCATAGCTAACGATTTTATTGAGCAAAACACTGTCCCAAGTCTATTGAAACCTAGCTCTAAACTACACACTGGAGCCTTCAACGTACGCACCCTATGTCAAATCGGCCAGCAGGCGTCCTTGGCTGAGGCTCTCGAATCTCATACGATTGATGTATGATGTGTCTCCGAGACACACAAAGGATCCTAGTGTGGTCATTCACTTGGCCTCACCTCGGCAAGACGGAGAGCCGACGAGATATACCTTCCGTGTATCTGGCAACCCAATGGTTATTTCTCGTGAACTGGCAGGTGTAGGCATAGCATTAAGTACAAGGGCAGAACAAGCACTATTAGGATGGATCCCCGTTAACAGTCGTCTATGCGCTGTTTGGCTTAACGGCTGCGTAAGAACTCCAAATGACAGGTTCACACGTCGTTTCTGCCTACGTTCCCACTGACTGCAGCTCGGGTAAAGTTAATTGTGACTTTCGCAGAAAGCTTTCTGAAGAAGTTCAGAAAGCTAAACGCTCAGATATAGTACTTGTAGTAGGTGACTTCAATACACAAGTATGTAGCTTAAACCAAACAGAAAGAAATCTAGGTGGGTATTTTGGTATTCTGACTCAGCGAAAAGATAATGGTGATCGTCTGCTGCAACTATGCTCAGACAATCGTTTATTTTTAGCAAACACTTATTTTAAACATAAGGAGAGACATCGTTTAACATGGCGGCCCTCTGCACCAAACCAACGATTGACTCAAATAGATGATATTGCCATCAGTCATCGTTGGAGAGGGTCGGTAGAAGATTGTCGCTCGTTCTGAAATACCTGTCTGGACTCCGATTGTGCTCTTGTACGGGTACGTGTCTGTTGGCCCCTCATTGGACTCAGGAAAGGCACACCAAAACGACCCATTACAATTGCATTAAGTGATGAGAAAGACGAAAGTAGATTCCAGGAATAACTGAGGCCGCACTTAGTTCTGAAAACAAGGCTGACCCAGATGTTGCTTGGAAAGTTATACAAGCAGTTGTGGAAACAGCAGTGACATCTATTAGTGATTTAAACCAAAGGGTTACAAAAAACCAATGAATTTCTTCTAGGCCTATTGCACTGATGGATTCTCGTAAACTCATCCCATCAGGCTCTGAACTCGATGAAGAGCGTAAAGAAATCAGATCTAGATTAAGCAAAAGTCTAAGGAATGATCGTGAGCAGTGGTGGGCATTGAAAGCAAAAGAGGTGGAAAAGGCGGTGACTGTAGGTAGTTCATAAGGCCATAGCTAATCTAAAACGAGATAGGGCAGCTGGTGCAAATGGACTACCTCCAGAAGTATTAAGGATGATGGTCCGATTTCAGCTATTAGGTTGACTAATATTTTAGCTAAAATATGGGAGTTGGACCTAATCCCATCTAACTAGCCACAATCACTGATTGTCCCAATATATAAGAGAGGGTCAAAATCATCCCGTGACAACCATGGAGGTATTAGTTCGACTAACATAGCATCCAAAATACTAGCGTCAATAATTACCGGGCGTCTAACTAAGACTCGTGAACTAAAAACACGAGAAAATCAGTCTGGCTTTACAACTGGTCGGGGCTGCATCGACCACATATTCACTATTCGTCAAGTTCTAGAACACAGACATGCTTATCGGCGTCCGACAATGGTGGTCTTTCTCGACGTAGACCACGAGATTCTGTGGCAGTGTCTGTCATGGAAAGGCGTACCTCAGAAGTACATAAACCTTGTGAAGGCTCTTTACTCGAACACTACTAGTCGAGTGAGAGCTTATGGCGAACTGTCATCTGTTCTCGCAACCTCAAGTGGTGTCCGTCAAGGCTGTCCACTTTCTCCATTTTTATTTAACTTCATCATAGACCTACTGATGGAAATAATGCTCTCATCGACTGAATTCTTGGGTATTGAGCTCCTTCCAGGAGGTCTACTTATCGACTTGGAATACGCAAATGACATAGTCCTGTTTGGTGAAGACGCTGATAAAATGCAGTGTTTTGGTAGCACTGAGCAACAATGCCAGGATGTTTGGGATGCGCTTCTCTCCCTCTAAATGCAAATTGTTGCCTCGGGAATGGCCTGTCTCAACACCTGAACTAAGGATAGGGATTAAAGTGGTCGAATGCATTGACAACTTCACTTATCCTGGAAGTCTGATCAGCCCTAGTGGGTTGGTGTCTGACGAAATCTCAGCAAGGATTCGGAAAGGTCGTTTGGTTTTTACCAACTTACGTCGCCTATGGCGAAGGCGAGATATCCGTCTATCAATTAAGGGACGAGTATACTGCACAGCAGTTCGTTTTGTTCTACTTTACGGCTGCGAAACTTGGCCATTAAGGGTAGAGGATACTCGTAGTTTAATAATATTTGATTTCAGAAGTCTTAGGAATACTGCTTGCATCTGCTAAGATCACCAGGTAAGTAATAATGAGATTGGTTGTAGGGTATTTGGGAATTATGGTAAATCAGTTGATGATTTTATTTATTTTTTTGAACACATAAATACTGGTACAAGGGTGCACCAAATATGAGGTATGGCAACTTGTACCGATGCACATATGCGCCTGGTCCTACGTTGTAACTGACTGACTGTTTAAGGTTTACTACATTGTTTGCAGTTTGGCTTATCTACAATGTGCCTTTCTTATAAACTAACACATTGGCTATTTTCGGAATGTGCAAACGAAATAGTTCTCGATATTACAATTAATGATACTACAAACATAGGTGATTAATCATTGATTGTTTTGTGACCTTAATTTTCATATGTGATTATTCATTTATTAACTTACTGGTTAATTATAGTCATGCTATTCTATGTCAAGAATATGGTTATTATCTCAACATACTTCCAATTACCTACTCTATTGACCAGTAGTTCTGATTTCGATCCAATTCGAGTATTGGTATATAAAAGTTTGACCATCTCCATCAATACTCGTAATTTTGTAATTTAACTGAATTGTTATCATAAATGCAAACACATTTTTATTTGGCCACTCTATTAACTGATACTGGTCAAAATAACAGAACATCGAATGCCAGTATACTACCAAAACTACAAATTCAATACAATAAATGATTTCAACCTTGCTGAAATAGCTGACATGTTTACTCTCGAAATATCATTTCTCTCATCAATTATATTTTACCACAACTTGGCTACCTATGTAAATCCTTTCAACCTATGTTCCAAGGATTGTTAGCTTAACATATGTTAGAACACAATTTCTGTATTTTGAATAATTCGAATAAGTTTTCACTTATGTTCTTCGGTATCTATAATTTAAAATTAATGTTTAAATAGATCGATAGGTTTCTAAAACCAAAAGATTTATATGGTCAATTCATTTTTTAAGCGTTTTGTTTTCGAATAATGCTTTTTAATATACTTCATGATATATCTTCACATGTATTACTTGTGTGGTGATATGTGATTTAATTCACCCATATAATTCTTCTTAGTTTTCTAAGTCCGACAAATTAGTCTCTTCATAAACAATTTTAAATTTTATCCCAGCATTAATTTTAAGTTCTTTGGAATAATTTTGTAGAATTTACTTACTGAAATACGTCGTGAATGGTTTACTAAAGATGATCTGGATTGGTTATTCAGTCGAGACAAATATTGTCGTAATAATGAAATCAAAAATGACTATAGCCCTCCTTCTGTAGTTATTATTCCGGATCGAGTAAGTTTAACACTAGCTTTCCAAGCAAACTCAACTATGTATTGATTTTTTGGAATATTTTCTGTGTAGTTAAATAAAATAGCATTGATATTTACTTGGTTTTCTGTTTGGGGTCTACTTATATTAAGTGTACATGCAAAGACACACGTAGCATTTCTGGCTTTGTACTTCTATTTGCTTTATTATTTGGGAATTAAATTAGCTTTTCGGTTATGAATAAATAACTGCTTGCATGTCGTTTATATTATATTTGGATGTGCAGACTTTCGAAACTGCTCTCTTGTCCTCACCTGTTTATTTCAATCTTCATATGTGTGAAAGAGTTCTTTGACGAGACGCATTGACTTTGCGTAAAAATCTAAAGTTTCCAGGCAACTGGTGAAAGTAATTTTGTTGAATAACTTCAGTGACTGCACTTGTTTTACATTTCTGATGTTCACAGGATGAATGAGACAAGAACTAAGGAAATTCATGCAATTGTTATCCCAATAACCAACTAAGATGTACGATGTTTATCTTTTATTACTATTCTTACTATAACAAGACTAGGATGATTATCCATTGTACAGTCGAACCTCTGTAAATTTGGACTTAGTTGTACGTCACGTTTGCTAGATAGGCGTCAATTATTTACACTTGAATTTAACATATTTGCTTCCGAAAACTAACGTACGTCCATGATTCATATCATAGGTTTGGTTAAATATTTACTATCCAAGTGAGATTTAGATTATACCCATACAAAATTCAAAAATGAAAGCTTTTGACGACAAGGACGATTTTTATGCTATTTGGTGATTTGTTGAGTGTTTTTTAGCTGCTCTCACAGCAAAAATCAGTCACGCACCATTTAACCATAGATAACAGTCGTTACTTTAATGATGCTTAACAAAACTTACTACCAACAATGATAATAGTTGTGGCAACGTATAGCATAGTTAATTATTACTTCATAAAGTCAAAAAACATATTGTCTTTAAGTAATATTCTCTCAGAGGAGGGACATTTATTGTATTTTTATCCAGTCTGTAGTAAGAATATATCAATAAATTTTAATTACGACCTAACTTGTGAAGGTTATTACACTAAATGTTTTTAGTATCACATATCAATCAATACAATAGGTATCCTATCATAAATGTTGATTAGAATCCATCAAGTACCTAAGCTTTCATGAACTGTTGTTTGAAACTGCGTAGCGGAGAGATTTCAGTTCATAACAGTTCAGTTAGATTTGGGTATCAAGGTTAGTCCAGAGATTCAATTTCCTGTTTAATAGATGGAATCGCACAAGCCCCTTTGACCAGTTTAGATTACGTCTGTCGTTTTTTTAGTTTTGAGATGATGCTTTCCTAGTTTAATACAAATAATTTACAAGACGTTTGTTTTTTGATCACATGATGTTATCCTTTTCATTTTTCATATCTTGTCGTTTCACCCTAGCGACTAGTTTATTTACCTTGGGAATGGATACTATGGGATCGTAATCCAGCTTCATGTATCCCAACAATGACTCGCAGCTTCAGCTTACCTTTAGTTGTTGGTCACTTGGCAACTCAGTATATGCCTTGTCAGAATATCGTGGCTAACATTTCTCCCAATGATGAGCATATGAAATTATGTTCTTTTAATCCTGAGCGTGCATTTTATGTCCTTAACCCAGAATCCAACCTACCCTCTACTCAACAAACCTTTGAGCCGTTATTCCGCAACCTATCCAGTTGGACGGGTGTCATTGGAAGGATTCCAACTATAGAGGAGGTGAACAATGGTTTCACAAATCATGATCTTCTAATGTACGTTTGAAAGTGCCTTTTATAGTGTTCTTTCATTAAACTTATTTTCTCCATGAAAAGGATGTGTATGTTAATTATTCTCGTTAAACAAAGAAAACATTTGTCTTCGTAGTTTCGTCGACACTTACAAATTCACTCACATATTCTGCTTATCGTTTTTTTATCTATCCTTTATCAATATATTTCAGCAGCTGTCTAATTACTTACGTGCACACTTTTTACTTACAGATTTTTGGGTCATGGGAACGGTTCACAATTTCTACTACACACTTTTAATCAAGGTCTCAATGCACGCTCCGTTGCCTTGATTCTTGGCTGTAGTTCCGGTAAACCTCGTAGTGTTGGACGACATGAACCTTATACTTCAATATTTAATCATCTTATTGCTGGATGGTATGTGAATCGCATTTTGTATTATACGTGAAACTAATTAGTCTAGCTTGCCATTTTATTTTATGTAAACTATTTCATATATCATTGAATGAGTAAGTAGTATTCAAGTGTAACATACCTTTGTACTGCCTTTATGGGTAGAACAGTAAATCACTTTTCTCCAGCTCAATATATTCAGACTGATGAGTTTGTTTTATTTCTATAACAGTATATAAATCTTGTTTTAACGATATCTTATCATCTTTATAACTAGTAAATCTACGTCTTTTTTTTCTCTTATAGTCCCTTCGTTTGTGGGTTGTTATGGGATGTTACTGATCGAGACGTTGATAGATTTACTTTGAAATTCCTGACTAATTGGCTGGGAAAAGATGGTTCTGATGATGGACATGATCCAAAACCACGAGGAACTTTAGGACAGTCTATTTTTAACGCAACATCTGCTTGTAAACTAAAGCATCTTGTTGGAAAATCAGTCATTGTTTATGGGATCCCGACTGAACCTAAAAGAAGATCACTTCTGGAATTTCCGTCCTCACTTGTTAAAACATGAATTGGACTTCTTACAATTTGACGTATTATCTTGAATTGTGTAGATTAATTCTAGTGAACGTTCTGCTCCGTTTATGTATAGTCCTCCAATTTTGTACCTTTTTTATTTGCTTTGGTCGGCCGTTCGTAAATGTGTTCAAGTTGTTTTCTAACCGATTTTACCTATATCATAGATCTTCTTTTTTATTATCAGAAAATATATTAGTGCGTTGCTGTGATTTCTCTACCAACAGGGTTAGCTTAATTACAATTGATGAAATTTAAACCGTATCTACTCTCAAACTTAATCTTTAGTTATTAGATTCGGTCACCCTTACACGCCGCGAACGGTTTATTCTCTAATGTGGTTAGACCGTAGGTGCTTCTACTGCTACCAATGGCGATGACGCCGTTGTTGTGTGCTGGGTTTCAAAGAGGCTTATGCTATATGCATGCAGTTTGCTTCATTATTTCTCCCGGGAACCCTCACGTGTTCTTGAGTATAAATTCACTGTTATAGAAGTCTCACTCGGTGCTTTTACGTGACGGGTGTGTTAGCTTAATTTAAAGGACAAATAGCGATTGTTCGGCGTTTTAAACGGGTTGGTGGACACAGTGGGCCCACCCATAGGAGTTGAACAACACTGATTCTAGAGACAGAGGCAGTGAAGAAGTCTACTGTTGGTCACTCGCTAACGTGGGGTTGCATCTACCAAAGTTGTTCACTGTTTTGTGGTTTGTACCTTTAGGTTAAAGGCTCGGGATGTGGCCCATGCAAACAACCTACTTCGGTCACGGGCACCCGTGTTATAGCGCATATAAGCTGGTATTCATCAACGTTCGTACACAAATGCAGATCGGACAACGGATGGGATTGGCTATCTTTACGAAGTTTTAGTATGGACGTCTGCTGTTTATCCGAGACCTGTATTCAAGATTAGTAAAACACTACAAATTCGCTCTCCATCTGTCGTTTGGAAAAGCTTGTTTCACGTGCGTTTATCCGAGGACTCTATGGTATCGTCGCCTGGTTTTCCTGACGTTGGTGTCGCAATAAGCACTAGATTTTGGGCATCACTGATCGTTCATATTCTCATTGACAGTCGGTTACGTGCTGTTAGATTCAACAGCTCCATCAAAGTTCGAATAAATCGGTGCGACAAACGATGTCTATTCGTCATCACCGACATATCGCAGCCCAGATGTTCATGGCCAGCAGTTAACTGTTTTGTAGAGAGTGGATTTGACAGTCTTTGTGGTACTAGCCGGAGACCTGAACACATAGGTCGGTCATTTAAGTGGCCGATGAGAAATTTATGGTCGCATGCTAGATCTTGCCTGTAAACTGGCATGACTCATGTAACAAAATGTTATTTGAGAATAAATTATTATTATTATAACAGTGACCGTCTACTGCAACTCTGAGCAAACTGTAATCTGTTTCTGGCTAGCACTAACTACCAACAGTCATCGCCTTTGTACCTCTTGGTATCCTCCCTCTTCATCTCAAACCTGGACTTAGATTGATCACATGGCGACCAGCTGACGTTGTTGTGGTTTTACGCAAGACTGGTGTTTTCTTGAATACTTTTCTGGACTGTGTGTTTTTGTTTGTGATAATCTCACCTTATGTTCCATAGGCCAACAAGTTCATAGCCCTGAACGGTTGAAGCTTCTGTTGAAACTAAATATCTTACTGAGTTAGGTTCAAGACTAGCTACCATCCAACTGAAAACTGGATAAGCATTGGTTGCGACTGAATTACGGCATGAAAATGGCGAGTAAAGTCGCTTGTGGCTTTGTGAGACGTCGTGCATATAGGAACTAAGTTTCTCCAAGCTCCTTACAATTCACTATTACGCTGATGATCGCAACTTTAACTATTGGCGGGTATTGCTACGAAGTGTAGTTGGGCAGGGCTTGCATAAGCTCCGAGAAACCTGTTGGTTGGAGTGTGCCAACGAATTGGATGCAGTAACTGCCTCTGGAAACTTTAAACCCATTCGGGTCACTGGCAGCAAGAAGCCTGATGTAAGCGAAACAACCGGTTGTAATAAGATGCCAATCACTAGTATCAGTTGTCGTATTTGATGGTGTGTAGAGTTTTTAAGGAGCAATTTAACTGATCTTGTGCCGCAGTAACATCGATCAGGTTGTTCTGCTCTTCAAGGCTTGTTACGACTGATTCATCTAATGAGGTGGAAGTCTGCAAGGGACTCCAAATCTTGAAGCGCTACACATCACCAGACCCATATGACTTACCTTCGACCCTTTTTAAATATGATGGTGGCTTTCTGGTTGTGGAGCTGACTGAGTTATTTACAAAAGACTGGTAATTAGTGTCTGAACACTATGGAGTGAGTCGTTAGTTTTTCATGCCTTTGAAAGGGTTCACATTTTATCCGCAACAACTCACAGGGGTTAAATCTATTTTCAACTGACTCCAAATTACTACCTTTCATCATACTGATCAACAAGCGTAATGTTTCTTGCCACTAGGATGGTCTTTTATTCGTTCAACAGAACTGTTCTCTGGGATTGTCTATTGAAGAAGGGTATATCCTGACGTTTTGGGCAGAATAAGGGCATATAACCACTTTTCTTCATTGTTCTACTCAAGCGGTGGTGTTGGATAGGGATAAGCAATCTCACTATTCCTCCTCAGCTTAGCCATCGATGAGGTGCTGAAAACAGCTCTAATGGTAGATCTGTTGTCTGGAGAAAGAATTTTCGACCTTGAGGGTGTGGATGATGTCATCTAGCTGTGCAGTTATGACCAAGTCATGTAATCTACACTTGGTCAATGTCCTTTGTTACGGAAGGTGCTTTGCACCTGTGAAGAATAAAGTGCCCTTACAATAGTGCTAGGACGCTGATCCTGTACTCACCATGTGTAGTGAGCGGATAGAAATAATCGAGAACTCCGTGTATCTGAGTAGCTGATTATAGTTTGAGTGATGAGACCAACTCATGTATAGAAAAACCCAAAGCAGCTTAAGCCAATCTGTGTCATTATTGGCACCTTCGTCTAGCTAGTTTGGTTTTAAGAGTTTAGATCGACAACATTTATGTGCAAAGTCACATGTTAATGCTTCCTTGCCTGTTGCCATCTATTTGATCCTCAGATTCAGGGTTGCGCAAAATAACTTGTATGGACTATCACTGACTTCTTTTCAAAGATGAGAGATTTTGAGAACGTTATGTCAAATCTACGATTTCGGGATTAGGTCCACTATAACAGTCACAAAGATAAATGTACTATTACCGAACTAGACCATAATTCTACAGATCTACTCGATGAAGAAGAAACTACTATAAAGGACAGATGGAAAGGGATCAAAGAGCCACTAGCTCCAACATGTCAGGAAGGTCTGGGACGCAAGGAGCAACATCTCGAGGAATAGATCTCCATTGAAACGCTGGGTAGGATTCAAGCAAGGAAGAACAAAACAATAATCAAAAACAGTCGAACAAGAACAGTGAAAGTCAAGGCACACATTGAATACACAGAGGCAAACGAGAGAGTGAAGAGGAGCATTAGAGCCGACAGGCGGAAATACGTGGAAGACCTGGCAGCGACAGCGCAAAAAGCGGCAAGAGAAGGAAATATCAAACAACTATATGATATAACGAAGAAACTAACAGGAAAATATAGTAAACCAGAGAGATCAGTCAAAGACAAGGAAGGCAAGCCAATCACTGAGATTCAAGAACAGCGGTACAGGTGAGTAGAGCATTTTGAAGAGCTCTTTAATAGACCAGCTCCACTGGACCCACCGGACAGCTAAGCAGCACACAGAGACCTTCCGATAGATGTCATTCCACCAACGATCGAAGAAATAAGGATGGTCATCAGAAAAGTCAATAGTGGAAAGGCAGAAGGACCGGAAAACATACCAGTTGAAGCACTAACGTCAGACATTGAAGTGTCTGAAAAGATGCTCCACGTCCCCTACAGAAAGACACATCACTAAATCAGAATATTCAATATGAACGTCAAGACAGTCCTAATGTAAGGAGCTAAAACTTGGAGAACTCATACAACCATCATTAAAATTGTGCAAGTATTCATGAACAATCGTCTGCGTAAGTTACTCAATGTCCCTTGTCCGAATACCATCAGCAAGAGCCTACTGTAGGAGAGGACAAACCAGCTTCCAGCCGAAGAGGATATTTGGAAAAGATGTTGAAAGTGGATTTTACATAGTTTGTGGAAATCACCAAACTACATGGCGAGGCATTCACTAACTCGCAATCCTAAAGGGAAATTGACAAGAGGAAGGCCAAAGTCATACTGAATCGGTTATTGTATGAAGATATCAAATGGATGAATTGTAACAAGATGCTACTGAAAGGGCCTACAAAAGTGTTTGAACTTGTCAACTTGCAATTAAAAGGTCTTACGCGACAAACTTTCCAAAAAGGGACATGTTTGAGTGGTGTTGATGACTTATTTAGGAGAAAACTTATTACTTATGCAACAAACCCACGGTAATTGATCTACGGACTAACCGCCTGTTTTCCGGCTCTCAAGGTCGTTGAGACTAAACGGCGGGCAGCTTCGAAAGGGTCTGACGTCGTCATGTCTTTCGACTTTTTGGGGATTAAAAAAGCACTGTTTGGAAATGATACGCCTCAACCAGAACTTAAGTCTCTCAATATAGAGGGTAAATTAAACTGTTTTAACGTCTGTTAGGTGTGACACAATTAATTCAGGATGGTCAAGTCAACAAAATAATAACTATGGTGGGTGCTGGCGTGTCAACAGGTAATATTTTCTTCTCTGTTGTTTGCTGGATTAAGAGTTGCGTCACTATGGTATCCGTGGGTCGTGCTTAGATATGTTACTGTGAAATACCCTGATAGGTTTCCCAGGCAAGTGAAACCACTGAGTAGATAATGTTGAGCAGAGATTTAAGGTTCTAGCTATTAATTCGAATTCAAACGATAGTGGAGTATATAACAATACAAATATTCTGAACTCATAATGTATTTACAGGTATATCAATCACAGATTGCTAGTCGTTTGGATATACACCCATTCCCGCTATTTTTGTGAAATTTTTGTCCGTTTTAGGGAAACCGCTATAGAAAACTTTGGAAAACTTGCACACACACACACACACCAAAGTTTCCCTAGGTCTGGGGAAAACCCCAAAGTTTGGGGAAAGCTAGCAATTTGGTGAAAACCCCAGAACTTACCCAAAGTCCTCCAAATTAGAAAGATTGGGCACCTATATTAACTTAGACTCTCCGCTTGATGTCATCTTCATTTCTTTCTCTCAACAGTTAATTGTTTTACCATCAAAATTTTATGAGCATTGTTTTATAACCCATGTATTTCTTTCTAAAAAATAAAGCTGCTGGAATACCTGATTTTCGAAGTCCATCTTGTGGCATATACGACAACTTGGAAGAGTTTAACTTGCCCACTCCTAACACAATATTCTCAATTGATTACTTTCGAGTAGGTGTGTTTCTAGTGTCGTAAAGCTTCTCTTTCTTTTCCAGCACAATCCCAGACCTTTCTTTGAGATTGCAAGGCGTTTGTATCGACCAGAAGCAAAGGCACGTGCTACGCATTACATAATATTAAAATTTAGCCTACGTTGGCTCATTGTTTTATCAGGTTACTTCATGAAAAAGGCTTACTTCTTAGACACTATACACAGGTAATGTAAAATATTATCCCCCAGCTTTTAACCTCGTAGAATGTTGATAGTTTGGAACGCTTATCTGGCTTACCAGAGGAGAAATTGATCGAAGCTCACGGAACATTTCACACCGGACACTGTATTAAGTGCAATAAACTGCATGATTTCGAATTCATGCTAAGTATTTATTATTTAGAGTAAATGACATTTCTTTCTGTTTGTAGATGAAATTTTAGCCAAAAAAGTGCCTAAGTGTCTTGAATGCAAAGATGTTGTCAAACCTGGTAATTACTTACTTCCAATTAAATCATTTACAGATGTTGTACTTTTTGGTGAAAGTATGCCTAAGAAATTTTTCAAGAATCTTTCTTCGGTGAGTCCTAGACATTTATATGATTTAACGAATGAATTCATGAGCCAATTGAAGCTAGACCAGCATGACAAACCTGGAAGCACTGGATAGCCGTCTCGTCCTAGTATGGGGCTCCTCACCAGTGCGCATCCGCGATCCCGCTCCTCAGGATTCAAACTCAGGACCTATCGGTCTCGCGCGCGAACGATAAACCTCTAGACAACTGAGCCGGCATCTAACGGCGTTAATGTCTTACTTTGAATTCAGTTGTTGTGGAATATGGCATATGACAACTAATCACCTTTCCCACATTATCAAACATTTGGTTAAAACGGGTCAGATGATTGAGTTCAAATCAGCTTTTATCGTGTTGTGTAAAAATGATTTAGGACAAATACCAAGGTTTATTCTGACCTTAGCTGTACAAAGACTCCTTTTTGTTTCCGAGATATTTTGTTTTTACTTAGAGCCTTTTTAATATCACCTTTAAATTTAACATCCAGAATGGTGTGATGTATTTTTTCTTATTATCTATGTTTACATAAGTAAGTTAAGGGCAGTATCACAGCCTTCACACAAATCAATTGAGATTCGCGTGGCGCATATGTATTTGGTGCCTCCCTGTACCTATACTTATGTGTTAAAATAAATAAATAATATAATATTATCTATGTTGTCTTCATTTCCCCATTGGTTTAGTTTGGTGCTCTTCTAATGAACAACGTAATGTTTAGTATGAAATCAGATTGTTCAAAAGGTATTTACTTAAACACACACTGGTACAAAGGGGCACCAGATGCATATGCGTCACACAAGTCACTTGATTTGGGTGTGGGCTGTTATACTGCCTGGGTGCCCAAACAGAGGCAAGTGGTTTCCTTAAGCGGCCACACCCGAAGCCTGTGACCTAAAGTTCTGATCCACAGGACAGCGTCAGGAGTTGCAGTTCCATGATGACCGGTGAGCAACGATTGTCTCATACTCCATCTATTCCTTCAGGATACTGGAGCTCATATGCACCATTGATTTAGAATCAGAGTTTTCCAACTCCCCTGGATGAATCTTCCATACCCACCAACCTGGTTAAAGCGCTGGACATTCGCTTTTCGTCCTCTCAATTTCGAAAGAAACATCGCCACAAGAAGGCAATGAATCGGACTTCCCTGGTAGTGGCGGTATGCACGTGGCCATGTCAGAGCATTTCGCGAGGGAGAACAGACTCTTCCCACTCTCGGCCGTATCAGGGCATTCGTTAGCCTTTAAAAGGTATCGTACTAATATTCCACATAGTTCTAATAAACATTGTCTTCTCGTCGCATCATTTAATTTTATCCAACCGACCTTTTGTTTTAAATTAATAGTTTTTACTGTAATGAGAAACATATTTTAGGCACTTCAAGGTAACAATTGCTTAGTGTTCATCAAGTTGTTAGTTTTATTTTTCCTCCTATGTCATGTTCAGAGTGTTAGTAATATTAGGTTATCTTCCACTGAGGTAAAGTAATAGTCGGTCCTAAAATTATTGTACTCCTAGACACACTTCTGTTCATACTTCAGCACTATAGCTTTGATTTTTACCTGAGTGTAACCTCATTTCCTAATAACGGAGTGTTACTTACGTCATTGCCAACCGAACTTGCCACTTATGTATGAAGACATAAAATGAACAAGGAGTTTTATCAGTTTACCAAACTTATGCCCAGACATTTGTCATCTGATTAAATGATCTAGATTTCAACCACTAAAATTTATCCGTATCTCTTAAAGAATCAGGTCAAACCTCGAACAGTAGTGTGCAGCTGTCAACATCTCTCAGCTATCGTTCGACCCTAAACTGATTGACCCAGCGTATCAACTATCCATCAAATTATTTTGTAACCTCTTTTTATGTCAAGGTTGGTGACAGTTAAGTTCGAAGCATCTTGCTTTCATAAATTATGCTTATGTACAAAAGATTATGTAATAGATTTAAAGTTGACCTCGGTTAATGCCAATTGTAGATTTTTATTTTGGATCTAACTCTATAATTCAATTTCTATTAAACTAAGGATCTCAATAATTGTGATTTACTCATCATAATGGGTACCTCGTTAACTGTATTGCCATTCTGTGCTATGATTCATCGTGTTGGTAATGATGTCCCGCGACTCTACATTAATCGAGAATATAACGATGGATCTACAGAGCCTGTAAGTTTGTTTCAGTCTGTGCATGACTATCATTCATTTGTTGTTCATATTTTTATCCGATTATTTAGTACTGTTTGAAAACTGATCATAGTAAATAACTCGATAACACCTAGATCCAAACTAACGTTGATCGATGTTACCGTTTTAAAAGTGTCTGAGTTGAAACACAGTTACCTGTTGCATTCATAGTTTACTATACTTATTTATTCGTACACAATTTACCGGTGTCATCTCTGCATAAGACGGCATCTAACGGCGTTAATGTCTTACTTTGAATTCAGTTGTTGTGGAATATGGCATATGACAACTAATCACCTTCCCACATTATCAAGTCAGTCAGTCAGTAACAACGTGGAACTTCGTACGTACGTATATCAGTTCGAGTTGCCATATCACATTAGCACAGAGATTCAGTTATCAATTCAAATCCCATAGTGGTAGAGGTACTGAAATATAAGTAGAGATAGGGGACATTAAGGTTTGATGATGTTATGAAAGGAGTATAGTCCAGTGGAATAAATTGGGAAAGAAAATAAAGGACACGAAGAATTCAGAAGATTAGAGTTTGAGAGAACACAAAGAGTGGATGCACCTGCGCCATTGCAAACGATTTTGAGCCATGTCATTCAAGGTCTCTAACCATCGGTTGCTAGCGTCTCGTGGTCCCCAACCAGGTAGTCTACACATACCAACATGACTCAGTCCACTTGTCAGTGACTTCATGGATTTCTGCCATGTTTTGGTCTGGCCGCCCCTAGCTTTCTTCCAACCTACTCCTACACCATAGAACATAGCACGTCGGGGCAGTCGATGGTCGGGCATGCGCAACACATGTCCCAGTCATCTCAACTGATTAGGTTTCACTACTTCATCAATTGATTTGCCATCCTTACCTAGTACCCGTTTCATAACAACTGCATTACTTACTCGGTGGTCCCAGGATATACGAGCGATGTTTCGAAGACACCTATGGTCAAATACTAGTAACCTACGAATATCCTCTACTCTTACTGGCCATGTTTCACTGCCATAAAGTAGGACGGAACGAACTGCTGCGCAGTAAACACGTCCTTTGGTTGATAGACGGATATCTCGCCTACGCCACAAATGACGCAAGTTGGCAAAAGCTAGTCGAGCCTTTTGTATCCGTGCTGAGATTTCGTCACACACCAAACCACAAGCGCTGATGAGACTTCCGAGATAAGTGAAGCGATCGACACGCTCAACTACTTCACTCCCTATCACTAGTTCGGGTGTCGACGCAACCCAATCCTGAAGCAAAATTTTGCATTTCGAGGGAGAAAATCGCATGCCGAACATGCCTGCATTGTTGCTTAGAGTGGTCCGCAGACTCTGCATTTTATCAGCGTCTTCATCAAATAGAACTATGTCATCGCCATATTCTAAGTCAACAAGTGGATCTCCCGGTAGAAGTTCAACTCCTGGAAATTTAGATGAGGAAATTGTCATCTCTAAAAGGACGTCAACGACAAAGTTAAACAAGAATGGAGAGAGTGGACAGCCCTGACGAACACCACTTGAGGTAATCAATTCTGATGACAGTTCACTATAAGCTCTCACTCGACCAGTTGTGTTCGAGTAGAGAGCCTTTATAAGGTTGATGTACTTCTTTGGTACTCCCTTCAGTGACAAACACTGCCATAGAACCTCACGATCAACAGAGTCAAATGCCGCCTTAAGGTCGAGAAATACTACCATTGTGGGGCGTCTGAATGTGTGTCTTTGTTCTAGGACCTGACGTAATGTGAATATTTGGTCTATACAACCACGTCCAGGTCGAAAACCAGCCTGGTTTTCTCTAGTCTGCTCTTCACGAGCTTTGGTTAGACGTCGAAGTATTATTGAAGCTAATATTTTAGACACTATATTAGTCAAACTAATTCCTCTGTGACTGTCACAGGAGGACTTTTGTCCTTTCTTATAGACTGGCACAATCAGTGATTGAGACCAGTCGAATGGGATTACGTCCAGTTCCCAGATTCTACCTAAGACCTCAGTCAATCTCGCTGCTAATACTGGACCGCCATCCTTAAAAATCCCAAGGGTAAACCTGTCAGGGCCTGCTGCTCTCCCACGCTTCAGATTTCCTATAGCTTTTTCAACTTCGTAAAGAGTCGGAGGACTTACATCAACTTGCCATTCAGGTCGACTGGAGATCGTGGGAACCGAAGTGTGGCTGAAGGCCAGTTGAACTGATCCCTAAAGTATTCTGCCCATCAATCCAATCTCCTGGATTGAGAATGAATAATATGTCCATCTTTCTCTGCGATTGTTTCGCTAACAGTTGGGTTCCTAATACCGGTTTCCTTAACAAGTCTGAACAGTTGCCTGCTGTTAACTATTGCCGCTACCTTTTCCATCTCTCTTGCTTTCGCTACCCACCACTGTTCACGATCTTTGCGTAGGCTTCTAGTCAGCTTACGCTTAAGCTGACTCCGCTCTTCGTTATGTTCAGAGCCAGATGGAATGAGTTCTCGAGCATCTATCAGTGCGGTAGATGCTGCTGAGATCCAGTGTTTCTCCCTAACCTTATGGTTTACCGTCCTTGCAGACATCACTGCTGTTTCTACAGCTTTTCGGATGTCATTCCACGCTTCCTCGGGGTGGGCTTCACTTACATGGCTGTCTAGCTGTTTTTCTAGATGTTCCTGAAATATACTCTTAGCTTGACTATCATTAAGTAGTACCCCAAGGGGTTTCCTTGCAGCATGTTTCCTACGTCCAGTAAGACGTAGACAAATACGCGCTCGCACTAAAGCATGATCTGAGTCTAAGCATGTGCTCCAGAATAAGCGACAGTCTTCTATCGAGCCCCTCCATCGGTGGCTGATAGCGATGTGATGTATTTGGGTCCAACGTTGAGACGAATTAGGGGGTCGCCATGTCAAAAGATGTTTTTCCTTATGCTTAAAGTTAGTGTTTGCAAGAAACAGGCGGTTATCTGAGCATAGCTGCAACAGACGGTCGCCGTTATCTGTTCTTTGAGCCGCGACACCATAAGATCCACCCAGGTGTCTTTCGCTTTTGCTTAGTTTACCTACTTGAGCATTAAAGTCACCAGACACTATTACTACATCTGAACGCCTAGCTTTTCGGAGAAGGTGGGAAAGCTTTCTGTAAAACTCATCTTTTACATCATTTGAGCTGCAGTCAGTGGGAGAGTAGGCAGAGACGACGAAGAGGCAACGACGGGTGTCCCTATCTTTTCGAGTCCTTACTGTTCCGTTTAGTCGGACAGCACACAAACGACTGTCTACTGGGATCCAGTCTAAGAGAGCTAGTTCTGCCCTAGGACTCAATGCTATACCTACGCCAGCGAGGCCACGGGAAGCAGCATCAGGGCTTCCAGACACACGAAGCGAAAATTGAGTTGGTTCGTTACTTTGACATGGTGCGGTCAAGTGAATGACACTACTAGGATCCTGTGTGTGCGTTTCGAAGACGCAGCACACATCGATAGAGCGAGATTCTAAAGTCTTAGCTAAGGAAGCCTGTTGTCCTATTTGGCACAGTGTTCGGACGTTGAAAGCTCCTACGTGTAGTTTAGAACGTGGTTTCAGGAGACCAGGAATAACGTTCGTGTACTCGAATCGTTCGCACTAGCGGGGCGAGGTGATAAAGGGACGTAAGAAGGGTTAGTCGTGGAGATAAGAGAGTTATTAGGAGGTGTAGGAAGGATTTGAATGTGACCAACTTGGTCTCGTGTACTGTTACGGGTATGAGGGCTGATATCACTTCCCGGTTGCCCACACCGTGGAAGGGTAGCCGTCTCGTCCTAGTATGGGGCTCCTCACCAGTGCTCATCCGCGATCCCGCTCCTCAGGATTCAAACTCAGGACCTATCGGTCTCGCGCGCGAACGATAAACCTCTAGACAACTGAGCCGGCATCTAACGGCGTTAATGTCTTACTTTGAATTCAGTTGTTGTGGAATATGGCATATGACAACTAATCACCTTTCCCACATTATCAAACATTTGGTTAAAACGGGTCAGATGATTGAGTTCAAATCAGCTTTTATCGTGTTGTGTAAAAATGATTTAGGACAAATACCAAGGTTTATTCTGACCTTAGCTGTACAAAGACTCCTTTTTGTTTCCGAGATATTTTGTTTTTACTTAGAGCCTTTTTAATATCACCTTTAAATTTAACATCCAGAATGGTGTGATGTATTTTTTCTTATTATCTATGTTTACATAAGTAAGTTAAGGGCAGTATCACAGCCTTCACACAAATCAATTGAGATTCGCGTGGCGCATATGTATTTGGTGCCTCCCTGTACCTATACTTATGTGTTAAAATAAATAAATAATATAATATTATCTATGTTGTCTTCATTTCCCCATTGGTTTAGTTTGGTGCTCTTCTAATGAACAACGTAATGTTTAGTATGAAATCAGATTGTTCAAAAGGTATTTACTTAAACACACACTGGTACAAAGGGGCACCAGATGCATATGCGTCACACAAGTCACTTGATTTGGGTGTGGGCTGTTATACTGCCTGGGTGCCCAAACAGAGGCAAGTGGTTTCCTTAAGCGGCCACACCCGAAGCCTGTGACCTAAAGTTCTGATCCACAGGACAGCGTCAGGAGTTGCAGTTCCATGATGACCGGTGAGCAACGATTGTCTCATACTCCATCTATTCCTTCAGGATACTGGAGCTCATATGCACCATTGATTTAGAATCAGAGTTTTCCAACTCCCCTGGATGAATCTTCCATACCCACCAACCTGGTTAAAGCGCTGGACATTCGCTTTTCGTCCTCTCAATTTCGAAAGAAACATCGCCACAAGAAGGCAATGAATCGGACTTCCCTGGTAGTGGCGGTATGCACGTGGCCATGTGAGGACGTTTCTCATCCAATGTTTCCTATACCCAAAATTATTTATTCAGGTAAATAGGCGTCTACAAAATTATAGACTATCTAACTTATCTCCATTTTGTAAAAATTCTAGTTTCAATCAGGCTACTAAGTAGCTATTTGTTCAGTGGGTTGCTATAGGAGTTAATAAATAGTAACTGATGAATTATTGGTATATGTGGAGTCAACATTCAGTAACGCGTCTGTCTTTGTTACTAGGTTTCGTGTGATAATTTGCAAGTAATGACACTACTTTAATATTATTAACCCTAACACAATGTTTTATGATACCTACCCCATTTTATTGCCTCACACCAGTACTCTTTTAATAGGCTACCAAAAATTCACAGACGTGATATACTTATAATACCCATAGTGGGCTTTACAAACACCACATATGAATAATCCTAATGTCTAAGCTGTATACTAAAGCCACTTCAACTTAAATAATGTCTTAAAGGATTCATATAAATTTAGGTCAAAGATTTCGGAATTATCTATCAATGAGAACAAAACTATAGTAAGCCTTTGTGTATCTTTATTCTCTAGTATTTCAAATCATAGCTGTCTGGAGTTTACTCATAGTTTACTATGAGCCAGGTGAGTGGTCTGATGGTACTGGCAAAAATAAGCGACTCGATATGGGACATAAATAAATTAGCAACAATAGGTATCGTTGATTCGATGCTTCTCCATTCCTTTGTTGATATAAATTCCCTTTGAGGGTGAACAGCGTTGAAATGAAGTATAGTTTGAAAGATTTTATGATTGAACTAATGCTTAATGGTATTATTATTATTATTATTATTTATTTTAACACATAAGTATAGGTACAGGGAGGCACCAAATACATATGCGCCACACAAATCTCAATTGATTTGTGTTAGGGCTGTGATACTGCTCGGGTGCCCAAACCGAAGCAGGTGGTTTTCTTAGGGGGCCACACCCCGAGCCTTTGACCTGAACGTCTGACCCACAAGGCAGTGGAGCATCGTAAGGAGATGCAGTCCCATGGTAGCCGGTGACCAACGATTGGTTCATACGCCATTTGTTCCTTCAGGATACTGGAGCCTATGTGCACCATTGGTTTGGGGTCCGGTTAAAGCGCCGGACATTCGCTTTTCGTCCTCTCATTTTTGTAAACAACACCCCCGCAACGAGAAGGCAGTGAGTAGGACTTCCCTGGCAGAGGCTGTATACGCATGGCCATGTGAGAGCATTTCGAGAGGGAGAGCGGACTCTCCGCACTCTCGGCCGTACCAGGGCATTTGGGGGCAGTGCTTAGTGGACCGACAAAGTATTATCATCTATTTATTTTGTACACTACTTCATGTTACAAATTATGCACTTTTCACAATCACCATCATAGACACAAGTGAAAATTGTAATGTCCCATACTGATGCATTTTGACAAAACGTAACATGACATTGTCGTATTCCAACCTATCATGACGTTTATTGCAATAAAAATCTGATTTGTTTCTTTTATTTTATTCAAACATATGAATTAATTACTGTTATTAATTTATTTACTGTGGAAAAGTGACTTACACTAATTCACAAAAAATTAGAAACACAGATTTCTACTAATTTGGGCATCGTAAAAAATGTAATTATTACTTAATCAGCTATGTTTAATTTATCTCCCAGTACGTCGTTTTACGTTATTTTTATTGAGGGTTTATCTTCATTCATTATGCGGTTTATGGTGGCTGGTTTTAAACAGAATTATATGAAATGGGGCAGGTCTGATAATAAACGTGATATATTTTGGTCAGGTAATGCTGATGATGGTGTAGTCAAAATATCAGAACTTCTCGGCTGGAAGGTAAGCGTCACTAATCCATTTTATGTCTTAGATATTTATATATGTTCCACTGTTATGAATGAAATAAGCCAAATACGAGCATGCATCTTGAATTCGTATATTTTTTACACTAATTGATCCAGCTAGATAGTCAGGGAACGAGGTGAAGAAAGCGAAGCGAAACGCAATGAAGTGACGCTCAGCGGAGGAGAGTGAGCCAACTTGATTTTAATCGAGCGTGACTCAAAATTTATATTCAGACAAAAATAAGTTACAGACATGTAGTGAATAGTTTGAGCGATTAGCACACAGACGATATGGAAACAGTCAGGGTGAGTAAGCGAATGTGACGGCCAAATATGGCTTGAGAAGAATGAATTAATTGACTTGTCCAAAAGCTAGAGTAACTCATATGGGCTTATCATGCTACCAGCAACTGCAAGTGTACCAACCAGTCCTGAATTTCGTGTTCATTTAACCACATGAAGAATATAAATGTGTAGATCCTATTTCTTTGAACAGTCATAAGAAGCATAATTCAAGTACAAACAAGATTTCCAAGTTCAACCAATGATATAAAAGTTTCCAGGGAAAGTAATAGTCAAAACATATGTTTTAATATCACTTGATAATGTGAAATATCTTATGAAACAAACTAATGACCAACTAGGCTCATTTTGGCAACGTTTTTAAGGAACTATAGAAATAAATTTCGAAAATCTTCGTCATCTTTTAGAAATCTGTTTATTCACGATATAGTAAACTGTACAATTTATCATATATATAAATGGTCAAAAGTGTAATTATGTGAAGCTGTCAGTGAATGCATCCCATAGCAAAAACTATGCCACTATTATTAAATGTGCATTCAATCAGAGATAGTTATATATTAAATGTAATGTAAGAGCAGTATGTATGGTGGTGGAGTCGCTGGCTTTCAAAGCCACTAAGTCTCACGTTCAGAATTTTTTGGATGCTAGCTATCCAAAACACACTTAATAAACGTCTTATTTTTGTAATTTTCGTTTGGGAGTTCGCGCCAAAAGCGCACATTTTCACCTTCAGATTGTACTTCCCACTCGGAAGGACCCTAAATGTCATTGGTCGGTTGTCTCTTTTAATGTTTTTTTGTGACGTTACCCAAAGACATTGTTATATATATATATATATATATATATATATATATATATATATATATATATATATATATATATATATATACTTGGTTTGTGTTTGTTCTTATCCGTACTTGTGGAATTTATTTTCCCGGACGTGGACTTCTACTTCTAGTTAGCGGGGCTGAGACGCATTGTAATAATTTATCTGTCTCGTTATTGTATCGCTGAGTCTTCGTTCCGTGGCCGATTCAGTCGATCTCGTAATCTCTTCAAACATAGAAATTTGGCAACGAGGTTGATGCTAACATGGACCCTTCAAAAGTGGAACTATTGTTGAAACAGCAAATGAGACTGATCATATAGTAAGATTTCATGTGAAGTGTCATTCAGACGTGTTATCGTTTCGCAATATAAAATGGGTTTGTTCATTGATTCTCATCAGCCACGTAAAATCAAATAATATAATACTTTACTTTTTAAATAACAACTAAATTAACAAACACCATTAATATCTATAAATTGTTTTTTCTCATTATTCATTAGTTTTTATGGTTCCAAGTTTTTCATCTTATGGCAATTTATTATTTAATCTACTTAACTACAGCTACATGTTAACTTACACATTACCATTGGCCAAATTCTTTCGTTTTGTTTTAGGATGATCTTTTGAGATTAAAAGAGGAAACGGACTCTCGCTTAAGTGAAGAGTTTATAGCAAAGAAATCCCATAACAAAATCAATGGGCAATGATTGAATTGTTCTATTCATTCTGATAAGCTGAAGTGATTATCAATATGGAATGTGATTTTACTAGTCCTCCTGTTTTTTGTCTTCTGAATTTATTTTAAATGGAGTATTGATGGGATTCCCCTTGAAATATTTTAGATTATGAATAAGTTCAACTCAAACAAATTTTCATTTTGTTTCTTTCTATAAAATAATAGGCTGCAAAATTCTTATTTGATTTTACCAAGAATGTTGGCAAAGTTTTCCTTCCGAATATATATCACTTGTGGGTCACGTTAATGAGCTTTATAGATTACAATCATTCATTTGGTAGTGACAGAGTTGACTGAAGTTCGAAAGTGTTGTGAGGCTCCATGTATGGAATTGGTTAAGATTATCTAATATCCGATACTAGGAACTGGTGCCCATTGATCCACAAATTAACCATTTCGTAAGCATTACGACCCACTTACTCTTTCAACTTCATTTTATTTTCTAAATAACTGAAATCGGTCATTTGAATATATAATTAAGAATGGCTTAGCTTCACCCATTTATATACTATTCTGTAGTTACAGAAATTCAAACAACCTCACATAATATTTATCCACATATTAGTAAATAATATATAGAACTCTCACTCTTTTGTATTTGATGGTTGTGTAAAAGGAATAAACAGGCAGGAGGAGTGTACATTTATTTTGTCCACTTGCTTTGGGATACATAAATAAGGTGATTACTTATATTGAATGCACAAAATTTAGTGCGAGCACCCAAGGGTCTTTATTGCAATTTGTTTCTTGCCCTACAAAATGGTGGACATCGTCAGGGAAGCAGATGACAAGCACATGGATGTAGACATTATCACAAGGAAAGTGAAAAAGCGCGCTGAGAAGAAACTACTTATAGACAGTACCAAGGCGTATGAACCCACGTTTTCAGTTACGGGTTCACATCTCAACGCAAAATAATCTATGGGGGCCAAGTCTGAGCGGTGTAGGGGGTGTGGTTAAGAAACAAAATAAGGTGTATGGGTGGCTCATAGTCACACCTAGAAAGAGAAAAGTAAGGAAACCAAGTGTGACCCCTGTGTTTGACGCAAAATCGAGGTCGGATTGAAGGGAAGAGACGACTTCAGGAACTAGGATTACAAGTGTTACGACAGACCTCGCTATGGAGTCAGTCATTTTTCGTAAGTCAAGATAATCCAAACGCTAGATTTGAGCATGACCTCAGTCAAATTAAGTCCTTAATAAGCAGGCTACTCCCAGAAGCAGTTTCAGGAGTTGGCATCTGTAAGCTTTATAGAATAGGACAAAAGGTAGATTCTGAAAGTACTCAGAATAGCCGCCTCTAATGTTGCCTTTGCTACGGTTGACTAAAGAAACCTGATACTGGGAAATTCACACAAACTGATTGTATCCGGAATACACGTCCGCGAGCATCCCAGCTTAGTTGAACTTATTAAGAAAAGAGCTACAGAAATAAAACTAAATAAGCGCCGACGAATCGGTGAAAGAAACATCGTACTTAAGAGTTCCCAAATTATAATAGTTCAAAGCAAAACGATCCTCGCGCTAATCTGGGTGGTAAGGGAAAATTCTCCACAAAATCAAAGCTGTGCTACATAAATGCTCACAGCCTACCAAATAAAAACGGTGGAGCTCAAGACAGTGATAGATATAGGAAGACTGGATGTTACTGCTGCCTCATAAACATAGTTATCATCAAAATTGATCGATAATGAAATTCACTTGACTGTTTTTTATCCAATGGGGCTGATATGTTGAACCGTAGGGAGGGGGCAGGTTATCCTGTACACGAAAAGTACCTCAATCATACGAGCAGTTAAGACGGTGGCACATGATTCAGGGACACGTGAGCTGATGCGTTGCAGACTGAAATGTAGACGGCAAAATATTGAATTAGTTGTAGTATGTCGCAGTACAGAATGTCTATTAGTTGACTTCCTCCTAAGCAAATTTATGTTCTGGTGTAATAGGTGTAAAACCCTAATGGTAGGCGATTTCAATGCACCGTATATAAACTAGGTAAACTTAGAAGTAGGGTCGTCGATAACGCTATTCGATTGCAAACTGTTAGGAACCTCAATTGCACTAGCTATGTTCCAACACATTAGAAATCTCACGATATATGACTTAAGAAACTCTTCTTCTTTAGATTAGTCTTCACACACGGTGATGACGTTGGTCAGATGACTTTCCTTCCTCCTCTAAGGATGAGCGATCATGCAGTCACCTTAATCAAATTCATGGCTGAGATTGCCTGCCAAACATTTTTGCCGGCCCGTCCTAACATGGAAGACAGACATAGAAGCAATCAACTCTGCAGTATCAGCTGAAAACTGGGAATTTGACTTAAGAGTATCAGTACAAGAAACATGGACTCATTTCAGACAGTTATATATCCGGGGAAGCAGAGGCTATGGCTAACTATTTTAGGGCGGTTTCCACTCAGGAACCTCGTATAGACGAAGAACTAGACACAAATACAAAATCAACAAACCATCTGCTCACCGTGAACTTTGACCGAGACGATGTACGTAAGGTTCTTAACACTACAGACACAGGAAAGCCAACAGGACCGGATGAATTACACCTCAAAATCCTGAGACATATTCCACAATATATCGTAGCCAAACTGACCATGTTATTCAACATATCACTTGACAAAGATGTGTTACCTATGGACTAGAAGGATGTAATCGTCACTCCCATACATAAAACGGGACCAAGACAACTTCCATCGAACTACAGACCTGTCGGCCTTACTAGTGCTATAGTTAAAATATTGGAAAGAATAGTCAAAAAGGCCATAATGACATTTGTGGAAACCAGCAACTTGTTAAACAGAAAACATGTTTTCAGAAAGGGTTTATCTTGCACAAAAAACCTCCTTATAACAAGGGAGCATTGTATAAAAGCACTAGACAACGGAAACTCAGTGAATGTTGTCTACATAGACTTCAGTGAGGCATTTGACAAGGTGCCAATAAATAGACTGCTCATGAAGTTAGAAAATCTTGGTATTACCGGACTCCTAACTCCGCCTGTAGCTCTTCCAGAGTTACTGCCGGTCCCAAGCCCGGGTAAAGGAGGAGGGTTGGGCATGGGGTTGGCGTCCCCATCCCGTAGAAACCAAACTCGCTAAAAGAACGCTAACCAGAAAAAATAACTCAAACCATTTAAACTCTGCCCTGGGAGTTAGAGGTAATATGACGCTTCATGGTGAAAGCCGAGTTCCTTCGGAAGCCACGAGGCCGATGCCCCTCCTAAAAACCAGAGCAACAATTTTTATAGGTACATGGAACGTCCGGACAATGTGGGAGACCGGGAAGACCAGTCAAATAGCAACGGAAATGAGGAGATACAACTTGGCAGTGCTGGGAATCAGCGAAACCCATTGGACCCAAGCTGGACAACAAAGGCTAAATACGGGAGAGATGCTGCTATACTCCGGCCACGAAGAGGAAAATGCTTCACACACTCAGGGAGTTGCTCTAATGCTATCCAAAGTAGCACGAAATGCACTTGTAGGATGGGAATCTCACGGATCCAGAATCATCAAAGCATCATTCAAAACAAAGAAGGAGGGGATCACAATGAACATTATCCAATGTTATGCACCCACCAATGATAGCAACGACGACGTTAAAGATCAATTCTATGAGAGGCTGCAATCAATCATAGAGAAGTACCCAAGAAAGGACCTCACCATTCTGATGCGAGATCTAAACGCCAAAGTCGGAATGGACAACGCCGGATATGAAGACATCATGGGACTACATGGACTGGGAGAGAGAAACGAAAACGGGGAAAGATTTGCAAATCTGTGTGCATTCAATAAATTGGTCATAGGCGGTACAACATTTCCACACAAACGTATACACAAAGCTACATGGATCTCACCGGACCACACCACAGAGAACCAGATAGATCACATTTGCATCAATAAAAAGTTCCGAAGGACAATGGAAGATGTGAGAACCAGGAGAGGAGCGGACATAGCTTCAGATCATCACCTAGTTGTGGCCAAATTGAAACTGAAGCTAAAGAAGAACTGGACAACTGGACAAACAGCACCACAACGGTTCAATACAGCCTTCCTTCGAGATACTGACAAACTCAATGAATTCAAGGTAGCTCTCAACAACAGGTTCCAAGCAAAACAGGATCTACTGAAGGAAGAAAAAACTACTATGGAGGATAGCTGGAAAAGTATCAAAGAAACATTAACTTCAACGTGTCAAGAGGTTCTGGGCCCCAAGAAGCGTCATCACAAGGAATGGATCTCTACAGAAACATTGGACAGGATCAAAGAAAGAAAGAACAAGAAGACAGCAATTAACAACAGTCGAACAAGAGCAGAGAAAGTCCAAGCACAAGCAGAGTACATAGAAGCAAACAAGAAAGTGAAGAAGAGCATTAGAGCTGATAAGCAAAAATACGTGGAAGAACTAGCAACGACGGCGGAAAAAGCTGCAAGAGAAGGAAATATGAGACTGTGGAGATAGGTCTGTCAAACTTATTTTGTAAATAATTTTTATTATTATTTGTATTCATTTTGTCAACCTTTCACTGTGTGTACATTTATTATTAAATCATTGCACCTGTTGTTTTAGTAAATGACCTTGATCACTTTTTCCGTTGTGATACTAACATAGCGTGACACTTTCTGTGATTGTCTCAAATACACTACTACACACATACCTCTCGTTCTAAATTCACTCGCATTTGTGTCAACTGAAGTCTAAAGCAAGTACCATTTATCTTTACAGACGATAATTGGAATATACCATATTTATTACTGAATCATATCATTGGGGAACCCATCACACTCACAGGAATTATTAATCATCTATAATTGTGGATATTTAACACCAGATCAATTTGGAACACGCGCTCTCCTGGTAAAATAAGTAACGTTCCTTATTTCTATTGTGTTTATGACATTTAACTTATATATCTTTAAATATTGCTATTTGTTATAAATAACTATTATTACCTTTTGGATTAATATATTATCTGGTCCACCACAATTATTTGGTGAGCCTGGAGTGTATTTTAGTTTTATTGTTTATATTTCTACTTGAAACACTAGTTTTTTTTATATCATGAACTCTCCAAATAAACTTATAGATATGGAATGTCCCCCAGTGAAACCCCTTGACTCATTACATACAGACAATAATATTTCAAGTTCAGTGAATGCCATTACTGAGTTAAGATTACCAGCATACGGCGTCAACAACCCTAGAATCTGGTTCGTGCAGAAAGAGGCCTTATTTTTAGCCAGGGGCATACGTTCCCAAGCGACTAAATATGCCCATGTTGTCGGCGCTCTACCCATAGAAGTCGCTACGGAAGTCGGTGATCTGATTGACCATGTACCAGAAACAGATCCTTATGACAAACTCAAAGCAGCAGTAATTCAGCGCACGTGCGTCTCAGACGAAAAACGATTACAACTATTACTAACTTCCTGTGACTTGGGAGACAAGAGACCCTCCCAACTTCTTCGTCACATGAAACAACTTGCTGGTCCATACAACCTGGACGAAACTCTCCTAAAATAAATGTGGTTGCAAAGATTACCACATAATGTGAGACAAATCCTTAGCGTCTCAGGGCGAACTGTCGCTCTCGAGGATTTAGCCGACATGGCGGACAAGATGATGGAGATCTACCCCGACAAGCATTGTCTAAACGCGATACAAACTTCTGGTAATGGCGATACGAACACAACACTCAACATTCAGCAACAATTAACACAGTTAACAACTCAGTTAGCGTCATTACAGGCTACTATTGCGAGTATCCATTCTCGACCTAATAGATCCATTTCTAGAAAATAGCAGAGTCAAGACATCGTTCAAGGTCTCCCAAGAAGACAGTCGGTATTTGTTGGTATCACCAAAAATATGGCACCAAAGCACGGCGTTGCACAAGACCGTGCACATTTTCCGCAGCTGACTCAGAGAATCAGGGAAACGAACTGGCCAGACAGTAAAGGCGGCGTCTGCTACTGGCCAACACACTAGCCGCCTCTTCCACGTCAGGGATCATATTTCTGGCTCAGACTTTTTAGTCGATACTGGAGCAGAAATCAGCATAATCCCATTAGAGCTTTCACGATGGCGACACACTACACACAGCAAAGTGTCACTACAGGCGGACAATCAAACGCTTATCAAAACCTACGGAGAACAATCTCTCATTCTAGATCTCGGTCTTCGGCGAAGATTCACTTGGGTCTTTATAGTCGCTCAAATCAAACGACCTATTCTTGGAGCTGACTTTTTAAGTGCTTACAAATTATTAGTAGATATGAATAACAAGAGGTTGATTGACCAATGCACACGTTTACAAGTGAATGGTACGCTTGCTACTGACTATGAGACTTACGGTGTGCATATAGTAAAACCGGAAAACAAACTTTTCACCAACATTCTGAAGGAATACGAATGTATCACAAAAGTAAATTATCAGACGGAACCCACAGCACACCACGTACAGCATCATATCATCACTACGGGACCACCCATTAGTGCTAAAGCAAGGAGACTTCCACCACACAAGTTACAGATTGCTAAAAGAGAATTTGAACATATGATGCAACTCGGAATAATTAGACAATCAAACAGTCCTTGGGCTTCGCCGCTGCACATGGTTCCAAAGAAGGACCAAGATTGGCGACCATGTGGAGACTACCGAAGATTAAATAATCAAACTATCCCGGATAGGTACCCCATACCGCATATACACGACTTCTCCTTAAATCTACATGGTAAACAATTTTTTTCGAAACTTGACTTAGTAAAAGCCTATCATCAAATTCCAATGGCGCCCGAAGACAATGAAAAAACAGCCGTAATCACTCCTTTTGGTCTGTTTGAATTTTTGAGGATGCCATTCGGGCTAAAAAACGCCGCACAAACGTTTCAGAGGTTTATGGACGAAGTCACACGAGGATTAGACTTTGTATTCGCCTATATCGACGATGTTTTAATCGCTAGTTCATCACTCGAAGAGCATATCCAACACTTACAGATCCTCTTCGAACGTTTCAAAAAACACGGTGTTGTTATTAATCCTGCTAAATGTATATTCGGTGTTCCAGCCTTAGAGTTTTTAGGACACTACATCAACTCCCAAGGCATTAAACCTCTCCCAGAGAAAGTCGAAGGCATCATTAGCTATCCAGAACCAACCTCTGTAAAATCACTACGACGTTTCCTTGGGACATGCAATTTTTATAGACGATTCCTACCGCATTGCGCTGAAGTACTACAACCGTTAACTGATTTACTGAAAAGCGATAAAGCAGGCACAAAGAAAGAAAAGAACCAAATGTTCAAATTACCTCCTGATGCCAAAGCAGCATTTGAGAAAGCTAAATCTATGATAGCCAACGCCACGATGTTACAACATCTAAATACTGACCCCACAACCCATCTGATTCTGTGCACGGATGCTTCACAGAAAGCCGTCGGGGCAGTACTGCAACAGCGGGTAAACGACACAATTACCCCCATCGCTTTTTTCTCGAAGAGATTATCGTCAGCACAAGAACGTTATAGCACTTTTGGACGTGAACTTTTAGCTATGTATCTAGCCGTCAAACATTTCAACTTCTTGCTACAGGGTCGTGATTTCATCATTATGACAGATCACAAACCCCTTTGCCATTCCTTCAGCACATCGTATGACAAACATTCTCCACGAGAAGCAAGACAACTTGATTATATCTCTCAATTTACTACAGACATCCGCTTTATCAAAGGTAACATGAACATTGTCGCAGATGCACTATCTAGAAAGGACATCAATATGATGGTACACAACCACAACATCAGTCTAGAAACTTTAGCTAAACTCCAGGTAGACGATGCAGAATTGAAAGCCTGTCAAGAGAAGTCTAACTTGAATCTTAAACCAATACCCATGCCTTTCTCAGATACTTTCATCATGTGCGACACCTCAACAGGCAAAAACCGCCCTTTCGTCCCATACGCTTGCCGACGAGAAATATTCCGACACTTACACGGTCTTGCACATCCAGGAATCCGAGCCACAACTAAACTGATTACTGAACGTTTCGTGTGGCCAAAGATTAACTCAGATATAAAACGATGGAATCGAAGCTGCCTACAATGTCAACGCAGCAAAATTCAAAAACACACAGTCAGTCCTGTTGGGAAGTTCCCTTTGCCGGAGAAGCGTTTCCAACACATCCATCTAGATATAGTCGGTCCCTTGCCGCCATCAAAATCATTCACACATATACTCACATCGGTGGACAGATTCACAAGATGGGCTATAGCATGTCCCATCGCCGACACTTCTGCAGAGACAGTAGCCGCTACATTCCTTGACCGATGGATATCAAACTATGGAGTACCATCTATCATCACTACAGATCGTGGTCCCCAGTTCCAGTCTATCTTATTTCAGGAATTCACAAGACTTCTGGGTGTGAACCACATTAAAACGACAGCTTATCATCCAGTGGCTAATGGTCTGGTCGAAAGATTTCACCGCCAATTGAAAAGCGCACTGATGGCACAAACTGATACAACAAAATGGAGTGACGCACTACCACTTGTACTCCTGGGAATTCGTTCGACCATCAAGGAGGATTTAGGATGCACTTCAGCTGAACTAGTTTACGGTACTACATTAACATTACCGGGTCAGTTGGTCGATCAAGAATCAATAATGTCTAATGATCCAAATGGTTTCGCAAGCCGACTATTACAAACGATGCAACGCATTAAAGCGATACCTCCGCGTGAACATAACAACCGCATACAACTTGATAAACATCTAGAGGCCTGTAAATTCGTTTTTGTTCGAGTCGACGCAGTGAGAAAACTATTGAAACAACCGTACGAAGGACCTTACAAAGTAATTAAACGAACAAACAAACATTTCATCATCAATAAAAATGGAAGGAATGAGACAATTTCCATAGGCCGAATAAAACCGGCTTTCTACGAAATTCTTCAAGACGCGGAAGACAATACTACGAACGAATCACCACTCCCATCTATCGCTAAGAAACAAGAGGAAAAACAAAAACTTAACAGTACCCCCTCTTGTTTAACACGTTCTGGGAGACTTGTAAAAAAACCGAAACGTTATGTACATTTCGCCGTATAATAAAAAAAAAACTACAACCAATCAAAACAAACAATCATCAAGGACCGACAATATCAATCCTACCCAATAGGTTTTTGTTTTTTTTCCCTTTTTCACAGTGTACATAATTAATCATTTTTTTCCACAATTATTCGTTTCGTCACATTATATATATATATATATATATAATTTTTTTTGTTACAATAATAAACGAGTCATTACGTATTCAATGTACACAAATAAACAGTTCATTTTTTTTTGTGTGTGTGTGTGCATGTCCGTCATTAACAATTTTACACATTATTATCATTGACAGTGTTTTCATTTTTTTTTCTGTTTGTTACGCTATATTACATTACTGCTATCCTCAAACGCTAACACAACGCATTTTACTAACGCGTATATCATGTCCATCTCCACAATTTTTGTTGTTTATAACTGTAAATATTATTTTTGTACATATGTATATATCATATTCTGACATTTTTTTTTATTACAACCAGTTTTACCTCCGGAAACTCTGGGGGGAGCTATGTGGAGATAGGTCTGTCAAACTTATTTTGTAAATAATTTTTATTATTATTTGTATTCATTTTGTCAACCTTTCACTGTGTGTACATTTATTATTAAATCATTGCACCTGTTGTTTTAGTAAATGACCTTGATCACTTTTTCCGTTGTGATACTAACATAGCGTGACACTTTCTGTGATTGTCTCAAATACACTACTACACACATACCTCTCGTTCTAAATTCACTCGCATTTGTGTCAACTGAAGTCTAAAGCAAGTACCATTTATCTTTACAGACGATAATTGGAATATACCATATTTATTACTGAATCATATCATTGGGGAACCCATCACACTCACAGGAATTATTAATCATCTATAATTGTGGATATTTAACACCAGATCAATTTGGAACACGCGCTCTCCTGGTAAAATAAGTAACGTTCCTTATTTCTATTGTGTTTATGACATTTAACTTATATATCTTTAAATATTGCTATTTGTTATAAATAACTATTATTACCTTTTGGATTAATATATTATCTGGTCCACCACAAGACAGCTTTACGATACGACGAAGAAGCTTGCAGGGAAATACAGTAAACCAGAGAGACCAGTCAAAGACAAAGAAGGAAGACCAATCACTGAGATTCAACAACAGCGCAACAGATGGGCAGAGTACTTCGAGGAACTCCTGAACAGGCCGGCTCCAATGAATCCACCGGACATCGAAGCAGCACACAGATCTTCTTATAAATGTCAATCCACCAACGACAGAAGAAATCAGAATGGCCGTCAGACAAATCAAGAGCGGGAAAGCAGCAGGACCTGACAATATACCAGCTGAAGCGTTGAAGTCAGACATCGAAGTAACTACAAGCATGCTTCATCTTCTATTCAAGAAGATTTGGGAGGAGGAACAAGTGCCGATGGAATGAAAAGAAGGACACCTCATCAAGATTCCAAAGAAAGGAGATCTGAGCAAGTGTGAAAACTACAGAGGCATTACACTACTGTCAATACCGGGTAAAGTCTTCAACAGAGTGTTACTGAACAGGATGAAAGACGCAGTTGACGCTCAACTTCGAGATCAACAAGCTGGATTCCGTAAGGACCGGTCGTGCACAGACCAGATTGCGACACTACGGATCATCGTCGAACAATCAATTGAGTGGAACTCGTCACTGTACATCAACTTCATTGATTATGAGAAGGCATTTGACAGTGTAGATAGGAGGACGTTATGGAAAGTTCTTCGACACTACGGAGTTCCTGAGAAGATTGTCAACATTATCCGGAACTCATACGACGGACTACAGTTCAAAGTAGTGCATGGAGGACAGCTGACAGAGGCATTCCAAGTAAGGACCGGAGTAAGACAAGGCTGTCTACTCTCTCCCTTCCTCATTCTTCTGGTGGTCGACTGGATTATGAAGACCTCGACATCTGAGAGAAACTACGGCATACGATGGACAGCTCAGAACCAATTAGACGACTTGGACTTCGCAGATGACCTAGCCCTCCTATCACATACACACGAACAAATGCAGATAAAGACAGCCAGCATAGCAGCAGTCTCTGCATCAGTAGGCCTCAACATACACAAAGGGAAAACCAAGGTCCTCAAACACAACACGGAGAACAGCAATCCAATCACTCTTGATGGCGAAACTCTGGAAGACGTGGAATCCTTCACATACCTGGGAAGCATCGTCGATAAACAAGGAGGTTCAGATGCAGACGTCAAGGCGAGGATTGGCAAAGCTAGAGCGGCATTCCTTCAACTGAAGAACATATGGAACTCAAAACAACTCTCAACCAATATCAAAGTCAGAATCTTCAATACGAATGTCAACACAGTCAGTTATACTGTACGGAGCTGAAACTTGGAGAACTACAACAACCACCATCAAGAAGGTACAGGTATTCAAAAATAGCTGTCTACGCATGATACTCAACATCCATTGGCCGGATACCATCAGCAACAGCCTTTTGTGGGAGAGAACCAACCAGCTTCCAGCTGAAGAGGAAATTAGGAAAAGACGATTGAAATGGATAGTACATACATTGAGGAAATCATCAAACTGCATTACGAGACAAGCGCTAACTTGGAATCCTGAAGGGAAGCGGAAAAGAGGAAGGCCAAAGAACACATTACGTCGGGAAATAGAAGCAGATATGAAAAAGATGAATAAGAACTGGAAAGAGCTTGAAAGGATTGCCCAGGACAGGGTTGGATGGAGAATGCTGGTGAGCGGCCTATGCTCCTTCACGAGGAGTAACAGGCGTAAGTAAGTAAGTAAGTAAGTACCGGACTCCTCTTAAAATGGCTTAAGGATTTTCTAGTAGGTTGTAGACACTAAGTAAGAGTAAATTCCATGTGCTCCACTTGGAGATCAGTACTTAGTGGAATATCTCAAGGTTCTGTCTTAAGTCCTTTACTTTTCATACTGCATGCAAATGATCTCCCAGGTATAGTACAGTTCCCAATGTTGTTAAACTCTGACGATGTAAAAACTTGGAGAGTAATAACGGGAGACGCGCGTTTTCCCCTAAATTTCCCCTTTCTTTTCCAAAGCATTTTCCCCTTTATTTCCCCTTTTTCGCCTTTATTTCCCCTTTATTGGTTGATTGGGGCAGACGCATGCACATTTCAGGCAGATGTAGTGACCTACTTTGGTCAACAGAACGCGATTGGTTCGATGAAAACAATTATTATTACAACCAATTGTACCAGTGACTGTTTTACTGTGCTCGTTTGTTTAACTGTGCTAATAACAGCCATTTTAGTCTTCCATTGTATTCCTTTGCTTCTACGCGGTTTTCGAGTACGCACGTATTTTTTCTTGCCGATCGCACCTGTACTCTTTTGGCACGATCTCGGTATTCTTTCGATACCACGAGATTGCCAACAAATATATTACGACTACTACTATCATCTGCCTTCTGATTTTTGGCCTACCGGAATCTTATTGGTCTATTGGCACGTAGTCTTGTAGCGGTGTTCATAGTCAAGCTCAACTCGACACTACGCTACATTTGGTGAGCCAAATATTGGAACACGCCTCAAATCTTCTACAACTGGTGAATCTACATCTACGACCACTTGGCAATCGCAACCAAACCTTCCAAAGAAGTCGATTTTGGTGAGCCTATCGTTTATCTATCCACGTCTGTCATATATTTTCATATTAATTTTTAATATATAATATATTTGACATGACGGATAACGATAAGAATAGTATTAATATAATAGACTCTGACGTACAGGTTATACACTTTCGACCTGTATCTTTTATTCCTCACGATCCCGAAGTTTGGTTTGCTGCCATAGAGTCTCAATTCAAGACCCGTCATATCACAAGCCAACGTCAGAAGTACACTTACGCTCTCGAATGTTTACCGGGAGACCATTTAGTAGCTGTCCGTGAGGTTGTCCTCAATTCAAATGTGCCCAATGTTTACGATCGTCTCAAGGAGGCGATCCTCACACATTTCCTCCCATCGAGGGAGGAACGATTGAGGACGTTATTAGCACGTCACCCCCTATGTGATGCTAAACCGAGCCACCACCTCACGCGCCTGCAATCTCTTGCAGGACCCACGGCAGCCGATTCTGAAATTGTTAAAGAACTGTGGCTCGAATCTCTACCAGCATTTATCCAACCTACAGTTACGGCCCTGCTCGAGGACGCACCACTGAAACAGGTAGCCCTCACAGCAGACAAAATTCTAGCTAGGACTGGCAACCGAGACAACTACGTAGTTGACTCAACGTCGCGTCCGAAAGTCGATATCGACGCCAGCCACTCCTCGGCTCAAGGTGACAGGGAAGGGTGCATTCACACACGTCTTAGTTTTCGAGACCGTTGTAACGTACCCCAACCCTACGTCCCTCGAGTCCGCTCACGCTATCGAAAAGCCGTCAACACTCGCCCAACGAGGGCATCTTCCAAGCCACGCCAAAAGGCGGCTTCGGAAGCGAGTGAAGGTTGGTGCTGGTTTCATCGATCCTTCGGATCTTGTGCCCGCCGTTGTCGAGCCCCGTGCTCATACAAGGCGGGAAACTCCAAAGCCGGCGAGTAAAAGCGGCCGTACTCGCCGGCCCTGCCCCCCAGGTTGGCCGTTTATTTTACGTGCACGATTATCGCACAAACGCTAGGTACCTAGTGGATACAGGTGCCCAAGTTTCTGTCGTACCACGAGGTAGCATTAAGTCACAAGCTACAATGCTTCGACTACGCGCTGCAAATGGCTCAGCCATTCCTACCTACGGTACACGACAACTCGCGGTCCACCTGGGCAACCGACGACGGTATCTGTGGACGTTCATCATTGCTGATGTTCCCACAGCCATACTAGGTATTGATTTCCTACAGCACTATGAATCGCTAGTCGATTCACGTAGGCTGCAGCTAATCGATACTTCGTCGAACAGTAAATTCTTTGGCTTTAAAGCTCACACAAACGCGTACCGAATCCTCGGCACTTTTTATTCGCGTGACGATAAATTCCACGCCTTATTCGAGAAATTCCCTAGATTAACTAAACCACTCGAGGAGATTTCATCGGTGACCAATCGTGTGGTACACCACATAGTCACCCGCGGACCACCAGTCACGGCAAGACCACGCCGACTGGCACCGGACAAATTAGCTTTCGCTAAACGTGAGTTTGACAATTTACTATCTGCTGGTATTATTCGTCCTTCTCACAGTCCTTGGGCCTCTCCTTTACACATGGTGCATAAAAAGGATGGGGTTAGTTGGAGACCATGCGGCGACTACCGAGCATTAAACGTAGTTACGCGCTTTGATAGTTACCCCATCCCCCACATACACGACATCACGGCATCGCTCAAGGGCACGACTATCTTTTCTAAAATCGATCTGGTACGAGCATATCACCAGATCCCAGTCGCTCTTGAAGACATCGAAAAAACTGCTATCACGACTCCGTTCGGTCTGTTTGAGTTCCTACGAATGCCATTTGGATTACGGAATGCTGCTCATACTTTCCAAAGGTTTATCGATAGCATAGTACGAGACTTGGATTTTGTTCACGTCTATATTGATGACCTGCTGATCGCATCATCAAACGTAGATGAACATTATCAACATCTTACGCTATTATTCCAACGCCTTTCGGATAATGGAATAGTAGCCAACCCAGAGAAATGTGAATTGGGTAAATCAGAAATAATATTTCTGGGTCACATCATCAAACAAGAGGGTATTCTGCCTTGCGAGGACAAAGTTCGAGCAATCAAGGAGTACAACGTGCCGTCCTCACTCAAGGAACTGAAGGCTTTTCTCGGTTTGGTTAACTTCTACCGACGTTTTATCCCTCACGCGGCAGAACGGTTACGACCATTAACCGATTTACTACGCGGTAATCCACGCAAATTAGAATTGAACGATACCGCACGTACTGCATTCTCAGAGATCAAAACGGCTCTCGCTGAAGTTACACTTCTCGCTCATCCTGACCCATCAGCCACGCTTAGTATAGCGGTTGATGCATCAGATTTCGCTATAGGAGCCGTTATGCAACAGAATATCTTCGGTAGTTAGCAACCACTTGAATTTTTCTCACGACGCCTTACTCCCACGGAGACGAGATATCGCAGCCACATTACGTCTCATCGCTGCACGATACGTCTGGCCGTCCATGAATAAAGATGTTCGTATGTGGGTAAAGCAATGCTTACAGTGTCAACGATCAAAAGTTTACAGGCACGTAGCTGCCCTTATTGGCAGGTTCGCTACGCCTGATGCTCGCTTTGATCACGTTCATATAGACATTGTAGGACCATTGCCACCATCGCATGGGTATGATCACATACTCACGTGCATTGACCGTTTTACAAGATGGCCCGAAGCTATTCCCATCACGTCTATCACGGCGGAGACAGTTGCTCACCGCTTCGTAGAACGATGGATAGCATTGTACGGTTGTCCCTCGACTGTCACGACTGACCGAGGACAACAATTTGAGTCCGCGTTATTCTCCTCATTGACCAGGCTGCTTGGTACGGAACGCATTCGCACTACCGCGTACCATCCAGCATCGAATGGTTTAGTCGAAATGTTTCATCGTCAACTTAAAAGTGCTCTTCGAGCACACGAAAACGACAATTGGTACGAAACCTTACCGCTCGTTCTCTTAGGCATCAGAACGAGTTTAAAGGCAGATATCCAATGTTCCGCCGCTGAACTTGTATACGGCACGACATTGCGTCTGCCTGGGGAATTCTTCACACCACGGAGCAGTAATGATTTCGGTAAATCAGACTACGTCCATCGACTGTCTGCATTTATGCGAACGCTGTCTCCGGTGTCAACTCGAATACAACATCTACAGGTCACTCTCCCATGAGAGTTATCTACCTGTTCACATGTTTTCATACGAGTAGATTCGGTACGCAAACCTCTACAACAGCCTTACGAAGGCCCTTTTCACGTGATCTCTCGTCACGAAAAGACCTTCAAGGTTGATCGACACGGCCGCGTCGAGATCGTCAGCATTGATCGTCTCAAACCAGCACACGTCGATGACAGTGCCCTATCCGATAACTTGAGACTCAATGCTAGACCTATCAAACCTTCTATCGGGATCTCTACGTCTACCTCGGATCCCACGCTAGATACATCAGAGACCTCGTTCTCACGTCCCGGTCAACAGCACGCGTCATCTGCCACCATCTACGGACGAGACTTCCGTCTCACGTCCAGATCGGCAGACCACGCTGCCCTTGACCTCGGATGAGATCGCAGGCTCACGAAGTACGAACGAGACCACCGTCTCACGTTCCGGTCGCCGAGTACGATTACCCGTACGCTATCGCGACTAAACGCAGTCAATAACGGATACGGTGTAGGATTATTCCTATACTACACGCATGCTACACTTTTCTTTTTTTGATTTTTTTTTGTATCCTGAGCCCACGCCTCCAACCATCGTCCGTTTGATAACGTCGACTTCAGCCAACTTTGGCAAAGGCTGGTTTGGCCACCCATGCTCTAGTCAACGCACTTAGTCGATTATCTGGTCTCGAATTCGCCTGGCATCCGCTTGGTCGTTATGGTCGCGTCCGGTTTCTTGGCTCAACGTGGTTTCGTCCTACGTCTGTAGCGTTTCCTGGTTCACATCCCTACGAACGCAATCATCAGATTCTGGATACAAACCACTCTGGTGTGGTATGCTAATTCGACCAACAAATACAGCACACTTCTGGTACCGTTCTGCGCAAAAGACCTTCGTTGGCAACTCGAGGATCAACGATCACTTCCTGTTCCGCCAATTTCCTTCGTCCTACAACCGCACTTCTGCCGATCAGTCCCACGAATCAAACCGCTAACTATCGAAAGTGTAAACCCTTTCTAGCGGGGGGCTCCTGTAGTGACCTACTTTTGTCAACAGAACGCGATTGGTTCGATGAAAACAATTATTATTACAACCAATTGTACCAGTGACTGTTTTACTGTGCTCGTTTGTTTAACTGTGCTAATAACAGCCATTTTAGTCTTCCATTGTATTCCTTTGCTTCTACGCGGTTTTCGAGTACGCACGTATTTTTTCTTGCCGATCGCACCTGTACTCTTTTGGCACGATCTCGGTATTCTTTCGATACCACGAGATTGCCAACAAATATATTACGACTACTACTATCATCTGCCTTCTGATTTTTGGCCTACCGGAATCTTATTGGTCTATTGGCACGTAGTCTTGTAGCGGTGTTCATAGTCAAGCTCAACTCGACACTACGCTACATTTGGTGAGCCAAATATTGGAACACGCCTCAAATCTTCTACAACTGGTGAATCTACATCTACGACCACTTGGCAATCGCAACCAAACCTTCCAAAGAAGTCGATTTTGGTGAGCCTATCGTTTATCTATCCACGTCTGTCATATATTTTCATATTAATTTTTAATATATAATATATTTGACATGACGGATAACGATAAGAATAGTATTAATATAATAGACTCTGACGTACAGGTTATACACTTTCGACCTGTATCTTTTATTCCTCACGATCCCGAAGTTTGGTTTGCTGCCATAGAGTCTCAATTCAAGACCCGTCATATCACAAGCCAACGTCAGAAGTACACTTACGCTCTCGAATGTTTACCGGGAGACCATTTAGTAGCTGTCCGTGAGGTTGTCCTCAATTCAAATGTGCCCAATGTTTACGATCGTCTCAAGGAGGCGATCCTCACACATTTCCTCCCATCGAGGGAGGAACGATTGAGGACGTTATTAGCACGTCACCCCCTATGTGATGCTAAACCGAGCCACCACCTCACGCGCCTGCAATCTCTTGCAGGACCCACGGCAGCCGATTCTGAAATTGTTAAAGAACTGTGGCTCGAATCTCTACCAGCATTTATCCAACCTACAGTTACGGCCCTGCTCGAGGACGCACCACTGAAACAGGTAGCCCTCACAGCAGACAAAATTCTAGCTAGGACTGGCAACCGAGACAACTACGTAGTTGACTCAACGTCGCGTCCGAAAGTCGATATCGACGCCAGCCACTCCTCGGCTCAAGGTGACAGGGAAGGGTGCATTCACACACGTCTTAGTTTTCGAGACCGTTGTAACGTACCCCAACCCTACGTCCCTCGAGTCCGCTCACGCTATCGAAAAGCCGTCAACACTCGCCCAACGAGGGCATCTTCCAAGCCACGCCAAAAGGCGGCTTCGGAAGCGAGTGAAGGTTGGTGCTGGTTTCATCGATCCTTCGGATCTTGTGCCCGCCGTTGTCGAGCCCCGTGCTCATACAAGGCGGGAAACTCCAAAGCCGGCGAGTAAAAGCGGCCGTACTCGCCGGCCCTGCCCCCCAGGTTGGCCGTTTATTTTACGTGCACGATTATCGCACAAACGCTAGGTACCTAGTGGATACAGGTGCCCAAGTTTCTGTCGTACCACGAGGTAGCATTAAGTCACAAGCTACAATGCTTCGACTACGCGCTGCAAATGGCTCAGCCATTCCTACCTACGGTACACGACAACTCGCGGTCCACCTGGGCAACCGACGACGGTATCTGTGGACGTTCATCATTGCTGATGTTCCCACAGCCATACTAGGTATTGATTTCCTACAGCACTATGAATCGCTAGTCGATTCACGTAGGCTGCAGCTAATCGATACTTCGTCGAACAGTAAATTCTTTGGCTTTAAAGCTCACACAAACGCGTACCGAATCCTCGGCACTTTTTATTCGCGTGACGATAAATTCCACGCCTTATTCGAGAAATTCCCTAGATTAACTAAACCACTCGAGGAGATTTCATCGGTGACCAATCGTGTGGTACACCACATAGTCACCCGCGGACCACCAGTCACGGCAAGACCACGCCGACTGGCACCGGACAAATTAGCTTTCGCTAAACGTGAGTTTGACAATTTACTATCTGCTGGTATTATTCGTCCTTCTCACAGTCCTTGGGCCTCTCCTTTACACATGGTGCATAAAAAGGATGGGGTTAGTTGGAGACCATGCGGCGACTACCGAGCATTAAACGTAGTTACGCGCTTTGATAGTTACCCCATCCCCCACATACACGACATCACGGCATCGCTCAAGGGCACGACTATCTTTTCTAAAATCGATCTGGTACGAGCATATCACCAGATCCCAGTCGCTCTTGAAGACATCGAAAAAACTGCTATCACGACTCCGTTCGGTCTGTTTGAGTTCCTACGAATGCCATTTGGATTACGGAATGCTGCTCATACTTTCCAAAGGTTTATCGATAGCATAGTACGAGACTTGGATTTTGTTCACGTCTATATTGATGACCTGCTGATCGCATCATCAAACGTAGATGAACATTATCAACATCTTACGCTATTATTCCAACGCCTTTCGGATAATGGAATAGTAGCCAACCCAGAGAAATGTGAATTGGGTAAATCAGAAATAATATTTCTGGGTCACATCATCAAACAAGAGGGTATTCTGCCTTGCGAGGACAAAGTTCGAGCAATCAAGGAGTACAACGTGCCGTCCTCACTCAAGGAACTGAAGGCTTTTCTCGGTTTGGTTAACTTCTACCGACGTTTTATCCCTCACGCGGCAGAACGGTTACGACCATTAACCGATTTACTACGCGGTAATCCACGCAAATTAGAATTGAACGATACCGCACGTACTGCATTCTCAGAGATCAAAACGGCTCTCGCTGAAGTTACACTTCTCGCTCATCCTGACCCATCAGCCACGCTTAGTATAGCGGTTGATGCATCAGATTTCGCTATAGGAGCCGTTATGCAACAGAATATCTTCGGTAGTTAGCAACCACTTGAATTTTTCTCACGACGCCTTACTCCCACGGAGACGAGATATCGCAGCCACATTACGTCTCATCGCTGCACGATACGTCTGGCCGTCCATGAATAAAGATGTTCGTATGTGGGTAAAGCAATGCTTACAGTGTCAACGATCAAAAGTTTACAGGCACGTAGCTGCCCTTATTGGCAGGTTCGCTACGCCTGATGCTCGCTTTGATCACGTTCATATAGACATTGTAGGACCATTGCCACCATCGCATGGGTATGATCACATACTCACGTGCATTGACCGTTTTACAAGATGGCCCGAAGCTATTCCCATCACGTCTATCACGGCGGAGACAGTTGCTCACCGCTTCGTAGAACGATGGATAGCATTGTACGGTTGTCCCTCGACTGTCACGACTGACCGAGGACAACAATTTGAGTCCGCGTTATTCTCCTCATTGACCAGGCTGCTTGGTACGGAACGCATTCGCACTACCGCGTACCATCCAGCATCGAATGGTTTAGTCGAAATGTTTCATCGTCAACTTAAAAGTGCTCTTCGAGCACACGAAAACGACAATTGGTACGAAACCTTACCGCTCGTTCTCTTAGGCATCAGAACGAGTTTAAAGGCAGATATCCAATGTTCCGCCGCTGAACTTGTATACGGCACGACATTGCGTCTGCCTGGGGAATTCTTCACACCACGGAGCAGTAATGATTTCGGTAAATCAGACTACGTCCATCGACTGTCTGCATTTATGCGAACGCTGTCTCCGGTGTCAACTCGAATACAACATCTACAGGTCACTCTCCCATGAGAGTTATCTACCTGTTCACATGTTTTCATACGAGTAGATTCGGTACGCAAACCTCTACAACAGCCTTACGAAGGCCCTTTTCACGTGATCTCTCGTCACGAAAAGACCTTCAAGGTTGATCGACACGGCCGCGTCGAGATCGTCAGCATTGATCGTCTCAAACCAGCACACGTCGATGACAGTGCCCTATCCGATAACTTGAGACTCAATGCTAGACCTATCAAACCTTCTATCGGGATCTCTACGTCTACCTCGGATCCCACGCTAGATACATCAGAGACCTCGTTCTCACGTCCCGGTCAACAGCACGCGTCATCTGCACCATCTACGGACGAGACTTCCGTCTCACGTCCAGATCGGCAGACCACGCTGCCCTTGACCTCGGATGAGATCGCAGGCTCACGAAGTACGAACGAGACCACCGTCTCACGTTCCGGTCGCCGAGTACGATTACCCGTACGCTATCGCGACTAAACGCAGTCAATAACGGATACGGTGTAGGATTATTCCTATACTACACGCATGCTACACTTTTCTTTTTTTGATTTTTTTTTGTATCCTGAGCCCACGCCTCCAACCATCGTCCGTTTGATAACGTCGACTTCAGCCAACTTTGGCAAAGGCTGGTTTGGCCACCCATGCTCTAGTCAACGCACTTAGTCGATTATCTGGTCTCGAATTCGCCTGGCATCCGCTTGGTCGTTATGGTCGCGTCCGGTTTCTTGGCTCAACGTGGTTTCGTCCTACGTCTGTAGCGTTTCCTGGTTCACATCCCTACGAACGCAATCATCAGATTCTGGATACAAACCACTCTGGTGTGGTATGCTAATTCGACCAACAAATACAGCACACTTCTGGTACCGTTCTGCGCAAAAGACCTTCGTTGGCAACTCGAGGATCAACGATCACTTCCTGTTCCGCCAATTTCCTTCGTCCTACAACCGCACTTCTGCCGATCAGTCCCACGAATCAAACCGCTAACTATCGAAAGTGTAAACCCTTTCTAGCGGGGGGCTCCTGTAGTGACCTACTTTTGTCAACAGAACGCGATTGGTTCGATGAAAACAATTATTATTACAACCAATTGTACCAGTGACTGTTTTACTGTGCTCGTTTGTTTAACTGTGCTAATAACAGCCATTTTAGTCTTCCATTGTATTCCTTTGCTTCTACGCGGTTTTCGAGTACGCACGTATTTTTTCTTGCCGATCGCACCTGTACTCTTTTGGCACGATCTCGGTATTCTTTCGATACCACGAGATTGCCAACAAATATATTACGACTACTACTATCATCTGCCTTCTGATTTTTGGCCTACCGGAATCTTATTGGTCTATTGGCACGTAGTCTTGTAGCGGTGTTCATAGTCAAGCTCAACTCGACACCACGCTACACAGACTTAAATAATGTGATTAACTGACCTAAAGAGTGGTTGATGCCTATCAACACAGCAAAGCGTGTTTACATGCTTTTCGAGGATACAAAGTTTAATAGGTACAGTATATTGGCAGTGCCTGTGCCCGTAGTCCAGTCTCATAAGGATGGCGAGACTCTAATTTAGGGACGACCTTTGAACAAATTTTAAGTGACCTTGAGAATATTAGCCAATCAGAAGACAGCTAGTATAACGTAGAAATATATTAGAAGAAACTAATTTTTCGATACCTGAGAATCAATAAAAATATCCCAAACAAGATGGGACCAAATATTTATCTGCGGGGATCCCAGCAATCCACCCGAGCACAGTCAAAAGTTTAACTGTCACACACGAAATTACGCCTTGACCTTGAGCGCAGTCAAACACGACCTTATTGTTAAAAGTCCGGCAACATGCAATAGAACATTAGGAAACAAAAAATAAGTCTTTAATCAAAATCGCATAATGAAAGCTCAGACCAAGGAAACAGAAGAACAAAAGGTGTAGTTAAACGAGATCTGAACAAAGATTTAAATACAGGACAGGGAGAAGAAACAAGTGAATGACAGTACTGTCCAACAAAAACGCTGAATAGGGGTCTTCAGCGTTCTCTTTCCGTTGTAAGGATCTTGGTGCGACAGGTAGTCATGATATTAAGACCACGGCTCAATGTTGGTAGGTCGCAGCTAAGGGGTTTAAAACCCTCTCTGCTTTAAGATCGACATTTACCAAGTTAGATACTGCCATATTCACCACAGCATACACAACCTTTGTGAGAACTAAGCTTAAGAACTGCGTTTAGTCTGCTGAAGATGTCACAGGTACTTGGAGTTTGACAACGCTTTAACCAGTAACACCTTCCACTATGAATCGTGCCCACCCAGTGAAATCAAATTCAGAAGCGAGGAGGTACGAAGATATACTTGGTAGGCTATCCATTCATTGAGAATCGACTGACTTGGACTGGATAATGATTGCAGAGGATGTTGAGCACGGCGTTCCCACTTGTGATCTGGTGAGGATACAAGAACGAGAGCCTTCAGCTAGGTGAGTCCAGTACAACTGTGGTCAGCATCTAACGTCGAAGAATTACAGAGCCATTTATTTTGGGATTTATCTACCGCTACAGAAGCGTCTGTGATTATAATGAATATTAAAATAACTGGTGTTGCTGTTTGAAACTTTTCTTTGACAGAACAAAACTCAATCATGGAGAAACAGGTTTAACTTAACGCACTGCGTTTGTAAGCCTGGTCGCGTAGGAGTTTAGACCCGTGTTCATTGAAGAAGTTCAAGGATCCACGAATTCCAATGAAAGTCAAAGTGTCGTTCCATAAGGGAGTTGAGCCTCAGTCTACCCAATGTCAGCTTTCAGCCTATTGCGAATACCTAGTTGATCCATTGTGAAACGTTTGCAGTTGATAGGGAAGATTTTAGTTGTCAGTGAAAGTGTTCTACCAGCCCTTTTGCATGTGGGTGATAGGCTGTCGTTCGACGTCGTGTGATTGCCAGTAGTGTAGCCAGGCAACGGAAAATTCCAGATCCGAACTGGCGTTCACGGTATGTAGTGATAGTTGGAGGGCAGTCGAAATTCGCCACCCACCGTTCGACGATGGCGCAGGCCACTGCTTTAGTAGTAACGTCCTTGAAAGGTACTGCTACTGGCCATCGAGTGAAACAGTATACGCAGGTTAATAAAAATAATAATAACTTATTCTCAAATAACATTTTGTTACATGAGACATGCCAGTTTACAGGCAAGATCAAATTGTTACAAATTATACAAATTCCAACTGTAGTAAATTACTCAGCTGGGTTGATAATTTATAAGATATGAATGTAGAATGGTTTTAGTCAATATCACAGTTAGCGCGCTTCATGAGAGTTGCGTTGCGGCGTGCAACTGAGGGTCGATAATAGATTCATGTGCAGTTGAGAGCTTCTAGAAACCGCAATCTTATATCCATTTGGAATATTTCAGTCTTTAAGGATGGTGCAGGATGAGGTCACCCGTTCCGTATCTCAAGGGGGCTGAAAAATGGTGCAAGAAAACAAAAAAAGGACGAGAAGCAGAGAAGACAATGTTCATTAAGAAGTGGTTAAGGTATGACTACTCAGTCTGATTCTCTTTTATTAAAGTATTTAGTAAGCAGGAGCATTTTAATAGGTTAAAGGAAATAACTGTAGGCAAGGTATGAGTGGATAATCAACTGACAAATGGAGGTGATTCAGAAAGAAACTGAGAGTATGAGAATATGTAGTTATAAAATATAGTGCTAAAAGCAGTGCTATGATACACAAATGGCTGTCTCCCTTTTTTTGTCGACGCTATTGGAGCCTTTTTTAGATTTTATAGGGTCTTGAGTGGGCTTCGTTTTTATTTTTATTTTATCGGATTGTCTAGTTTGGTTGTAATAGGATTACTGGGTAGGAAGTGAAACCAATTTAACGTTCAAAACACGATTAAATGAGGTATTTTCCATGATAAATCATCATCAATACCACTAGTTCGTGACATTCCACTACACCATAAAGAGCCGTAATTTAACAAAATGTTCTGCCCTACAGACATGGATGGATTGAAGTTATCTCCCCGCCATCATGTTTGCTGGTCAGTAACGCCACCCTCCCTCCTTTTGTGATGTTAGGCTCTCTTACGTTTGTGGTAAGTATGCATACTGCTTTAATTAAAGCACATGGTTGGAATACACTGTCTCTACTAGTTCCATGTTACAAGCAAATCAGATAGTTAAAGCGTTTGTATTATGGGTTAGATGTCCATTTAGTATACCACACTGCTATGAAGATAACTAATGGTGAAAGATAGAAAAAACAGGTTAGATTATATGTGGTTTAAAGATAGTAGGACTAGTAGCAAATCAAAGGATATGAAAGTATAAAATTGCAAAAGATTTTAGGGTAAGAAAAATAAAACATTGAGCAACTCATGAGACTTTATGACCAATTTCGAGTTTTGTATGATCGGCCTTAGTAGATCAGCGTCCATAAGATTGGTGAGTTATCTGTCTACTTGCAATAGAAAAAGAAAAAGACATGACACTTGGGAAGAATAATGTATATTTAACTAGTAGAGAGATTTGGGAACTGGAAGTGAAGGTTAGGATCATAAGGCCATGATTAATAAACAATGAATTATAGGAAAGGGTAAACCATATGTTCTGTAATTTAGTTGTATTCATATTAGTAATAGTCGGGTTCGTTATATTCTTGTTCAGTTTAGAAATTAGGCGGTCCATAATAAAGTGCTTCATTGGTGAACGGGAGTTCAAGGAAAGATTGAAGCTCTTTAGAGTCTAGAAACAGGGTTATTAGCCTTTTGAATCTGGTAAATGTGTCACAGTTACGGATAGGCAATGGCAACCTGTTCCACAATAAACTATACCGCACTGTAAAAAACTTACAACGCACTTGTTTTTGGTGTTTTACGGTAAGTAGCGTATATGCGTTGTTTCGTAGTCTATAGGCTGGGTCGTGAATCATAGTTGGGCAGGAGGTTAGAAATGAGAGTCCGTATATCGCTTTGTAGAGAAATATTAAATTATTCTTTAGCCTACGGTGCCATAAAGGTTCTAAAGAGAGGTGCTTACATCTATCTGTGTAGTCGGCATTAGAGTTACTTCCTAGCAGTTGGCGTGTGAAGCGTTTTTGAACGTCTTCTACTCTTATCTTGTCGGTGGTATTCATATTAGAGAAGATAAAAGAGTAGTATTCCAAGGAAGGTCGTAAACATATTTTATAGAGAGTAAGCTTACCTTCTGTTGTGAAGAAATTTCTCATTATGAAACCAGTTTGCCGTCTACATTTAGAAATGATAGATGAGGCATGTTCTTCAAAGTTCAGACTTCTTGTGTAGTTAGTTCCTAGATCGTGTATCGATTTGAGTGTTTGAACTGTGCTTTTATTTGAGTGAAGTTGCAGTTTACAGGGATGCTTTGCAAAGCGCATGATCCCGCACTTGTTGAGGTTAAATGGTAATTGCGATTTTTCACTCCAGATAGTTAAGTTATTGAGGTCATTTTGGATCAGGGGTACACTTTCGTTTAGGGTCTCAGGCTTATAACTGTATACTATCTTGAGATCATCAGCATATAAGTATGGTTTCCCAAATGTTATGGTGTTACATGTGTCGTTTATATACATAAGAAACAAGAGTGGGCCTAATACGCTTCCCTGGATGACTCCACTAGTTATTGGTTTAGGTGATGAGAGACAGTCATTGTACTTTACAATCTGTTTACGTTCGGTTAAGAACGAAGCAAACCATGAGTACAGTGGGTCGTTTATTCCGAAGGACTTCAGTTTGACGAGAAGCCTTTTATGTGGGACCTTATAAAAGGCTTTTTTAAAGTCTAAGAGTAGGACTGATACAAGGAGTCCGTTGTCTCTTTTCAGAGTTATATCATTCAGGTAGTCTACTAGGCATGTATCGCATGATCTTGACCTAAGAAATCCATTCTGGGAGGTCGAGATGAGATTATTATTAAGTAGATATTGAACTACAGCCTCCTTAACTACGTTTTCCATCACTCTAGATACCACTGAAGTTATGTTTATGGGTCAGCAATTGTCAACATTTGCTTCAGGTCCTGTTTTAATTTTGGGAATGATATGTGTGGTTTTCAAGGCAGTAGGGCAACACGCTGTAGAGAGTGATATCGCAAATAATTTGAGAAGCAAAACACATATGTCATCACCTCCACGTTTTAGCATGCTATCTGGAATACCATCTTGTCCAACAGTGTATGAGTGTTTCAATGTACTGATTGCCTTAGAGATATTTTGTACATTAAAGTTTACATTAGTAATTTCATAAGGAGGTACTAGGATTGGTTCTGAATCGTTTAGTGGTTATATTTCTGTATTACGTTATAATTACGCAACAAATATATTAGTTCTTGGTATTACATGTTTCATTTTTTTGTATGGACCACTAATAATAATTGGTTGAACATGAGCATCGCGGTGATGGTCATATATTTAGCCCAATGTTATGATTACTTAACAGTTCCTTTATAAGTTGCGTTTAAAATTAGGTATGTAGAATCAATGCCGCTAATACAGTAACCTAATAGGTAACGTGCTGTACTATATCCTCACGGTTATTGCTTCGGAAATACCGGAAAAAAAAATAATTGTATGGCGCAAAAAAAAAAACTGGGTTATAGGATTATATTTAAAAGCGTGCTACAAGAAAACTGGTCAACTTATTCCATAAATTACGTCAACATGAAAAATAATGAGAACCTTAATAAGTACTTGACCATGGTTTGATCTAAATGTTCTGTTTTTAAAAAAAATAAACTTATTAATAGTACTATCAATCGTATCAAGCTACTAAACCTCTCCAACCGAAAACGTTTTAGGATTAGTTCATGTGGTCTATATTGAGTCTAAGTGAATATGTGTATAAGAAGTACTACAAACACAGTCAATTAACCGAAAGAAAAAAAAAAACTCGCCTGGGTTGCTTTTTGAATTCGCCGTTACTGCCAGGCCTAGTTGTGTGGTTTTATAATACATGCTCACAGGGAATTCGTTCAACGTTTGCCTCCAGCTTTTTAATTGTTTACTATTATTGGTAAAATCTAAGAAATTGTTTAGTTCAACAGGCGCAGCTTGTTCACATCACTCACCTTATTTGGAGATTTGTCGTTCTCTGGTTTGACTTACCCCTTTTTATGAATTTGACTACTGTCACTCAGCAATTGTTTAAGAATACCTAGCTTATGTATCCAGTATTTTTTTTAATAAAAATTTTAACGCACTCATATATCAAAAGTAAAAGATCTGAGGAGTTGTTGATAATGTGACGTCGAAAAGTATTTTTTTTTAAATAAAATAGGTGGGACGTTATGAGAAAAAAAATTATTTTTAAATAAACGCAGGATCCTACTAGGTACGTGATTAGATTTTATTCTGCAGCCAAAACTGTCAGTATTCTTGACTGACTAATTGGATGTGCCCATCTAACCGTTTTAGTCACTTGTACAGATTTACCGTTTTTACATGTCGATTCCGCAATTGTTTTGTCAGGTAAGCGGTCTAACAACACGTACGGTGGTTCATGATCGAGATAAGCTGGTTTCAACCTGTCCATACTTACGGAGTCCGTGTTTCCATGCCTTTCTATTATGAAATATTTATCTTTTCTTCAGACGACTTTGAAAGGACCTTCAAACGGAGGGCTAAGCGGTGCTTTTATTTTGTCACACCTTATCCAGACGTGCGTGCAATTGCTTAGATCTTTAGGTATATATATAGCTCGCGATTGTTCACGAGTATTAATTGGCTTGAGTTTGGACATGTGGTCCCGTAGTTGATCTACGTAATTTTCTAAATTAAGTTTTTGACTGTTAGTATTAGGGTTCATAAATTCACCTGGTAGTCTCAGAGTTGTTCCGAAAACCATTTCCGCTGCTGAACACTGCGCGTCAGTTTTGACAGATGTTCGTATTCCCAACATAACTAACGGTAGGAATTCTGTCCACTGATTGGGGTTTGAGTGAGATATAAGAGCGGTCTTTAGCTGACGGTGAAAACGTTTTACCATCCCATTAGCCTGAGGATGATATGCCGTACAGCGTATCCTATTGGAGCCTAGAAGTTTAGCCAAGCTATTGAATAATTCGGATTCAAATTGCGCTCCTCTATCCGTCGTTATTGTTATGGGTGTACCAAAAATGGTTACCCAGTTCTGCATGAAAACCTTGGCCACTGTTTCCGCTGTGATGTCCGCTATCGGGATGGCTATAGGGAATCTGGTAAATCGATCTATGCATGTAAAAAGATAATTAAAACCGTTCGAACGTGGTAAAGGTCCTACCAAGTCAATATGCACATGGGCAAAACGTGCATCTGGTTGCGAGAAAACACCTATGGGTGAATTTGTGTGACGAATAACCTTTGATTGTTGGCATGCCGAGCACTCTCTGACCCATCTGTGTACATCCTTCTGTAAATTCGGCCATATATATCTGGCGTTAATTAGTTTAGTCGAAGCTTTTGCGCCAGGATGAGACAAAGCATGGAAGTTTTTATATATCAACTTTCGCATACTCTTAGGAACGAAAGGTCGAGGCGATGCCTTGGTCGTGTCACAGTAAATTAGAATACCGTCGATAGGCGACGGTAACTGTTTTAATTTAAGACTTGAATTATTTGTTTTAAGCAGATTTCGTAATTCTGGATCCTTTTCTTGTTCGTGCTTCAGTGTCTCGAAGTCTACTGTAGACTGCTGTAGCACGTTCATTTCTAATCTAGACAAAGCGTCTGCAGCCTGATTGTCCCGACCTTTGACATGTCGGATATCACTTGTGAACTGTGATATATAGTCAAGGTGTCGAACTTCTCGCGGTGAGTATTTATCGGCTCTCGCTTTTAATGCATTCGTTAGTGGTTTGTGATCTGTAAAGACTATAAATTCCCTGCCTTCTAACATGTGTCGGAAGTGCTTAATGGTCAAGTAGATTGCCAGAAGCTCCCGCCCGAAGGTAGAATACCTTGTCTCTGCTGGAGCGAGTCTTTTCGAGAAGAAAGCAATTGGTTTCCAGGCGTTTTTAACTAGTTGATTAAGAGTACCACCTACTGCTTTATCTGAAGCATCCACCATTAAAGCAAGTGGAGAAAGAGAATTCGGATACATCAACGTAGATGCCTGAGCCAGTTTATCTTTTAGCTGTTTAATCGCTTCGACGGCGTCAGAAGACAGCTTGTATTCTTTTGGTTTTCCTTTAAGTGAATCTGTCAAGGGTTGCATTAGTTGTGCACAACCGGGTATGAATCTGCGATAAAAGTTAATTAGACCTAAAAAACTTCTCAGTTGTGTTAGAGAACTAGGTATAGGGTAATGTTTGATGGTGTCCACTTCTGCTTTGATAGGTGTTATCCCTTCTGGGCTTATTGTGTGCCCAAGAAATTCTAGAGTTTGAACACCGAAAACACACTTACTTTGATGTATGTTCATTCCATTTTCATCCAGTCTTTTCAACACTGCTCGTACATGCTGTTCGTGTGATTGTAAATCGGGGCTGGCAATTAACAAATCGTCTATATACCCCTGTGCAAATGGCATGTCTCGAAGTAGGTTATCCATGAATCTTTGAAATGTTTGTGCCGCATTTCTCAGGCCGAATGGCATGCGTACAAACTCGAATAAACCAAAAGGTGTAGTAATGGCTGTCTTGGGGATATCTTCATCAGCCACCGGAATATTGTGATATGCCCTGACCAAGTCAATTTTAGTAAATATGTTCATACCATGTAAACCGTTTGTGAAATCTTGGATATGCGGGATCGGGTACCTATCTGGTACGGTTTGACGGTTGAGCGCTCTGTAATCCCCGCACGGTCGCCAATCCCCTTCGTTTTTCTTCGGGACCATATGCAAAGGGGATGCCCATTGGCTATCAGAGGGACGGATAATACCCAGTTGTAGCATATAGTCAAATTCAGCTCTAGCGATTTTGAGCTTATCTGGTGCTAGTCTCCTGGGTCTTGCAAACACAGGCGCACCTTCGGTTTTGATATTATGACTTACTTTTAGTTTGTCTTTGGCAGGCTGTGGGTTTGGTCTAGTTAAGTTTGGAAATTCCGCTAGTATATCTTGAAATTTCGCTGTTGTTACTGGCGGAGTTTGAATCAAGTAAAGGGATGTGATGTGACTTTCTTTCCCTTTTGTGTAATTCGAAGTTTCTTTCAGTGTTAAGCGTCGTTTCTTAGTGTCAACGAGAAACTCGTATCTCTCTAGAAAGTCCATCCCCAGTATTGCCAGATCTAAATCGGCTACTGTGAAAACCCAGGGGAATTGCCTTCTAAACCCCAAATCTAGTGTTAAGGTTTTCTGCCCAAACGTCGCAATTTTAGTTTTATTGGCAGCTTGGAGTGTGACTGGGGATGTTTTTCGCCCCAGCTCAGTTTTGTTTTGAGGTATGATACTGAGAGCAGCGCCCGTATCTACCAAAAAGCACAAGCCGGAGTTTCTGTCTCTAACATAAAACAAGCGACTATTTAGGCGCCCCTCCTCAGTCGTCGCGACCTGGGGAGGGGTTACTCGTTTCCCGCATTTCTGGGATTTTGTTTGGGCCAGGCGCAGGGTTGCATGCACTTTGTTGAGTTGACACCAAACTTCCAATGATACCAACAGAATTGCCCAGATCGTCTAGACATTTGTAATCTGTTTCGTGACTTGGATCTTGTTCGTTGTGGTGATCTACTACTGTTTCTATGATCCATTTGCATTTTGGCAACAGCCTCAGTGAGACTTTTCACACTCGCTATGAGTCCCTCTATGACTGAGTCTTTGGCTGGTTCTTTTTGTGTGTGGTTTATCGTGTTTGATCCAGTTGGGGGACCCCTTTCCATTATCCTATCTGCTATACGCGCTAAATGAGATAAAGAGGTTTCAGGATCTTGCGCATCCAAACAATGTTGGACGTAGCATGGGAGAGCTTGTATCCATCCTTGCTTTAGGACTGCTTCACCCACTGTGTTATCACCCACTAAGACTTGAAGGTGACGTAAAAACTGTGACGGTGACCTATCGCCTAATGTTTCTCCTTGGAAAAGCCTTTGTATTCTTTGGCTGTCTGATAATGATAAACGGTTTATGATCTCTTGTCTTAAAATGGTGTAGGGTTGTGGTGATGGTGGGTTTAAAATCAAGTCACGGACTTCTTTGGTGACTGAAGGAGAAAGTATAGAACACAAGTCTCTATAGCGAATTCCTTCGGATTTGATATTATGTCTCGTGAAATAATGCTCTATTTGAGCAAACCAACACTCAGGATCACTACGATCAAATTCTGAAAGTCGGGATTTCGTAGTCATAACAGTGTCTATCTCCACTGGTGACAAATCATCCAGGTTTTGAGTTTCTATTGAGTCTGACATGAAGTATATGAACAATATAGCAATAAACTTTACACGAAAAATGGTTACTACAGCACGAATATCTTAAGATAATAAAAAAACTATGGATAGATATATATACCAGACTATGTTTACGGATAATCAGAAGGTCTACTTTTACGACTAAGTAAAACAAAAAAAATTTATTAATCAAAAATGAAATCAAATATGTGTTTCACAGGGCTCACCAGTTTCGTGCCTTATGGTAACCCTCGCGTTATTAATAGAAGAAAGCAGACTCGTAAGGAAATAGGTCTTTATTTTGATCTTCGCGCAGTCACAGTGGAGCGTGTGGATAATCCTCCCTTGGACTGCATAAAACAGAACTTAAGTGCTTTTGATAAATAGGTTATCGAACCGACGTTCCTACGGAAGTCGATTCTAGGGGGAAGCTAATGTAACAGCTTGGGTCGGTTGTCAAGAGTTAATCTCAAGCAACTAAGCATATATCAAAACAGCATAGTTCAGATATTTATTCACTTCTTTATTTTGTTTAGGCGTTATATTTCTATCTATCTTATATTGCTTGTTGAGAGGTTTTAGTTGTCTGAGTAAAGAACCCCACGCTCCACTGTGACTGCGCGAAGATCAAAATAAAGACCTATTTCCTTACGAGTCTGCTTTCTTCTATTAATAACGCGAGGGTTACCATAAGGCACGAAAAGTACATTGAAACACTCATACACTGTTGGACAAGATGGTATTCCAGATAGCATGCTAAAACGTGGAGGTGATGACATATGTGTTTTGCTTCTCAAATTATTTGCGATATCACTCTCTACAGCGTGTTGCCCTACTGCCTTGAAAACCACACATATCATTCCCAAAATTAAAACAGGACCTGAAGCAAATGTTGACAATTGCTGACCCATAAACATAACTTCAGTGGTATCTAGAGTGATGGAAAAAGTAGTTAAGGAGGCTGTAGTTCAACATCTACTTAATAATAATCTCATCTCGACCTCCCAGAATGGATTTCTTAGGTCAAGATCATGCGATACATGCCTAGTAGACTACCTGAATGATATAACTCTGAAAAGAGACAACGGACTCCTTGTATCAGTCCTACTCTTAGACTTTAAAAAAGCCTTTTATAAGGTCCCACATAAAAGGCTTCTCGTCAAACTGAAGTCCTTCGGAATAAACGACCCACTGTACTCATGGTTTGCTTCGTTCTTAACCGAACGTAAACAGATTGTAAAGTACAATGACTGTCTCTCATCACCTAAACCAATAACTAGTGGAGTCATCCAGGGAAGCGTATTAGGCCCACTCTTGTTTCTTATGTATATAAACGACACATGTAACACCATAACATTTGGGAAACCATACTTATATGCTGATGATCTCAAGATAGTATACAGTTATAAGCCTGAGACCCTAAACGAAAGTGTACCCCTGATCCAAAATGACCTCAATAACTTAACTATCTGGAGTGAAAAATCGCAATTACCATTTAACCTCAACAAGTGCGGGATCATGCGCTTTGCAAAGCATCCCTGTAAACTGCAACTTCACTCAAATAAAAGCACAGTTCAAACACTCAAATCGGTACACGATCTAGGAACTAACTACACAAGAAGTCTGAACTTTGAAGAACATGCCTCATCTATCATTTCTAAATGTAGACGGCAAACTGGTTTCATAATGAGAAATTTCTTCACAACAGAAGGTAAGCTTACTCTCTATAAAATATGTTTACGACCTTCCTTGGAATACTACTCTTTTATCTTCTCTAATATGAATACCACCGACAAGATAAGAGTAGAAGACGTTCAAAAAACGCTTCACACGCCAACTGCTAGGAAGTAACTCTAATGCCGACTACACAGATAGATGTAAGCACCTCTCTTTAGAACCTTTATGGCACCGTAGGCTAAAGAATAATTTAATATTTCTCTACAAAGCGATATACGGACTCTCATTTCTAACCTCCTGCCCAACTATGATTCACGACCCAGCCTATAGACTACGAAACAACGCATATACGCTACTTACCGTAAAACACCAAAAACAAGTGCGTTGTAAGTTTTTTACAGTGCGGTATAGTTTATTGTGGAACAGGTTGCCATTGCCTATCCGTAACTGTGACACATTTACCAGATTCAAAAGGCTAATAACCCTGTTTCTAGACTCTAAAGAGCTTCAATCTTTCCTTGAACTCCCGTTCACCAATGAAGCACTTTATTATGGACCGCCTAATTTCTAAACTGAACAAGAATATAACGAACCCGACTATTACTAATATGAATACAACTAAATTACAGAACATATGGTTTACCCTTTCCTATAATTCATTGTTTATTAATCATGGCCTTATGATCCTAACCTTCACTTCCAGTTCCCAAATCTCTCTACTAGTTAAATATACATTATTCTTCCCAAGTGTCATGTCTTTTTCTTTTTCTATTGCAAGTAGACAGATAACTCACCAATCTTATGGACGCTGATCTACTAAGGCCGATCATACAAAACTCGAAATTGGTCATAAAGTCTCATGAGTTGCTCAATGTTTTATTTTTCTTACCCTAAAATCTTTTGCAATTTTATACTTTCATATCCTTTGATTTGCTACTAGTCCTACTATCTTTAAACCACATATAATCTAACCTGTTTTTTCTATTTTTCACCATTAGTTATCTTCATAGCAGTGTGGTATACTAAATGGACATCTAACCCATAATACAAACGCTTTAACTATCTGATTTGCTTGTAACATGGAACTAGTAGAGACAGTGTATTCCAACCATGTGCTTTAATTAAAGCAGTATGCATACTTACCACAAACGTAAGAGAGCCTAACATCACAAAAGGAGGGAGGGTGGCGTTACTGACCAGCAAACATGATGGCGGGGAGATAACTTCAATCCATCCATGTCTGTAGGGCAGAACATTTTGTTAAATTACGGCTCTTTATGGTGTAGTGGAATGTCACGAACTAGTGGTATTGATGATGATTTATCATGGAAAATACCTCATTTAATCGTGTTTTGAACGTTAAATTGGTTTCACTTCCTACCCAGTAATCCTATTACAACCAAACTAGACAATCCGATAAAATAAAAATAAAAAACGAAGCCCACTCAAGACCCTATAAAATCTAAAAAAAGGCTCCAATAGCGTCGACAAAAAAAGGGAGACAGCCATTTGTGTATCATAGCACTGCTTTTAGCACTATATTTTATAACTACATATTCTCATACTCTCAGTTTCTTTCTGAATCACCTCCATTTGTCAGTTGATTATCCACTCATACCTTGCCTACTAGGTAACCTAGCAATCCATCTTGCCTAATGGGAAAGTGTTGAGAGAGGTTACGTCTTACACGTTTATCATTTAAAACGTTTGAGGGTACTCGTAAGGCTCGTTGGTTTACTGTGGTCTGTCCAGTATTAAGCCTACTTACATAATGACTGAAGTGGCCGTCTTGTGAGACATTTGAACCAGGTCTGTCCTTATATCCTCCCCTACGATGCGTTGGGTAAAGCATGGTGTCGGGAAGTATAGTCTTATTTGTATTTAGTAGGGCCATCGTAATACTTTTATTATTGGGTCTAGAACCAAAAGGTTCTGTACAAACATTCTTCTTACGTGGCATAGACTTTTTAATCTTGACAGTGTTTTTAAGAGCTGTCGCATTAGGGCTAGGTATTTGCTTATGGGCTTCTAATGGTAAATTGGATACTATCGGATTAGTGTAATCAGTAGATGTACATTGGTTATCAGATGTCACTACAGGCATTATAGGTAAGTTAGCACTCTTCGTTGGCAGATCAGAGTACTGGAGAACATGAGATAGGGTATCAGTATCAGTGGATCCCGCAGCTGATGCGTCGTGATTTTTTATGATCTCAACATCTATATTTTCGTTCACGGTACGTTTTTGCGTAAGTCTTTGATTGGTGGTCTTATCTGAGACTATGCGAGCGTTTCTAAACTTCGTAAGCGCGCATATCAGCCGCTCAGATTCTTTTAACTGTTCAGCTAATATATGAGAATCAAACCTGAACAAGACCGGGCACGAGTATTTCTGGTGCTTCTTTGTAAGTCGGATGCATTGGCATGGACTGTCTTGAAGGTTAGATACTTTTAATATCGAATTCCTTACAGTTTTAATGGGGACTTTGTCAGGTATATTATAGACAATCACGTTATTACGAGAGACTATTCGCTTGGTAACTTCACTAGCGATAAAATCGATAACAGATTCTGCTTGTATAATGTCATCAAGTTCCGCAGGAACTATGTCTTTTGACAAAGCAGTTTTAAGAGTGATAGTGTCTTTAGTTCTTGCTTAAGATCATCATGCTTTGATAAAGAGCTAGAAAGTGACTCGACTTAGTTGCTTAAACAGAGTGTTTAATTCACTCTTCATATCATCGATCCTTTTTGATCTTGAGGTGGAACTCATTACTAAATTAGAAACAGAGTCATCCAGCAGCAAACGCGGTGTAAGACCAGTCCCAACATTATCATATACAAAAGTAGTAGCGGAGCAAGAAGAATAGGTAATAACAGAATTGTTAATTTCTGAAGAGTTAGGGCTCTTCCGTGCTCGTTTTTTTGACAGTCGACCCATATTGCTTAAAGTATGAATTCTAAAGCTATGTATGAGTTATAAACTAGGACTCAACGATATACAATCAATATATATTAGATAGTGTTATCGTAACGCAAACCTCAAACGTATCGCACTTTTAAGCAACATAACTTCACCACCCACCAATTCTAACCAAGGTAAGTCCATGAGATATGACCATTTCTTGGCACTGTCCGTCACAGGTATTCTTGGCCTATGCATCGGTAAATCATCTACTAGAACAGCCTGTTTAATACATATACACTCGTCTCCGCCTAGTGAGTAGGCTTTAAAGGCTTCGATTGTCGATCTTGTTAACTTATATCCGTTCACTGCTTTGATGGTAATCGACGTACTCTCTGACGACAAACCTAAACGTCGTACGGTACTTGACTTGATTAAAGTTGTAACGGAAAGATATGTTTTTAGTCAAAACCACATAATAATAATAATAATATATTTCTGCATGAGCATATACAAGCCGTTTTTACAGGCATGATCTACAAATTACAACATATTTTGGAGCATATCATGTTTTCCAACTTATTAAGTCTATTGTTCTTATAAAGTAGACCCGTAGAGCGTTTGCTGTAAATCATGACCTTGAGTTGACGCATACGTCAAGTTTGTTCCAACGTTCTCTGAAGATCTCTATATACTAGTCGGTGCACGAAGACATCTTCAAAGACATTGTACTCGATTTCACAACTTTAATGACTTTTCCTCTTTAGTAACGATGACAGAAATATTTGTCCAAACAGAGGCGATACGTACACAAAACGTGCAGTCAAACTTAATAATAACTCCTGTGCACTCACCGTACTCCTTCAAAATAAACTTAAACGTTCTAAATCGAGAGAGAGCATGTTCACTAAAGACAAGCAAGTATACGAAGACCATAAATTTGTTACGGAACTATTTAGTGAGCACTTCTGTTTCTTACTAACTAACGAAAAACCACTAAACGATTCAGAACCAATCCCAGTACCTCCCTGTGAAATTACTAATGTAGACTTCAATGCACAAAATAAATCTAAGGCAATTAGTACATTGAAACACTCATACACTGTTGGACAAGATGGTATTCCAGATAGCATGCTAAAACGTGGAGGTGATGACATATGTGTTTTGCTTCTCAAATTATTTGCGATATCACTCTCTACAGCGTGTTGCCCTACTGCCTTGAAAACCACACATATCATTCCCAAAATTAAAACAGGACCTGAAGCAAATGTTGACAATTGCTGACCCATAAACATAACTTCAGTGGTATCTAGAGTGATGGAAAAAGTAGTTAAGGAGGCTGTAGTTCAACATCTACTTAATAATAATCTCATCTCGACCTCCCAGAATGGATTTCTTAGGCCAAGATCATGCGATACATGCCTAGTAGACTACCTGAATGATATAACTCTGAAAAGAGACAACGGACTCCTTGTATCAGTCCTACTCTTAGACTTTAAAAAAGCCTTTTATAAGGTCCCACATAAAAGGCTTCTCGTCAAACTGAAGTCCTTCGGAATAAACGACCCACTGTACTCATGGTTTGCTTCGTTCTTAACCGAACGTAAACAGATTGTAAAGTACAATGACTGTCTCTCATCACCTAAACCAATAACTAGTGGAGTCATCCAGGGAAGCGTATTAGGCCCACTCTTGTTTCTTATGTATATAAACGACACATGTAACACCATAACATTTGGGAAACCATACTTATATGCTGATGATCTCAAGATAGTATACAGTTATAAGCCTGAGACCCTAAACGAAAGTGTACCCCTGATCCAAAATGACCTCAATAACTTAACTATCTGGAGTGAAAAATCGCAATTACCATTTAACCTCAACAAGTGCGGGATCATGCGCTTTGCAAAGCATCCCTGTAAACTGCAACTTCACTCAAATAAAAGCACAGTTCAAACACTCAAATCGGTGGTGGAGAAGATTTGTAGCTCAGGTGGATGATTTTGATGGAGTTTTGTTCTCTGAGCTGGATGGTTTGGTCGTGGAGCTTTCATCGTTCTTCTGCACGACATCATCAGCACAAACTTCAGATAGACTTCTATCTGAAGTTTGTGCTGATGATGTCGTTCAGAAGAACGATGAAAGCTCCACGACCAAACCATCCAGCTCAGAGAACAAAACTCCATCAAAAACTCAAATCGGTACACGATCTAGGAACTAACTACACAAGAAGTCTGAACTTTGAAGAACATGCCTCATCTATCATTTCTAAATGTAGACGGCAAACTGGTTTCATAATGAGAAATTTCTTCACAACAGAAGGTAAGCTTACTCTCTATAAAATATGTTTACGACCTTCCTTGGAATACTACTCTTTTATCTTCTCTAATATGAATACCACCGACAAGATAAGAGTAGAAGACGTTCAAAAACGCTTCACACGCCAACTGCTAGGAAGTAACTCTAATGCCGACTACACAGATAGATGTAAGCACCTCTCTTTAGAACCTTTATGGCACCGTAGGCTAAAGAATAATTTAATATTTCTCTACAAAGCGATATACGGACTCTCATTTCTAACCTCCTGCCCAACTATGATTCACGACCCAGCCTATAGACTACGAAACAACGCATATACGCTACTTACCGTAAAACACCAAAAACAAGTGCGTTGTAAGTTTTTTACAGTGCGGTATAGTTTATTGTGGAACAGGTTGCCATTGCCTATCCGTAACTGTGACACATTTACCAGATTCAAAAGGCTAATAACCCTGTTTCTAGACTCTAAAGAGCTTCAATCTTTCCTTGAACTCCCGTTCACCAATGAAGCACTTTATTATGGACCGCCTAATTTCTAAACTGAACAAGAATATAACGAACCCGACTATTACTAATATGAATACAACTAAATTACAGAACATATGGTTTACCCTTTCCTATAATTCATTGTTTATTAATCATGGCCTTATGATCCTAACCTTCACTTCCAGTTCCCAAATCTCTCTACTAGTTAAATATACATTATTCTTCCCAAGTGTCATGTCTTTTTCTTTTTCTATTGCAAGTAGACAGATAACTCACCAATCTTATGGACGCTGATCTACTAAGGCCGATCATACAAAACTCGAAATTGGTCATAAAGTCTCATGAGTTGCTCAATGTTTTATTTTTCTTACCCTAAAATCTTTTGCAATTTTATACTTTCATATCCTTTGATTTGCTACTAGTCCTACTATCTTTAAACCACATATAATCTAACCTGTTTTTTCTATTTTTCACCATTAGTTATCTTCATAGCAGTGTGGTATACTAAATGGACATCTAACCCATAATACAAACGCTTTAACTATCTGATTTGCTTGTAACATGGAACTAGTAGAGACAGTGTATTCCAACCATGTGCTTTAATTAAAGCAGTATGCATACTTACCACAAACGTAAGAGAGCCTAACATCACAAAAGGAGGGAGGGTGGCGTTACTGACCAGCAAACATGATGGCGGGGAGATAACTTCAATCCATCCATGTCTGTAGGGCAGAACATTTTGTTAAATTACGGCTCTTTATGGTGTAGTGGAATGTCACGAACTAGTGGTATTGATGATGATTTATCATGGAAAATACCTCATTTAATCGTGTTTTGAACGTTAAATTGGTTTCACTTCCTACCCAGTAATCCTATTACAACCAAACTAGACAATCCGATAAAATAAAAATAAAAAACGAAGCCCACTCAAGACCCTATAAAATCTAAAAAAGGCTCCAATAGCGTCGACAAAAAAAGGGAGACAGCCATTGTGTATCATAGCACTGCTTTTAGCACTATATTTTATAACTACATATTCTCATACTCTCAGTTTCTTTCTGAATCACCTCCATTTGTCAGTTGATTATCCACTCATACCTTGCCTACTAGGTAACCTAGCAATCCATCTTGCCTAATGGGAAAGTGTTGAGAGAGGTTACGTCTTACACGTTTATCATTTAAAACGTTTGAGGGTACTCGTAAGGCTCGTTGGTTTACTGTGGTCTGTCCAGTATTAAGCCTACTTACATAATGACTGAAGTGGCCGTCTTGTGAGACATTTGAACCAGGTCTGTCCTTATATCCTCCCCTACGATGCGTTGGGTAAAGCATGGTGTCGGGAAGTATAGTCTTATTTGTATTTAGTAGGGCCATCGTAATACTTTTATTATTGGGTCTAGAACCAAAAGGTTCTGTACAAACATTCTTCTTACGTGGCATAGACTTTTTAATCTTGACAGTGTTTTTAAGAGCTGTCGCATTAGGGCTAGGTATTTGCTTATGGGCTTCTAATGGTAAATTGGATACTATCGGATTAGTGTAATCAGTAGATGTACATTGGTTATCAGATGTCACTACAGGCATTATAGGTAAGTTAGCACTCTTCGTTGGCAAATCAGAGTACTGGAGAACATGAGATAGGGTATCAGTATCAGTGGATCCCGCAGCTGATGCGTCGTGATTTTTTATGATCTCAACATCTATATTTTCGTTCACGGTACGTTTTTGCGTAAGTCTTTGATTGGTGGTCTTATCTGAGACTATGCGAGCGTTTCTAAACTTCGTAAGCGCGCATATCAGCCGCTCAGATTCTTTTAACTGTTCAGCTAATATATGAGAATCTAACCTTGAACAAGACCGGGCACGAGTATTTCTGGTGCTTCTTTGTAAGTCGGATGCATTGGCATGGACTGTCTTGAAGGTTAGATACTTTTAATATCGAATTCCTTACAGTTTTAATGGGGACTTTGTCAGGTATATTATAGACAATCACGTTATTACGAGAGACTATTCGCTTGGTAACTTCACTAGCGATAAAATCGATAACAGATTCTGCTTGTATAATGTCATCAAGTTCCGCAGGAACTATGTCTTTTGACAAAGCAGTTTTAAGAGTGATAGTGTCTTTAGTTCTTGCTTAAGATCATCATGCTTTGATAAAGAGCTAGAAAGTGACTCGACTTAGTTGCTTAAACAGAGTGTTTAATTCACTCTTCATATCATCGATCCTTTTTGATCTTGAGGTGGAACTCATTACTAAATTAGAAACAGAGTCATCCAGCAGCAAACGCGGTGTAAGACCAGTCCCAACATTATCATATACAAAAGTAGTAGCGGAGCAAGAAGAATAGGTAATAACAGAATTGTTAATTTCTGAAGAGTTAGGGCTCTTCCGTGCTCGTTTTTTTGACAGTCGACCCATATTGCTTAAAGTATGAATTCTAAAGCTATGTATGAGTTATAAACTAGGACTCAACGATATACAATCAATATATATTAGATAGTGTTATCGTAACGCAAACCTCAAACGTATCGCACTTTTAAGCAACATAACTTCACCACCCACCAATTCTAACCAAGGTAAGTCCATGAGATATGACCATTTCTTGGCACTGTCCGTCACAGGTATTCTTGGCCTATGCATCGGTAAATCATCTACTAGAACAGCCTGTTTAATACATATACACTCGTCTCCGCCTAGTGAGTAGGCTTTAAAGGCTTCGATTGTCGATCTTGTTAACTTATATCCGTTCACTGCTTTGATGGTAATCGACGTACTCTCTGACGACAAACCTAAACGTCGTACGGTACTTGACTTGATTAAAGTTGTAACGGAAAGATATGTTTTTAGTCAAAACCACATAATAATAATAATATATTTCTGCATGAGCATATACAAGCCGTTTTTACAGGCATGATCTACAAATTACAACATATTTTGGAGCATATCATGTTTTCCAACTCATTAAGTCTATTGTTCTTATAAAGTAGACCCGTAGAGCGTTTGCTGTAAATCATGACCTTGAGTTGACGCATACGTCAAGTTTGTTCCAACGTTCTCTGAAGATCTCTATATACTAGTCGGTGCACGAAGACATCTTCAGAGACATTGTACTCGATTTCACAACTTTAATGACTTTTCCTCTTTAGTAACGATGACAGAAATATTTGTCCAAACAGAGGCGATACGTACACAAAACGTGCAGTCAAACTTAATAATAACTCCTGTGCACTCACCGTACTCCTTCAAAATAAACTTAAACGTTCTAAATCGAGAGAGAGCATGTTCACTAAAGACAAGCAAGTATACGAAGACCATAAATTTGTTACGGAACTATTTAGTGAGCACTTCTGTTTCTTACTAACTAACGAAAAACCACTAAACGATTCAGAACCAATCCCAGTACCTCCCTGTGAAATTACTAATGTAGACTTCAATGCACAAAATAAATCTAAGGCAATTAGTACATTGAAACACTCATACACTGTTGGACAAGATGGTATTCCAGATAGCATGCTAAAACGTGGAGGTGATGACATATGTGTTTTGCTTCTCAAATTATTTGCGATATCACTCTCTACAGCGTGTTGCCCTACTGCCTTGAAAACCACACATATCATTCCCAAAATTAAAACAGGACCTGAAGCAAATGTTGACAATTGCTGACCCATAAACATAACTTCAGTGGTATCTAGAGTGATGGAAAAAGTAGTTAAGGAGGCTGTAGTTCAACATCTACTTAATAATAATCTCATCTCGACCTCCCAGAATGGATTTCTTAGGTCAAGATCATGCGATACATGCCTAGTAGACTACCTGAATGATATAACTCTGAAAAGAGACAACGGACTCCTTGTATCAGTCCTACTCTTAGACTTTAAAAAAGCCTTTTATAAGGTCCCACATAAAAGGCTTCTCGTCAAACTGAAGTCCTTCGGAATAAACGACCCACTGTACTCATGGTTTGCTTCGTTCTTAACCGAACGTAAACAGATTGTAAAGTACAATGACTGTCTCTCATCACCTAAACCAATAACTAGTGGAGTCATCCAGGGAAGCGTATTAGGCCCACTCTTGTTTCTTATGTATATAAACGACACATGTAACACCATAACATTTGGGAAACCATACTTATATGCTGATGATCTCAAGATAGTATACAGTTATAAGCCTGAGACCCTAAACGAAAGTGTACCCCTGATCCAAAATGACCTCAATAACTTAACTATCTGGAGTGAAAAATCGCAATTACCATTTAACCTCAACAAGTGCGGGATCATGCGCTTTGCAAAGCATCCCTGTAAACTGCAACTTCACTCAAATAAAAGCACAGTTCAAACACTCAAATCGGTACACGATCTAGGAACTAACTACACAAGAAGTCTGAACTTTGAAGAACATGCCTCATCTATCATTTCTAAATGTAGACGGCAAACTGGTTTCATAATGAGAAATTTCTTCACAACAGAAGGTAAGCTTACTCTCTATAAAATATGTTTACGACCTTCCTTGGAATACTACTCTTTTATCTTCTCTAATATGAATACCACCGACAAGATAAGAGTAGAAGACGTTCAAAAACGCTTCACACGCCAACTGCTAGGAAGTAACTCTAATGCCGACTACACAGATAGATGTAAGCACCTCTCTTTAGAACCTTTATGGCACCGTAGGCTAAAGAATAATTTAATATTTCTCTACAAAGCGATATACGGACTCTCATTTCTAACCTCCTGCCCAACTATGATTCACGACCCAGCCTATAGACTACGAAACAACGCATATACGCTACTTACCGTAAAACACCAAAAACAAGTGCGTTGTAAGTTTTTTACAGTGCGGTATAGTTTATTGTGGAACAGGTTGCCATTGCCTATCCGTAACTGTGACACATTTACCAGATTCAAAAGGCTAATAACCCTGTTTCTAGACTCTAAAGAGCTTCAATCTTTCCTTGAACTCCCGTTCACCAATGAAGCACTTTATTATGGACCGCCTAATTTCTAAACTGAACAAGAATATAACGAACCCGACTATTACTAATATGAATACAACTAAATTACAGAACATATGGTTTACCCTTTCCTATAATTCATTGTTTATTAATCATGGCCTTATGATCCTAACCTTCACTTCCAGTTCCCAAATCTCTCTACTAGTTAAATATACATTATTCTTCCCAAGTGTCATGTCTTTTTCTTTTTCTATTGCAAGTAGACAGATAACTCACCAATCTTATGGACGCTGATCTACTAAGGCCGATCATACAAAACTCGAAATTGGTCATAAAGTCTCATGAGTTGCTCAATGTTTTATTTTTCTTACCCTAAAATCTTTTGCAATTTTATACTTTCATATCCTTTGATTTGCTACTAGTCCTACTATCTTTAAACCACATAAAATCTAACCTGTTTTTTCTATCTTTCACCATTAGTTATCTTCATAGCAGTGTGGTATACTAAATGGACATCTAACCCATAATACAAACGCTTTAACTATCTGATTTGCTTGTAACATGGAACTAGTAGAGACAGTGTATTCCAACCATGTGCTTTAATTAAAGCAGTATGCATACTTACCACAAACGTAAGAGAGCCTAACATCACAAAAGGAGGGAGGGTGGCGTTACTGACCAGCAAACATGATGGCGGGGAGATAACTTCAATCCATCCATGTCTGTAGGGCAGAACATTTTGTTAAATTACGGCTCTTTATGGTGTAGTGGAATGTCACGAACTAGTGGTATTGATGATGATTTATCATGGAAAATACCTCATTTAATCGTGTTTTGAACGTTAAATTGGTTTCACTTCCTACCCAGTAATCCTATTACAACCAAACTAGACAATCCGATAAAATAAAAATAAAAAACGAAGCCCACTCAAGACCCTATAAAATCTAAAAAAGGCTCCAATAGCGTCGACAAAAAAAGGGAGACAGCCATTTGTGTATCATAGCACTGCTTTTAGCACTATATTTTATAACTACATATTCTCATACTCTCAGTTTCTTTCTGAATCACCTCCATTTGTCAGTTGATTATCCACTCATACCTTGCCTACTAGGTAACCTAGCAATCCATCTTGCCTAATGGGAAAGTGTTGAGAGAGGTTACGTCTTACACGTTTATCATTTAAAACGTTTGAGGGTACTCGTAAGGCTCGTTGGTTTACTGTGGTCTGTCCAGTATTAAGCCTACTTACATAATGACTGAAGTGGCCGTCTTGTGAGACATTTGAACCAGGTCTGTCCTTATATCCTCCCCTACGATGCGTTGGGTAAAGCATGGTGTCGGGAAGTATAGTCTTATTTGTATTTAGTAGGGCCATCGTAATACTTTTATTATTGGGTCTAGAACCAAAAGGTTCTGTACAAACATTCTTCTTACGTGGCATAGACTTTTTAATCTTGACAGTGTTTTTAAGAGCTGTCGCATTAGGGCTAGGTATTTGCTTATGGGCTTCTAATGGTAAATTGGATACTATCGGATTAGTGTAATCAGTAGATGTACATTGGTTATCAGATGTCACTACAGGCATTATAGGTAAGTTAGCACTCTTCGTTGGCAGATCAGAGTACTGGAGAACATGAGATAGGGTATCAGTATCAGTGGATCCCACAGCTGATGCGTCGTGATTTTTTATGATCTCAACATCTATATTTTCGTTCACGGTACGTTTTTGCGTAAGTCTTTGATTGGTGGTCTTATCTGAGACTATGCGAGCGTTTCTAAACTTCGTAAGCGCGCATATCAGCCGCTCAGATTCTTTTAACTGTTCAGCTAATATATGAGAATCAAACCTGAACAAGACCGGGCACGAGTATTTCTGGTGCTTCTTTGTAAGTCGGATGCATTGGCATGGACTGTCTTGAAGGTTAGATACTTTTAATATCGAATTCCTTACAGTTTTAATGGGGACTTTGTCAGGTATATTATAGACAATCACGTTATTACGAGAGACTATTCGCTTGGTAACTTCACTAGCGATAAAATCGATAACAGATTCTGCTTGTATAATGTCATCAAGTTCCGCAGGAACTATGTCTTTTGACAAAGCAGTTTTAAGAGTGATAGTGTCTTTAGTTCTTGCTTAAGATCATCATGCTTTGATAAAGAGCTAGAAAGTGACTCGACTTAGTTGCTTAAACAGAGTGTTTAATTCACTCTTCATATCATCGATCCTTTTTGATCTTGAGGTGGAACTCATTACTAAATTAGAAACAGAGTCATCCAGCAGCAAACGCGGTGTAAGACCAGTCCCAACATTATCATATACAAAAGTAGTAGCGGAGCAAGAAGAATAGGTAATAACAGAATTGTTAATTTCTGAAGAGTTAGGGCTCTTCCGTGCTCGTTTTTTTGACAGTCGACCCATATTGCTTAAAGTATGAATTCTAAAGCTATGTATGAGTTATAAACTAGGACTCAACGATATACAATCAATATATATTAGATAGTGTTATCGTAACGCAAACCTCAAACGTATCGCACTTTTAAGCAACATAACTTCACCACCCACCAATTCTAACCAAGGTAAGTCCATGAGATATGACCATTTCTTGGCACTGTCCGTCACAGGTATTCTTGGCCTATGCATCGGTAAATCATCTACTAGAACAGCCTGTTTAATACATATACACTCGTCTCCGCCTAGTGAGTAGGCTTTAAAGGCTTCGATTGTCGATCTTGTTAACTTATATCCGTTCACTGCTTTGATGGTAATCGACGTACTCTCTGACGACAAACCTAAACGTCGTACGGTACTTGACTTGATTAAAGTTGTAACGGAAAGATATGTTTTTAGTCAAAACCACATAATAATAATAATATATTTCTGCATGAGCATATACAAGCCGTTTTTACAGGCATGATCTACAAATTACAACATATTTTGGAGCATATCATGTTTTCCAACTCATTAAGTCTATTGTTCTTATAAAGTAGACCCGTAGAGCGTTTGCTGTAAATCATGACCTTGAGTTGACGCATACGTCAAGTTTGTTCCAACGTTCTCTGAAGATCTCTATATACTAGTCGGTGCACGAAGACATCTTCAAAGACATTGTACTCGATTTCACAACTTTAATGACTTTTCCTCTTTAGTAACGATGACAGAAATATTTGTCCAAACAGAGGCGATACGTACACAAAACGTGCAGTCAAACTTAATAATAACTCCTGTGCACTCACCGTACTCCTTCAAAATAAACTTAAACGTTCTAAATCGAGAGAGAGCATGTTCACTAAAGACAAGCAAGTATACGAAGACCATAAATTTGTTACGGAACTATTTAGTGAGCACTTCTGTTTCTTACTAACTAACGAAAAACCACTAAACGATTCAGAACCAATCCCAGTACCTCCCTGTGAAATTACTAATGTAGACTTCAATGCACAAAATAAATCTAAGGCAATTAGTACATTGAAACACTCATACACTGTTGGACAAGATGGTATTCCAGATAGCATGCTAAAACGTGGAGGTGATGACATATGTGTTTTGCTTCTCAAATTATTTGCGATATCACTCTCTACAGCGTGTTGCCCTACTGCCTTGAAAACCACACATATCATTCCCAAAATTAAAACAGGACCTGAAGCAAATGTTGACAATTGCTGACCCATAAACATAACTTCAGTGGTATCTAGAGTGATGGAAAAAGTAGTTAAGGAGGCTGTAGTTCAACATCTACTTAATAATAATCTCATCTCGACCTCCCAGAATGGATTTCTTAGGTCAAGATCATGCGATACATGCCTAGTAGACTACCTGAATGATATAACTCTGAAAAGAGACAACGGACTCCTTGTATCAGTCCTACTCTTAGACTTTAAAAAAGCCTTTTATAAGGTCCCACATAAAAGGCTTCTCGTCAAACTGAAGTCCTTCGGAATAAACGACCCACTGTACTCATGGTTTGCTTCGTTCTTAACCGAACGTAAACAGATTGTAAAGTACAATGACTGTCTCTCATCACCTAAACCAATAACTAGTGGAGTCATCCAGGGAAGCGTATTAGGCCCACTCTTGTTTCTTATGTATATAAACGACACATGTAACACCATAACATTTGGGAAACCATACTTATATGCTGATGATCTCAAGATAGTATACAGTTATAAGCCTGAGACCCTAAACGAAAGTGTACCCCTGATCCAAAATGACCTCAATAACTTAACTATCTGGAGTGAAAAATCGCAATTACCATTTAACCTCAACAAGTGCGGGATCATGCGCTTTGCAAAGCATCCCTGTAAACTGCAACTTCACTCAAATAAAAGCACAGTTCAAACACTCAAATCGGTACACGATCTAGGAACTAACTACACAAGAAGTCTGAACTTTGAAGAACATGCCTCATCTATCATTTCTAAATGTAGACGGCAAACTGGTTTCATAATGAGAAATTTCTTCACAACAGAAGGTAAGCTTACTCTCTATAAAATATGTTTACGACCTTCCTTGGAATACTACTCTTTTATCTTCTCTAATATGAATACCACCGACAAGATAAGAGTAGAAGACGTTCAAAAACGCTTCACACGCCAACTGCTAGGAAGTAACTCTAATGCCGACTACACAGATAGATGTAAGCACCTCTCTTTAGAACCTTTATGGCACCGTAGGCTAAAGAATAATTTAATATTTCTCTACAAAGCGATATACGGACTCTCATTTCTAACCTCCTGCCCAACTATGATTCACGACCCAGCCTATAGACTACGAAACAACGCATATACGCTACTTACCGTAAAACACCAAAAACAAGTGCGTTGTAAGTTTTTTACAGTGCGGTATAGTTTATTGTGGAACAGGTTGCCATTGCCTATCCGTAACTGTGACACATTTACCAGATTCAAAAGGCTAATAACCCTGTTTCTAGACTCTAAAGAGCTTCAATCTTTCCTTGAACTCCCGTTCACCAATGAAGCACTTTATTATGGACCGCCTAATTTCTAAACTGAACAAGAATATAACGAACCCGACTATTACTAATATGAATACAACTAAATTACAGAACATATGGTTTACCCTTTCCTATAATTCATTGTTTATTAATCATGGCCTTATGATCCTAACCTTCACTTCCAGTTCCCAAATCTCTCTACTAGTTAAATATACATTATTCTTCCCAAGTGTCATGTCTTTTTCTTTTTCTATTGCAAGTAGACAGATAACTCACCAATCTTATGGACGCTGATCTACTAAGGCCGATCATACAAAACTCGAAATTGGTCATAAAGTCTCATGAGTTGCTCAATGTTTTATTTTTCTTACCCTAAAATCTTTTGCAATTTTATACTTTCATATCCTTTGATTTGCTACTAGTCCTACTATCTTTAAACCACATATAATCTAACCTGTTTTTTCTATTTTCACCATTAGTTATCTTCATAGCAGTGTGGTATACTAAATGGACATCTAACCCATAATACAAACGCTTTAACTATCTGATTTGCTTGTAACATGGAACTAGTAGAGACAGTGTATTCCAACCATGTGCTTTAATTAAAGCAGTATGCATACTTACCACAAACGTAAGAGAGCCTAACATCACAAAAGGAGGGAGGGTGGCGTTACTGACCAGCAAACATGATGGCGGGGAGATAACTTCAATCCATCCATGTCTGTAGGGCAGAACATTTTGTTAAATTACGGCTCTTTATGGTGTAGTGGAATGTCACGAACTAGTGGTATTGATGATGATTTATCATGGAAAATACCTCATTTAATCGTGTTTTGAACGTTAAATTGGTTTCACTTCCTACCCAGTAATCCTATTACAACCAAACTAGACAATCCGATAAAATAAAAATAAAAAACGAAGCCCACTCAAGACCCTATAAAATCTAAAAAAGGCTCCAATAGCGTCGACAAAAAAAGGGAGACAGCCATTTGTGTATCATAGCACTGCTTTTAGCACTATATTTTATAACTACATATTCTCATACTCTCAGTTTCTTTCTGAATCACCTCCATTTGTCAGTTGATTATCCACTCATACCTTGCCTACTAGGTAACCTAGCAATCCATCTTGCCTAATGGGAAAGTGTTGAGAGAGGTTACGTCTTACACGTTTATCATTTAAAACGTTTGAGGGTACTCGTAAGGCTCGTTGGTTTACTGTGGTCTGTCCAGTATTAAGCCTACTTACATAATGACTGAAGTGGCCGTCTTGTGAGACATTTGAACCAGGTCTGTCCTTATATCCTCCCCTACGATGCGTTGGGTAAAGCATGGTGTCGGGAAGTATAGTCTTATTTGTATTTAGTAGGGCCATCGTAATACTTTTATTATTGGGTCTAGAACCAAAAGGTTCTGTACAAACATTCTTCTTACGTGGCATAGACATTTTAATCTTGACAGTGTTTTTAAGAGCTGTCGCATTAGGGCTAGGTATTTGCTTATGGGCTTCTAATGGTAAATTGGATACTATCGGATTAGTGTAATCAGTAGATGTACATTGGTTATCAGATGTCACTACAGGCATTATAGGTAAGTTAGCACTCTTCGTTGGCAGATCAGAGTACTGGAGAACATGAGATAGGGTATCAGTATCAGTGGATCCCACAGCTGATGCGTCGTGATTTTTTATGATCTCAACATCTATATTTTCGTTCACGGTACGTTTTTGCGTAAGTCTTTGATTGGTGGTCTTATCTGAGACTATGCGAGCGTTTCTAAACTTCGTAAGCGCGCATATCAGCCGCTCAGATTCTTTTAACTGTTCAGCTAATATATGAGAATCAAACCTGAACAAGACCGGGCACGAGTATTTCTGGTGCTTCTTTGTAAGTCGGATGCATTGGCATGGACTGTCTTGAAGGTTAGATACTTTTAATATCGAATTCCTTACAGTTTTAATGGGGACTTTGTCAGGTATATTATAGACAATCACGTTATTACGAGAGACTATTCGCTTGGTAACTTCACTAGCGATAAAATCGATAACAGATTCTGCTTGTATAATGTCATCAAGTTCCGCAGGAACTATGTCTTTTGACAAAGCAGTTTTAAGAGTGATAGTGTCTTTAGTTCTTGCTTAAGATCATCATGCTTTGATAAAGAGCTAGAAAGTGACTCGACTTAGTTGCTTAAACAGAGTGTTTAATTCACTCTTCATATCATCGATCCTTTTTGATCTTGAGGTGGAACTCATTACTAAATTAGAAACAGAGTCATCCAGCAGCAAACGCGGTGTAAGACCAGTCCCAACATTATCATATACAAAAGTAGTAGCGGAGCAAGAAGAATAGGTAATAACAGAATTGTTAATTTCTGAAGAGTTAGGGCTCTTCCGTGCTCGTTTTTTTGACAGTCGACCCATATTGCTTAAAGTATGAATTCTAAAGCTATGTATGAGTTATAAACTAGGACTCAACGATATACAATCAATATATATTAGATAGTGTTATCGTAACGCAAACCTCAAACGTATCGCACTTTTAAGCAACATAACTTCACCACCCACCAATTCTAACCAAGGTAAGTCCATGAGATATGACCATTTCTTGGCACTGTCCGTCACAGGTATTCTTGGCCTATGCATCGGTAAATCATCTACTAGAACAGCCTGTTTAATACATATACACTCGTCTCCGCCTAGTGAGTAGGCTTTAAAGGCTTCGATTGTCGATCTTGTTAACTTATATCCGTTCACTGCTTTGATGGTAATCGACGTACTCTCTGACGACAAACCTAAACGTCGTACGGTACTTGACTTGATTAAAGTTGTAACGGAAAGATATGTTTTTAGTCAAAACCACATAATAATAATAATAATATATTTCTGCATGAGCATATACAAGCCGTTTTTACAGGCATGATCTACAAATTACAACATATTTTGGAGCATATCATGTTTTCCAACTCATTAAGTCTATTGTTCTTATAAAGTAGACCCGTAGAGCGTTTGCTGTAAATCATGACCTTGAGTTGACGCATACGTCAAGTTTGTTCCAACGTTCTCTGAAGATCTCTATATACTAGTCGGTGCACGAAGACATCTTCAAAGACATTGTACTCGATTTCACAACTTTAATGACTTTTCCTCTTTAGTAACGATGACAGAAATATTTGTCCAAACAGAGGCGATACGTACACAAAACGTGCAGTCAAACTTAATAATAACTCCTGTGCACTCACCGTACTCCTTCAAAATAAACTTAAACGTTCTAAATCGAGAGAGAGCATGTTCACTAAAGACAAGCAAGTATACGAAGACCATAAATTTGTTACGGAACTATTTAGTGAGCACTTCTGTTTCTTACTAACTAACGAAAAACCACTAAACGATTCAGAACCAATCCCAGTACCTCCCTGTGAAATTACTAATGTAGACTTCAATGCACAAAATAAATCTAAGGCAATTAGTACATTGAAACACTCATACACTGTTGGACAAGATGGTATTCCAGATAGCATGCTAAAACGTGGAGGTGATGACATATGTGTTTTGCTTCTCAAATTATTTGCGATATCACTCTCTACAGCGTGTTGCCCTACTGCCTTGAAAACCACACATATCATTCCCAAAATTAAAACAGGACCTGAAGCAAATGTTGACAATTGCTGACCCATAAACATAACTTCAGTGGTATCTAGAGTGATGGAAAAAGTAGTTAAGGAGGCTGTAGTTCAACATCTACTTAATAATAATCTCATCTCGACCTCCCAGAATGGATTTCTTAGGTCAAGATCATGCGATACATGCCTAGTAGACTACCTGAATGATATAACTCTGAAAAGAGACAACGGACTACTTGTATCAGTCCTACTCTTAGACTTTAAAAAAGCCTTTGATAAGGTCCCACATAAAAGGCTTCTCGTCAAACTGAAGTCCTTCGGAATAAACGACCCACTGTACTCATGGTTTGCTTCGTTCTTAACAGAACGTAAACAGATGGTAAAGTACAATGACTGTCTCTCATCACCTAAACCAATAACTAGTGGAGTCATCCAGGGAAGCGTATTAGGCCCACTCTTGTTTCTTATGTATATAAACGACACATGTAACACCATAACATTTGGGAAACCATACTTATATGCTGATGATCTCAAGATAGTATACAGTTATAAGCCTGAGACCCTAAACGAAAGTGTACCCCTGATCCAAAATGACCTCAATAACTTAACTATCTGGAGTGAAAAATCGCAATTACCATTTAACCTCAACAAGTGCGGGATCATGCGCTTTGCAAAGCATCCCTGTAAACTGCAACTTCACTCAAATAAAAGCACAGTTAGGGATTTTGATGGAGTTTTGTTCTCTGAGCTGGATGGTTTGGTCGTGGAGCTTTCATCGTTCTTCTGAACGACATCATCAGCACAAACTTCAGATAGACTTCTAAATGAAGTTTGTGCTGATGATGTCGTTCAGAAGAACGATGAAAGCTCCACGACCAAACCATCCAGCTCAGAGAACAAAACTCCATCAAAAACTCAAATCGGTACACGATCTAGGAACTAACTACACAAGAAGTCTGAACTTTGAAGAACATGCCTCATCTATCATTTCTAAATGTAGACGGCAAACTGGTTTCATAATGAGAAATTTCTTCACAACAGAAGGTAAGCTTACTCTCTATAAAATATGTTTACGACCTTCCTTGGAATACTACTCTTTTATCTTCTCTAATATGAATACCACCGACAAGATAAGAGTAGAAGACGTTCAAAAACGCTTCACACGCCAACTGCTAGGAAGTAACTCTAATGCCGACTACACAGATAGATGTAAGCACCTCTCTTTAGAACCTTTATGGCACCGTAGGCTAAAGAATAATTTAATATTTCTCTACAAAGCGATATACGGACTCTCATTTCTAACCTCCTGCCCAACTATGATTCACGACCCAGCCTATAGACTACGAAACAACGCATATACGCTACTTACCGTAAAACACCAAAAACAAGTGCGTTGTAAGTTTTTTACAGTGCGGTATAGTTTATTGTGGAACAGGTTGCCATTGCCTATCCGTAACTGTGACACATTTACCAGATTCAAAAGGCTAATAACCCTGTTTCTAGACTCTAAAGAGCTTCAATCTTTCCTTGAACTCCCGTTCACCAATGAAGCACTTTATTATGGACCGCCTAATTTCTAAACTGAACAAGAATATAACGAGCCCGACTATTACTAATATGAATACAACTAAATTACAGAACATATGGTTTACCCTTTCCTATAATTCATTGTTTATTAATCATGGCCTTATGATCCTAACCTTCACTTCCAGTTCCCAAATCTCTCTACTAGTTAAATATACATTATTCTTCCCAAGTGTCATGTCTTTTTCTTTTTCTATTGCAAGTAGACAGATAACTCACCAATCTTATGGACGCTGATCTACTAAGGCCGATCATACAAAACTCGAAATTGGTCATAAAGTCTCATGAGTTGCTCAATGTTTTATTTTTCTTACCCTAAAATCTTTTGCAATTTTATACTTTCATATCCTTTGATTTGCTACTAGTCCTACTATCTTTAAACCACATATAATCTAACCTGTTTTTTCTATCTTTCACCATTAGTTATCTTCATAGCAGTGTGGTATACTAAATGGACATCTAACCCATAATACAAACGCTTTAACTATCTGATTTGCTTGTAACATGGAACTAGTAGAGACAGTGTATTCCAACCATGTGCTTTAATTAAAGCAGTATGCATACTTACCACAAACGTAAGAGAGCCTAACATCACAAAAGGAGGGAGGGTGGCGTTACTGACCAGCAAACATGATGGCGGGGAGATAACTTCAATCCATCCATGTCTGTAGGGCAGAACATTTTGTTAAATTACGGCTCTTTATGGTGTAGTGGAATGTCACGAACTAGTGGTATTGATGATGATTTATCATGGAAAATACCTCATTTAATCGTGTTTTGAACGTTAAATTGGTTTCACTTCCTACCCAGTAATCCTATTACAACCAAACTAGACAATCCGATAAAATAAAAATAAAAAACGAAGCCCACTCAAGACCCTATAAAATCTAAAAAAGGCTCCAATAGCGTCGACAAAAAAAGGGAGACAGCCATTTGTGTATCATAGCACTGCTTTTAGCACTATATTTTATAACTACATATTCTCATACTCTCAGTTTCTTTCTGAATCACCTCCATTTGTCAGTTGATTATCCACTCATACCTTGCCTACTAGGTAACCTAGCAATCCATCTTGCCTAATGGGAAAGTGTTGAGAGAGGTTACGTCTTACACGTTTATCATTTAAAACGTTTGAGGGTACTCGTAAGGCTCGTTGGTTTACTGTGGTCTGTCCAGTATTAAGCCTACTTACATAATGACTGAAGTGGCCGTCTTGTGAGACATTTGAACCAGGTCTGTCCTTATATCCTCCCCTACGATGCGTTGGGTAAAGCATGGTGTCGGGAAGTATAGTCTTATTTGTATTTAGTAGGGCCATCGTAATACTTTTATTATTGGGTCTAGAACCAAAAGGTTCTGTACAAACATTCTTCTTACGTGGCATAGACATTTTAATCTTGACAGTGTTTTTAAGAGCTGTCGCATTAGGGCTAGGTATTTGCTTATGGGCTTCTAATGGTAAATTGGATACTATCGGATTAGTGTAATCAGTAGATGTACATTGGTTATCAGATGTCACTACAGGCATTATAGGTAAGTTAGCACTCTTCGTTGGCAGATCAGAGTACTGGAGAACATGAGATAGGGTATCAGTATCAGTGGATCCCACAGCTGATGCGTCGTGATTTTTTATGATCTCAACATCTATATTTTCGTTCACGGTACGTTTTTGCGTAAGTCTTTGATTGGTGGTCTTATCTGAGACTATGCGAGCGTTTCTAAACTTCGTAAGCGCGCATATCAGCCGCTCAGATTCTTTTAACTGTTCAGCTAATATATGAGAATCAAACCTGAACAAGACCGGGCACGAGTATTTCTGGTGCTTCTTTGTAAGTCGGATGCATTGGCATGGACTGTCTTGAAGGTTAGATACTTTTAATATCGAATTCCTTACAGTTTTAATGGGGACTTTGTCAGGTATATTATAGACAATCACGTTATTACGAGAGACTATTCGCTTGGTAACTTCACTAGCGATAAAATCGATAACAGATTCTGCTTGTATAATGTCATCAAGTTCCGCAGGAACTATGTCTTTTGACAAAGCAGTTTTAAGAGTGATAGTGTCTTTAGTTCTTGCTTAAGATCATCATGCTTTGATAAAGAGCTAGAAAGTGACTCGACTTAGTTGCTTAAACAGAGTGTTTAATTCACTCTTCATATCATCGATCCTTTTTGATCTTGAGGTGGAACTCATTACTAAATTAGAAACAGAGTCATCCAGCAGCAAACGCGGTGTAAGACCAGTCCCAACATTATCATATACAAAAGTAGTAGCGGAGCAAGAAGAATAGGTAATAACAGAATTGTTAATTTCTGAAGAGTTAGGGCTCTTCCGTGCTCGTTTTTTTGACAGTCGACCCATATTGCTTAAAGTATGAATTCTAAAGCTATGTATGAGTTATAAACTAGGACTCAACGATATACAATCAATATATATTAGATAGTGTTATCGTAACGCAAACCTCAAACGTACCGCACTTTTAAGCAACATAACTTCACCACCCACCAATTCTAACCAAGGTAAGTCCATGAGATATGACCATTTCTTGGCACTGTCCGTCACAGGTATTCTTGGCCTATGCATCGGTAAATCATCTACTAGAACAGCCTGTTTAATACATATACACTCGTCTCCGCCTAGTGAGTAGGCTTTAAAGGCTTCGATTGTCGATCTTGTTAACTTATATCCGTTCACTGCTTTGATGGTAATCGACGTACTCTCTGACGACAAACCTAAACGTCGTACGGTACTTGACTTGATTAAAGTTGTAACGGAAAGATATGTTTTTAGTCAAAACCACATAATAATAATAATATATTTCTGCATGAGCATATACAAGCCGTTTTTACAGGCATGATCTACAAATTACGACATATTTTGGAGCATATCATGTTTTCCAACTCATTAAGTCTATTGTTCTTATAAAGTAGACCCGTAGAGCGTTTGCTGTAAATCATGACCTTGAGTTGACGCATACGTCAAGTTTGTTCCAACGTTCTCTGAAGATCTCTATATACTAGTCGGTGCACGAAGACATCTTCAAAGACATTGTACTCGATTTCACAACTTTAATGACTTTTCCTCTTTAGTAACGATGACAGAAATATTTGTCCAAACAGAGGCGATACGTACACAAAACGTGCAGTCAAACTTAATAATAACTCCTGTGCACTCACCGTACTCCTTCAAAATAAACTTAAACGTTCTAAATCGAGAGAGAGCATGTTCACTAAAGACAAGCAAGTATACGAAGACCATAAATTTGTTACGGAACTATTTAGTGAGCACTTCTGTTTCTTACTAACTAACGAAAAACCACTAAACGATTCAGAACCAATCCCAGTACCTCCCTGTGAAATTACTAATGTAGACTTCAATGCACAAAATAAATCTAAGGCAATTAGTACATTGAAGCACTCATACACTGATGGACTAGATGGTATTCCAGCTAGCATGCTAAAACGTGGAGGTGATGATATGTGTGGTTTGCTTCTCAAACGTTTTGCGATATCACTCTCCACAGCGTGCTACCCTACTACCTGGAAAACTACAAATATCGTTCCCAAAATTAAAACAGGAACTGAAGCAAATGTTGACAATTATCGACCCATAAACATAACTTCAGTGGTATCTAGAATGATGGAAAAAGTTTTTAAGGTGGCTGAAGCCCAACATCTACTTACTAATAATCTCATCTTGAATTCCTAGAATGGATTTCTTAGGTCAATATCATGCGATACATGCCTAGTAGACTACCTGAATGATATAACTTTAAAAAGAGACAACGGACTCCTTGTATCAGTCCTTTTCTTAGACTTTAAGAAAGCCTTTGATAAAGTCCTACATAAAAGGCTTCTCGTCAAACTAAAGTCCTTCGGAATAAACCACCCACTGTACTCATGTTTTGCTTCGTTCTTAACCGAACGTAAACAGATTGTAAAGTACAATGACTGCCTCTCATCACCTAGACCAATAACCAGTGGAATCATCCAGGGAAGCGTATTAGGTCCATTCTTGTTTCTTATGTATATAAACGATATATGTAACACCATAACATCTGGGAAACCATACTTATATGCTGATGTTCTCAAAATAGTATACAGCTATAAGCCTGAGACCCTAAGCGAAAGTGTACCCCTGATCCAAAATGACCTCAATAACTTAACTATCTGGAGTGAAAAATGGAAATTACCATTTAACCTCAACAAGTGCGGGATCATACAGTTTGGAAAGCATCCCTATAAACTGCAACTTCACTTAAATAAAAATAGAGTCCAACACTCAAATCAGTACACGATCTAGGAACTAACTACACAAGAAGTCTGAACTTTGAAGAACATGCCTCATCTATCATTTCTAAATGTAGACGGCAAACTGGTTTCATAATGAGAAATTTCTTCACAACAGAAGGTAAGCTTACTCTCTATAAAATATGTTTACGACCTTCCTTGGAATACTACTCTTTTATCTTCTCTAATATGAATACCACCGACAAGATAAGAGTAGAAGACGTTCAAAAACGCTTCACACGCCAACTGCTAGGAAGTAACTCTAATGCCGACTACACAGATAGATGTAAGCACCTCTCTTTAGAACCTTTATGGCACCGTAGGCTAAAGAATAATTTAATATTTCTCTACAAAGCGATATACGGACTCTCATTTCTAACCTCCTGCCCAACTATGATTCACGACCCAGCCTATAGACTACGAAACAACGCATATACGCTACTTACCGTAAAACACCAAAAACAAGTGCGTTGTAAGTTTTTTACAGTGCGGTATAGTTTATTGTGGAACAGGTTGCCATTGCCTATCCGTAACTGTGACACATTTACCAGATTCAAAAGGCTAATAACCCTGTTTCTAGACTCTAAAGAGCTTCAATCTTTCCTTGAACTCCCGTTCACCAATGAAGCACTTTATTATGGACCGCCTAATTTCTAAACTGAACAAGAATATAACGAACCCGACTATTACTAATATGAATACAACTAAATTACAGAACATATGGTTTACCCTTTCCTATAATTCATTGTTTATTAATCATGGCCTTATGATCCTAACCTTCACTTCCAGTTCCCAAATCTCTCTACTAGTTAAATATACATTATTCTTCCCAAGTGTCATGTCTTTTTCTATTGCAAGTAGACAGATAACTCACCAATCTTATGGACGCTGATCTACTAAGGCCGATCATACAAAACTCGAAATTGGTCATAAAGTCTCATGAGTTGCTCAATGTTTTATTTTTCTTACCCTAAAATCTTTTGCAATTTTATACTTTCATATCCTTTGATTTGCTACTAGTCCTACTATCTTTAAACCACATATAATCTAACCTGTTTTTTCTATTTTTCACCATTAGTTATCTTCATAGCAGTGTGGTATACTAAATGGACATCTAACCCATAATACAAACGCTTTAACTATCTGATTTGCTTGTAACATGGAACTAGTAGAGACAGTGTATTCCAACCATGTGCTTTAATTAAAGCAGTATGCATACTTACCACAAACGTAAGAGAGCCTAACATCACAAAAGGAGGGAGGGTGGCGTTACTGACCAGCAAACATGATGGCGGGGAGATAACTTCAATCCATCCATGTCTGTAGGGCAGAACATTTTGTTAAATTACGGCTCTTTATGGTGTAGTGGAATGTCACGAACTAGTGGTATTGATGATGATTTATCATGGAAAATACCTCATTTAATCGTGTTTTGAACGTTAAATTGGTTTCACTTCCTACCCAGTAATCCTATTACAACCAAACTAGACAATCCGATAAAATAAAAATAAAAAACGAAGCCCACTCAAGACCCTATAAAATCTAAAAAAGGCTCCAATAGCGTCGACAAAAAAAGGGAGACAGCCATTTGTGTATCATAGCACTGCTTTTAGCACTATATTTTATAACTACATATTCTCATACTCTCAGTTTCTTTCTGAATCACCTCCATTTGTCAGTTGATTATCCACTCATACCTTGCCTACTAGGTAACCTAGCAATCCATCTTGCCTAATGGGAAAGTGTTGAGAGAGGTTACGTCTTACACGTTTATCATTTAAAACGTTTGAGGGTACTCGTAAGGCTCGTTGGTTTACTGTGGTCTGTCCAGTATTAAGCCTACTTACATAATGACTGAAGTGGCCGTCTTGTGAGACATTTGAACCAGGTCTGTCCTTATATCCTCCCCTACGATGCGTTGGGTAAAGCATGGTGTCGGGAAGTATAGTCTTATTTGTATTTAGTAGGGCCATCGTAATACTTTTATTATTGGGTCTAGAACCAAAAGGTTCTGTACAAACATTCTTCTTACGTGGCATAGACATTTTAATCTTGACAGTGTTTTTAAGAGCTGTCGCATTAGGGCTAGGTATTTGCTTATGGGCTTCTAATGGTAAATTGGATACTATCGGATTAGTGTAATCAGTAGATGTACATTGGTTATCAGATGTCACTACAGGCATTATAGGTAAGTTAGCACTCTTCGTTGGCAGATCAGAGTACTGGAGAACATGAGATAGGGTATCAGTATCAGTGGATCCCGCAGCTGATGCGTCGTGATTTTTTATGATCTCAACATCTATATTTTCGTTCACGGTACGTTTTTGCGTAAGTCTTTGATTGGTGGTCTTATCTGAGACTATGCGAGCGTTTCTAAACTTCGTAAGCGCGCATATCAGCCGCTCAGATTCTTTTAACTGTTCAGCTAATATATGAGAATCAAACCTGAACAAGACCGGGCACGAGTATTTCTGGTGCTTCTTTGTAAGTCGGATGCATTGGCATGGACTGTCTTGAAGGTTAGATACTTTTAATATCGAATTCCTTACAGTTTTAATGGGGACTTTGTCAGGTATATTATAGACAATCACGTTATTACGAGAGACTATTCGCTTGGTAACTTCACTAGCGATAAAATCGATAACAGATTCTGCTTGTATAATGTCATCAAGTTCCGCAGGAACTATGTCTTTTGACAAAGCAGTTTTAAGAGTGATAGTGTCTTTAGTTCTTGCTTAAGATCATCATGCTTTGATAAAGAGCTAGAAAGTGACTCGACTTAGTTGCTTAAACAGAGTGTTTAATTCACTCTTCATATCATCGATCCTTTTTGATCTTGAGGTGGAACTCATTACTAAATTAGAAACAGAGTCATCCAGCAGCAAACGCGGTGTAAGACCAGTCCCAACATTATCATATACAAAAGTAGTAGCGGAGCAAGAAGAATAGGTAATAACAGAATTGTTAATTTCTGAAGAGTTAGGGCTCTTCCGTGCTCGTTTTTTTTGACAGTCGACCCATATTGCTTAAAGTATGAATTCTAAAGCTATGTATGAGTTATAAACTAGGACTCAACGATATACAATCAATATATATTAGATAGTGTTATCGTAACGCAAACCTCAAACGTACCGCACTTTTAAGCAACATAACTTCACCACCCACCAATTCTAACCAAGGTAAGTCCATGAGATATGACCATTTCTTGGCACTGTCCGTCACAGGTATTCTTGGCCTATGCATCGGTAAATCATCTACTAGAACAGCCTGTTTAATACATATACACTCGTCTCCGCCTAGTGAGTAGGCTTTAAAGGCTTCGATTGTCGATCTTGTTAACTTATATCCGTTCACTGCTTTGATGGTAATCGACGTACTCTCTGACGACAAACCTAAACGTCGTACGGTACTTGACTTGATTAAAGTTGTAACGGAAAGATATGTTTTTAGTCAAAACCACATAATAATAATAATAATATATTTCTGCATGAGCATATACAAGCCGTTTTTACAGGCATGATCTACAAATTACAACATATTTTGGAGCATATCATGTTTTCCAACTTATTAAGTCTATTGTTCTTATAAAGTAGACCCGTAGAGCGTTTGCTGTAAATCATGACCTTGAGTTGACGCATACGTCAAGTTTGTTCCAACGTTCTCTGAAGATCTCTATATACTAGTCGGTGCACGAAGACATCTTCAAAGACATTGTACTCGATTTCACAACTTTAATGACTTTTCCTCTTTAGTAACGATGACAGAAATATTTGTCCAAACAGAGGCGATACGTACACAAAACGTGCAGTCAAACTTAATAATAACTCCTGTGCACTCACCGTACTCCTTCAAAATAAACTTAAACGTTCTAAATCGAGAGAGAGCATGTTCACTAAAGACAAGCAAGTATACGAAGACCATAAATTTGTTACGGAACTATTTAGTGAGCACTTCTGTTTCTTACTAACTAACGAAAAACCACTGTAACGGAAAGAGAACGATGAAAATCCCTCCACAGCCTTTTTTGTTGGACAGTATTTCCATTTATTTGTTTCTTCTCTTGTCATATATCTTAACCTTTGTTCAGATCTCGTTTAAGCTTTTATTATGTGATTTTGATTAGAAACTTATCTTTTTGTTAATTAATTTTTTATTGCATATTCCCGGACTATTGACAGTGAGGTCGTGTTTGACTAAGCTCAAGGTCACGGCGTGATTCAGTGTGACTGTTAACCTTTTGACTGTCTGCTTGGGAGGATTTCTGGAATCCCTGCAGATAGATATTTGATCCCGTTTGTTGGGAATATATTTGTTGATTCTCAGGTGTCGAATCCTTTAGTATTGACTGTTTCTTTTAATGTTTAGCGCGCTACTTTGCGTTAGAGAAACTTCTGACTGTATAGCACAGGTTTCACCGTTTGATATATTTTGCATTTTGGATATAATTTGTTCCATTTCTTCAATAAGAACCGTATAAATTGAGCAAAAAATTTGTGTTTTGATATAATTTAATACGAGTGTCTCAAAAACGCTTGGCGTGCTATACGAAAAATCGTAGTCTGACCTATTCGAATACAATTTGGTACGTCAGCTCTACGTTCAGCCCGAATACTGGTAGTTCGGTCGTTACAGTTCTCAAACGAACAGTAATTACTGGTAACAAACACTTCAATGCCTGGCAAGCGCAACAAGATCAGCGGAAACATGGTGTTGGGTCATGAAGAAATGCAGACAGAGGTGCCTCCTGATATACGGCAAGTCCCTTTTGATACATTTTCATGTCATGGCTCTAATACTAGTTTAGTTAGTAGGCATAGTAAAATTAGCTCTAGCATCACCCTTGCAGAGTTAAAAGAAAAGCAGTTGAAGGAAAGACAACTAATAGAGATTAGAGAGTTGAAAGATAGACAGAGGAAGCAGCTTTTATGCCTTCAGAGAGAGTTAGGGTCATTAAGACTAAAGGAGAACGTGTGTAGTCAAGCATCTTCTGCCTCCAACTGTGATGACAGAGGACAGGAGTATGTCCACAATTTCTCAAGCCGTTCTCGTGACCTTAGAACCAAGTCCCCAGAACGGTCAAAACGGTTAGAGCATTCAGGAACGAAGAAAAGGGAAGTGACCTTGGCATCTCTAAGTGTGGGTCTTGAGCTTTCAAAGGTTGAACTAAGTACTTTTGATGGTCAACCAGCCAAATATTGGAGATTTGTCAGACAATTTGATTTATACGTGGTATCAAAGGTCGAAGACGATGGTCAACGGCTCTTATACTTGTTACATTATTGTAAAGGAAAAGCTCGAGAGGCCATAGAAGAATGCTTAATGCTTCCGCCATCATCGGGTTATCGTAGAGCATGCGATATACTAAAACGATTGTTTGGTAGAACACACGAAGTAAGCCGGGCTTTGCTAAATACCTTGACTGAAGGTTCCAATATAGAACACAACGATGGAGAAAGTCTATCTAGGTTAGCGATAAAGATGGAAAATTGTTCTATAGCCTTAGAACAAATGGATTATTCAGTGGATCTCAACTCTGTAGTAACTATAGAAAGTATAGTGAAGAAATTGCCCACGGCTTTACAGATGAAATGGGCCGAAACGGTCGGAAAGATAACGGCAAACGGTAGAGAGCCTACTTTCGCCGAGTTAACAGAATTTGTATCATATAGAGCATAAATTTTACTCAGCAGATTCGGACAGATTGCAACAGCTAGTAAACGGGTTGTAAGCAGGGTGGCCTGTTCCACACAAGGATTGTCGTTCGGTAAAGTTGTTAGCAAGTCACCTTGTGTTATATGCGGAGAAAATCATAGGATTGATAAATGCTCCCATTTCTCTACATTAGCAGTCAACGATAAGTGGGCGAAAGCGAGAGAAAAAGGTTTGTGTTTTTGTTGTCTTAGAAGGGGACACAGATCTGTGGATTGTAAAGATCGCGTTGTGTGTACTATCGAAGATTGCCGGGATCGGCATCACCCATTGTTGCATAAACTTATTCAAGTTCAGGGTTGTTCGAGTGAGCGGTTGAAAGAAAGTCATTGTGGGTACACAAAGTCACTAAAAGAGGATGTTTTTCTTGGCTTAATCCCTGTACGCCTTAGAGCTGGGGATAAGGAAGTTTGTGGATATGCGTTTCTAGACAATGGCTCCGATACAACTTTAATCAAGTCAAGTACCGTACGATTTTTAGGTTTGTCGTCAGACAGTACATCGATTACCATCAAAACAGTGAACGGAAATAAGTTAACAAGATCGATAACCAAAGCCTTTAAAGCCTACTCTTTAGGCGGAGACGAGTGTATATGTATTGAACAAGCTGTTGTAGTAGACGATTTGCCGGTGCATAGGCCAAGAATACCTGTGAAGGACAGTGCCAAGAAATGGTCACATCTTATGGACTTACGTTGGTTAGAATTGGTGGGTGGTGAAGTTATGTTGCTTATTGGTTGTGATGTGCCTGAAGCGCATTGGGCCCTGGACCAAAGGTTAGGTGAAAGAAAAAGTCCTTATGCTGTTAGAACACTGCTAGGATGGGTTCTTTTTGGACCAGCAGGTCACAACAAACAGGAGGAAAGGATTGTAAATCATATTTCTCAAATTGATGCCCCTGTAGAGTATAGCTATGAGTTAGCTGACGACTATTCCTCTGACAAATCATTGTCTCTGAATGATTCAAACGTAAGTAGCATAGTAGAGCGCGATGCTTATTTTGATGAAAGTTACAAAATTGCTCCTTTACCTAGAGGAGTTGCTGAGAAAAACGTTGCTGCCTCTGTAATCAACAATGGGTCTGGTATCTGTAAAGCTGGCTTCGCCGAAGACGACGCTTCAAGAGCCGTATCCTTTATTGTTGGAGGAACTGGACATCAAGGAGTGATGATGAGGATGGATCAAAAGGACAGTTATGTGGGAGACGATGCTCGATCGAAACGTGGTATCCTGACACTGAAGCACCAAATTGAACATGGTATTGTGACTAAGTGGGGTGATATGGAGAAGACATTTTACCATGCATTCTACGACGAGTTGCGAGCGGCAACAGAGGAACATCCAGTGTTGTTGACAGAAGCTTCATTGAACCCGAAAGCAAACCGTGAGATGACACGGATCATGTTTGCGACTTTTAATGCACCAGCTATGTATGTTGCTATTCAAGCGGTGTTGTCACTGTATGCGTCTGGTCGTACAACTGGTATAGTGTTGGACTCAGGTGAGGCTGTGACTTACACAGTTCCAATTTATGAAGGTTATGCATTGCCTTATGTTATTTCGCGTCTGGGCCTTGCTGGTAGAGATCTTACCGACTTTATGATGAAGATCCTGACTGAGACAGATTGCAGTTCCTCTGTTTATTTGTGGAACATACTTAGGCGCAAACCTCCGGACAACGTTTTGTTTTATAGTAAGTTACTAGTTTTAGTGAGAAGGAGAACCTATTGGGAAGCTGCGAATGCTTTGATTCCTGGAAGGGGCCGAATAGCAGCAGACTATAGGTTAGGTTTATGGATGTACAGGCGTACTGTTGTAAGTCCTGTGCTCCCCATTGATGTAGAGCAGTTAGTAAGGAGAGCCATGACAGGAATGTATTCTAAGGTGTCTTTGCGTAGCTGGAGGGATTTTGGGGGCCGGTGTAACGGAAAGAGAACGATGAAAATCCCTCCACAGCCTTTTTTGTTGGACAGTATTTCCATTTATTTGTTTCTTCTCTTGTCATATATCTTAACCTTTGTTCAGATCTCGTTTAAGCTTTTATTATGTGATTTTGATTAGAAACTTATCTTTTTGTTAATTAATTTTTTACTGCATATTGCCGGACTATTGACAGTGAGGTCGTGTTTGACTAAGCTCAAGGTCACGGCGTGATTCAGTGTGACTGTTAACCTTTTGACTGTCTGCTTGGGAGGATTTCTGGAATCCCTGCAGATAGATTTTTGATCCCGTTTGTTGGGAATATATTTGTTGATTCTCAGGTATCAAATTCTTTGGTATTGACTGTTTCTTTTATTGTTTAGCGCACTACTTTGCGTTAGAGAAACTTCTGACTGTATAGCACAGGCTGTACCGTTTGAGGTATTTTGTATTTTTGATATAATTTGTTCTATTTCTTAAATTAGAACCGTATAAATTGAGCACAGAATTTGTGTTTTGATATAATTTAATACGAGTGTCTCAAAAACGCTTGGCGTGCTATACGAAAAATCGTAGTCTGACCTATTCGAATACAATTTGGTACGTCAGCCCTACGTTCAGCCCGAATACTGGTAGTTCGGTCGTTACAACTACTAAACGATTCAGAACCAATCCCAGTACCTCCCTGTGAAATTACTAATGTAGACTTCAATGCACAAAATAAATCTAAGGCAATTAGTACATTGAAACACTCATACACTGTTGGACAAGATGGTATTCCAGATAGCATGCTAAAACGTGGAGGTGATGACATATGTGTTTTGCTTCTCAAATTATTTGCGATATCACTCTCTACAGCGTGTTGCCCTACTGCCTTGAAAACCACACATATCATTCCCAAAATTAAAACAGGACCTGAAGCAAATGTTGACAATTGCTGACCCATAAACATAACTTCAGTGGTATCTAGAGTGATGGAAAAAGTAGTTAAGGAGGCTGTAGTTCAACATCTACTTAATAATAATCTCATCTCGACCTCCCAGAATGGATTTCTTAGGTCAAGATCATGCGATACATGCCTAGTAGACTACCTGAATGATATAACTCTGAAAAGAGACAACGGACTCCTTGTATCAGTCCTACTCTTAGACTTTAAAAAAGCCTTTTATAAGGTCCCACATAAAAGGCTTCTCGTCAAACTGAAGTCCTTCGGAATAAACGACCCACTGTACTCATGGTTTGCTTCGTTCTTAACCGAACGTAAACAGATTGTAAAGTACAATGACTGTCTCTCATCACCTAAACCAATAACTAGTGGAGTCATCCAGGGAAGCGTATTAGGCCCACTCTTGTTTCTTATGTATATAAACGACACATGTAACACCATAACATTTGGGAAACCATACTTATATGCTGATGATCTCAAGATAGTATACAGTTATAAGCCTGAGACCCTAAACGAAAGTGTACCCCTGATCCAAAATGACCTCAATAACTTAACTATCTGGAGTGAAAAATCGCAATTACCATTTAACCTCAACAAGTGCGGGATCATGCGCTTTGCAAAGCATCCCTGTAAACTGCAACTTCACTCAAATAAAAGCACAGTTCAAACACTCAAATCGGTACACGATCTAGGAACTAACTACACAAGAAGTCTGAACTTTGAAGAACATGCCTCATCTATCATTTCTAAATGTAGACGGCAAACTGGTTTCATAATGAGAAATTTCTTCACAACAGAAGGTAAGCTTACTCTCTATAAAATATGTTTACGACCTTCCTTGGAATACTACTCTTTTATCTTCTCTAATATGAATACCACCGACAAGATAAGAGTAGAAGACGTTCAAAAACGCTTCACACGCCAACTGCTAGGAAGTAACTCTAATGCCGACTACACAGATAGATGTAAGCACATCACTTTAAAACCTTTATGGAACCGTAGGCTAAAGAATAATTTAATATTTTTCTACAAAGCGATATATGGACTCTCATTTCTAAACTCCTGCCCAACTATGATTCACAACCCAGCCTATAGACTACGAAACAACGCATATACGCTACTTACCGTAAAACACCAAAAACAAGTGCGTTGTAAGTTTTTTACAGTGCGGTATAGTTTATTGTGGAACAGGTTGCCATTGCCTATCCGTAACTGTGACACATTTACCAGATTCAAAAGGCTAATAACCCTGTTTCTAGACTCTAAAGAGCTTCAATCTTTCCTTGAACTCCCGTTCACCAATGAAGCACTTTATTATGGACCGCCTAATTTCTAAACTGAACAAGAATATAACGAACCCGACTATTACTAATATGAATACAACTAAATTACAGAACATATGGTTTACCCTTTCCTATAATTCATTGTTTATTAATCATGGCCTTATGATCCTAACCTTCACTTCCAGTTCCCAAATCTCTCTACTAGTTAAATATACATTATTCTTCCCAAGTGTCATGTCTTTTTCTATTGCAAGTAGACAGATAACTCACCAATCTTATGGACGCTGATCTACTAAGGCCGATCATACAAAACTCGAAATTGGTCATAAAGTCTCATGAGTTGCTCAATGTTTTATTTTTCTTACCCTAAAATCTTTTGCAATTTTATACTTTCATATCCTTTGATTTGCTACTAGTCCTACTATCTTTAAACCACATATAATCTAACCTGTTTTTTCTATCTTTCACCATTAGTTATCTTCATAGCAGTGTGGTATACTAAATGGACATCCGTATCTCAAGGGGGCTGAAAAATCGTGCAAGAAAACAAAAAAAGGACGAGAAGCAGAGAAGACAATGTTCATTAAGAAATGGTTAAGGTATGACTACTCAGTCTGATTCTCTTTTATTAAAGTATTTAGTAAGCAGGAGCATTTTAATAGGTTAAAGGAAATAACTGTAGGCAAGGTATGAGTGGATAATCAACTGACAAATGGAGGTGATTCAGAAAGAAACTGAGAGTATGAGAATATGTAGTTATAAAATATAGTGCTAAAAGCAGTGCTATGATACACAAATGGCTGTCTCCCTTTTTTTGTCGACGCTATTGGAGCCTTTTTTAGATTTTATAGGGTCTTGAGTGGGCTTCGTTTTTTATTTTTATTTTATCGGATTGTCTAGTTTGGTTGTAATAGGATTACTGGGTAGGAAGTTAAACCAATTTAACATTCTAAACACGATTTAATGAGGTATTTTGCATGATAAATCATCATCAATACCACTAGTTCGTGACATTCCACTACACCATAAAGAGCCGTAATTTAACAAAATGTTCTGCCCTACAGACATGGATGGATTGAAGTTATCTCCCCGCCATCATGTTTGCTGGTCAGTAACGCCACCCTCCCTCCTTTTGTGATGTTAGGCTCTCTTACGTTTGTGGTAAGTATGCATACTGCTTTAATTAAAGCACATGGTTGGAATACACTGTCTCTACTAGTTACATGTTACAAGCAAATCAGATAGTTAAAGCGTTTGTATTATGGGTTAGATGTCCATTTAGTATATCACACTGCTATGAAGATAACTGATGGTGAAAGATAGAAAAAACAGGTTGGATTATATGTGGTTTAAAGATTGTAGGACTAGTAGCAAATCAAAGGATATGAAAGTATAAAATTGCAAAAGATTTTAGGGTAAGAAAAATAAAACATTGAGCAACTCATGAGACTTTATGACCAATTTCGAGTTTTGTATGATCGGCCTTAGTAGATCAGCGTCCATAAGATTGGTGAGTTATCTGTCTACTTGCAATAGAAAAAGAAAAAGACATGACACTTGGGAAGAATAATGTATATTTAACTAGTAGAGAGATTTGGGAACTGGAAGTGAAGGTTAGGATCATAAGGCCATGATTAATAAACAATGAATTATAGGAAAGGGTAAACCATATGTTCTGTAATTTAGTTGTATTCATATTAGTAATAGTCGGGTTCGTTATATTCTTGTTCAGTTTAGAAATTAGGCGGTCCATAATAAAGTGCTTCATTGGGGAACGGGAGTTCAAGGAAAGATTGAAGCTCTTTAGAGTCTAGAAACAGGGTTATTAGCCTTTTGAATCTGGTAAATGTGTCACAGTTACGGATAGGCAATGGCAACCTGTTCCACAATAAACTATACCGCACTGTAAAAAACTTACAACGCACTTGTTTTTGGTGTTTTACGGTAAGTAGCGTATATGCGTTGTTTCGTAGTCTATAGGCTGGGTCGTGAATCATAGTTGGGCAGGAGGTTAGAAATGAGAGTCCGTATATCGCTTTGTAGAGAAATATTAAATTATTCTTTAGCCTACGGTGCCATAAAGGTTCTAAAGAGAGGTGCTTACATCTATCTGTGTAGTCGGCATTAGAGTTACTTCCTAGCAGTTGGCGTGTGAAGCGTTTTTGAACGTCTTCTACTCTTATCTTGTCGGTGGTATTCATATTAGAGAAGATAAAAGAGTAGTATTCCAAGGAAGGTCGTAAACATATTTTATAGAGAGTAAGCTTACCTTCTGTTGTGAAGAAATTTCTCATTATGAAACCAGTTTGCCGTCTACATTTAGAAATGATAGATGAGGCATGTTCTTCAAAGTTCAGACTTCTTGTGTAGTTAGTTCCTAGATCGTGTACCGATTTGAGTGTTTGAACTGTACTTTTATTTGAGTGAAGTTGCAGTTTACAGGGATGCTTTGCAAAGCGCATGACCCCGTACTTGTTGAGGTTAAATGGTAATTGCGATTTTTCACTCCAGATAGTTAAGTTATTGAGGTCATTTTGGATCAGGGGTACACTTTCGTTTAGGGTCTCAGGCTTATAACTGTATACTATCTTGAGATCATCAGCATATAAGTATGGTTTCCCAAATGTTATGGTGTTACATGTGTCGTTTATATACATAAGAAACAAGAGTGGGCCTAATACGCTTCCCTGGATGACTCCACTAGTTATTGGTTTAGGTGATGAGAGACAGTCATTGTACTTTACAATCTGTTTACGTTCGGTTAAGAACGAAGCAAACCATGAGTACAGTGGGTCGTTTATTCCGAAGGACTTCAGTTTGACGAGAAGCCTTTTATGTGGGACCTTATAAAAGGCTTTTTTAAAGTCTAAGAGTAGGACTGATACAAGGAGTCCGTTGTCTCTTTTCAGAGTTATATCATTCAGGTAGTCTACTAGGCATGTATCGCATGATCTTGACCTAAGAAATCCATTCTGGGAGGTCGAGATGAGATTATTAGTAAGTAGATGTTGGACTACAGCCTCCTTAACTACTTTTTCCATCACTCTAGATACCACTGAAGTTATGTTTATGGGTCAGCAATTGTCAACATTTGCTTCAGGTCCTGTTTTAATTTTGGGAATGATATGTGTGGTTTTCAAGGCAGTAGGGCAACACGCTGTAGAGAGTGATATCGCAAATAATTTGAGAAGCAAAACACATATGTCATCACCTCCACGTTTTAGCATGCTATCTGGAATACCATCTTGTCCAACAGTGTATGAGTGTTTCAATGTACTAATTGCCTTAGATTTATTTTGTGCATTGAAGTCTACATTAGTAATTTCACAGGGAGGTACTGGGATTGGTTCTGAATCGTTTAGTGGTTTTTCGTTAGTTAGTAAGAAACAGAAGTGCTCACTAAATAGTTCCGTAACAAATTTATGGTCTTCGTATACTTGCTTGTCTTTAGTGAACATGCTCTCTCTCGATTTAGAACGTTTAAGTTTATTTTGAAGGAGTACGGTGAGTGCACAGGAGTTATTATTAAGTTTGACTGCACGTTTTGTGTACGTATCGCCTCTGTTTGGACAAATATTTCTGTCATCGTTACTAAAGAGGAAAAGTCATTAAAGTTGTGAAATCGAGTACAATGTCTTTGAAGATGTCTTCGTGCACCGACTAGTATATAGAGATCTTCAGAGAACGTTGGAACAAACTTGACGTATGCGTCAACTCAAGGTCATGATTTACAGCAAACGCTCTACGGGTCTACTTTATAAGAACAATAGACTTAATGAGTTGGAAAACATGATATGCTCCAAAATATGTTGTAATTTGTAGATCATGCCTGTAAAAACGGCTTGTATATGCTCATGCAGAAATATATTATTATTATTATTATGTGGTTTTGACTAAAAACATATCTTTCCGTTACAACTTTAATCAAGTCAAGTACCGTACGACGTTTAGGTTTGTCGTCAGAGAGTACGTCGATTACCATCAAAGCAGTGAACGGATATAAGTTAACAAGATCGACAATCGAAGCCTTTAAAGCCTACTCACTAGGCGGAGACGAGTGTATATGTATTAAACAGGCTGTTCTAGTAGATGATTTACCGATGCATAGGCCAAGAATACCTGTGACGGACAGTGCCAAGAAATGGTCATATCTCATGGACTTACCTTGGTTAGAATTGGTGGGTGGTGAAGTTATGTTGCTTAAAAGTGCGGTACGTTTGAGGTTTGCGTTACGATAAACACTATCTAATATATATTGATTGTATATCGTTGAGTCCTAGTTTATAACTCATACATAGCTTTAGAATTCATACTTTAAGCAATATGGGTCGACTGTCAAAAAAACGAGCACGGAAGAGCCCTAACTCTTCAGAAATTAACAATTCTGTTATTACCTATTCTTCTTGCTCCGCTACTACTTTTGTATATGATAATGTTGGGACTGGTCTTACACCGCGTTTGCTGCTGGATGACTCTGTTTCTAATTTAGTAATGAGTTCCACCTCAAGATCAAAAAGGATCGATGATATGAAGAGTGAATTAAACACTCTGTTTAAGCAACTAAGTCGAGTCACTTTCTAGCTCTTTATCAAAGCATGATGATCTTAAGCAAGAACTAAAGACACTATCACTCTTAAAACTGCTTTGTCAAAAGACATAGTTCCTGCGGAACTTGATGACATTATACAAGCAGAATCTGTTATCGATTTTATCGCTAGTGAAGTTACCAAGCGAATAGTCTCTCGTAATAACGTGATTGTCTATAATATACCTGACAAAGTCCCCATTAAAACTGTAAGGAATTCGATATTAAAAGTATCTAACCTTCAAGACAGTCCATGCCAATGCATCCGACTTACAAAGAAGCACCAGAAATACTCGTGCCCGATCACGACGCATCAGCTGCGGGATCCACTGATACTGATACCCTATCTCATGTTCTCCAGTACTCTGATCTGCCAACGAAGAGTGCTAACTTACCTATAATGCCTGTAGTGACATCTGATAACCAATGTACATCTACTGATTACACTAATCCGATAGTATCCAATTTACCATTAGAAGCCCATAAGCAAATACCTAGCCCTAATGCGACAGCTCTTAAAAACACTGTCAAGATTAAAATGTCTATGCCACGTAAGAAGAATGTTTGTACAGAACCTTTTGGTTCTAGACCCAATAATAAAAGTATTACGATGGCCCTACTAAATACAAATAAGACTATACTTCCCGACACCATGCTTTACCCAACGCATCGTAGGGGAGGATATAAGGACAGACCTGGTTCAAATGTCTCACAAGACGGCCACTTCAGTCATTATGTAAGTAGGCTTAATACTGGACAGACCACAGTAAACCAACGAGCCTTACGAGTACCCTCAAACGTTTTAAATGATAAACGTGTAAGACGTAACCTCTTTCAACACTTTCCCATTAGGCAAGATGGATTACGAGGTTACCTAACATCAAACGTTTTAAATAATATACCAGTAACACGTAACTTTTCTCAACACTTTCCCATTGGGCAAGATGGATTACTGGGTTAATCACCATCAACCCAACCTTGTCTTAACTGTCCGCCTAGTCAAGTTAAACAAATTAATCCGCTTTATCAAAATAATGATTTTTTTGGCCTTCAGAAATCCCTGGCCCCACTAGCATTACAATTTGCTCAAGCGATCGCCCATGTGATCAGTCAAACATAATAAACCACAGTCTATGCAAATCCAAAATACACGACATCAATAGGGAAGCTCTCGGTTTTTTTACACTCCATACGCCCTTTCTAAATCTATTACTTATCAATGCACGTTCACTTCTGAACAAAATTTCAGCCTTGAGAACATTAGCCTTTCTATCCAAGCCTTCTTTCATACTTATCACTGAAACATGGTGCTCTCATGCAGTATCTGATTAAGAATTAAATATCCAAAACTATAGACTCTATAGCTGTGACAGAGAAACTAAGCGAGGAAGTGGTTGTATTATATATGCTTTGGATACCCTAACAACTAATAGAGTTGAAGATAGTGTCCTGAATAGTTTACCAGAATCAGTCTGGATATCTGTCAACACCCTGAATCATAGTCTACTCCTTGGATGTATATACAGAGCTCCTGAGAGCTCAAATAATGGGAATAATCTTATTATCAATGCATTCATACATGCATCTGCTCTAAACTTTAATGCTAAGGTTATCACTGGTGATTTTAATTATCCTGGGATTAACTGGAGTACCGGTAGCTGTCAGTCATGTAATGAGGAGTTCTCGGCAACCATTAACGTGCACTTTTGGTCACAGTGGGTTCGTACCCCAACTAGAGGTGATAGTATACTCGATCTAATATTTAGTAGAGATATTATCCCACTGTCTGTAAAAGTATACGATGAATTTGAAAGCAGTGACCATAAGACAGTAGTATGTGCTCTCCCTATATATCCCTCTTCTAACCGACCCATTCAAAAAACCTGTCAATATAGAGACTTTAAGCATGCCGACTGGGACCTCCTGCATTCAGACTGGGATAACTTTTTTTCATGTACTAGTCTCATAGATGCCATCGAGGAATTCTATTTGATCGTTAACTCTTGTTTAGATTCTTGTGTACCTCTCAAAACGTACAGGTTTATTAAACCTTACGAATTATATATACCAGCTAAATATCGTAATAAACTAAGACGCCTACAGAACCGTTATTTCAAGTCAAACGACTTCACGGCAGCTGCACAAATAACAGTAATTTTTAATCAAATTAAAGAGATACATAGGTTAAAAGCCATTAATGAGGAGATACTAGCATTTAATAGTAACCCAAAAGTACAAAACTTAACTCTACTTCTCAATAAACGCGCTAAAGTAACTCAAAATATTGATATACCATGCATCCAGCATAATAACACTTTTATATACGACTCTAAAACTATGGCAGACCTTTTCAGTGGTATTTTTGCGAATGATGTAGGAACCACAAGTGGCTCTGCTTCAAGAGTTACGTGCGTGACCAGCAACTCCATAAAATCTATCTCCTTCACATGTAAGAAAATTAATATGGATATAAATGCCCCTAAGCTTTCGCGCAGTCATGGAGCAGATGGGATTCCATCTTTCTCTACAAATACGGTGGTCCAGATATTCCACTTCTTCTTCTAAAGCTGTTTACTCTCTCTATGGAAACTGGTTCTTACCCTTACTGTTGGAAAACCGCGTACATCATACGACGTTATAAATCTGGAGATAAGACTGACATGAACAATTATCGGCCAATAAATATTACTCCAGTAATCTCTAGGATTATAGAAAAAATTGTAAGTGATGAACTTTCCAACTATTTAATCGCTGGAAAATTTATCAATGATACTCAACATGGATTTCTCAAAAATCGATCTTGCACGACATGTCATTTTGACTTCTTTAATTTAGTCTATTCTCTACGTAGCCAAGGATATCTAGTCTTAATGCTATATCTGGACATTTCTAAAGCCTTTGATATGGTTAGCCACCAACTTCTTATAAGTAAACTCGCATCTTATGGGGTTCAAAATCCTTTGCTAGCTTGGTTTGATTCATTTCTCAGCAATTGACATCAAATAGTTAAAATTAACTCTTCATTGTCTAACGCTGTCCCTGTTAGAAGTGGTGTAATACAAGATAGTTTTTTAGGCTCTTTGCTCTTTTTAGTGTTTATCAATGACATTTGTGAAAATTTTTGTGTAGGTAAGCCCCTTCTATATGCAGATGATCTTAAACTAGTATATTCATTTTCCCCACATGAGCTGGAAAATATGCAAACTTGCACTAACTTGGAGCTTGACAAGGTAGCACAGTGGTGCTTAAAATGGCAACTGGAACTTAATACGGCTAAATGTGGATGGATATGCTTCGGCGATACATCACTTAACCTAGACCTTACCATAAATGGAGAAATGTTATCTAGGTTACATACATTAATAAACTTAGGACTTAGATACTCCCAAGACTTATCGCATACAGAACAGATATCGAAACAGACCTCTAAGTCACAACGACTAGTAGGTTACATAATTCGAAACCTTCATAACAATGAATCACGTATTTTAATGTACAAAGTTTGTGTTCGACCTCTTTTAGAGTATTGCACGTTTATTCTTAGTAGTGCGCGCATAAAGGATAAATTAAGGCTGGAATCAGTACAGAGATGATTTACACTTCGTATTCTTGGAGCTGATTGTACCTTAACTTATAATTCTAGATGTAAAAAACTTGGGCTAGACCCTTTATGGAAGAGGAGAATCAAACTAAATCTTATATTTTTCTTCAAACTACTTAATAAACTATCCTTTACATCCAATCATGTAATTCAATACGTAGAAACTCCTCATTATGAAACCCTTAATTCCTTGGCACTTGTGAAACAAACTTATTCTAAATCATCTCTTTATATGAATTACTTTGCCTGTAAATTTTCTAGACTCTGGAATAACCTACCACAACATATCCGTACGATAAAATCACTCCCATTATTTGTACGTTGCATCGATGCATACTGCTCCTCCGAAAATGCATTGAATGTTCCAGCACCTGTAAGTGTATCTCACTCCACAAGTGTTAATATAGGAACTTTAAATGTTTAGGCATTTTTATTAGTGCATTCTCTGGATAAAACCACCAAATTGCTGTCAATTTATGTTGATACCGTCCCCAGCTAGTTTAACTAATTTGAATATCAACAACAGTATATCACTGTGTCACATGACATACGCATTTTGTGATGTTAGGCTCTCTTACGTTTGTGGTAAGTATGCATACTGCTTTAATTAAAGCACATGGTTGGAATACACTGTCTCTACTAGTTCCATGTTACAAGCAAATCAGATAGTTAAAGCGTTTGTATTATGGGTTAGATGTCCATTTAGTATACCACACTGCTATGAAGATAACTAATGGTGAAAGATAGAAAAAACAGGTTAGATTATATGTGGTTTAAAGATAGTAGGACTAGTAGCAAATCAAAGGATATGAGACATGCCAGTTTACAGGCAAGATCAAATTGTTACAAATTGTACAAATTCCAACTGTAGTAAATTACTCAGCTGGGTTGATAATTTATAAGATATGAATGTAGAATGGTTTTAGTCAATATCACAGTTAGCGCGCTTCATGAGAGTTGCGTTGCGGCGTGCAACTGAGGGTCGATAATAGATTCATGTGCAGTTGAGAGCTTCTAGAAATCGCAATCTTATATCCATTTGGAATATTTCAGTCTTTAAGGATGGTGCAGGATGAGGTCACCCGTTCCGTATCTCAAGGGGGCTGAAAAATGGTGCAAGAAAACAAAAAAAGGACGAGAAGCAGAGAAGACAATGTTCATTAAGAAGTGGTTAAGGTATGACTACTCAGTCTGATTCTCTTTTATTAAAGTATTTAGTAAGCAGGAGCATTTTAATAGGTTAAAGGAAATAACTGTAGGCAAGGTATGAGTGGATAATCAACTGACAAATGGAGGTGATTCAGAAAGAAACTGAGAGTATGAGAATATGTAGTTATAAAATATAGTGCTAAAAGCAGTGCTATGATACACAAATGGCTGTCTCCCTTTTTTTGTCGACGCTATTGGAGCCTTTTTTAGATTTTATAGGGTCTTGAGTGGGCTTCGTTTTTTATTTTTATTTTATCGGATTGTCTAGTTTGGTTGTAATAGGATTACTGGGTAGGAAGTGAAACCAATTTAACGTTCAAAACACGATTAAATGAGGTATTTTCCATGATAAATCATCATCAATACCACTAGTTCGTGACATTCCACTACACCATAAAGAGCCGTAATTTAACAAAATGTTCTGCCCTACAGACATGGATGGATTGAAGTTATCTCCCCGCCATCATGTTTGCTGGTCAGTAACGCCACCCTCCCTCCTTTTGTGATGTTAGGCTCTCTTACGTTTGTGGTAAGTATGCATACTGCTTTAATTAAAGCACATGGTTGGAATACACTGTCTCTACTAGTTCCATGTTACAAGCAAATCAGATAGTTAAAGCGTTTGTATTATGGGTTAGATGTCCATTTAGTATACCACACTGCTATGAAGATAACTAATGGTGAAAGATAGAAAAAACAGGTTAGATTATATGTGGTTTAAAGATAGTAGGACTAGTAGCAAATCAAAGGATATGAGACATGCCAGTTTACAGGCAAGATCAAATTGTTACAAATTGTACAAATTCCAACTGTAGTAAATTACTCAGCTGGGTTGATAATTTATAAGATATGAATGTAGAATGGTTTTAGTCAATATCACAGTTAGCGCGCTTCATGAGAGTTGCGTTGCGGCGTGCAACTGAGGGTCGATAATAGATTCATGTGCAGTTGAGAGCTTCTAGAAATCGCAATCTTATATCCATTTGGAATATTTCAGTCTTTAAGGATGGTGCAGGATGAGGTCACCCGTTCCGTATCTCAAGGGGGCTGAAAAATGGTGCAAGAAAACAAAAAAAGGACGAGAAGCAGAGAAGACAATGTTCATTAAGAAATGGTTAAGGTATGACTACTCAGTCTGATTCTCTTTTATTAAAGTATTTAGTAAGCAGGAGCATTTTAATAGGTTAAAGGAAATAACTGTAGGCAAGGTATGAGTGGATAATCAACTGACAAATGGAGGTGATTCAGAAAGAAACTGAGAGTATGAGAATATGTAGTTATAAAATATAGTGCTAAAAGCAGTGCTATGATACACAAATGGCTGTCTCCCTTTTTTTGTCGACGCTATTGGAGCCTTTTTTAGATTTTATAGGGTCTTGAGTGGGCTTCGTTTTTTATTTTTATTTTATCGGATTGTCTAGTTTGGTTGTAATAGGATTACTGGGTAGGAAGTGAAACCAATTTAACGTTCAAAACACGATTAAATGAGGTATTTTCCATGATAAATCATCATCAATACCACTAGTTCGTGACATTCCACTACACCATAAAGAGCCGTAATTTAACAAAATGTTCTGCCCTACAGACATGGATGGATTGAAGTTATCTCCCCGCCATCATGTTTGCTGGTCAGTAACGCCACCCTCCCTCCTTTTGTGATGTTAGGCTCTCTTACGTTTGTGGTAAGTATGCATACTGCTTTAATTAAAGCACATGGTTGGAATACACTGTCTCTACTAGTTCCATGTTACAAGCAAATCAGATAGTTAAAGCGTTTGTATTATGGGTTAGATGTCCATTTAGTATACCACACTGCTATGAAGATAACTAATGGTGAAAGATAGAAAAAACAGGTTAGATTATATGTGGTTTAAAGATAGTAGGACTAGTAGCAAATCAAAGGATATGAGACATGCCAGTTTACAGGCAAGATCAAATTGTTACAAATTGTACAAATTCCAACTGTAGTAAATTACTCAGCTGGGTTGATAATTTATAAGATATGAATGTAGAATGGTTTTAGTCAATATCACAGTTAGCGCGCTTCATGAGAGTTGCGTTGCGGCGTGCAACTGAGGGTCGATAATAGATTCATGTGCAGTTGAGAGCTTCTAGAAATCGCAATCTTATATCCATTTGGAATATTTCAGTCTTTAAGGATGGTGCAGGATGAGGTCACCCGTTCCGTATCTCAAGGGGGCTGAAAAATGGTGCAAGAAAACAAAAAAAGGACGAGAAGCAGAGAAGACAATGTTCATTAAGAAATGGTTAAGGTATGACTACTCAGTCTGATTCTCTTTTATTAAAGTATTTAGTAAGCAGGAGCATTTTAATAGGTTAAAGGAAATAACTGTAGGCAAGGTATGAGTGGATAATCAACTGACAAATGGAGGTGATTCAGAAAGAAACTGAGAGTATGAGAATATGTAGTTATAAAATATAGTGCTAAAAGCAGTGCTATGATACACAAATGGCTGTCTCCCTTTTTTTGTCGACGCTATTGGAGCCTTTTTTAGATTTTATAGGGTCTTGAGTGGGCTTCGTTTTTTATTTTTATTTTATCGGATTGTCTAGTTTGGTTGTAATAGGATTACTGGGTAGGAAGTGAAACCAATTTAACGTTCAAAACACGATTAAATGAGGTATTTTCCATGATAAATCATCATCAATACCACTAGTTCGTGACATTCCACTACACCATAAAGAGCCGTAATTTAACAAAATGTTCTGCCCTACAGACATGGATGGATTGAAGTTATCTCCCCGCCATCATGTTTGCTGGTCAGTAACGCCACCCTCCCTCCTTTTGTGATGTTAGGCTCTCTTACGTTTGTGGTAAGTATGCATACTGCTTTAATTAAAGCACATGGTTGGAATACACTGTCTCTACTAGTTCCATGTTACAAGCAAATCAGATAGTTAAAGCGTTTGTATTATGGGTTAGATGTCCATTTAGTATACCACACTGCTATGAAGATAACTAATGGTGAAAGATAGAAAAAACAGGTTAGATTATATGTGGTTTAAAGATAGTAGGACTAGTAGCAAATCAAAGGATATGAGACATGCCAGTTTACAGGCAAGATCAAATTGTTACAAATTGTACAAATTCCAACTGTAGTAAATTACTCAGCTGGGTTGATAATTTATAAGATATGAATGTAGAATGGTTTTAGTCAATATCACAGTTAGCGCGCTTCATGAGAGTTGCGTTGCGGCGTGCAACTGAGGGTCGATAATAGATTCATGTGCAGTTGAGAGCTTCTAGAAATCGCAATCTTATATCCATTTGGAATATTTCAGTCTTTAAGGATGGTGCAGGATGAGGTCACCCGTTCCGTATCTCAAGGGGGCTGAAAAATGGTGCAAGAAAACAAAAAAAGGACGAGAAGCAGAGAAGACAATGTTCATTAAGAAATGGTTAAGGTATGACTACTCAGTCTGATTCTCTTTTATTAAAGTATTTAGTAAGCAGGAGCATTTTAATAGGTTAAAGGAAATAACTGTAGGCAAGGTATGAGTGGATAATCAACTGACAAATGGAGGTGATTCAGAAAGAAACTGAGAGTATGAGAATATGTAGTTATAAAATATAGTGCTAAAAGCAGTGCTATGATACACAAATGGCTGTCTCCCTTTTTTTGTCGACGCTATTGGAGCCTTTTTTAGATTTTATAGGGTCTTGAGTGGGCTTCGTTTTTTATTTTTATTTTATCGGATTGTCTAGTTTGGTTGTAATAGGATTACTGGGTAGGAAGTGAAACCAATTTAACGTTCAAAACACGATTAAATGAGGTATTTTCCATGATAAATCATCATCAATACCACTAGTTCGTGACATTCCACTACACCATAAAGAGCCGTAATTTAACAAAATGTTCTGCCCTACAGACATGGATGGATTGAAGTTATCTCCCCGCCATCATGTTTGCTGGTCAGTAACGCCACCCTCCCTCCTTTTGTGATGTTAGGCTCTCTTACGTTTGTGGTAAGTATGCATACTGCTTTAATTAAAGCACATGGTTGGAATACACTGTCTCTACTAGTTCCATGTTACAAGCAAATCAGATAGTTAAAGCGTTTGTATTATGGGTTAGATGTCCATTTAGTATACCACACTGCTATGAAGATAACTAATGGTGAAAGATAGAAAAAACAGGTTAGATTTTATGTGGTTTAAAGATAGTAGGACTAGTAGCAAATCAAAGGATATGAAAGTATAAAATTGCAAAAGATTTTAGGGTAAGAAAAATAAAACATTGAGCAACTCATGAGACTTTATGACCAATTTCGAGTTTTGTATGATCGGCCTTAGTAGATCAGCGTCCATAAGATTGGTGAGTTATCTGTCTACTTGCAATAGAAAAAGAAAAAGACATGACACTTGGGAAGAATAATGTATATTTAACTAGTAGAGAGATTTGGGAACTGGAAGTGAAGGTTAGGATCATAAGGCCATGATTAATAAACAATGAATTATAGGAAAGGGTAAACCATATGTTCTGTAATTTAGTTGTATTCATATTAGTAATAGTCGGGTTCGTTATATTCTTGTTCAGTTTAGAAATTAGGCGGTCCATAATAAAGTGCTTCATTGGTGAACGGGAGTTCAAGGAAAGATTGAAGCTCTTTAGAGTCTAGAAACAGGGTTATTAGCCTTTTGAATCTGGTAAATGTGTCACAGTTACGGATAGGCAATGGCAACCTGTTCCACAATAAACTATACCGCACTGTAAAAAACTTACAACGCACTTGTTTTTGGTGTTTTACGGTAAGTAGCGTATATGCGTTGTTTCGTAGTCTATAGGCTGGGTCGTGAATCATAGTTGGGCAGGAGGTTAGAAATGAGAGTCCGTATATCGCTTTGTAGAGAAATATTAAATTATTCTTTAGCCTACGGTGCCATAAAGGTTCTAAAGAGAGGTGCTTACATCTATCTGTGTAGTCGGCATTAGAGTTACTTCCTAGCAGTTGGCGTGTGAAGCGTTTTTGAACGTCTTCTACTCTTATCTTGTCGGTGGTATTCATATTAGAGAAGATAAAAGAGTAGTATTCCAAGGAAGGTCGTAAACATATTTTATAGAGAGTAAGCTTACCTTCTGTTGTGAAGAAATTTCTCATTATGAAACCAGTTTGCCGTCTACATTTAGAAATGATAGATGAGGCATGTTCTTCAAAGTTCAGACTTCTTGTGTAGTTAGTTCCTAGATCGTGTACCGATTTGAGTGTTTGAACTGTGCTTTTATTTGAGTGAAGTTGCAGTTTACAGGGATGCTTTGCAAAGCGCATGATCCCGCACTTGTTGAGGTTAAATGGTAATTGCGATTTTTCACTCCAGATAGTTAAGTTATTGAGGTCATTTTGGATCAGGGGTACACTTTCGTTTAGGGTCTCAGGCTTATAACTGTATACTATCTTGAGATCATCAGCATATAAGTATGGTTTCCCAAATGTTATGGTGTTACATGTGTCGTTTATATACATAAGAAACAAGAGTGGGCCTAATACGCTTCCCTGGATGACTCCACTAGTTATTGGTTTAGGTGATGAGAGACAGTCATTGTACTTTACAATCTGTTTACGTTCGGTTAAGAACGAAGCAAACCATGAGTACAGTGGGTCGTTTATTCCGAAGGACTTCAGTTTGACGAGAAGCCTTTTATGTGGGACCTTATAAAAGGCTTTTTTAAAGTCTAAGAGTAGGACTGATACAAGGAGTCCGTTGTCTCTTTTCGGAGTTATATCATTCAGGTAGTCTACTAGGCATGTATCGCATGATCTTGACCTAAGAAATCCATTCTGGGAGGTCGAGATGAGATTATTATTAAGTAGATGTTGAACTACAGCCTCCTTAACTACTTTTTCCATCACTCTAGATACCACTGAAGTTATGTTTATGGGTCAGCAATTGTCAACATTTGCTTCAGGTCCTGTTTTAATTTTGGGAATGATATGTGTGGTTTTCAAGGCAGTAGGGCAACACGCTGTAGAGAGTGATATCGCAAATAATTTGAGAAGCAAAACACATATGTCATCACCTCCACGTTTTAGCATGCTATCTGGAATACCATCTTGTCCAACAGTGTATGAGTGTTTCAATGTACTAATTGCCTTAGATTTATTTTGTGCATTGAAGTCTACATTAGTAATTTCACAGGGAGGTACTGGGATTGGTTCTGAATCGTTTAGTGGTTTTTCGTTAGTTAGTAAGAAACAGAAGTGCTCACTAAATAGTTCCGTAACAAATTTATGGTCTTCGTATACTTGCTTGTCTTTAGTGAACATGCTCTCTCTCGATTTAGAACGTTTAAGTTTATTTTGAAGGAGTACGGTGAGTGCACAGGAGTTATTATTAAGTTTGACTGCACGTTTTGTGTACGTATCGCCTCTGTTTGGACAAATATTTCTGTCATCGTTACTAAAGAGGAAAAGTCATTAAAGTTGTGAAATCGAGTACAATGTCTTTGAAGATGTCTTCGTGCACCGACTAGTATATAGAGATCTTCAGAGAACGTCGGTTTACAGTATTCTGAAGATGCGATTTTGTTAATGATACTTCTGATGTTGAGATAAAATATATTGGTTAGTGTGTCGGTATTGTTTGCAGTAAAGAAATTTCACCAATCAGTGCTTCTTAGATGATTGTGGAAGTTATTCCAATCAACCTTGCGATAGTTTCTACGAAATGTTTCGGTTTTAAGTCTACCGGTTATGATTTTTATATTAATGCTGCATACCTGGAAAATTTTTTTCTATATACACAGTATTGGAAGTGAGGCCAGTGGTAAAGACTAAGTCCAAGATATTTTGATGTCTGGTAGGGCTATTGACATACTGAGTTCATTGTTGAAGCTCTGGACATTCAGTAAATGGTTCGTAGCGTTTCGGTGCCTTGGCTGGGAACCAAGAAATTTCGGGCATGTTGAAGTCAACACAAATAAGCTTGCCTGTGAATGGAATGGATGATGGTAGTGTGAATACCTCTGATAATACCTCTATGTCACCCATTGATGCGTTAGGTTGACGGTAAACACAGCCGAACAGTAAGGTGGCGGAATTCGACGGTTTTAATACAATCCACACCAAATCCTTCAGTTTGTTTAGTTCAGTCATATCACATAGTAGTGGTTATAGGCTAGAGTGAGCGTAAATAAGGCATCCTACGCCTCGTTCTTTCAATCTATCACTTCCATATAGGAAATAGTTATTAAGAGATATACTAAGGTCGGAAATATTACTGTTAGTCTATGCTTCAGATATCATTATAATTGATGGTTGATATATGGATACAAGCAGTGCTAAATCCTTCTTTTTATCGCAGATCGACCTAGCGTTGATGAGACATATATTAAACAGATGGCCTTCTAAGTTAAAACGGGTGACAGTATCTCGAATAAAGTCATTGTAACCATCGCAGGTGTGAGATGAGTTTGAAGTGAATGATTGAATGTTCTTCAATAGCTCGGTATTTTGATAGCTAGACTTAGTGGGAGATGTATCAAATAAGCTAGTGAAGTTGATTGTGGAGTTTATCCAGGAAGCAAGGGTGAGAGTACTCTCTGATGAAAACTGTACTGGGAAAACAAGATTATGTTTTGCATGTGGTTTGAAATAACTTGGGCTATATACTTCAACAGAAGTGTCACTGGGGGTCGTATTCCAAAAAATCTTGTGCAGGTCTACTGTGAAGTGTTTGGTTATTTGCAAAACAGTCTTGGTGGTTAGGCGCGTAGCCACTGTTATAGCTATTTACATTAGTATGAGAGGGGTATGCTGAGCGTAACTGGAAGTATTTGCGACTGTTATTATGTAGTAACATTGGGCGCTACCACGAGACAACATCAGAAATAGACATTAAACATTTAACGCGGAGAAATACAGAAGAATGGAGAAGGCGGGAATTTTAAATTGAATTAGTCCGAGTTGATCAGATGGCATGGCTCGGCCTTGCAAGCGTGGTCCCATCTGGATGTTATCTTGTGTCTTCTATTCGTATTAAATATATTCTATCTCTAGCCTAAGCTCGTTCTCTATCATGTATTGGTAATTGTTACAATGCAATGAATCGGTGTAGACGATGATGTAACTTCCACGTAAGATCTTATAAATTAGGCAGTTACATCATGATGAATCTACAATATTAGGATTAGGTCTATTATTAGAGCAGTGCTAATATCATAATAGACCGTAATTCTAAATTGGTGAGCCCGACTTAAGAAACGCAACCTCTAATTCTTCATCCATATTTCCACTTTAACTTTTTCGATCGATATTTACTTATGTAAACCCATTATTCTAATAGTCCTCTGATTAATGCTCATATGTATTATCTTAGCGCTATATTGATTATTACTCATAACTTACTAGCTTAATCAATAATAAAAACTGATCATCTACATTAACTAAGTAGCTTTGATGGTTCGCTAACAAGCTTTAATAGCATTAACATGCTTCAGCGAAACAAACTTGTCATAACATCAAGCCCTAGCAAATATGACCTGTAAATAACCTAAATATACATTGGCTAACAATGCAATCAAGGACTAAATAGTTATCCGGATCTGATTCTTAGTGTTCCCTCACTTAACACATTCTATTTTTAAACTATACACTATCCTGCAATATCTTTTCTTCCGACCACTGCCTGCCTAATTTCCAATTGTTGAGTTCCATGGCCAAACAGGATGCAAATGCCAGAAGTTTACGGTGAGTTTGAACTATAGATTTCCTGCAATCTTAAGTCTCGTTTAGACTGTTCGTCAGGCAATGCTACATATTTGGCTCAAATTAATTTTGGACTTACACAAATCCAGTTTTCAATGCTGGGTTAATCCAAGAATTTAGTCGACAGTATCTCGTGTATAGTCCGGATTCGAATTACTGTCCAATTCAAATCATCATTACTTGGGAGCGAAAACAACCCAGGCGAGTTTTACTTTTTCCCTTTCCCGGTTCATTTATTATGATTTAAGTACTTCTTAACTTACATTTTTTCTGTTAGACTGGTTTTGTATATTTCATACGAGCCACTCCCAGGACTAAGTAGAAATATTTAATACTTTTACACCACAACATTCTACTAAGAAAACATGCTGTTTATCTCTATCACGTATTGGTAATTGTTACAATGCAATGAATCGGTGTAGACGATGATGTAACTTCCACGTAAGATCTTATAAATTAGGCAGTTACATCATGATGAATCTACAATATTAGGATTAGGTCTATTATTAGAGCAGTGCTAATATCATAATACACCGTAATTCTAAAGTTATACGTGGGAGCCGTTTTTATGTTGTGGGTTGGTACTAAAGTTTGTGAAAAGTTTTCTTTCTGAGAGTAATTATAATTTTGATCCTTGGGAATGTAGATAGGGTGTGGATTAAGAAACCTACTATTATCATTCTTATTAATAGTTTTAAGCTTTAAGGGGTGACTGGAGTGATCGGCACTCTGGTAGTTTTTGCCAGTCTGAGTGTAAAAAGGCCTGTTACACCGTAGCCCACTACCCATTTTGGGGGTAAATTATATAATATCAGCGGGTAGAACCTGTTCACTGTTGTTGGGTTACCTATAGAGCAGTTGGGTTCAACCTTACGTGTGTTTCCCTACCTGGTATCGTGATTCTTGTCTTCCCATCCTTTTTTGTCAGCGATGGAATCTTTCGTTGTCTCTGTGATATGAATTTAGGTTTATTCGAGTCAGCCTATCGAGTATCTTTAGGAGGACTAATTTTCAAGTGTATATATTTGGTTGGATGCGTGTTGTCGCACGACTTACATCTTAGTACATTGCTGAGCAAACAGCTGGGATTAGAAATGTCGTTATGCTTTTTGGTGACATTTGGGGTCCGAATCTTATCCAAAGGTTTCTGATCAGCAGACTCATCTAGATCAACAGAGTGGTCAACCGTTTGTGGAGTGATGTCATGCTTATTGTTGCAAACTGTCTCTGGCAGGTTATTTACTGTAATACTACCATGCAATCCTATCACTTCACGTCTTCTTACACGACGTTAACAGAGCGTAAGGTCTGGAGTATATTATATATTTTTGTATGGAATTAGTGAGCTTATATTTTTGCTCGAATCAATAAACTGTTTAGCATCGTCACAACAGCTAAACATAAACAGTAGGGGGCAAGTTGATCTGTTTGACTTATTTCTAAGGCGGATGACTTTGCAGTTAACGTTCAGCATACCGCATGCTCTAAGGCAAATAGCCCTCAGATTAGATGGGTGTGTGTGGTTGGGGAGGTTATACGCAACTGCATTGAAGGAGGACATCACTCTTTTCGTCACTTCTCCAGCCACAAACTCCAAAATACACTCAGCTTTAGTGAGTTGCTCAAGATTCCTATCAGTGTCAAGGCTCCATATATGTGTGAAGGGTGCTAGTTGCTCAAGTCTGCCATTTATTTCGGCTAGAGAGTTTTGCAGCTGACGGATGTCAGCACTAAATCTATCAGTATTTTCTTGTGTATGAGATGAACTACTGAGCTCTTTAGTTTTTGAAATTTTAGATTTAGGCCTTGGTAGAACGTACTGTCTGGTGGACTGTGCCGACGTTTCGATGCACGTGGGTGTAGTGTCTTGTATGTCAACCAGTCTTACCGTTGGCATACTGCACGTAGAGATGGAGGGGCAGTAATATGGAGAATCAGGTGATAATAGTGACATTTGTGTACAATACGCATATTGTTCATTTGTTAAAGGTTTGACATTGTCAGGTACTGAGTCGTCAGTCATAGGAGTTACAGATTTAGACCTTTTATTTAGCTTAGAAGTTGGTGAAATTTCTCTTTTACTGGAGTTATTGACCATGATTTCAAACTGGGTACAGAGCTCGTTAAATCAAATATAATATCAGAGTATTAGTAGTTGTTAAGTATTAACCTGGTTAATACAAGGATTGAAGACTATGAGTATATAATAAATTTTAGATCTATTTTAGACTTAAGACCGAAATAGGAATAATATGAGCTGGTAAGTATCCGTCAAAACGTTTTTTCCAGGTAAAATGTACCCGATATACAAGATAGGATGATAGTCTCCGTATGATACACACTACAAATGAACAAGTCGAAGAACTTCAAGACCACGTGAAAAACAGTTACTACTTTCAAATTTCGCATTATTACAAGTCATCGCCCTCACCATCAATGCTTGCTGGTCAGTAACTCTGTAGTGGCGCCAGGCCCTAGCACGAGACAATATTGCAAACAGACATTCAATATTTAGCGCGGAGAAATACCTAATTGTGGAGATGGCGGGGACAATGAATTGAATTAATTCGAGTTGATCGGATGGTATGGCTCGGCCACACAGGCGTGGTCCATGTTGAATTTTACCCGATATCTTTTATTCATATTAAATATGTTGCTCTGTTTCTAGCCTAAGCTTGTTCTCCATCATCTTGATAATCGTTACGATGCAGTGAGTTGGTGTAGACGAGGACGTGACTTTCACGTAAGATTTTATATATCATAACGAATCTACAATTTTAGGATTAGGTCTATTAGTAGAGCAGTACTAACAACATAGTAGACCATAATTCTGCAACTCCACCCTCCCTCCTTTTGTGATGTTAGGCTCGTTTAAGCTTTTTTTGAATATACATCAGACCTCACATGGTGCTCTGTGTTTCACATTCTGTTGGAAAACACTATTTCTATAGGTACTATTATACAAGCTTATCAGGCAGTTACAAATTATGGACTGTGGGTAAGTCATCGATGCAATGCTTTAATTGACTATAGTATAAAGTATAGGTTGTCAATCAGAGTATAGGATATATGTAGGGTATATTGTAGGATAGTCGTTTACCAAAGTAGATGGAAAAGTATAGGAATATATGAGTTATAGATAAGGTAACAAGTGGTGAGATAATATTAGTGACAAGTCAACATCGTGTACTGGAGAGTAAAAAGTTGATAAAGAATAAACAAGAAGGAACTTGCATTAACTTGGTTTTGATGTTATTTTTTCCTATAGCAACGGGCCGATGGGTAACAGGTTCCATAGGTGCAAGACCACTGGTAGTAGGCAGACGATTATGCTGTTCTTTCGACTTTTTAGAGTAGTAGTGAGCGTCTCTTAGCGGCCGAAAGTCAATAGGTCCAGTAAGTTACCTGTCTACTTCAAGTTAAAAATTAGGGAGGAAAAGGTATCTAATACAACTACAAAGTAGGAAAATAAGGCAATTTGGTCTATACATGTAGAGAGCCTGTAATGTCTAAATGGGACGCAGATGTTTTCGTTTGTGCTAGATCTGTGCAAGTGGGGGCTTGATCAACAAGTCTTACAACCGTATGTAGTTCAGCTGCCATGCGTATTTTATAGGAAAGACCGTTCCATATTAATGTATACTTAATGAGAAGTTTTCCCGAGCTTTTGATCTGTATTTCTCAACTTTGACCATGGATACTTTGTCTCGAAGTTCGTATTCATGTGTGTTTTGGGCTAGAGCTATATCACATGTGGAATAAGTAAGGTTTTTGAGGAATTTGAAATAGAGAATCAAATTGGACCTAAGCCTTCTTTTCCAAAGGAGTTCTAGTCCTAAGATATGGCATCGGGAACTGTATACAATGAGTAAGTCGTTCTTAAGTATTTTGTGAATGAAATCTCGTTGTATTCCTTTCACCTTAGGTAAATCGAATAGGCGTAGGTTGGAAAAGAAAAACGAGAAGTATTCAATAATAGGTCTTACACAGACTTTACAAAGAATGATTCTAAATTCATTTTGAAGGGAACTACGAAGAATGAAACCAAGCAATTTTCGCATTTTAGATGCTTTATTTGAGACATGTTTAGAGAATTTAAGATTGTGTGAGTGATATACCCCTAGGTCAGTTACTGATGTCGGTCTGGACAGTGTGTTCTTGTTAAGTGCTAGTTTTTATTTTAAGAGACATGTCTCCTATACATAACCAGCCGCATTTTTGTGTGTTGAGCTCTAACCTCCAGTGTTTGCACCAATTGTTTACAATGTTGAGTTCATGTTGGATTGTTTGCATAGTACTACTTACATCACAAACAGATAAATTAGTGTTTCCGTCTACTAGCCTCCATTTACGCGTATCAATGAGTGTGGTGTTGTAGCAGGTCCATACCAGCGATTGGCATAGAAACATCTGCAACAATGAAAACTTAGTGTATGGGTTTGCGTAAACATACGTTAGGATAGACGAGCCTCTTACCACATGTGACGATAGGATTTCTGTTTGCCGCTTGTAAGTTTAAAACTGGTTCGTGAAGCCAGTCGTTAGAATTTGCTGGAAGGATGCTAACTTCTGCGCTAGTATAGAAGAGGTAGCGAACTTTCCTTATCACATATGTGACTACAGTTGCCGTTAACGAGTGCCGGCTAAGAAACTCTGCGAAGTGTTTTTCGTGTCAGCCGGTTCCGAGTTCGGAAAATTTCAGAGATTTTTGCAGTTTTTAGAAGGTTTTCTGTACTGGCTATGGTACCAGCACCAGTTGGGTTTATCCTTCTCTCGTGGTCAAGAGACAGATCGCCTACGTAAAGTGCCTCTTCGTAGGGTGTGTGACCGTTTACGACCATTACAAAATCGAAGGTAACGTGTCAGCGTATGACATGGTTCCGTAATCTCATTCCGTGTCGCTTGAGGCTTTTCTTTGAATCCTAATGAATGATTTTGGACCTAATATATTCTCTCTTTTTCTTACCACTAGATCGGGACATCTCAGTGGACATAACAGGTGAGTATAAAAGCCAATAACGGACAAAACGCTCGTGGCATACAGGTTTTGACACCAAGTCATAAATTCTTTGAACCTGTTGCCCGAAGCATTCATTCAAGAGAAGACTAGACACTCATAGAAGCATACTAGGAAAAGAATTAACATAGGCTGTAGACCTTCTATTTTTACTACACGAATCTGAGTCTGAATCTGAATCCACTACTTCAAACATACGTTGGATACATTGCGGGCCTTCAAATGTTTGAGACACGGTAGGATTTCGTAAATGCTCGCAATATCTTCAGTTATTCTGCTCTTATTTCCATTGATGGTTATCTTACGTTACTCTTCAATAATTCAGCTCTGTTTTATAAGAAGATTCTTTGTACATTGACTTGTTTTGCACTATGCATAATCCTTAAAATTGATTGATTACTCGATGGTCATCAATGTCTTGTGTCAGGTCTTTCTTAGGGTATATCGACTTTTATCGGTCAAGTTGCAATGTCGCAACTAGTCTAGGTGATTCGATATCGCGTGCACAATATTGAGATATGTGGTGGCTGATTGATTAAATTCGATCGTGATCTGAAATACATGACATCGCTCACTACTGAGTGATTAAACAATTGCAAACACATCTCAGTCCTACAGGAGGTCAACTGTAACCTGGATAATTCGCTCTTTCTGGGAGTCGTTTCCTTAGCTTGCTGTACTTCTGGCTGTTTCGTCGCACCTGAAAGAATCGTGTGTAGTTTTGCCATTATCCGTTAATAATTTGCTGAATTCAGCAGACTAATTAATTTCACACGTTCATTGTGTTAGTGCAACTTTTTCAGTGTGGCAAGTCATTGTGTAACATTTTTGTTACGATGATTGGCTTTACTCATCGATGTGAACAGGTTTATTGTTCTCTCATTGTTAAGAAGGAAATATAATTTAATGAGTGCAATAAATGGTTCTATAAGTCTTGCACCCACCTAATACCTACTGCATATAAGGGGTATCTGCGATCTAACTCATTGGTCTTGTATGTTTTATTGTTCGAGTAGGATATTACTGACCCAGGCGATAAGCTTTCTCACGTTAGGGAAAATATTGGTTGCAGTGGTCCTAGATAATCGGGAACCGACTGTACTTTACTAATCTTGTACGTACAGAAGGAGCTAAAGTAGTCTATATCCAAGGTGTGATAACTATCTCATGAATTGGGAGGGGCTAAATTATGCAACGCTTAAAGTACACCAATAATTCCTGTTTAGTGTTTTGCGTGATGCATTTATAAAGAAGGATTTTGACCAAATTACATCAGTTCCAAGTATAATAAAGGGAATCTAGAAATTCAAATACAGCTATACTCATATTATACAACAGTTCATCTTATTGCTTTGATTCAGTTTATATTCTGTGACAGCATAGTCAAGGTAATTGTCAGTCATTAACGTAGTAAAACCTTACATAAATATGCCCCAGTGCAAGTCATCGCACTATTCCCACATAGAGACAAAATTATTGTTATAAACACAAATAGTAGTACCGAGTGACTAGGTATAAATAATATGATTCGAGAAAAAACGTATATGATGGCTTGAAATTCAAGATCTAAGAGTAGACAAATATTGAATAGATTTGTGACCGGTTTTAAGTCATGTCACTCAACTTCTCTAACTATTAGTCAGGATAATCGGTTAGACTACAACCTGGTAGTTTGCATCTACCGATATGGCTTAGATTAACAGTCAGTAATTTTCACCAATGCAGTATATTGTTTTGGGTACACCTAGCTTTCTTCCAACATTACTTCGTGTTTAACCTCACTGATCCTCTATCATTACAACACAAATCTACGTAGTCCAGTTTCCAATTGTGTTTCTGGTGTTATCTTAACAACACTAGCAAATATAGTTGTTAATGCACCACTTTTCTCAAGTAAGTGTGCACAACTCTTTTCGTAATCATCTAACAGAAAAAGTTAGTTTGTAATAAATAAAGGCTTATGGACGTAACATTAGAGATTCGTGAATCTTCCCAAAGTTCTAGAAAGCCATCATCTCCAAGCAGCTGTTGATTTTTGGGTTTTAAACAGGGAAGTAGTTAATTTGTGTAGTATCAGACGCAATACTGTTGTTATGAAGTTGTTGTTTTTGGGTTTCAGCCACTGGTTTACATATTTAAGTGCTATCTATCGAGGTTGATCATCTATCCTCATACAAAAAGTATAACTTACGATGTAGTGGGTAAAACTTGTGGTGGTTGGTATTCAATATAATCCTTAAACTTCGTATACAGTTCGTCTTGATAACCGTCACTAGATAATGCCCCAACGGTATATTAATCAGAAGGCGAATACAAAGTGTTGATTACGTTTATTGTGGGACCACACACAGATATCCAAAAATATAGGTGCGTTAAGCAAGCAGGCAAGCGAGCGAGTGAGTGAGCGAATACGAGAGAGAGCAATGAACATGAATAACATGGGCATATATATGCATAGTGAAATAAATGAATCATCGAATCAATTAAGCGGTTAATAGTAAGGCTAGCAGCGTGAATAACTGCGTAGGCAGTAAGCAATGCTCAAGCATACATATTCATACATTCGCTACAATAATAAAGATACAATGATATGGATAAGTTGTTGTTGTACGGATGACTCAGTTCGTTAATAAGTTAATAAAATGACTTAACCGAATTAAATGTGAACAAACTCAATTACACGTGAGTTGCTATAATCTGCTTAATTGTTAGTCTGAATTCGTTTTTTTACTAGCGGTTCCTATCGATGATGGCTATGATAATCAGTAAAAGTAGATTAAGGTTAAGTGAAATGTAAAAGCTTTTGTCAACTTTTAACCTAATGTTTAGTGAATCTTAAAAAATAGGTTTTCGAGGTTGCAATATATTTGTCTCTGTAATCTTTTTTGTATTTTTTACAGATCATACACGTCACTAGAAGTTAATACAATCTTATTACTTTATTTATTTTGTCCTGAATCCGTTTGAGTTGAAGATCCTATTTTCGAACTTCACATTTGGTGTTAATGGATTACGAAGCAAATGAAGAAAACGGTTATGACAGTGATTTTATTGACGAAGATACAGAGTCACGTCTTTACAGTGCAGTATTCTTTGAAACGTCAATTTACACACCTATATCACATGATCTAGCATCGGAACGAATTGATTCTAATTTTAATGGTACATCATTTTTACGCGATTCGGAATCATCTGAAAATCCTGTTCTCATGCACGTTGAATGTGTAAATAATGAAGTATCTGATACGTTGATAACCTCACTTCAAGTTCAACAGAACTGTTTTGAAAATGAGTGCGAAAAGGATACCTCGTCATCAAGTTCTGGTTGTAGTGTTTTATTGCATGGTGGGAATGAATCTTCAGAGACTGAGATTAGTACTCAAGGCGTTATTCTTGGCGTTTCCCATGATACGTTGCTGCATGTTGAGAATGGAAATAGCTCTCCACCAGTGCCGTGTCAGACATTTAACGACGATCCTAATTTGTGGAAGATATGTAACGCTGATAGATACTCATCACGCTCAACAAGTATCCGGTATTTTAACAGTTTGGATAATTCACTTTGTTCAGAATGTGGAAGTAAAAGACAAAAGTCTCACAGATGTTATACTGTAAGTTTGTGTTGACAAGGTCTTTTCACTGATTTTTAAAAGCATAGACAGGCATGACAATCCATTTTTCATTATGATATTTTGACATTCTACCACATTCAGCCTGAAAATTAGAGTTAATTGATTTGTTGTGTCTATTGTGTTATTTACATTAAATTTCCAGTATTCATTGGTTTTTTTGCCTAGCAGTAAACCCTTGAGTAATCCAGAATTAGTAATTGGTTTTAGTGCTAGCCTATCAGTTACACAGTAAAGTTGTCAAACAAAACTAGACAACTTGTATGATTCATAAAAAAAATAACAACAAAGTATAATGACTACTAAAAGTAGATTGTTATCTTATCATTATCATGTATGTTCATTGTCAATTCTTTCTGTTGCTTTTATCAACTGCCATTTTGCACATATACAAAAAGCCGGCGAACTACTGTACATTATTGTGAGCCCTGAAGATATACTTAGCGAACTCTTGGAATGCCGAAGTTACAAAATGGCGAGTCTCAGTTGTGAATTTGAGATATTTACAAATATTTCGTGAAAATATAGCCAATTAGGATCTAAGCGAATCTGTAGATAGATGAAATGCTTGACAAGCTTAACCAGTCTATTGGTATCAAAATGTGTTAAATCAGTGTAGACAATTTCAATAATTATCTCGTTCTGAGGGCAATGTTCTACTACTAGGTTTAGAGGAGTTTGACAACAGTTAAGTGTCTTATTGAGGAGACCAAAATTTCAGGCTATAGGGCCTTTCCAATCATGAGAGGAAAGGTTAGGCTAGATCAGACTAAAATCTAGCATTTAGACTGGGTTTTCAGCTTTCTGTTCTTGCAGGTTAGCTTTCTTAGGGCTCTGATTGAAACACTTAACTGCTATTATCCACAACCAGACTTGTGCTAATGTATCTCAGAGTTGTTTTACCGTAATGTATTTTCTTTATCAGGAACTTCGAGGTATCACCCTCATTGGGTTAGAAAACCTAAAAGTACACTTGAGCATTCTTGTTGGATTCAATAAATTTCTTTAAACTCGAATAGAGTAAGAACAACAAGGTTAGTAAAATAAGGCGAATTCGTTTATTTTGTGTCTTCTTCGCTGCTTACAACCTAGAAAAAAAAAAGAATATTTATAACCAGTATACAAAATTTATAGTGATTAGAATAACATCAACAGTCATGGGAGAATTACAAATTACCAAGGTAGGTGAATATTTTTGTCCCTAAACGTGAGAATTCTAGAAAAATTTTAAAACGCATGGAGACATTTCTAGAAAATAAATATTAAAGTTACGTAATAACAACTATAACATTTGCTAGAATGTTAGATTAAGATGAGTAAAACTTTAGAATATAAAGCCAATTTGTCAGTGCAAATATGAAATAAGAAATTGTATAATTGATTAGTGAAAAATAGAGGTGTCAGAGTAGAGAAAGATTTGCAGTCGTTTCCTTTTTGAATACATGATACTTCCATACCTGTGGTTATTTTACTAATCATTAATATGATGTAAATTATGCACATTGGTTACAAATAATTATTACTATTTTTTTCCATAAACATAGTTTCCTTTATCATTTTGAAGAAGGCAATAACAAAGATTCTATCAGAGTAGCATGAATTCATTTTATTTCCTTTGGTTCTCATCATCCACTTACAACCTATGATATTTAAAAATAGTTACAAAATGTGTTTAAATTACTTACATGAGAGAGTTTAGTTGGGAGTTATTTTGAAGAAACATCAGTGTAGTATAGCAAGGGTGTAAATAAATTTAATAGACTGAATATTGGTTATATATATCTTATGTAAAAGAACATTCTACAACACTGATTGTAACAAGAGTTCAAAGGGTCAAAAACAAATAATCTGATGATGAGTAAACGCTGATAGGTCGACCTTAAGGCGGCATTTGACTCTGTTGATCGTGAGGTTCTATGGCAGTGTTTGTCACTGAAGGGAGTACCAAAGAAGTACATCAACCTTATAAAGGCTCTCTACTCGAACACAACTGGTCGAGTGAGAGCTTATAGTGAACTGTCATCAGAATTGATTACCTCAAGTGGTGTTCGTCAGGGCTGTCCACTCTCTCCATTCTTGTTTAACTTTGTCGTTGACGTCCTTTTAGAGATGACACTTTCCTCATCTAAATTTCCAGGAGTTGAACTTCTACCGGGAGATCCACTTGTTGACTTAGAATATGCCGATGACAGTTCTATTTAGTGAAGACGCTGACAGAAAGCAGAGTCTGCTGACCACTCTAAGCAACAATGCAAGCATGTTCGGCATGCGATTTTCTCCCTCGAAATGCAAAATTTTGCTTCAGGATTGGGTCACACCACCACCCGAACTAGTGATAGGGAGTGAAGTAGTTGAGCGTGTCGATCGCTTCACTTATCTCGGAAGTCTCATCAGCGCTTGTGGTTTGGTGTGTGACGAAATCTCAGCACGGATACAAAAGGCTCGACTAGCTTTTGCCAACTTGCGTCATTTGTGGCGTAGGCGAGATATCCGTCTATCAACCAAAGGACATGTTTACTGCGCAGCAGTTCGTTCCGTCCTACTTTATGACAGTGAAACATGGCCAGTAAGAGTAGAGGATATTCGTAGGTTACTAGTATTTGACCATAGGTGTCTTCGAAACATCGCTCGTATATCCTGGGACCACCGAGTAAGTAATGCAGTTGTTATGAAACGGGTACTAGGTAAGGATGGCAAATCAATTGATGAAGTAGTGAAACCTAATCAGTTGAGATGACTGGGACATGTGTTGCGCATGCCCGACCACCGACTGCCCCGACGTGCTATGTTCTATGGTGTAGGAGTAGGTTGGAAGAAAGCTAGGGGCGGCCAGACCAAAACATGGCAGAAATCCATGAAGTCACTGACAAGTGGACTGAGTCATGTTGGTATGTGTAGACTACCTGGTTGGGGACCGCGAGACGCTAGCAACCGATGGTTAGAGACCTTGAATGACATGGCTCAAAATCGTTTGCAATGGCGCAGGTGCATCCACTCTTTGTGTTCTCTCAAACTCTAATCTTCTGAATTCTTCGTGTCCTTTATTTTCTTTCCCAATTTATTCCACTGGACTAATAACATCATCAAACCTTAATGTCCCCTATCTCTACTTATACTTTCAGTACCTCTACCACTATGGGATTTGAATTGATAACTGAATCTCTGTGCTAATGTGATATGGCAACTCGAACTGATGTACGTACGTACGAAGTTCCACGTTGTTACTGACTGACTGACTGACTGAAACGCTGATAGGAATAAAGCGAGTAAAGCTCACTAAATAAAATAAGATTACTAATCTGGAAAACGGTCGAAATAAAAAGATACAACGGTGTAATAAATGCAAGAAAGAGTTGAAAATTGTTTTAATATGCAACGAAGGAATGTCTGTCAGCAAGGCAAGGAAAGAATTATAACCATCTCCTTTTGAGCACATAAATCAGGTTTTTGGCACCCATTAGCAACGGCTTCAGCAAACTTCAGAAGACTGGAGCTTGACTATTTAACAATCACCTTGGAATATTGCATGGTATCGACCTGATGTTCTGCATCCAAGAGTTGTGTGGTAATTACACTGTTTAAAGTCGTTCCTTCTCTTGTTCTAAGTGTTATGATTTGTGGCCGGCTAATATATTACATGATAAAGTAACCAATCAGAATACGACCTATACGGTCTTAACACTGTACCACAACAATGACGTATTGACCAATATGAGCAACTTAGCTTCCTTATTTGTCCTTTTCCTGCCTAGACCTTCCTGTTGAGTCCAGAACGCCAATAATAGCTCCCACTGTAAGAATAATATATTTCAAACATACTTAGTTTATATGCAAGCCAACCAGACCATATCTTACCATAAAATAGAAAATAATAATTGTACAAGATCAAGCCAAACTGTGGCTGTGATTGTGTGATTAATAAACTGGGTATAACTTAAGGGTAGCAAATCGTATAATGATAGTCTATAGGTCAAAATAAAGCTTATAATAAAAGAAATATAAATATTCAGAATCTAGTTACTCAGTAGTTATATAATAATAATAATATATGTATAATATTAGTCCATTAATAGCTCTCAGAAGTTACCATAATTTAATCTTTTCTAAAACCTGACACTAAGGCTTTTTGAAACACGTTCGAAAAATCTAAGATATGCCTCCCTTTCTGTTCGCCCAATGTAGCTGCTTTGGCAAGTATACGTAAATTTATAAACACAGTTGATGGTACCATGAAAGGGTTGCTTGTTGACCTTTGATTGGGTTATTGAAAATGTTTTATACGGAATTAATAGCTTGGTTACCGGGTAAGTTCTGACTAATGCTGTATTAAGCCTCTTATTGATTGCGCTTGTGACTTCATCACCTTTGAAGGTGAAATTTATAAATATTGGTTTTTTATTGATTGTAGTCACTTCCGTCTTGTTTTCTCTAGGCTTTTTTATATTTGTCAATAAATTACATTGGGAACAGTTGTCTCTTAAGTATTTTTCAACGTTCATAAATTCTTCCAGTTTGTTAGTGGTACATATCTAACCAATGCCCATACCCAGGATGCAAAACGACACTACCAACAAAAAAAGGAATTATCAATCATTGCTGCGTAGTACACAGTTGGTCGGTAATCACTGAAAAGAAAAGAAAATCCAAACCAAAAAACCCTGCATAAACAACTACTGAGCCCCGATAGCTGTGCCGTGCTTCTATTTTGCCTCTTCTCCATAAGGGTCAACCAGCTTTACCAACTAATTTTGACTGGAAAGGGCATCGTTGGGATTCAAATTTTACATACCGAAAGCAAGTACTAACAGGATTGATACAGAAATATTAAACTAAATAACTTTCTGGTTATATGGTGGTTGGAGGTAGTCCACAGGAAACCCTGCACCCGGGTTTCGTGCTACTTGACACTCGTCAGCAAGGTGTACCTGTAATCTTTGAGGGAACTGGTGCTCCCTGGCGGATTCGATCCCGTATCACCCAGCATTCAATCTGCACTAATAAATAAGGACTAGACACGCATGACATTGGTCACCACCCAGTGATCAATCAATTGTAACTTTCCGGCTCATGCAAGTTTGTTTTGTGTTATCTTCAAGATTCCAGGTTCTAATCATTTCCTACATTGGAGCAATTGACTCTTTATTGATCAAGACCATTATTTGGTACTTTAACATTTTCTGTACATATATTATTATTTTTTCATTTTTCCTATTCTTATTCAATATTGTAGTGTTGCATTTTGTGTGGAGAAGAGGGTCATGAGAAAGGTGAATGCGATAAAATGTATTGTTATGCATGTTTGGCGCCTGGTCACACAAAGTATCAATGCCATTTGTTGAAAAGTCTGAAAAAATCAATCTGCGAACGCTGTGGACAGCAAGGACATAATTCAAAAGTATGACAGTATTTCACTGGTTGAAATCATGAATCCGTTGAAGTTAGACCACCATGGAAAACCTGGAAGCACTGGACGGCCGTTTCGTCCTAGTATGGGACTCCTCAGCAGTGCACATCCACGATCCCGCTCCTCGCGAGATTCGAACCCAGTATTATTTTTCGTCTATTAGGACGTATTTAATTTCATGGGTTTATTCCGTTAGGAATAACTAAACAGTACAATATCCCTATCGGTTCCTTGTGGAGAGCTCATTTTTGGTATCCTCATTTACATGATTTCGTGATTTCAATTAATTTAGAAGATCAGGCCGTCCAGTGCTTCCAGGTTTTTTATGGTGGTCTAGCTTCAATTGACTCATGATCTCAACTATTAAAATTTAAAAGATGCTCTGTTTTTATTCCTGAATATATTTTGTAGAAATTCTGATTGTTATTGATTTTCAATAACTTATAGACAACCTTAGCATATTCCATATATTTTATGTTTAATACTGTACTACAGTACTAAAATGTTATTAACTTTGTATGCGTAGTAGTTTATGCAATTATGATTCATTTTATTTAGATGATAAGTTAAATATTATGATATAAATATGCAACTTTCGAAAACTGAATAAACATGTTTGTGTTTTAGTCATGAAATTAAAACATTGCAACTATTTGAATAATTTCTTTTAGTTAGAAACTCGTTTATATGCACAATAAGTCAGAAATTTTATATTCCAGTCCCAAAAATTACTTTTATTGTTACAAACTACTGCAAGTAGTATAGAAACTTTAGGTAAATATTGTGACAAATGTGAGGTTCATCTGTACCAGTTAGATCTGTTACCATGCTCTTGGTTATATCATTATTATTATTATTATTATTATTATTATTATTATTATTATTATTATTAATATTAATTATTAATTATTATTACCACTATCACTACTATTATTATCATTGGTCATTATTATTTTACTGATGATGTTACGACGAGGTGTAGCCGTATAATGTGTACTATTAACTGAAGTGATCGAAGACCATTTATGCCAGCGATTGCCAATCAACTGTTATTATTAATGTCTAACTCATCACATGCTTTTTAGTATCAATAATCTTGTTTTCAAAGGAAACCGTGGGGGAGATTTTAGATGACTGAGTTTCAATTGGTTAATTACATATGAACATGTGACACTTTTGTATCTTATCAATGTTTATTTCGTTTAAATAAGTCATAGTTTTTATATTTCTTTTTCTTGACCTCAAGAATATGGATATTCTTTCAAAAAACTTTTTAAGTGATAACGTGATTTCCTATAACTTTAATTGAACAGATTCTTCCCTTCATTCTAACCTGTTTTTGTGTTTTTACCGAACATTTTCTTGCTAGTGAGTTCGAAACCTATATCAAGCTTACATTAGGTTTGTTAGTGGGAAAAATCTAGCTAATTATGTACATATAATGACTGTTTGATGTTTTTTAATTTTTTATAGCAACACAAATATTCATTTAAACAATTATTGAGGCAACCCAAATAGTTGCTTAATAGACTTATCACTTGAGCTTTGTATATGGTAATACTACTATTTATTCTATATTGTCAAAAGCCTTAGTTTTTTAACCAGTTTTTTTCATGTAAATTTCACCTGTGATGTAAATTTTTATTTCTGTTATCATGTACTGATGCGATGTATTTGTTTCGTTTTTTTTGCAGCTGTGTACAGAATTATGGAGACAATACCGAAATACCGTAAGTTAATCCTTTTTTATGGATCTATTTTATTTAAAGCATTGTCATCATTGTATCTACGTGTGTACGCCGCAGAATTTTTCGCTCGCCGTTGGTCTTCTGTCAACGGCTGCCCAACAATTTAGAGTTCAAACCCTTTATCAACCAAGTTTTTATTTACGTCAACCAATAGCAAACCCATACATATATCGGATATCTAACATGTTTTAGAATAATTTAATACAAAATTTAGCAGTTGGTGACATGTTATAGATAGCTAAACGTTCACGAGTTTATCCAATCAATAGATATTTATTATGCTGAATAATAGAGCGTTAAATATGATTCAGATACTTACAGTTATTTATTCAAAACACTACATAATCTTACCTACGCCATACCTCATTAGCATAACAAGATGAACACCGGATTCATAATAGTGGTGGTAATATATAAAAGAAAGATTGGATAAGGATATAATACAGGAAGAAAGAGTTAGTTCGTAGAAAGAAAAATATGAAGCGATTTTAATCTCATAGTTCTAGGGAAGACAGAGTGTATACACCTACGCCACTGTGATCGATTCTCAGCCATGTCCTCCAGAGTCTCCAACCAATGGTTACGATAGTCACGCGGACCCCAACCAAGTAGTCTGCATCTACCAACATGGCTCAGACTAGAAGTTAGTGACTTCAAGCACTGATGCCACGTTTAGGTTTGGCCGCCCCTAACTTTCTTCCAACCATCCCCAACACCAGTTAGCATTGAGCGTCGTGATAATCGGTGTTCAGGCATACGCAACACATGGCCCAACCATCTCAGTAGATGAAGGATTGCTGACATTCAGTGGCAACACCATGTTAGTAATGCAGAGGTTCGGCATCGTATGTTCGGGCACAGAGACGATAATTCCATTGGTGTTACCATCTTGAAACACCGACTTCGGTGGCTTGGACATGTTCTACGAATGTCGTCCTAGAGAATTCCTCGTCGTTCATTATTTGCCGACTCTGGGACTGGTTGGAAAAAGCGGAGAGGTGGTCAGTATATGACATGGTGTTGTGGTACGAAAGAAAGCTGCAAAGGGCTGGCTTCTGTTGGTCCTTCACGACTCCCTGGTTGGGGTCCGAGAGATGGTGTAACACAATGGCTAGAGACGTTATCAGATATGGCGATCCTGCTGTAACCTTCTTTTACTTTCTTCATAAAAAAAGTGGTTGCCTCTTCCTTAACTGAAAGATTTCTTCTCATTGTACCTTTCCGTTTCCCCCATTATTGTTCTCTCTCTCTTTTTTTTTCTCCTTTCTCTTCAAATTATCATTGTTTTGTGTGGCGCATATATATTTGGTGCCCCCTTGTACCAATATTTATGTGTTCAAATAAATAAATAAAATCATCAACTGGTTTACCATAATCCCTAATACCCTACGTCCAATCTCATTATTACTTACCTGGTGATCTTAGCAGATGCAAGCAGTATTCCTAAGACTTCTGAAATCAAATATTATTAACCTACGAGTATCCTCTACCCTTAATGGCCAAGTTTCGCAGCCGTAAAGTAGAACAAAACGAACTGCTGTGCAGTATACTCGTCCCTTAATTGATAGACGGATATCTCGCCTTCGCCATAGGCGACGTAAGTTGGTAAAAACCAAACGACCTTTCCGAATCCTTGCTGAGATTTCGTCAGACACCAACCCACGAGGGCTGATCAGACTTCCAGGATAAGTGAAGTTGTCAACGCATTCGACCACTTTAATCCCTATCCTTAGTTCAGGTGTTGAGACAGGCCATTCCCGAGGCAACAATTTGCATTTAGAGGGAGAGAAGCGCATCCCAAACATCCTGGCATTGTTGCTCAGTGCTACCAAAACACTGCATTTTATCAGCGTCTTCACCAAACAGGACTATGTCATTTGCGTATTCCAAGTCGATAAGTAGACCTCCTGGAAGGAGCTCAATACCCAAGAATTCAGTCGATGAGAGCATTATTTCCATCAGTAGGTCTATGATGAAGTTAAATAAAAATGGAGAAAGTGGACAGCCTTGACGGACACCACTTGAGGTTGCGAGAACAGATGACAGTTCGCCATAAGCTCTGACTCGACTAGTAGTGTTCGAGTAAAGAGCCTTCACAAGGTTTATGTACTTCTGAGGTACGCCTTTCCATGACAGACACTGCCACAGAATCTCGTGGTCTACGTCGAGAAAGACCACCATTGTCGGACGCCGATAAGCATGTCTGTGTTCTAGAACTTGACGAATAGTGAATATGTGGTCGATGCAGCCCCGACCAGTTGTAAAGCCAGACTGATTTTCTCGTGTTTTTAGTTCACGAGTCTTAGTTAGACGCCCGGTAATTATTGACGCTAGTATTTTGGATGCTATGTTAGTCGAACTAATACCTCCATGGTTGTCACAGGATGATTTTGACCCTCTCTTATATATTGGGACAATCAGTGATTGTGGCTAGTTAGATGGGATTAGGTCCAACTCCCATATTTTAGCTAAAATATTAGTTAACCTAATAGCTGAAATTGGACCACCATCCTTAAAGACCTCTGGAGCCAGTCCATCTGGACCAGCTGCCCTATCTCGTCTCAGATTAACCATAGCCTTTTGAACTTTAGCTAGCTTCGGAGGACCTACTTCAATGTTTCAATCAGGCTGTATGGGAATGGTGGGTAGTTGAAGAGTAGCTGAAGGCCAGTTGAGCTGCTCTTTAAAATGTCCCGCCTATCGTTCTAAACGTCTGGACTGGGAGCAGATAACAGCGTCGTCTTTTTCCTAGATAGTCTCACTTACACTTGACTTCTTAATTCCAGTTTCTTTTATTAGTTTAAAGAGCTGTCCTGTGTTACCTATAGCCGCCGCCTTTTCCATCTCTTTTGCTTTCGTCCAACTAACTCTGTCCTGAGCAATTCTTTCCAGTTACTATTCATTCTTTTGATGTCTGCTTCCCATTCCAGACACAGTGTGTTCTTTGGCCCTCCTCTTTCCCGTTTCCCTTCAGGTTTCCAAGTTATCGCTTTCCCTGTGTTGCAGTTTGATTTCCGTAATATATATCCTATCCACTTTCAACATCTTTTCCAAATATCCTCTTCGGCTGGAAGCTGGTTTGTCCTCTCCTACAGTAGGCTCTTGCTGATGGTATTCGGGCAAGGGACATTGAGTAACTTACGCAGACGATTGTTCATGAATACTTGCACAATTTTAATGATGGTTGTATGAGTTCTCCAAGTTTTAGCTCCTTACATTAGGACTGTCTTGACGTTCATATTGAATATTCTGATTTAGTGATGTGTCTTTCTGAAGGGGACGTGGAGCATCTTTTCAGACACTTCAATGTCTGACGTTAGTGCTTCAACTGGTATGTTGTCCGGTCCTTCTGCCTTTCCACTATTGACATTTCTGATGACCATCCTTATTTCTTCGATCGTTGGTGGAATGACATCTATCGGAAGGTCTCTGTGTGCTGCTTAGCTGTCCGGTGGGTCCAGTGGAGCTGGTCTATTAAAGAGCTCTTCAAAATGCTCTACTCACCTGTACCGCTGTTCTTGAATCTCAGTGATTGGCTTGCCTTCCTTGTCTTTGACTGATCTCTCTGGTTTACTATATTTTCCTGTTAGTTTCTTCGTTATATCATATAGTTGTTTGATATTTCCTTCTCTTGCCGCTTTTTGCGCTGTCGCTGCCAGGTCTTCCACGTATTTCCGCCTGTCGGCTCTAATGCTCCTCTTCACTCTCTCGTTTGCCTCTGTGTATTCAATGTGTGCCTTGACTTTCACTGTTCTTGTTCGACTGTTTTTGATTATTGTTTTGTTCTTCCTTGCTTGAATCCTACCCAGCGTTTCAATGGAGATCTATTCCTCGAGATGTTGCTCCTTGCGTCCCAGACCTTCCTGACATGTTGGAGCTAGTGGCTCTTTGATCCCTTTCCATCTGTCCTTTATAGTAGTTTCTTCTTCATCGAGTAGATCTGTAGAATTATGGTCTAGTTCGGTAATAGTACATTTATCTTTGTGACTGTTATAGTGGACCTAATCCCGAAATCGTAGATTTGTCATGACGTGACCACGTGATCTATGAGATCTTGTGTGGAAGTCACATCATTGTATATTCTGACTCGTCGTATAGTGACAATCGGCAATACGATATTTAGCGCTTCTCAAGAACACAATTGGACTAGGGATAGGATAATATATTTTAACGTGACTAGGGATTTGTTACAAGGGTGACCACGCCTGTAAGACTGAGCGATTGCATACCGATCAAGTGTTCCCACGTTCCTCGTTGTTGACCTTCTCTTAGTGTTACATGTTGAATGTGAATATTTTCAGTAATTACATGCTTGGCTCCAAAGATCGTGCGGTTAGGAACCAATACCACTGCAAATCTTGTGAGAGGCTTGGGATCTGATGTTGAGAGTTATCCTGAACTCGTAGAGTTTGTCAGTATCTTAAAGAAAGGCTGCATTAAACCTTTGTAATGCTGTTTCTCCAATTGTCCAGTGCTTGTTTGGCATCAATTTCATCTTGGCAACCACTAGGTAGATGGTGATCTGAATCTATGTCAGTTCCTCTCCTGCTTCTTACGTCTTCCATTGGCCTTCTGAATATTTTAGTGATACAAATACGATCATTTTGGTTCTGTGTAGTGTGGTCCAGTGAAAGGCTGGTAGCTTTGTGTGTGTTTATGGGGAAGTATAGTGCCATCAATAATCATTTTGTTGAATGCGTATAAATTTGCGAATCCCTCACCATTCTCGTCCCTTCCTTTCAGTCAGTCCATGTTATCTTCATATCTGGTGTTTTTCATTCCGACTTGGGCGTTTAAGTCGCCCATTTGAATGGTCAGGTCCTTTCTTGGGCACTCCTTAACAATCGTTTTCAGCCTCGCACGAGACTTATCTTCACCGTCGTCGGTGCTATGATTGGTGGGTGCATAACATTGGATAACTTCATTGTGATTTCGTTCTTTGTTTTGAAGGATGCTTTGATCATTCTGGATCCATGAGATTCCCATCTCACAAGTGCTTTTGGTGCTCCTTTGAACAGTATCAGTACAACTCCTTGCGTGTGCAGAGCATTTTGTTACTCGTGATCGTAGTACAGCAGCATCTCTCCCGAATCTAATCTCTTCTTTCCAGCTTGGGTCTAGTGTGTTTCACTGATTCCGAGCACCGACGAGTTGTATCGCCTTGTTTCCGTAGCTATTTGACTGGTTCTAACCGGTCTTTCACATTGTCCGGATATTCTGTGTACTTATATTAATTGTTGGTTTGATTGTTAGAAGGGGCATCGTCCTCGTGACTTCTTGAGAATCTCGGTATTCACCGTGAGGCGTCGTGATTCTTCTGAATGAAGATCGCTGGACTCGGAGGTCAGAGTTTAAATTGTTTATTCTGGTTAGTGTATTTTATCGAGGTTGCTTTCTACAGGATGGGGTTGGTGAACCTATGTTCAATTGTCTTTTAATATAGTGAAAATTCCCATTTGGACATTTGATAAATACAGAAGGAACGAATTGAGCGAAGAAATTTCTTTTCAATTAGTTTTTCATCATGGCTCTACACTAATATATATATGATTTACAATAATGATATAATACTCATTGAGTGGATAAGTTACGTAATAATTACATAATGACATTTAAATTAGCATCTAGTATTTTGGGAGGAAGATGATTAATATTCAAAGTAATTATTAAGTTAAGAAGTTGCTAAGTTGCATAATATATGAAAAGAGGAGGAACAGAATTTGTAATGGTTGGTCAATAGAATAGAAGTTACGTAAGCATCAAGAGATGACTGTTGAGAAATTATAAAGTTTAAAAGAAAAGGAAAAAAAAAATTAAAAACTATAAACCAAATGCTATAAGTATGGAAAATAGTTCAGTTAAATGGAATGTTATACAGATGGCCAAGGCAGCGAAAGTGGTTGGACAAATTTCTTCTGAATGCAAAGGTCAGGTTTATGAGTACGGATTGCGATGGCTTCCGCAATGTGTAAAAGGCGCACTCGTAAACTATGTGGTAAATTTGATGGGATATGGTAGATAACCTTAAAAGCTTTATTCAATTCAACTTGGTGACCTGTGTCAACCAAATGAGCGAGAATAGAACTTTTAATCACTTTTACCTGTCCTTTATTTAGCCACGATGGATGATGTCCTGTAATGCGGTGACGAACTTGCCGAATTGTACGCCCTATATAACTGGCTCCACAGGAGCAGTTGAACTGGTAGATACACATAGATTTGGCGAATTCAGGCAGTCTGTCTTTGCTAGTCGTTCTTATTTTGGGGTAGTTATAGAAGATAGTATTCAGTTTGGCTGCATTAAATGTTTTTTGTACAGCTCTTCTTAGTTTCTGGGTCACGATCTCTTCAGTAGTCTCATTTATGTATTGTAATTTTATGAATAGTACTTTCTTCGGGACCGTGGGTATCTTCGCTTTTGGTTTCTTCTCCATCATGTGTTTGTCAATGAATTTCAAAGGGTACCCATTCGTACTGAGTATGTTCCGAATCTTAGCTAATTCTTCTTCAATGGTGTCTTCCGAACAAATCCTTCTGGCCCTATGGGTCAAGATCTTTATCAAGTTCCTTTTGTATCTAATTGGCACTGCACTGTAGAAATGGGTGTATTGTACTGTTGCCGACTTTCTGTGTAATCCTCTTTTTAAAGTCCCATCTGCTCGTCTGGTTAGTTGGACATCTAAGAACGATATGCTATTATTCTGTTCATCTTCTGATGTAAAATTAATAGATGGGTGAACGTTATTAAATGTATTAAGTAAATTGTCTTTGTCACACTCTTTTTCTAACACTATGAAAGTATCGTCAATGTAGCGATAATAAGTTGGTAAGTGGCTAATAGTGCTTCTAAGTGGTCCATTTTCCAGTTTTGCAAGGAAAATGTCCGCTAGTAGAGGGCCCAACGGTGACCCCATGGCCACCCCATCTATTTGTCTATAATATTCATTGTCGAATCTGAATTGCACATTCATTGTGCATTTGAGAATTAACCGTTTTAATGCGGATATGGGAATTGCGGTTTCAATGTGCCTCACTGTTAGTTCTTTGCAAATAAATTCTACCGTTTCCAGTAGTGGAATGTTCGTGAATAGGGATGAAACATCCAGTGATATCATGAAATTATTCTTGACCGATAGATGTTTTATATTGTCAACAAATTCGAAAGAATCCTTGACACTATGTTTGACAATTTCTTTGTGTAATGGTTTGAGAATTTGTACCAACCATTTTGCTATAGTGTGATACGCTGAGTTATTCATATCTAAAACTGGTCGAAGGGGTAGGCCGCTTTTGTGTATTTTTGGTAGGCCATATAGCCTTGGTGTAATCGTTCCTGTAGGTTTTAAAATTTCGAACTCTTTTTCTGAAATAAATCCTTGTTGTTTAATTTCTTTCAGTGAATCTGTTAGTTGTTTTTCAATCTTGTCTACTATGTCGTTCTTCCCAACCAGTTTCTGAAATTTGCTTTTATCATTTAAAAGGGCTTTCATTTTGTTTATATAGTTATTTTTATCCATGAGTACTATCCCATGTCCTTTGTCCGGTTTCGTGATTAATAAATTATCATTAGTTTTAAGTTTTCTTAAAGCTTCTAAATGTTTTTTCGTCAAAATTCCTTTCATATTATGTCCATGATTTAAGTATTTAAAGCAACAATCGACAAGTGTTGATTTAAATCTTTCGATATTATCTTTTGATGATGATACTAGTTCTGCCGTTTGAGCATAAAGATTTTCAAATTGAATTTTTACGTCCATTTTATTGACTGTTTTCTTAGAGTCACAAAACTTTGGGCCTAATGATAATGCTTCTAATTCAGTTTTTTCCAAAATAACACTAGAAAAATTGTGTACATACTGACTTGGATTGGTCGGAAATTTCATTTCTGAAATCTGTTTGTCTAGATTTTTCTTAAGTTTAATCCTTTTCTTTTCTTTTCTTGAGTTAACCACCATCTCAACATATTCCAGATATTGTTCTCTTAATTTATCAGGGAGATCTTCTACCACGTAATTTCTCTCATTGACATTTTTTATCATCTCTGCAATATATGAGTTTAGAGAATCAATTTGATTTAGGGCGTAACGTTTGAGAGTTCTTCCATTTGGTCGTACTCGAGAGCGACGTAAAGACTTCCAATACAATTTCGGATACAAGTTGGTTTCTATGCAATCCTTTATAAAATCGACATTGATCCTCGCCTCGCTGAGCCTGGCGCTATAATTCATATACTCGTTGAGAACCTTTAGCGCAAATGAATGCTCAGAACGTTTTAATATAGTGAAAATTCCCATTTGGACATTTGATAAATACAGAAGGAACGAATTGAGCGAAGAAATTTCTTTTCAATTAGTTTTTCATCATGGCTCTACACTAATATATATATGATTTACAATAATGATATAATACTCATTGAGTGGATAAGTTACGTAATAATTACATAATGACATTTAAATTAGCATCTAGTATTTTGGGAGGAAGATGATTAATATTCAAAGTAATTATTAAGTTAAGAAGTTGCTAAGTTGCATAATATATGAAAAGAGGAGGAACAGAATTTGTAATGGTTGGTCAATAGAATAGAAGTTACGTAAGCATCAAGAGATGACTGTTGAGAAATTATAAAGTTTAAAAGAAAAGGAAAAAAAAAAATTAAAAACTATAAACCAAATGCTATAAGTATGGAAAATAGTTCAGTTAAATGGAATGTTATACAGATGGCCAAGGCAGCGAAAGTGGTTGGACAAATTTCTTCTGAATGCAAAGGTCAGGTTTATGAGTATGGATTGCGATGGCTTCCGCAATGTGTAAAAGGCGCACTCGTAAACTATGTGGTAAATTTGATGGGATATGGTAGATAACCTTAAAAGCTTTATTCAATTCAACTTGGTGACCTGTGTCAACCAAATGAGCGAGAATAGAACTTTTAATCACTTTTACCTGTCCTTTATTTAGCCACGATGGATGATGTCCTGTAATGCGGTGACGAACTTGCCGAATTGTACGCCCTATATAACTGGCTCCACAGGAGCAGTTGAACTGGTAGATACACATAGATTTGGCGAATTCAGGCAGTCTGTCTTTGCTAGTCGTTCTTATTTTGGGGTAGTTATAGAAGATAGTATTCAGTTTGGCTGCATTAAATGTTTTTTGTACAGCTCTTCTTAGTTTCTGGGTCACGATCTCTTCAGTAGTCTCATTTATGTATTGTAATTTTATGAATAGTACTTTCTTCGGGACCGTGGGTATCTTCGCTTTTGGTTTCTTCTCCATCATGTGTTTGTCAATGAATTTCAAAGGGTACCCATTCGTACTGAGTATGTTCCGAATCTTAGCTAATTCTTCTTCAATGGTGTCTTCCGAACAAATCCTTCTGGCCCTATGGGTCAAGATCTTTATCAAGTTCCTTTTGTATCTAATTGGCACTGCACTGTAGAAATGGGTGTATTGTACTGTTGCCGACTTTCTGTGTAATCCTCTTTTTAAAGTCCCATCTGCTCGTCTGGTTAGTTGGACATCTAAGAACGATATGCTATTATTCTGTTCATCTTCTGATGTAAAATTAATAGATGGGTGAACGTTATTAAATGTATTAAGTAAATTGTCTTTGTCACACTCTTTTTCTAACACTATGAAAGTATCGTCAATGTAGCGATAATAAGTTGGTAAGTGGCTAATAGTGCTTCTAAGTGGTCCATTTTCCAGTTTTGCAAGGAAAATGTCCGCTAGTAGAGGGCCCAACGGTGACCCCATGGCCACCCCATCTATTTGTCTATAATATTCATTGTCGAATCTGAATTGCACATTCATTGTGCATTTGAGAATTAACCGTTTTAATGCGGATATGGGAATTGCGGTTTCAATGTGCCTCACTGTTAGTTCTTTGCAAATAAATTCTACCGTTTCCAGTAGTGGAATGTTCGTGAATAGGGATGAAACATCCAGTGATATCATGAAATTATTCTTGACCGATAGATGTTTTATATTGTCAACAAATTCGAAAGAATCCTTGACACTATGTTTGACAATTTCTTTGTGTAATGGTTTGAGAATTTGTACCAACCATTTTGCTATAGTGTGATACGCTGAGTTATTCATATCTAAAACTGGTCGAAGGGGTAGGCCGCTTTTGTGTATTTTTGGTAGGCCATATAGCCTTGGTGTAATCGTTCCTGTAGGTTTTAAAATTTCGAACTCTTTTTCTGAAATAAATCCTTGTTGTTTAATTTCTTTCAGTGAATCTGTTAGTTGTTTTTCAATCTTGTCTACTATGTCGTTCTTCCCAACCAGTTTCTGAAATTTGCTTTTATCATTTAAAAGGGCTTTCATTTTGTTTATATAGTTATTTTTATCCATGAGTACTATCCCATGTCCTTTGTCCGGTTTCGTGATTAATAAATTATCATTAGTTTTAAGTTTTCTTAAAGCTTCTAAATGTTTTTTCGTCAAAATTCCTTTCATATTATGTCCATGATTTAAGTATTTAAAGCAACAATCGACAAGTGTTGATTTAAATCTTTCGATATTATCTTTTGATGATGATACTAGTTCTGCCGTTTGAGCATAAAGATTTTCAAATTGAATTTTTACGTCCATTTTATTGACTGTTTTCTTAGAGTCACAAAACTTTGGGCCTAATGATAATGCTTCTAATTCAGTTTTTTCCAAAATAACACTAGAAAAATTGTGTACATACTGACTTGGATTGGTCGGAAATTTCATTTCTGAAATCTGTTTGTCTAGATTTTTCTTAAGTTTAATCCTTTTCTTTTCTTTTCTTGAGTTAACCACCATCTCAACATATTCCAGATATTGTTCTCTTAATTTATCAGGGAGATCTTCTACCACGTAATTTCTCTCATTGACATTTTTTATCATCTCTGCAATATATGAGTTTAGAGAATCAATTTGATTTAGGGCGTAACGTTTGAGAGTTCTTCCATTTGGTCGTACTCGAGAGCGACGTAAAGACTTCCAATACAATTTCGGATACAAGTTGGTTTCTATGCAATCCTTTATAAAATCGACATTGATCCTCGCCTCGCTGAGCCTGGCGCTATAATTCATATACTCGTTGAGAACCTTTAGCGCAAATGAATGCTCAGAACGTTTTAATATAGTGAAAATTCCCATTTGGACATTTGATAAATACAGAAGGAACGAATTGAGCGAAGAAATTTCTTTTCAATTAGTTTTTCATCATGGCTCTACACTAATATATATATGATTTACAATAATGATATAATACTCATTGAGTGGATAAGTTACGTAATAATTACATAATGACATTTAAATTAACATCTAGTATTTTGGGAGGAAGATGATTAATATTCAAAGTAATTATTAAGTTAAGAAGTTGCTAAGTTGCATAATATATGAAAAGAGAAGGAACAGAATTTGTAATGGTTGGTCAATAGAATAGCAGTTACGTAAGAATCAAGAGATGACTGTTGAGAAATTATAAAGTTTAAAAGAAAAGGAAAAAAAAACCAAAATTAAAAACTACAAACCAAATGCTATAAGTATGGAAAATAGTTCAGTTAAATGGAATGTTATACAGATGGCCAAGGCAGCGAAAGTGGTTGGACAAATTTCTTCTGAATGCAAAGGTCAGGTTTATGAGCATGGATTGCGATGGCTTCCGCAATGTGTAAAAGGCGCACTCGTAAACTATGTGGTAAATTTGATGGGATATGGTAGATAACCTTAAAAGCTTTATTCAATTCAACTTGGTGACCTGTGTCAACCAAATGAGCGAGAATAGAACTTTTAATCACTTTTACCTGTCCTTTATTTAGCCACGATGGATGATGTTCTGTAATGCGGTGACGAACTTGCCGAATTGTACGCCCTATATAACTGGCTCCACAGGAGCAGTTGAACTGGTAGATACACATAGATTTGGCGAATTCAGGCAGTCTGTCTTTGCTAGTCGTTCTTATTTTGGGGTAGTTATAGAAGATAGTATTCAGTTTGGCTGCATTAAATGTTTTTTGTACAGCTCTTCTTAGTTTCTGGGTCACGATCTCTTCAGTAGTATCATTTATGTATTGTAATTTTATGAATAGTACTTTCTTCGGGACCGTGGGTATCTTCGCTTTTGGTTTCTTCTCCATCATGTGTTTGTCAATGAATTTCAAAGGGTACCCATTCGTACTGAGTATGTTCCGAATCTTAGCTAATTCTTCTTCAATGGTGTCTTCCGAACAAATCCTTCTGGCCCTATGGGTCAAGATCTTTATCAAGTTCCTTTTGTATCTAATTGGCACTGCACTGTAGAAATGGGTGTATTGTCCTGTTGCCGACTTTCTGTGTAATCCTCTTTTTAAAGTCCCATCTGCTCGTCTGGTTAGTTGGACATCTAAAAACGATATGCTGTTATTCTGTTCACCTTCTGATGTAAAATTAATAGATGGGTGAACGTTATTAAATATATTAAGTAAATTGTCTTTATCACACTCTTTTTCTAACACTATGAAAGTATCGTCAATGTAGCGATAATAAGTTGGTAAGTGGCTAATAGTGCTTCTAAGTGGTCCATTTTCCAGTTTTGCAAGGAAAATGTCCGCTAGTAGAGGGCCCAATGGTGACCCCATGGCCACCCCATCTATTTGTCTATAATATTCATTGTCGAATCTGAATTGCACATTCATTGTGCATTTGAGAATTAACCGTTTTAATGCGGATATGGGAATTGCGGTTTCAATGTGCCTCACTGTTAGTTCTTTGCAAATAAATTCTACCGTTTCCAGTAGTGGAATGTTCGTGAATAGGGATGATACATCCAGTGATATCATGAAATTATTCTTGACCGATAGATGTTTTATATTGTCAACAAATTCGAAAGAATCCTTGACACTATGTTTGACAATTTCTTTGTGTAATGGTTTGAGAATTTGTACCAACCATTTTGCTATAGTGTGATACGTTGAGTTATTCATATATAAAACTGGTCGAAGGGGTAGGCCGCTTTTGTGTATTTTTGGTAGGCCATATAGCCTTGGTGTAATCGTTCCTGTAGGTTTTAAAATTTCGAACTCTTTTTCTGAAATAAATCCTTGTTGTTTAATTTCTTTCAGTGAATCTGTTAGTTGTTTTTCAATCTTGTCTACTATGTCGTTCTTCCCAACCAGTTTCTGAAATTTGCTTTTATCATTTAATAGGGCTTTCATTTTGTTTATATAGTTATTTTTATCCATGAGTACTATCCCATGTCCTTTGTCCGGTTTCGTGATTAATAAATTATCATTAGTTTTAAGTTTTCTTAAAGCTTCTAAATGTTTTTTCGTCAAAATTCCTTTCATATTATGTCCATGATTTAAGTATTTAAAGCAACAATCGACAAGTGTTGATTTAAATCTTTCGATATTATCTTTTGATGATGATACTAGTTCTGCCGTTTGAGCATAAAGATTTTCAAATTGAATTTTTACGTCCATTTTATTGACTGTTTTCTTAGAGTCACAAAACTTTGGGCCTAATGATAATGCTTCTAATTCAGTTTTTTCCAAAATAACACTAGAAAAAATTGTGTACATACTGACTTGGATTGGTCGGAAATTTCATTTCTGAAATCTGTTTGTCTAGATTTTTCTTAAGTTTAATCCTTTTCTTTTCTTTTCTTGAGTTAACCACCATCTCAACATATTCCAGATATTGTTCTCTTAATTTATCAGGGAGATCTTCTACCACGTAATTTCTCTCATTGACATTTTTTATCATCTCTGCAATATATGAGTTTAGAGAATCAATTTGATTTAGGGCGTAACGTTTGAGAGTTCTTCCATTTGGTCGTACTCGAGAGCGACGTAAAGACTTCCAATACAATTTCGGATACAAGTTGGTTTCTATGCAATCCTTTATAAAATCGACATTGATCCTCGCCTCGCTGAGCCTGGCGCTATAATTCATATAATCGTTGAGAACCTTTAGCGCAAATGAATGCTCAGAACGTTTTAATATAGTGAAAATTCCCATTTGGACATTTGATAAATACAGAAGGAACGAATTGAGCGAAGAAATTTCTTTTCAATTAGTTTTTCATCATGGCTCTACACTAATATATATATGATTTACAATAATGATATAATACTCATTGAGTGGATAAGTTACGTAATAATTACATAATGACATTTAAATTAGCATCTAGTATTTTGGGAGGAAGATGATTAATATTCAAAGTAATTATTAAGTTAAGAAGTTGCTAAGTTGCATAATATATGAAAAGAGGAGGAACAGAATTTGTAATGGTTGGTCAATAGAATAGAAGTTACGTAAGCATCAAGAGATGACTGTTGAGAAATTATAAAGTTTAAAAGAAAAGGAAAAAAAAAAATTAAAAACTATAAACCAAATGCTATAAGTATGGAAAATAGTTCAGTTAAATGGAATGTTATACAGATGGCCAAGGCAGCGAAAGTGGTTGGACAAATTTCTTCTGAATGCAAAGGTCAGGTTTATGAGTATGGATTGCGATGGCTTCCGCAATGTGTAAAAGGCGCACTCGTAAACTATGTGGTAAATTTGATGGGATATGGTAGATAACCTTAAAAGCTTTATTCAATTCAACTTGGTGACCTGTGTCAACCAAATGAGCGAGAATAGAACTTTTAATCACTTTTACCTGTCCTTTATTTAGCCACGATGGATGATGTCCTGTAATGCGGTGACGAACTTGCCGAATTGTACGCCCTATATAACTGGCTCCACAGGAGCAGTTGAACTGGTAGATACACATAGATTTGGCGAATTCAGGCAGTCTGTCTTTGCTAGTCGTTCTTATTTTGGGGTAGTTATAGAAGATAGTATTCAGTTTGGCTGCATTAAATGTTTTTTGTACAGCTCTTCTTAGTTTCTGGGTCACGATCTCTTCAGTAGTCTCATTTATGTATTGTAATTTTATGAATAGTACTTTCTTCGGGACCGTGGGTATCTTCGCTTTTGGTTTCTTCTCCATCATGTGTTTGTCAATGAATTTCAAAGGGTACCCATTCGTACTGAGTATGTTCCGAATCTTAGCTAATTCTTCTTCAATGGTGTCTTCCGAACAAATCCTTCTGGCCCTATGGGTCAAGATCTTTATCAAGTTCCTTTTGTATCTAATTGGCACTGCACTGTAGAAATGGGTGTATTGTACTGTTGCCGACTTTCTGTGTAATCCTCTTTTTAAAGTCCCATCTGCTCGTCTGGTTAGTTGGACATCTAAGAACGATATGCTATTATTCTGTTCATCTTCTGATGTAAAATTAATAGATGGGTGAACGTTATTAAATGTATTAAGTAAATTGTCTTTGTCACACTCTTTTTCTAACACTATGAAAGTATCGTCAATGTAGCGATAATAAGTTGGTAAGTGGCTAATAGTGCTTCTAAGTGGTCCATTTTCCAGTTTTGCAAGGAAAATGTCCGCTAGTAGAGGGCCCAACGGTGACCCCATGGCCACCCCATCTATTTGTCTATAATATTCATTGTCGAATCTGAATTGCACATTCATTGTGCATTTGAGAATTAACCGTTTTAATGCGGATATGGGAATTGCGGTTTCAATGTGCCTCACTGTTAGTTCTTTGCAAATAAATTCTACCGTTTCCAGTAGTGGAATGTTCGTGAATAGGGATGAAACATCCAGTGATATCATGAAATTATTCTTGACCGATAGATGTTTTATATTGTCAACAAATTCGAAAGAATCCTTGACACTATGTTTGACAATTTCTTTGTGTAATGGTTTGAGAATTTGTACCAACCATTTTGCTATAGTGTGATACGCTGAGTTATTCATATCTAAAACTGGTCGAAGGGGTAGGCCGCTTTTGTGTATTTTTGGTAGGCCATATAGCCTTGGTGTAATCGTTCCTGTAGGTTTTAAAATTTCGAACTCTTTTTCTGAAATAAATCCTTGTTGTTTAATTTCTTTCAGTGAATCTGTTAGTTGTTTTTCAATCTTGTCTACTATGTCGTTCTTCCCAACCAGTTTCTGAAATTTGCTTTTATCATTTAAAAGGGCTTTCATTTTGTTTATATAGTTATTTTTATCCATGAGTACTATCCCATGTCCTTTGTCCGGTTTCGTGATTAATAAATTATCATTAGTTTTAAGTTTTCTTAAAGCTTCTAAATGTTTTTTCGTCAAAATTCCTTTCATATTATGTCCATGATTTAAGTATTTAAAGCAACAATCGACAAGTGTTGATTTAAATCTTTCGATATTATCTTTTGATGATGATACTAGTTCTGCCGTTTGAGCATAAAGATTTTCAAATTGAATTTTTACGTCCATTTTATTGACTGTTTTCTTAGAGTCACAAAACTTTGGGCCTAATGATAATGCTTCTAATTCAGTTTTTTCCAAAATAACACTAGAAAAATTGTGTACATACTGACTTGGATTGGTCGGAAATTTCATTTCTGAAATCTGTTTGTCTAGATTTTTCTTAAGTTTAATCCTTTTCTTTTCTTTTCTTGAGTTAACCACCATCTCAACATATTCCAGATATTGTTCTCTTAATTTATCAGGGAGATCTTCTACCACGTAATTTCTCTCATTGACATTTTTTTATCATCTCTGCAATATATGAGTTTAGAGAATCAATTTGATTTAGGGCGTAACGTTTGAGAGTTCTTCCATTTGGTCGTACTCGAGAGCGACGTAAAGACTTCCAATACAATTTCGGATACAAGTTGGTTTCTATGCAATCCTTTATAAAATCGACATTGATCCTCGCCTCGCTGAGCCTGGCGCTATAATTCATATACTCGTTGAGAACCTTTAGCGCAAATGAATGCTCAGAACGTTTTAATATAGTGAAAATTCCCATTTGGACATTTGATAAATACAGAAGGAACGAATTGAGCGAAGAAATTTCTTTTCAATTAGTTTTTCATCATGGCTCTACACTAATATATATATGATTTACAATAATGATATAATACTCATTGAGTGGATAAGTTACGTAATAATTACATAATGACATTTAAATTAGCATCTAGTATTTTGGGAGGAAGATGATTAATATTCAAAGTAATTATTAAGTTAAGAAGTTGCTAAGTTGCATAATATATGAAAAGAGGAGGAACAGAATTTGTAATGGTTGGTCAATAGAATAGAAGTTACGTAAGCATCAAGAGATGACTGTTGAGAAATTATAAAGTTTAAAAGAAAAGGAAAAAAAAAAATTAAAAACTATAAACCAAATGCTATAAGTATGGAAAATAGTTCAGTTAAATGGAATGTTATACAGATGGCCAAGGCAGCGAAAGTGGTTGGACAAATTTCTTCTGAATGCAAAGGTCAGGTTTATGAGTATGGATTGCGATGGCTTCCGCAATGTGTAAAAGGCGCACTCGTAAACTATGTGGTAAATTTGATGGGATATGGTAGATAACCTTAAAAGCTTTATTCAATTCAACTTGGTGACCTGTGTCAACCAAATGAGCGAGAATAGAACTTTTAATCACTTTTACCTGTCCTTTATTTAGCCACGATGGATGATGTCCTGTAATGCGGTGACGAACTTGCCGAATTGTACGCCCTATATAACTGGCTCCACAGGAGCAGTTGAACTGGTAGATACACATAGATTTGGCGAATTCAGGCAGTCTGTCTTTGCTAGTCGTTCTTATTTTGGGGTAGTTATAGAAGATAGTATTCAGTTTGGCTGCATTAAATGTTTTTTGTACAGCTCTTCTTAGTTTCTGGGTCACGATCTCTTCAGTAGTCTCATTTATGTATTGTAATTTTATGAATAGTACTTTCTTCGGGACCGTGGGTATCTTCGCTTTTGGTTTCTTCTCCATCATGTGTTTGTCAATGAATTTCAAAGGGTACCCATTCGTACTGAGTATGTTCCGAATCTTAGCTAATTCTTCTTCAATGGTGTCTTCCGAACAAATCCTTCTGGCCCTATGGGTCAAGATCTTTATCAAGTTCCTTTTGTATCTAATTGGCACTGCACTGTAGAAATGGGTGTATTGTACTGTTGCCGACTTTCTGTGTAATCCTCTTTTTAAAGTCCCATCTGCTCGTCTGGTTAGTTGGACATCTAAGAACGATATGCTATTATTCTGTTCATCTTCTGATGTAAAATTAATAGATGGGTGAACGTTATTAAATGTATTAAGTAAATTGTCTTTGTCACACTCTTTTTCTAACACTATGAAAGTATCGTCAATGTAGCGATAATAAGTTGGTAAGTGGCTAATAGTGCTTCTAAGTGGTCCATTTTCCAGTTTTGCAAGGAAAATGTCCGCTAGTAGAGGGCCCAACGGTGACCCCATGGCCACCCCATCTATTTGTCTATAATATTCATTGTCGAATCTGAATTGCACATTCATTGTGCATTTGAGAATTAACCGTTTTAATGCGGATATGGGAATTGCGGTTTCAATGTGCCTCACTGTTAGTTCTTTGCAAATAAATTCTACCGTTTCCAGTAGTGGAATGTTCGTGAATAGGGATGAAACATCCAGTGATATCATGAAATTATTCTTGACCGATAGATGTTTTATATTGTCAACAAATTCGAAAGAATCCTTGACACTATGTTTGACAATTTCTTTGTGTAATGGTTTGAGAATTTGTACCAACCATTTTGCTATAGTGTGATACGCTGAGTTATTCATATCTAAAACTGGTCGAAGGGGTAGGCCGCTTTTGTGTATTTTTGGTAGGCCATATAGCCTTGGTGTAATCGTTCCTGTAGGTTTTAAAATTTCGAACTCTTTTTCTGAAATAAATCCTTGTTGTTTAATTTCTTTCAGTGAATCTGTTAGTTGTTTTTCAATCTTGTCTACTATGTCGTTCTTCCCAACCAGTTTCTGAAATTTGCTTTTATCATTTAAAAGGGCTTTCATTTTGTTTATATAGTTATTTTTATCCATGAGTACTATCCCATGTCCTTTGTCCGGTTTCGTGATTAATAAATTATCATTAGTTTTAAGTTTTCTTAAAGCTTCTAAATGTTTTTTCGTCAAAATTCCTTTCATATTATGTCCATGATTTAAGTATTTAAAGCAACAATCGACAAGTGTTGATTTAAATCTTTCGATATTATCTTTTGATGATGATACTAGTTCTGCCGTTTGAGCATAAAGATTTTCAAATTGAATTTTTACGTCCATTTTATTGACTGTTTTCTTAGAGTCACAAAACTTTGGGCCTAATGATAATGCTTCTAATTCAGTTTTTTCCAAAATAACACTAGAAAAATTGTGTACATACTGACTTGGATTGGTCGGAAATTTCATTTCTGAAATCTGTTTGTCTAGATTTTTCTTAAGTTTAATCCTTTTCTTTTCTTTTCTTGAGTTAACCACCATCTCAACATATTCCAGATATTGTTCTCTTAATTTATCAGGGAGATCTTCTACCACGTAATTTCTCTCATTGACATTTTTTATCATCTCTGCAATATATGAGTTTAGAGAATCAATTTGATTTAGGGCGTAACGTTTGAGAGTTCTTCCATTTGGTCGTACTCGAGAGCGACGTAAAGACTTCCAATACAATTTCGGATACAAGTTGGTTTCTATGCAATCCTTTATAAAATCGACATTGATCCTCGCCTCGCTGAGCCTGGCGCTATAATTCATATACTCGTTGAGAACCTTTAGCGCAAATGAATGCTCAGAACGTTTTAATATAGTGAAAATTCCCATTTGGACATTTGATAAATACAGAAGGAACGAATTGAGCGAAGAAATTTCTTTTCAATTAGTTTTTCATCATGGCTCTACACTAATATATATATGATTTACAATAATGATATAATACTCATTGAGTGGATAAGTTACGTAATAATTACATAATGACATTTAAATTAGCATCTAGTATTTTGGGAGGAAGATGATTAATATTCAAAGTAATTATTAAGTTAAGAAGTTGCTAAGTTGCATAATATATGAAAAGAGGAGGAACAGAATTTGTAATGGTTGGTCAATAGAATAGAAGTTACGTAAGCATCAAGAGATGACTGTTGAGAAATTATAAAGTTTAAAAGAAAAGGAAAAAAAAAAATTAAAAACTATAAACCAAATGCTATAAGTATGGAAAATAGTTCAGTTAAATGGAATGTTATACAGATGGCCAAGGCAGCGAAAGTGGTTGGACAAATTTCTTCTGAATGCAAAGGTCAGGTTTATGAGTATGGATTGCGATGGCTTCCGCAATGTGTAAAAGGCGCACTCGTAAACTATGTGGTAAATTTGATGGAATATGGTAGATAACCTTAAAAGCTTTATTCAATTCAACTTGGTGACCTGTGTCAACCAAATGAGCGAGAATAGAACTTTTAATCACTTTTACCTGTCCTTTATTTAGCCACGATGGATGATGTCCTGTAATGCGGTGACGAACTTGCCGAATTGTACGCCCTATATAACTGGCTCCACAGGAGCAGTTGAACTGGTAGATACACATAGATTTGGCGAATTCAGGCAGTCTGTCTTTGCTAGTCGTTCTTATTTTGGGGTAGTTATAGAAGATAGTATTCAGTTTGGCTGCATTAAATGTTTTTTGTACAGCTCTTCTTAGTTTCTGGGTCACGATCTCTTCAGTAGTCGCATTTATGTATTGTAATTTTATGAATAGTACTTTCTTCGGGACCGTGGGTATCTTCGCTTTTGGTTTCTTCTCCATCATGTGTTTGTCAATGAATTTCAAAGGGTACCCATTCGTACTGAGTATGTTCCGAATCTTAGCTAATTCTTCTTCAATGGTGTCTTCCGAACAAATCCTTCTGGCCCTATGGGTCAAGATCTTTATCAAGTTCCTTTTGTATCTAATTGGCACTGCACTGTAGAAATGGGTGTATTGTACTGTTGCCGACTTTCTGTGTAATCCTCTTTTTAAAGTCCCATCTGCTCGTCTGGTTAGTTGGACATCTAAGAACGATATGCTATTATTCTGTTCATCTTCTGATGTAAAATTAATAGATGGGTGAACGTTATTAAATGTATTAAGTAAATTGTCTTTGTCACACTCTTTTTCTTTTAAACTTTATAATTTCTCAACAGTCATCTCTTGATGCTTACGTAACTTCTATTCTATTGACCAACCATTACAAATTCTGTTCCTCCTCTTTTCATATATTATGCAACTTAGCAACTTCTTAACTTAATAATTACTTTGAATATTAATCATCTTCCTCCCAAAATACTAGATGCTAATTTAAATGTCATTATGTAATTATTACGTAACTTATCCACTCAATGAGTATTATATCATTATTGTAAATCATATATATATTAGTGTAGAGCCATGATGAAAAACTAATTGAAAAGAAATTTCTTCGCTCAATTCGTTCCTTCTGTATTTATCAATTGTCTTTTGTTTATCCGTTCTTTGGACGAACAGTAACCCTAGAAATGCTACTGACTGAGTTGCTATTTAATCTTGTTTAGTACTATATGGTCATGGAAGTGGTATTCATTTAAATTACGTTTTAATTCTGTTTTATCACGACTTTCATTCAAGTTTTTTTATCCGATTAAATTCCATTTTTTATATTGTTGATAATGTTTCATGTAGAAGTTCTGAAATAATTCATTGAACTGTATTTTTGTCATTGTATATAATTAGTAGTCGTGATCGTGTTTGCTGATAGACTTCTATCTGTTGTAGTTATTCTCTTTTATATTTCAGATATTAATGAAATGGGCGAAAGTTTTTGATTTTCATTGAATTTTGATTTCGTTCTATTCATTATGTTTTCTCTTCGTACATAAAATTATTCAGAAATTTTATAGTTACTCTTTTCGTATTTACATGACATGAACATTTTTTAAAATTTTATTTCATCACATTTTTATACAAGTGATCTCTGTATATTTTATTTTACTCTTCGTAGACAAGTAAAGGCAAACCAATACGGTTGTACGACTTTGTGAAATCAAAAGGCTGTTGTAATTGTGGACGTAAAGGACATACTGTTGATGTATGTGTTACCGTGTTACTGGTATTTTCTTTTGATAATTACGCGCCTTCACATGTTTAGCCCCATTTTTCATTCCTTCCGTATATTCACAATTATGATTGAATTTTGTAATCATGTGTTTATATACTCCGCAATAAACTACGTGTACTGTGTGATGAGGGGTAATTTTAATATTTTATTGTCAAGTTGTCAGTATAGAAGGGATGTGAAAATATAGTTTAGTGATCAAATGTAAAGTATATTGGTTAATCCGCTAATGTCCTGTAACTAAAGTATATTCGTGAATGTTAAACTGTTTAGGACTCACTAATCACTGATTTTATAAATCAGTGTAGTATGTTAGTCCGATAACGTTATTGCTTTAGTTGAAAATAGATGGTGAATTATGATTATATTATATATTTTATGAAATAACTTAATCCATCAGTTTATTTAATATAAGTTAGTAAATTTGGCAACTCACTAGAATACACCTGAACAAACTAAAGTATCAGTTGTATTTAAGCTTGAATAACTGATAAAATTATTTATGGGATACTTGGCTATGACTGTATGATCTGTTTATTTTTAAATAGACTTTCGGAGACTGAAGTAACCAAACACAAAAAAATTTATATAATGATGACATATGCATATATGTATAATTGCTGAGGCTTTACTTTATGCTTATTTTAATCGGCATAACAGTGATATTGCGTCTAAGCTATTGATTAAGATGTTGGCTAAGAGTAGCTAATGTATATTACACATTTAGACATATATACTCACATGAATTATGTGATAAGATTAAGTATGTAGAATATGAAAGCTGCGTTGCGAAAATGATATCTACTTACTTCCATTCGGTTAAGTATCTGCATATATCAACACATGTCTTGCTTATCTTTAAAATTCAGTATTACTCAAATCTCCCAACTCTAGTACAAATGTAGTAGTGTTAATTGTGAACTAATGAAAATCTACTTGTTTCTTGATATTGTATTAACCAAAGTAAACCGATGACTTACTGATCAAGGTATCAAATTCTTAGTTTTAGTACTTCAAGTTCGAACCACGTTTCACCTTCGGTATTGTTAGCTAGGTAGTGTCATTAGCCCTCACAAATAAAAAGTATGAAATTAAGCCGGATGCATAAATTGATGTTTGTTTACTTAATTACAAACAATACCGAAAATGATCGTAAAATAGGTTCTTGGTTTTAGTGTCTGATTATTGGTCATTTTTCAATTGACATTTGTATGGTATAAAGATCTGAATGTATTATATATGATATGTACATTTTTAGTATCATAATACAGTACATTCTTAGTGGTAATAATGCTTTCTTGTTTTACGCTTATTGTGATTTCCTTTCTTTTTTTATTGAAGAAACCGTTACATAGAATCTGTCTTATTAGATTAAAAACATGCTAACTTAAAATCTGTTGGTATATTTTGTTTATTAAATTAACTAGTTCTATACTTTTTAATAATTTATACAGAAGAGTGATGTTAAGTTGAGATAATTGAATGTTAGTAAGTGAATAGAATTATTATGATAATGTTCAACCATTCACACTATTCATATGTTGCTGAAAAGGAATCATTTCCCCATTGCAATTTATGTTAGTACTATGATCTTGGTCATATGTCATTAAAACGAATAATAATACTTTTTTAAAATAGTGCTATTGTGTTGAAATTTTCTCTTCTTGTTTTATGACAATAACTAAATATGCATTGTACTTTGTAATTTTATTCCTCTTAAGGATTGTCATTACCAACCTTTAAAATCTCATTTTATTGGTCCTTTACCAAGGAGAAGAGTGTTGGTTTATGATAAAAAAGATATATATAAGTCTATTCGCTTAAAGTTAACCAAATTACGTGAAAAGAAAACAAAATATAAAAAGATTTTAGAGAAGGTAGATAATTGTAAAGTAATCGATAATGAAACTGAAAACCAATTGTGTAAGCATCCCAAATCATCTAAACAAAGAAAACAAAAATGTAAAAAACTAGACAACCGAACTTATTGTTCGTCATACAATAAATCTTGTAAATCAATCAATGAAAGGAAGTTACAAAAAGTCATGGAACAAGAATTACCATATAAAGCTTCTTCATCTCCATATATGAGTAAGTTTTATGTTTATATCAAATAGATATATAGTTGTGTTTATATTAATGCCTGTTAATTTAAATTATTTTCCATAAATCTACAAGTTTTAAATATTTTCTTGTTCAATTAGTGGCGAAGGGGGGGGTAGGTAGAGAAAATGCATTTGAGTCGAATGTTTTGGAAATTGTAGATAAGGATGATTGGTTGCGTGTGACTTTTATATTTCTTTCGACTTATTAATGAAATGTGTTACTCCCTGAAATTTATATATCTTTCGCCTTTTTGTAAGAAATCTAAATAAAAATTACTTTAATTAGAAGTAGTTTAATGGAAGAACTCAAAGTGTTGTTTTAGTCATAATATAATAATTCAAATAATATTATTAATAATACAGTATTTGTCAGACAGTGATAATTTTATTAACTCTAATCATATCATTGTCGAATTTTCATCAGGTAATTTGAAACAAAAGGCCATAAAACAGCGAATGGATTTTGCAAAATGGGACGTTCTACCGTCACTTGAAATTGAAAAAACAAAGAAGAAAAAGAAAAAAGTTAATAATGAAAGTCGAAAGTTAAAGTCCCAGAGCGTTTTATTATCTCATCACGAATTTTCTTCATCATCTTCATATAATTTCAATGAAATTTCAGACAACTTTTCTATCACAAAAAGAACTAGGAAAAGACGAAAGTTCAGGTAAATCGTTATTGTATCATCTATCTTTATCTCAGTATTTAGTGGATTTTAGCCATTCGATTTTTCTAGTTTATGATATGATGATCGAAATAACTGACAAAAACTGGAATTGCCTAATTGGATTAATTGATACTTTACAAACTAATTGGATATACTTATTTTGGAATATGAGATTTTCAACCAAGGTAGTATGACTTTTTAGATGAGAAATGATTAATGATAAATGAAAATGTAACCCACAGGGAAACCAGTCACTTTTTACTTCTGCCAATCACATTAGTTTATTATAAATTCAAGTTATCAGCATTCGGTACGTTTCATACTACCACTGGACGATATCAAAATCCTTACTGTTGTGCTAATTTTTTTTCTATTGCACAGAAAGTACTATTCAGTTTAACAATAAATATATTTTTGTTATATTCGAATGAGTACTGTCTAAACTTGTGTTAATTTAATTCGGTTATTTATGTACTCTGAAGAAGTGGCTTACAATAAGTCACGGAGTGTCAAAAGTACACTTTTTTACTCATTGGAATTTAACGAAAGATATACTAATTATTAACTTTCTACCCAATGCTCAATTTATTTCAAACTATCAAGTCCAGCCTTGGCATTGATACCTACTATTCAGTTTCTTATAGTTCTAAAAACAAAGTCAATTAAAATCTTCCATGTATTGATATATCTATGGCTTCAACTGTTACTATCGTTTCTTTGTTGGATACGTTAATAGTGTATGGTTGAAAGTGACAAGTAGTTGTACTTGTGTGTTTAAACACACATTTCTCGATTTCACGGTTATTCTAGCTGCGACTGACCTTTTTAAATTACTCTGAAACCCCGTTGTGTCCATACTTCGTCACTTTCACTCACATTCAATAACCCAGTTAATTGAAATCACTACGATTTTTACTATCCCACTGTGTATCTTCGTAAGAAGCCTGGAAAACTACTCAAATTCACTTTTAACGGATATTCTGATTTTTTATACTGTACTAATTGAGTGATAGTATTGATAAGCTAAATTTTTAGAGCTTTTCTTTATGAAGATGCCATTCCTAAAACATATATGGAGTGTTTCAGTTTAGTCATTTCTTAGCCATTTCTTGTGTGGCGCATATATATTTGGTGCCCCCCTGTACCAATATTTATGTGTTCAAATAAATATAAATACATTTCTTCAACGTTGTTGAATCATCCCTATAAATCTTTTATGGACAATCAATTAGAATTGATGGATATTTTACGGTGGTTAACAGTTTTTTAGTTGTTTTTTTTTCTTTTAGATCTTCGGAAGACGTTCATAAAGCAAGTACTTCATATTCACCATTTCAAAATGCACACCAAACTCCATTAAGGAAATCGAAAAAGAAATATTTCTCTCAATCTTTAACTTCATAATGTGAATTAAGTTGTATAAATTGTTTACCTTATATATAAATATAATAAATTTGTTTGTTTCTTTATTAGTTTTAGTCTCTAGCAAACAAGCTATGGGATAATTATAGGATATTTTGAAAGTGATCGTTGAATTCACGTCCATTTATAGGTATGATCAAATTTGATACAAAAGGAGAGGAGGCATTAAAAAAGTGTAATGCATAAACTATTTTAATGGAATTTTAAAAATGAGATTATATGTTGCATGCGAAAGTGTTATCACTAGTGACATTATTTTATAGTACACAATTATCGATGGGATGGACACCGTAATAGTAATAAATCTTTTAAGCATACACTTGTTATTAATATAAGTAGTGTGTGAAAACTATAGATAGGCTATGAGGGTGTTATAACTGAAACGTGTTTTAGAATGATGGATGCCACATTGTTGCCATGGTAGGTGTATCAAACAGTTTATTCATAAGAGCTCAGCTTAGTGTTTTACAACAATTTCGCATTCCGTATTAACTTCTACTCATTGTTAGTCCTTAAAGTTGTTGTGCGTTTAATTCCTTGGAGAGAAATGAGTTTATTACAGTTGCGCCAATTTAGGTGATGTAGTCCAACAAGCCCATTGCATTACACATGTATTTTCAATTTTTCCTAGCTATAATACGCAGTGTTTAGGATCCAGTTTTCTTTTACTGGAAGGATTGAAACGTCAACTTTACGGGATGATAAAATAAATAATTTACCGTTAGTGGATTTCAGTTCAATTACAGAATTTGTGTTAGTTTACAATTAAAAGAAACACTATTTTCAACTAGAGTATTAAACAGATAGTTTCTACATTGTCGGTAATTTTTCTGGCATTAATTATTTAACATTATTCATTCGTATATGGGTTGAATACTTCTCAATTGTCAATGATTCCGAATTTTTTCAATAATCTGTTTGGGTTCTATGATGGGACTTATTCATCTGCATTGTTTTATTATCCATAATTATCTTGTGAGTAGAATGCTCATATGTGCAAATAACGATTAAAACATGTATCACATTTTAATGAGTATTGTTCTTAGCTAATGTGTTAAAATATCACGATTCGAAACTTTTTTTTCATTGATCTTTGAGCAACTATTAAGGTATCTTAAGTTTTGCAAAATGTTGTTACTGTACTGTTTGGTGATGAAATTTAGTCATAAAATCTGAAAGTTTGGTTTATCCCATCTGTTTTATTTCAGTTGCATTTACTTAAGTTATTTGGTATTTCTAAATAAGGATTTAATAATAATTTATATTTTGAAAAAATAATAATTACAGAATTCACGCCAGTTTACAGGCATGATCAATTTGGTATAAATAATATCATTATATGTACAGAACAAACATGTGATAGGAGTTTTAAGGTTACTAGTTCAGTAATTGTTTAGGTATTACAACGATCCAATGCATCAGCCTGGAACATTTAATATTTCTTAACTGGACAGCCTGTTAATTTATGAACGGTGTAATTAAGGTCATTTCGTGTGCCAGATCGAATTAATGATAATTATCTACAACCAGAGAAATTAAAACGAAAACAGAGAGCACGGAACAACAAAGCAGTAATTACCAAAATATGTCAATCAGATCTACCAAAATGCGTGTCATGTGACACAGTGATATACTGTTGATGCTATTCAAATTAGTTAAGCTTGTTGGGGACGGTGTTAACATTAAGTGACAGCAAGTAGGTGGTTTTATCCAGAGAATGCACTAATAAAGATGGCTAAACATTTAAAGTTCCTATAATAACACTTGTGGAATGAGATACACTTACAGGTGCTGGAACATTCAATGCATTTTCAGAGGAGCAGTATGCATCGATGCAACGAACAAATAATGGGAGTGATTTTATCGTGCGGATATGTTGTGGTAGGTTATTCCAGAGTCTAGAAAATTTACAGGCAAAGTAATTCATATAAAGAGATGATTTAGAATTAGTTTGTTTCACCAGTGCCAAGGAATTAAGGGTTTCATAATGAGAAGTTTCTGCATATTAATCTATCTCCACATTTTAACTCAGTTTATTCTAGACATTTCTGATTAAAAATATACACATTTTAATGATTAATACTATGGTTTTAGGTTGTAAGCAGCTGAGGAGAATCCACGCAATAAATGAATTGATGTTATTCTGCTACGATATTTGTCCCTTCTTTATTCAAGTTTATCAGTGAGAAAGGTTGTATAAAAAATGAATATTACAACTGACTGAAAAGCCTGAAGTATTCATTAAGTGATAAGGTTCCTCTTGATAATCAAATCGAATGAATATAGGCGTATGATCAGTAGAGAAAATAACTCACTTGTATAATGAATTAACTAAATGTTTATTTGCTTTCATAATGATCAACACATTGTGCAAAATAGTATATACTTATAAGCTGAGATAATGGTGGCTAACAGTGGAATTCAGAACACGCGTTCCGTCCTATTTGGGACTCGTCAGCTGGATTAATGTTCACATGTGTCAATAAGAGACTGATCAATTGCAGTCCTAAACGTCAATGGGAAGGTCCAAGCAACCAATACAAAGATGAATTAATATATACTTCCTTTTCGTATTTTATTTTAGTTGTTTTCTCCCTACTTATTTTCTAAATCAAGAGACTATATCTCAATGTCATAAATGGTCTTCTATTTTTTCGACTACTTCTTTTCTCTAAACTGCCAAATTTTGCCTTCTCATGATACTGACCACCTATATGACTTCTAAATTATCAAAATTATTCTACTTTGTTTCGTAAATTTCCTTTTTCAAAAATACAACAACAAAATAAGAATGTTCTTCTGCTCTTACTCGACTCTTTATTCGGTCGAATATATATTAAGGGTTGGGGGCGTAGGGATAAATTTATACATGTTCATATTCATATGGTAACTAGTATTTTCATGCGACAGAAAAAGCATTAGCTTGTAAATTTGGGTTTTTTCTAATTGATTCGAAAACTTAGTGCAATTTGCTGTTAGAAGTGAATGTACTGAAATCGCTCAAATTTATCAATGATATAAATCATTCAAGCAGAATAATACATAATTTCGTTAAATCCTGGTTTTGTATGTAATTTCAGTCCCTCATGTGCTCGTGTTATTCGTTTAGTAAAAAAATGTTTATATATATATATATATATATATATATATATATATATATATATATATATATATATATATATATAACATTTTTTTACTAAATGAATAAAAAGTATCAAAAAATTACGAACAAGGTTAATTAATCGACAGTTTTCTTTAAACTTGTTGATACTTTTTAATTGCTCAACCGTTGCTGCTACCTTAACGTAGTGGTCGGGCTTGCCCATCATAATGAACCAGTCGAGTTATGCTGTCTGGAACAATCGTTCTACCATCCTGGAAACGGTTGACCCTAAAAATGCTTACACGAAAATTGCTCACAAAAAGGTTGTGTGTGACTGGCCTCAAGCAGTTGTCCCTTGGGTACCGCAGTCACCCTCTCTGGTCACTAATACCACCTCTTACCCAGTTTCCTTTTCAGATACCACTAGAAGAACCCTTCCACGGTATGAGCAACCGGGAAGTGATAACTGCCTTCACATCCATAGCAGCACTCAAGCTCACTATTCATAATCAATCTCCCTCTTCCATTCCTATTATTTCCCCTAACTCGACTTTCAATTCTTAATTTCCTCTTTTGACTTTCTCTTCAAGTAACTTCTTACAGATGTAATTCTAGACTGTCGGGAACAGAATCTTAGCTTATTCAAAGTCAGAACAAGTAAGCTATTTGGCTTGATAAAGTTTATTTGTTATACAAAATAACAATTAGTACACTGTATTAAACAGGGAAAAGAGGCATAAATAGCATACGAAACAGTAACTAGAGGATCGGAAATATGAGTCAAGGAACTTAATATCGTTCATGATTCACATAAAATTATGATTGGTGAGTAAGCAAAGCATAGTTATGCAAGGTCAAAGAAAGTTGATGTGGTGGTGCACCTTTCATGTTATAATTGGCAGGTTAGTTTATCGATCACACTACACCTCCCGTTTAACTGGCGAGCGTAGTCATAGCACTGAGTACGAGGGCGGAACAAACACTATTAGGATGAATCCCCGTTAACAGTCGCCCATGTGCTGTTTAGCAAAACGGCTTCGTAAGAACTCGGAAGGATAAGAACACACGTCGTTGTCTTTTCGTCGTTTTTGCCTACAATCCCACTAACTGCAGCTCGGATGAAGTAAAAGATAACTCTTATAGAAAGCTTTCTAGACTTCTTCAAAAAGCCAAACTCTCAGACATAGTACTCGTAACAGTTGACTTTAACGTCCAAGTAGGTAGCTTAAAGACATTTAGGTGGGTATTTTGGTATTCCGGCTCAACGAAAAGATAATGGTGATCGTCTGCTGCAACTATGCTCAGACAATCGTTTATTTTAGCAAACACTGATTTTAAGCATAAGGAGAGACATCGCCTAACATGGCGACCTCTACACCAAACCAGCGATGGACTCAAATAGACAATATTCCCTTCAGTCGTCGTTGGAGAGAGTCGATAGAAGATTGTCGCTCATTCTGGAATACCTGCTTCGAATCCGACTATTTTCCAATACGGGCACGCATCTGCTTGTGCCTCAGTTGGTGCAGGAAAACTACACTGAGAAGACCCTTTAGAGTCGAACTCAGTGATGAGGAAGCCAAAAGTAGATCTCAGGAACAACTGATATCACATTTAGGTAGTTTTGAAAGTGAGGCTGACCCAGTTGTTGCTTGGAAAGATATACAAACAGTAGTGACATATATTAGTGATTTAAACTAAAGGGTCACGAAAAACCAATGGATTTCTACTAAGTCTCTTGCACTGATGTGTAGTCGTAAACTCATCCCATCAGGCTCTGAACACGATGAAGAGCGAAAACAAATCAGATCTAGGTTAACTAAAAGTCAAAGGAACGACTGTGTGCAGTAGTGGTCAACGGAAGCAAAAGAGATAAAAAAGACAATGCCTGTATACAACACCAGACAGCTATTTAAACTAATAAAAGAAACTGGAATTAAGAAGTCAAGTGTAAGTGAGACTATCTAGGAAAAAGACGACGCTGTTATCTGCTCCCAGTCCAGACGTTTAGAACGATAGGCGGGACATTTTAAAGAGCAGCTCAACTGGCCTTCAGCTACTCTTCAACTACCCACCATTCCCATACAGCCTGATTGAAACATTGAAGTAGGTCCTCCGAAGCTAGCTAAAGTTCAAAAGGCTATGGTTAATCTGAGACGAGATAGGGCAGCTGGTCCAGATGGACTGGCTCCAGAGGTCTTTAAGGATGGTGGTCCAATTTCAGCTATTAGGTTAACTAATATTTTAGCTAAAATATGGGAGTTGGACCTAATCCCATCTAACTAGCCACAATCACTGATTGTCCCAATATATAAGAGAGGGTCAAAATCATCCTGTGACAACCATGGAGGTATTAGTTCGACTAACATAGCATCCAAAATACTAGCGTCAATAATTACCGGGCGTCTAACTAAGACTCGTGAACTAAAAACACGAGAAAATCAGTCTGGCTTTACAACTGGTCGGGGCTGCATCGACCACATATTCACTATTCGTCAAGTTCTAGAACACAGACATGCTTATCGGCGTCCGACAATGGTGGTCTTTCTCGACGTAGACCACGAGATTCTGTGGCAGTGTCTGTCATGGAAAGGCGTACCTCAGAAGTACATAAACCTTGTGAAGGCTCTTTACTCGAACACTACTAGTCGAGTCAGAGCTTATGGCGAACTGTCATCTGTTCTCGCAACCTCAAGTGGTGTCCGTCAAGGCTGTCCACTTTCTCCATTTTTATTTAACTTCATCATAGACCTACTGATGGAAATAATGCTCTCATCGACTGAATTCTTGGGTATTGAGCTCCTTCCAGGAGGTCTACTTATCGACTTGGAATACGCAAATGACATAGTACTGTTTGGTGAAGACGCTGATAAAATGCAGTGTTTTGGTAGCACTGAGCAACAATGCCAGGATGTTTGGGATGCGCTTCTCTCCCTCTAAATGCAAATTGTTGCCTCGGGAATGGCCTGTCTCAACACCTGAACTAAGGATAGGGATTAAAGTGGTCGAATGCGTTGACAACTTCACTTATCCTGGAAGTCTGATCAGCCCTCGTGGGTTGGTGTCTGACGAAATTTCAGCAAGGATTCGGAAAGGTCGTTTGGTTTTTACCAACTTACGTCGCCTATGGCGAATGCGAGATACGAGTAACCTCTGAGATCTATTAATGGACTAATATATATATATATATATATATATATATATATATATATATATATATATATATATATATATATATATATTTATATATACTATGGTATGATATGGTCTGTTTGGCTTGTATATAAAACAAGTATGCTCGAAATAAATGATTCGCATAGGGGAAGCTGGTATTTGTGTTTTGGACTCAAATAGAAGGGCTATGCGAATAAAGGACCAATAAGGACGCTAGGCTGCTCATACCGGTCGAACGTCATTGATTTAGCACAGTACTAAGATTGAATAAGTCATATTTCGATTGGAGAATAAACCACGTGATAACTAACTGAAATTAAATTTACAACAGTTAGGTTTGGTCACACCGAAACGTTGCATCAGTGCTTGAAGTCACTAACTTCTAGTCTGAGCCATGTTGGTAGATGCAGACTACTTGGTTGGGGTCCGCGTGACTATCGTAACCATTGGTTGGAGACTCTGGAGGACATGGCTGAGAATCGATCACAGTGGCGTAGGTGTATACACTCTGTCTTCCCTAGAACTATGAGATTAAAATCGCTTCATATTTTTCTTTCTACGAACTAACTCTTTCTTCCTGTATTATATCCTTATCCAATCTTTCTTTTATATATTACTCCCATTGAAGTAACTGCTTCTAGGAATTCGGTGTTCACTTTGTTGTGTTAATAGTTGTAGTAACTTGGACCGATGCACATATGTGCCTGGTCTTACGTCGTAGCTGATTGAAGGACTTCTCAATGATAGGTTAGTATTATATACTTAGTGTTGGTATGTATTTCTGAGATGTCAGAGTATTATTATTATTGAAGTACTAATAATCTTTTAGTTTGGCTCCTTTATCTGACTCCGATTGGATCATATGAATGATTGTCATCGAAATATACAACCCAGCTTTTCTCGTACATATTCATCAACTTAAATCGCGTTGGTGAATAACGGAATTAAATAAGTCAAACACGAGAATGAATTTTGAATATGTTTATTTCATACAATCCTTGAGCTGAACGGATGATACGAGAAACGAAGTGAAACGAAATGACACGCAGCGGAGAAGGAAAGTGATTCAACTCGATTTAATCAAGCGTGACTCAATGCTTATAATCAAACAAAAATAATATACAGATACATGATTAATGTGGTAAGTAGTAAGTAACACATACGATCATACAAAAAACAGATGAGGTTAATAGGTAAGTAAATGACAGAGTAAAAATGTGGGTTGAGATGAATGGATAAATTGGTCAGTCTAGAGGTTAGAATAATCTATATGGGCTTGTATAGTACCAGCCCCTAAGGTTTGATGTTATTTTATCCAAAACCTGTTCATTATTATAACTCATTATTATAATTCCAAACTATCTTTGCGAAGTGAATGTGCTATTCTTACTTTAAACGTGGATCTCGACAGAAAGATTATTTGTAGTAGTAAGTCTCTGTGTTAAGCTTCTATTTTTATCTGATTATGGGAATAAAAGTTAAATACTTGATTAACTAAGCAAAGATTTTATCAGTCAGCAGTTTCCCATGGAAAGCTTGTACGGAGAAAGTCACGTGATTTAACATTACTAAGTGAATTGAATTAGATAAGCTACTACGGTTATGTGTTTCTGAGTTTTCAAAAAATAAATGTGAATAAAAAGTATTACGGAACATGGCAGCGGTAGAGTCCATGTAAAATTTATATTGAAGTCTAAAATGTATTCTGGTGGTATATTCACCTGAAGTATTTTTATAATCATAATTAGTGTTGTTTAGGTAACAGAAATTGTTTGGAGTTTCATTTCTTAAGTAATTGATTTGGAAACTGGAAGTTAGCTGGATTATCACTTATTCGTCCATATTTTTATCGTGAAATTGAACAGATAATATGACAACGCCTTATCTTGACGAATAACCTTTCAAATAGTCATATCAAATGGTTCCTAGTGGAATTTATGATACAATACATTATGTATTGATTATTTTCCATGTCTAAGATTGTGAAGAGACTTCAACGTCCGTGGTTTTCTAAAAAAATAGATTTCATAAGTTATGTGGTACATTGAGTACTAGATACTACTTCCTGTCACAATCTCACTTTTCTCTATCATTTGTTTATCAAAAGAGACTACATTTTTGGAATCACTTGACGAGTTTATTGGAGTCACGGGAATAAAGCATATCATTACTGCTATCATATGCGTCCAATACACACAATGCATATTGATTATTTAGAACCCCTAAATTTTATTTATTGAAGCTGTTTTCTGACTTGATGTTGACTTAAAATGCAGGATAGTCTTTTTTGTAAAACAAGGAATATCAATTTGTAGGGCTAAAAACAGTAACAATAATTTTTGTGTAAAAATTAAACTTGGAAACTGTAGTAACCATGTTGATAAATGAGGCCCTATATCTGAATCCGTTTGAACCGTATGATAGATTGTTATCGAAATATACATTTCGTCAATTCTCGTACATAATCGTTGTCTTAAATCAGATACAAGACTGGGTTTTTGAATACGTACATTTCGTACAACTGTTGATCGGCAAGTGAAGTAAAACAAATTGAAGCGCAATGGAGAAGGCGAGTGAGCCAAATCCATTTAGCAAAGCGTAAATTGTTATTTATAGTCAGACAAAAATAAGTTACAGACATGTGATGAGTAAGATAAGAAATGTACACATAGACGCTTACAAAGTAAAGAAGGGAGACGAAGATCACGTTTTTGTCATAAATGAGTCATTAATTTGCATCAAATATTGTCAAAGTAACCTAATAAGTGTATTATTTCAAAACGGGTGAATTTCACTTAATAAAAAGTGAGCAATGAATGACATTGGAAGGACTGTCAGAAGAAAATAACTGACTAAAATACTGAAATTTCACAAAAAGTTATGTCAAGCCCTTGTGTTTCCAATCGACTTAGAATTATAGCGGAAAAAGTATGAATAATCCAAGTTGACTATTACAAAAGGAGGATAAGCTGTCCAACAGGATATTTCTCACAATCTACCAGTATGAAGCAAAGTCCAAGTACTCTAAAAGTAGAGTTTTAGTTAAGTTACTTAAGATTTTTGTCTGTTTCTCTCTGGAGATTTAACTTTATCCATTAATTTCCTAATATAGTCATTTAATGTTTGACCAAGCATTGTTTAGCACTTTAGTTAACCTCAACGGTTTTCAGCAGAAAAGGCTATTTGATCATAGCACATAGCAATTACTATACTTTTGATGGTATATGGACAATCGATACTATGAGATTAATTATAACTCAAAACGTTTGTTACTTTAGAGGGAATACTAGAGTTGTTTGATTTTTGAAATTTTTATTTTCACGAGAAGTCGTACTTCAGGAACTTAAAAGCGTTATAAAGTAAACTTTTTCATTGTCAGGTTTTTCTAAACCTCTCCGTCCTTTTCTTGAAAATGAAAACATTCTGAAATTGATGTGAATTCAGAAAAGTTTACACTACTTGTGTACTGTGAAGTTGAGTTAGTTGATCATTTTTAAATTTCGAAGCCGTCCCAATAAATATGCAGGTATTTATAAACGGCTATCTGTACAAGATATGCCAGATACAATGATCAGACAATATCACGACTAACCTATTGTGATGGGAAACGGAGCGACTATCAGCTGAGAAAGGAATTATGCAAAGACACTGAAGTTAGATAGGGCTCACTACAAGAAAGCCGTTAATCCGCTAGTCTTAAGTTGAAATCCTCAAGGAAAAACAAAATGATGCATTCGGAAGAACATATGGCGCTGAGAATTGGAGATAGTTACTAAGACTGTGAAAACCACTTGGTAGCAAATAGAAAAGAGGACTCAGAACAAAGAAGCTTGACAGATACCTGGTCTACAGTTTATGCCCTTTAGGAGAGTAACAGGATTAAGTAAGCAAAGATTTAATAATAAAATACATATTTATAAGAAAATGTAATTTGTTTTAAGGATTTATAAATTTATCTAATTAAACGGTTATAAATATTTCAGGAAAGAATAATATTTCTATGCTAAAATTACAGTTGCATTGGTAGTACGTACATATTTAAACAGCTGGATATTGTTTTAGTAAGGTCATAATTCATATAAAATAATTAGCTATTATAAAACTCTATACTTTCTTTTCCTTACATGAACTTAAATTATTTAGTCAATAAATAATAAAAGTAATATTTAGTTTATAAACAGGTGAAAATATATGATTATGAATAAGGAACATTAAGAGGATAATTTAATTGAGAAATGAATTATATCATTTATAAATAAAAAAAATTCAGTTAACTACACTCTTATACGCTACGTTCAATATTTTCATATAATAATTGTAAATTGTGAGGTGCTCAATTTACGAACTGTAATTTAAAACATTTTTTTTACAAAAGCTGATGATCAGATTGGGATTTATCTGTATAGGGTTGTGGAGATTATTAAGTTTTTGATTGAGATCATGAACCGATTGATGTTAGACCACCATTAAAAACCTGGAAGCACTGGACGGCCAATTCGTTCTATTGTGGGATACCTCAGCAGTGTGCATCCACGATCCCGCTCGCCGGGTTCGAACACAGGGCCTTCATTCTTGAGCTCGAACTCTTAACCTATAGACCAGCATTCAACGTCGTGATCAGTGGAGCTAATCCTCGTTGGGTAGAGACAGGTATCTACCTCACTACAATGCAAGAAGGTCTCGCAATTTCATGGACTAGCTGAGGTTAGACATTAACACCGTTGGATGCCAGCTCAGTTATCTAGAGGTTAAGCGTTCGCGCGCGAGGCTGAAGGCCCTGGGTTCGAACCCTGCAGGCGGGATCGTGGATGCGCACTGCTGAGATTAGGATTTGTTTAGTCAGAAGTTAGCATTTTCTCAAATTTTATTTTTCTATAGATTTTCGTTATCTGATATGATTAATAAATTATAGGGATTATCAATAAGTTATTCAGGTATACTGTTTTCATTTGTTGTTTATTTATTTTGTGGGAATACTAATTTCCATTTTTATTGTATGGTGTTATTCGAATTTCTTTAATTAGAAGCTGTTAAAATTATCTTGACGTATTTCTGTTGTTGTTCGGTCACCTGAAATCCTTATATTTCAAATATACAATATTTGACATAATCAGAGCAAACGTAAATGATCCTAACTATAATATTTAATTTTTGTTAACAAGATATTAATACATTTTATTTTTTTGCTCATGCATGGGCGAATGTAGTAAAGGATTGTGACACTATAGCACTTCACTTACACTTAAGTTTGTTTACGTTTAATTTTGTCAAGTCTGTCAATTGGTTTATTTCACAGACAGTGTTACTAGAACAGGAACGATTTATATATCTTGATATTACTATCATACCTTTATGAACTTGTACGCTTGATCACATGTGACAGCCTACTCACATATCTTTTATACTAGCTTAAATATTAGTTGCTTACATCACTTGATGAATCGTTCGCTTTCCTATATATTTTTTCTTGAATTTTATTAATTTATTCAACTGTTAATTAGCCTCTGTATTTGCTCGCGCGCGCTCATTAGCTTTTCTGTACGAATTAGCTTGAGGCATAGTGGTTTGCGCTTTACAATAAAAAGCTATAGTTGGTGCTTCGTATTGCCTTCTGAATTCGTATACTGTTTTTATTTATTTAATAACGGTTATCAGGGCGATTGATATACGAGGCACTAGAAATTATCTCGAAGATAATCCATAACAACACTATAGAAATTGAGCATAGTTACTTCCACTGAACATTATGGAAACTTTACAACCAGTTATTCAAAAACCTAGAACTATTCTTACACAAATTCCAGAAAATTTTGTTCAGTAAGATTAACCGATGTAATGCTGTATTGCAAAATTGTAGGAAGTACGTGAATAAATGGTATTGTATTGTTGCTTAAAGTAAACAACTTTACACAAAACTAAGATTTCTACATTTTCAACAACTTATCTCCACAATAATTCAACTAACAGTAATCTCTAATACATTTGAAAAAAATGAAATTTAAGGAAGCTTGACATTGAAAGAAGTCAAAATTTGTGACACAAGTTTGTTAAGTTAGTAACAACCATGATCCAGAGATGCATCACGAAAATATCAAACCAAAAGTGAGAGTAGCCAGTTAGATAATGGCAAAGGTTAATGGGTTAATACAAGTGCTTAAGAGGTTACCAAGACCTTTCTTGTTTATTGTTACTACAGTTGCTTAACAAAAATTAGAGACTAGATATTTTCAAGTTATTTCGTAAGAACTGATTTATAACGAGATACCGAAATTTAAAAAAAATCACTAATTTACAAACTTTATACAATTTTGTTGACTCTTGGCTAGATTCATACGTTGCCAAAATATTTAATCAAGTAGTTGTTAATAGAATCTAATGTTACTATACTCATTACTTACTTTTTCCTGTTACTCCCGATGGAGCATAGGCCGCCGATCAGCATTCGCCAACCCACTCTGTCCTGAGTCTTCCTTTCCAGTTTTCTTCATTTTTCTCATGTCTATCTCCATTTCTCAGCGTAATGTGTTCTTTGGTCTTCCTCTTTTCCTTAGGCTTCGAAGATTTCATGTGAGGACTTGCCTTGTGACGTAGTTGGGTGCTTTCCTCAAAGTGTGTCCTATCCACTTCCAACGCTTCTTCCTGATTTCTTCTTCCACTGGGATCTGGTTTGTTTTCTCCTATAGTAGGTTGTTGCTGATGGTGTCTGGCCAACGGATCCGAAAAATTTTGCATAGACAGCTATTAATAAACACTTGTATCTTCTGAATGATGGCTTTCGTAGTTCTCCAGGTTTCCGCCCCATACAGTAGAACTGTTTTGATATTTGTATTGAAAATCCTGACTTTGGTGTTGGTTGACAATTGTTTTGAGTTTCAGATGTTCTTTAAGTTGTAAATATGCTGCTCTTGCTTTACTGATCTGCGCCTTCACATCTGCATCAGATCCACCGTGTTCATCAATGATGCTGTCCAGATATGTAAAGCTTTTTACGTCCTCCAAATCTTCTCCGTCAATTGTGATTCGATCGTTGCATGCTGTGTTGTATCGGAGAATTTTGCTTTTCCCTTTGAGTATGTTGAGACCTACTGCTTCTGAGGCTGCTGTTACACTGATCGTCTTCTCCTGTATTTGTTATTGCATGTGCGATAAAATATACAGATTATCTGCGAAGTTTAGATCATCCACTATACTCATTAATTTTATATCTAATCTATCAAAATATCAATTAAAGTATTATCAGGCTTTATAGTCTTAAACTTTTTTTCCTATTAAATTGAATTAAATCCCTAAACAAATAATGAATAAACATTATTTTTAATTACAAAATTAAAATGTTTTCATATTTTTCAAGTATACATAACTCTCCATGTTGATTTAAACAAATAGGAGACTTTATAAAATCACCTTTAAATAAATCAACAACAAAATCAATTAAGACAATGATCTATTCATATAAAATTTAACATTATTATTTATATCCATGTATATATTTAAATATAAAATACAATATTACTGATTACAACTTATATTCAAGTTCAATAATTTTCCAAAAAAATATTCCAATTATTTGGTTCATTATTCAACTTGAATCTTTCTATTAAAAAAAGTTAGAGAAACAAAAAGAAAATTTTATCTAAACTACAAATCAAAATAAAATAAAGAAAAAAACTTTACTAATGCCTTAACAACATCCTGTTTAAAAAATTTTTTTGTAATTACATATAAAATGTATAAAACAAGAAAACATAATATTTGCAATTATTGATTAAAACTATTCAATCAAATAATCAATAAACATGATTAATTTAACAATATTAGATAATAAATAATAATCAATGAATTTAGCTTTTTTTCCGTTTATCTATTCTTTAAATAATTTTTGATCTGTAACAGAAAGGGTTTTATGGATATTATAGTGAATGTTTTTTAATGGTTGAGATCATAAATCAATTAAAGCCAGACCACTAATGGAAAACCTGAGTTTGAATCTTATGAGGAGGGATTGTGGATGCGAATTGACGGGGTGTTCCAAAATAGAACGAAATGACCGTTCAGTGCTTCCAGGTTTTTCATGATGGTCTAGCTTTAATTGACTCATGATCTCAACCATTAGAAAAAATTACTATAACATTCACAAAACCCCTTCTGGTACTGATCAACATATGCTCACTAGTGACTGGCTTCAAGAGGTATATCCTAGAGTTCTAGTGGGAAGCGGTGACCAGTGGAGTTCAACTGGGTCTATTGTGAAATAGTAACTCACTGATGACAATTGTGGATGTGTCGCTCAATTTCATGGACTAGTTGAAGTTAGACATTAACGCCACTGGATTCCGGCTCAGTGGTCTAGTGGTTAAGCGTTCGCGCGAGAGACCGATAGGTCCTGGGTATGAGTCTTTCGAGGCAGGATCGTGGATGTGCACTGTTGAGGATTCCTACAATAGGACGAAACAGCAGTCCAATGCTTCCAAGTTTTCTGTGATGGTCTAACTTCAATTGACTCATGTTCTCAACCATTAAAAAATTTTTTTGATCTGTTTGTTTTTTCTTTCTGACGAAAATTGTCTTTTTTTAAAGTAAAAAAACTTTCGCTAAAGGAACATGTAAGTCTGAACAACAAAAAAGGTCTTTTACAATAATTATGAAGTGTTTAGAGATCAAAAAATAGATAAATAATTTCATTTCAGCATTAATAGAAGTAAAATGAATAAAATGATGATGGTTTACAATGAAAGAATTCTATTATCAGAAGGGATTTTGTGGAGATTTTAGTAATTTTACTAGTTGAAATCATGAGTCAAATGAAGCTAGACCACCATGAAAAACCAAGTTTTCCATTGAAAGAATTTTATGTAAAGTTGTAATCGGTTAATATTCAATGATAAATCAGTATGAGCATATTGCTTCTATTCACGATCAGTTTTAAATAGAATAACTCAATGACAATATCTGTAATTTTAATAATAAGAGACAACTATTTAGATTCATTCGTTCTTTTAAGTATATAGGTGAGTCTTGAAAACGAACGGCTTTTGACTGACTAGTATTGATAGATTCGGTCTGAGCGACAGACGGTCACAAAGAGAAGATAATGAACCATATGTGACTTGGGTGGCATAAAAAAACGAGTCAAGCATATGACGCGGCACAAAATAAGATGATATACATAACATAAATATATAATAATAATTAAGATCTCATAAATTTAGTAACTTGGCTTCATACGATATGTTACTTGATTTATCAGTGGAATTCAGTTTAGTCGAAATCTGGTCAGTTATTAATGTTGTGTAATTTCAGAAAATGCAAACTATTTTGTTCATATAAATATACTACTATTGTTAGTCAAATCAATCTTTACCAGGTCGCCTTTTACATCTATTTTTGTTGTTAATCAACATGAGATTTTAAATGTTATGTATAGATTATGTCTACTGTTCTCTGTTTGGTGATGGTTTCCAGTCGATAATACGGTTCACTCATCTATTTTCATTTAAAATGTCAATGCAAGTCATTGGTTATCCCAGTCCAATTAAAAGACGGAATATATTCTGACTGACTAGAATTTAATTAGTCACGGAAATCAAAATCAAAAGATTTCTCTGCTTCTGTAAATACGTTAATCGTGGTTAATAAACTGCATTCTTAAATATATTAATGTATCAATGATCCATCGTAAGCTATTCGATATTGTTAGTAATGAAACTTATTTACTAATCACGTCTTATAGAGCAAACGAGTACGATAAAACTAAGCAGAATAATACTAGTTACAGATCATCTACAATCAAGTTTACTCTTCAACTTGAGATATTATTTCTTTACAATATTTATACCTATCAAAATGTATCCCTCAAACACAACTCAATGAAATGATTATTATAAATAATAATATGAAATTTTGTTTTATGAAAATATCATTAACTGAAATCACGTTTCACTTATATTTCAACAGTAAAACGATGGAATAATGCAAACAAAAATTAGGAAAATCCACTTGTTGTTTTACATGTATCTTCCTATTGTTATTTAGGACTGCAATTGATCAGTCACATTTTAGCATATGTGCATCCTATGAGGATTTCCTCGATATAGCTTTAAGTCACAAGCTTTTTAAACAAAGATTGAAGTGGCTAGTAGTGGAACCCAGGATGCCCGTTTCATCCGATGTGGGACTCGTCATTTGGATGTACCTGTATCCCACAGTTGATGTTCACTCCAAAAGCTTGTGACTTAAAGCTATATCGAGGCAATCCGCACAGGATGCATATATGATAAAATGAGACTGATCAATTGCAGTCCTAAACATCAATGGGAAGATTCAAGCAACCAGTATAAAAATGAATTCGAAACTTCACTCCATTACACAAGCTATAGGCCATCCGGAATCAGTATCTAAGTTGATAACGTGATGGTGTTTGGTGTGAGCGGTACTGTGTTCGAGTCCCAGAGTGAACATTATCTGTGGGATGCAGGTACATCCAACTCACTAGTTTAATCATAATTTATTACTAGTTATTATAGTCAATAAATCTAACCAACTGTAAGTGTTTTTAGTTTAGTTCAACTTTCACAGGTCTCATACAACGTTTCTTCATAAACATATTCTATTGGTAAATGTCTATTATTGAAAAAGTCGATGAAGGATACTTTTTGTTTGTTTAAAATAAAATTTATACTTAGACCTAGTTTGACCAATCTCAACCACAATCATTTATTGACTAGAAGACTGAGATGAATGACTATATCGTCATGCTATTTTTACAGTGAAAACACATGATATATTGTATTTCTAACTATTGGTATGTTTGCCCAATATAGAAACAAAAGCTATCTTGAGTTACTGATTTTGATAAAATCAAAATAGTTTCTCATATATATACGAAAGAAGCAGTAAAATATCATTTAGTGTATTGTTCTTGACCACTGTGAGTATCCGGTAAGTTTTTTAGATCATTCATTACGAGTAGAACATTTCTATCCATCCACCTTATATATATATATATATATATATATATATATATATATATATATATATATATATATATATATATATATATGCTAGTTATAAGGACTTCTGATTTACATGCTTTTATTTGTCAGTATATGTTCTTTGGCTATTTAAAATATACTTACAAGATATCAAAGGTAACGGGTAGTTGTGGAAGTAATCCACTGTGCAATTTTACTAAATCATTTTTTCCAGCAAATGTTCTTCATCTTTGGACTGCTTTAGACAGATTCTTCTCTCTAATATATATATATAAGTTTTAGATCAAGGCGTTCATTTCAGATATAACTAGTTTGTTCATTCTATAGAGTTTGTTGTTTCTTCATGTTTGGCTGTGCTTGAATTGTTTACTGAGTGCACTGTTTATAATAATAATAATAGCGAATTCTTTAAATCAGTAAATTATTCAACTGAAAATATACCTGTAGTGTCAGGAAAAAAATTATTTGAGAAATGTCTTAGTATTAAATTACTGCTAGTTGATAAGGATATTTGAAGTGAGACGTATTCAGTCAATTTTATTATTTGCTTTAATTTTAAAATAATAAAAAGTAGCAGAAATCGTTGTTTCACTGGTTAGTTGTGACTTATTTAGTAAATTGAGTTTATCATTTACATTTATATATATCTGACAGGAAACTACTCATTCTGAGCGTCAAAATAACTTCACATATATATATATATATATATATAATACTACTTTCCCGTTAATATAATTTTTTCATCTGTTGTATGCTATAGAAGAATCTCCAGTCAGTTGAAGTTTATCTTTAATTATATATATATGTACTTTTTTATTTAAAACTACAATGTTCCACTGACATTATTATTTTAACATAATCTTTTTCATTGAAAAGTTAAGAAAATTTGCTCTAAGGAAGAAAACTGTCAAAATATTAGTATTTAAATTGTCTTCAGCTAATACAAATGGAAAGCAAGTACATACTTATGGAGTAATTGTTGCTATTACACTAACATAACACCAATATATATATATATATATATATATATATATTCATAATTAACAAATTATGATATTTGTCTTTTAGTTTGACTTTCATTTTTCTTTATTTTTCATAAATTTTTTCTATTTAACTCTGATATTTTTCTCTTGAATTTTCAATGAATTCTAATAATTAAATTAAACAAACAATTCATTGAATAAAATAAACTGATATTAGTATAAAATGTTATTATTCAGTGGTCTAGTTGGTCTTAGGTTCGAATCTCGCGGGGGGCGGGATCGTGGATGCGCACTGCTGAGGAGTCCCATACTAGGACGAAAAAACCTTCCAATGATTCCAGGTTCTCCATGGTGGTTTAGCTTCAATTGACTCATGATTTAAATCAGTGAAATTTCTAAAATCTCCACAAAACCCCTTCTGATATTATTTCAATTGTTTACTATGTTTAAGATGCAGAAAATATCAAATCTAAGCTTGATAATCGATGATATAAATTAATTTATAAAGATTTAGATTTGCTTTAAAATAATACAATAGGTATAGGGTTAATATTCAAAATAATAAACTTATTTCTTTTAAAATTTGAAATATTCCTATAATGTAAATTTAGAACAACATATATAAGCGAACAATAATGTTTTCGATTAGATCGTCATCAGGCTTGACTCTAATATACAGTAATATTTACATGCATATACGAAATTATGAAACCAATCAAAGTAGTTTATGAGTCGATGATAACAATGAAAACGATTACATAATACGTGAAAAGTACAAATTGTAAATGTGATGACAGGTGTATTAGTTTTGATAAGAATAATAAAGGCTCAAATCAATGTTACACAATCGGAAACAGGTCAATGATTAGAAAAATATGGTCAGTGAGATAACACTTATAAAAACTATAAGATGACGTAATAAGAAGTGTTCAGATAATTAGACTGTCAAGCGTATATTTGAGAGATTGATTGGTTTAATAATTTCGTATATACATATAAATATTACTTTATATTAAAGTAAAGCTTGATGAGGTCTAATCGAAAACATTATTGTTCGATTATATATATTTCTTTTAACACTTCAATACAGTTTTAAGGTTGGTTAATTAGTACAAAGAGTTTAAACGAATTATTTTATTTTACTTAGTAAGATTAGTAAAAGTGTTTCTTTTTCTTTTTGAATACTCTGTAGGGTACAATAAAAAGAATAAGCTAAAGGCTTTATCGTTTATGGAGTCATTACAAACATTTTATAAGAATTACACTTTCGATTAATAGTATAGCATAATAATATATTAGAAATATTGTATAACACGTCGGGAAATAGAAGCAAATAAGAACAGAATGAATAACAACTGAAAAGAATTGGAAAGGATTGCCCAGGATAGAGTTGGATAGAGAGTGCTGGTGGGCAAACTATGCTCTTCCACGACGAGTAACAGACGTAAGTAAATAATTGTATAATACTGTATAATAAACTGTGTTGTTACTTAATATAATACTCGTAGTGTTTCTGTCGTTGATCACTGAGTATGAGGAAAAGAAATTTTATTTTAGTTATCTACCTTTACCCCAGAACCATTATTAAACAATTTCATGTGGTTATCAGATATATACATATACATTGACAACTAATACACAGAGAAACCAGTAAAAATATCATAATTAGCCATTTTTGATTTTCACTAATTGTGATAATTAATTGAATTATTGATAAAGCAAAACAATGAAAATAAGAATGAATAGATGGATTGTGACTAGTCACGGAATCCAGAATAGGAGTTTAGTCTTATTTAGAATTTGTCATCTGGATGACCTACATTCCAGTGTTGATATTCACTTGTAGTTTTGGACACAGTACCTTACTATCCAAACTCATAACGAATTATCAACCGAATTACCGAGTCCAGATGGCCACTAGCGTGTATAGGGGGTATGGTTTTCATATTGTTATTATCAAAGCTTGAGTTATTTCCGTGTAACTACTGAGTGCTGGATTTCAGTCAGTTTGTTTGTATATGTGCATATTGAGCGGACTGTTTCAATGTACACAAAATTTTCTAGGTTCGAGTTCTAGTTTGAACATCAAGGTTGGGATATAGTTTCATCCAACTGATGTAACCAAATAGGATAACACGCTCATGCGACATTCTCCAGCAGGTTATAATCTATTCTAATAAAAGTTTGTGATAATTCGGCTCATGATGACATAAATATGCAAACAATAACTGTTCAGAACTAAGTCATTGGATTCAACAGCAGGATAATTTGCATCCTATTAGTAATAATATATTGATAAGGATATCTAATAAAGCAATAGTGAGTATATTCGTATACTGATTTCTGTACAACTAAAATTCATTTGAATTCCCCTCTATTAACAACTTATTTGCTTAATTCATTTACTCATTACAGTCTAATTGTGAAAAGAAAAATGAATATACCGACTTGATTTACCAAATTTTATCATATTTAATGGTTAAATTAAGTAAGTAGTAAGGTGAATAAAATAATTTCTTTTAGATTTTAGAAAATAATTAGTGATATAATGCAATTTAATTATGTGAATATATGATAGAATGAAAATTAAAAACATTATGGTGGAATAATGTTTTTTTTAGGAAAACTAAGTATTTTAAGATAAATTTGGTTGTTCTTTGTTAGTGGTTAAGACTTTTTCGAAAATTATTTTGTAATTTATTTATTTGAACGCATAAATATTAGTACAAGGGGGAACCGGATACAAATGCGTCAAACAAGCCACCTGATTTGTGTGTGGGATGTGGTACTGCCCGAGTGACCAGACCAAAGCGAGTGGTTTTCTTATGGGGCCACGCCCGGTGCCTTTGACGTAAGGGTCTCATCCATAAGGCAATGAAGCGATGTCAGCAGATGCAGTCCCATGGTAGCCATTTATTCCCTCAGGATGCTGGAGCTCTTTTGCACTATTGGTTTGGAATCAGATCTTTCCAGCTCCTCTAGGTGAACTCTCTGTGTCCACCAACCCGGTTAAAGGGTCGAACATTCACTTTTCTTCCTCGTAATTTCGTGAACAATACGGCCGCCGCGAGAAGGCAGTGAATAGGACTTCTCTGGTAGTGAATCTAAACGCATGGCCATGTGAGAGCATTTCGAGAGGGAGAGAAGTCTTTCCCTACCCTCGACCATACCACAGCATCTGGGAGCTTTTGGTAATTAAAGATCTTCAATTTAATCGTATATTATTATTAGCTTTATTCAATATTATATTTTTGCTACAATATAGAATTCCATGTACAAAGTATTTTAACAAGTTTCCGTTTCTTATTTCTTGATCGATCCTGACGATAAATATTGAATAGCCACCAGTTAGAAGATAGCAGTTCAGCAGTCGACATCTGAATAATGTTCATTCTTTTTGATGTATATTGTCAGCAAACACGATATTTCTGATTGGGCTTTTTTTTAACTTGTACAGAGAAAGGTCGTAAACTTTTCATAAAATCACCTGAATAGGTTATGTGACTAATAAACATAACGGTACCTTAAAATAAACAAAAAATTTGTTGATATATCGGTGAGATTATAATTTATAGATGACCTTTGAGTGACGCTAAAGTGACCTTAGGAATGGATTCCTACTAAATAAAACCAAATGGGAGTTATAAACCAGAGTGAGGAACTAGAATTAGGATTTACGGTTGATAGTTAGGGTTTAGATTTATAGTTTTCATCATAAACTGACATCAATTATAATGCCAAAATGATATTTTGCCAAATGTATGGATAAATTTCTCGACAAAATCCAAGACTCGTTATCTTATATCTGGATGGTTCGTCCATAAATTATAGTCTCGCCGATATATTTAGATGGCATGGACAGGTAGCCCAGATATTAAAGCAGGTCGCAGGCAGCAAACAAGAAAATATAAAACTTTTATTTTAACAATATTGTTTGCATACTGTACAATCATAACTAATAAATTTACATGTTATTTTAAATAAAATTCAGTTTACTAATAACAAAACGATTAAACCTAGTGATTATGTAACCACAAAGAAAAATTTTATTAAGCCACCAAACGCAAAAAATAGTTAATTACTAGGGTAAATGAATGACGACTATGTGACAAACGAAAAAGTTTAATGTGATAATAGCAAGAGCTAGTTGAAGAGGACAGTTTGTGTTTATCGTAATTTCTTTAATTAAGAATTAAAAGACCGGGTAAACGTCTTTTGAATAAATAAGTATGATTTGAAATAATGTTTTTGTAGTTTAGACAAAATTTGTGTTTATTTCTATATTATTTATGTTTGGAAATTTTCACGCTAAGTTAAAGAAATAATAAATGAGCTTTTATCTCACGATCTGTCTCTTGTTACCATATGAATATAATGTTTAGACATATGTAAAAGGTTTGAAAATGATACTACTTATCAGGGGATCCACTTATCGAATTTCCGTATCAGTAAGTCGGAATTTTTTAACCACTATGATAAATTCAACAAAACACTGACAGATTAAAACAATCAAAAAATGTGTATCTTCTTAATATAACATTCTAATTAGACAATATTTTGTAAACGACTTTCTATAAATTACTTAATGAAATATATTCGACCTAGTTGAGTTAGGCACCAGTTAATTTTTAAAATGATTGTAGTTTGTATGTCTATTTCTAAAAAAATAGAAATATTTTTACTGCTCAATAATAGTAAGCCTTCTTCAATCTATCATTATGGTGGATGTGTCGCTCAATTTTGTGGATTAGTTGAAGTTAGATAATAACACCATAGGATGTCGGCTCAGTGATCTACAGTTTAAGCGTCCGCACGCGAGACCGATAGGTCCTGAGTTTGAATCTCGCGGACCGGGATTGTGGATGCACACTGCTGAAGAGCTTCACAATAGGACGAAATGGCCGTCCAGTGCTTCCAGGTTTTCCATGATGGTCTAGCTCCAATTGACTCATGATCTCAACGATTAAAAAGATTACTATAATATCCACAAAACCCCTTCTGATATTATTTAATAACCTGCAGAATCTGAAGTAATTACACGTATTCTTTTAGTCTAATATCTTGTATGGGAAAGATTGTTTTGTATTTCATATTACTTAGTCTTGTTAAAAGAATTTTACATAATTAATTATTAAAAATAAAAAGAGTAATTTCATGGTTGTGAATTTTATGATGTTCAATTTTTAAGAAAAATATACATAGTTAAATCCTAAAATTATTTCGAGTGCTTATATTTATTTATTATAATGAAAACTAATAGGCATATGTTGAACTCTATATATGTTTAGATTTATACTTATGATATTAAAATGGTTAATGTGTATATCATTATTAGTTCAAATTATTCTGTATAGGTTGCTCATATTACTAATTAACTAGCTAATCAATATGAGGTTCAAATATAAGCGAAAAAGACCATCAGCTTTTTAGTATATTTGGATTGTGGCTAACAGAGCCTACTTTTTGTTTTATTTGAGATCAGTCGTCTGAATATGAATTGTATCAAAGTGCTGATTTGAATATTGAAACTCATACTCATTATCTAATATTTCAAACACTAACACTTTAACCATCAAGTGTTCAACAAGGTGGAGATAAAAATTATTAAGTATAGAACTGAACTTATGATATTAGTCTTTACAGTCTTTTCCAGTGCATTATAACAACATAGAGATTTGTAAAAATATAGAATGTTGTTGATAATTAGATTTAAACACTAATTTATATCTAAAACTCTATCATTGATGACAGCATATAATCCGAGTTTCATGATTTTTTCGCCTTTACTGTTTTGGATAATTTATGAGCTGATGAACCGTTAAAATGGTGAAATGTATTAAGTACTTGAAATATAATTTTTAAATGAATTCGATAATAATACCTTTTTCTGCTTTAAATAACAGAACATTTTCAGTATTCATATATTTGATACAAGATAATAGTCCCCAACTTACTCAAAAATAACTACTGACGTTAAGTTGTATTTCAGAGCTGATGTTGCTTGTTTGCCTAGTAATAACAAAGAGTCAGGGCTTTCGTATTACATTAGTCAAATCTGTATAAAATATCAACAATCTTGAAAATTGTTTTGACAGAGTTGAACTGCATTAATCATTTTAACTGTTTAAAAGTCCACTTATGATATCGGTTCGCTTCTTTACGAATGGGATAAAATAAAAGTTTTATCAATCAATTTGCCTAATGATATATTTTTTCTAGCTGAGGAGTCCCACAATGGGATGAAACGGCCGTCCAGTGCTTCCAGGTTTTCAATGGTGGTCTAACATCAATCTGTTCATGATTTCAATCAAAAACAAATATTTTAATTTATTAAAACATCAGTTATATTATTTCAAATGTTTTAGGTAGTAGCAGTATTCTGGAAGCGTTATACATACTTATAAGTGATAACAAAAAGTGTCAAACTCATTGTACTAACTAAATTGATTAGTTTTTTTTCGAAACTTGATCATTAGGAATCAGTACATACTATGAATGATGTTATGATGTTATTCGATTTATCCCTTTCTATATCAAATTAACTCAATTGATTTCATACGTATTTTAGCTTCATTTTGCAATGTAATAATCTTACAGAAGTATATTTTTATAATTGTACATTCATGACGAATATTTATAACAACTGAAACAAAGACTATAATTGATGCGCATTGTTTGAAACATGAATTATTTTCACTATTCTTTTATCTATCTATGAATTCTTTCGACAAGGTTTTAGCGCCATTTATTATGTAGGTTTTAAACAAACAATAAATGTGTTATTGTTCAATATTAGTATGATAAAATGATGAAATTATGTAAAATTGTAATTATAGAAACGGTGATACATGATAACTTAATATATTATGAACTGATTCTGGTAATAATTCACTTTTAATTAGGATTTATGCCTTCGCAAATACTGAGTACGTTTAATTTGCTTTTATTGTTAACTTTATTTGCACATTTACATTGTCATTACTCAGGTATCGCTAGTCAGTAATGACCAATTAATCTCAAGACCGAATTATTTGAAGGGCGAATAGTATATTTGAAATATGTTTATTTAAGGTTAAGTTCAGGCATATGGTCTTGTGTATTTATCAGATTAATTCCTAATAAAATTTTTATGAATTCTGGGACAAAATATGAAAACTTATCGTAAACTAAAGATCTTCATAAAGTCAACTACTCTCACAAATCGTTAATAAATAATCTAAGTTTCACTGCCAGGTCGATTCCAATACCTGTCAGTATTTTCAGCGTACATTTTAACGAGTTCAAAAACATACCACATTAAATTATTGTTATTTTATATGTACCAGTTGCTTCAATCTTCTCATTGATGTTTAGGACTAATTGTTCAGTCTCTTTTGGCGTGTCTGCAGCCTGTGGAGGTCACCTCAATATTGCAGCTAAGTTACAAGTGTTTTTAAGTGGAAATGAATAGTGGCATATGTGATTTGCTATCTTGACTCAGCAGCTAAGTGGATAACACGATGACGTTAAAAGCAAACGGTACTGAGTTCGATTCCGTGAGTAAACACCAACTCTGGGATGCAGGCACATCCAACTAACGAAGCCCAAAGTGGACGAAAGAAGGGTGTTGGTTTCTATTGCTAATCATCATTTGTCTCTATCGAAAAAGATTAATATTAAATGTAGCTAAAAAGGCACGTTGCAATCAGTTTTGTTTTTATCTATTGTCCTTCAAAAATCAAAACAGAATCAAAATGTTTTAATTATCAGTTTCGATGTGTCTGGCAAAGAAATGCCTAATTACCCAAATCAATAAAACATTAAATTTTACATTTCAAGATAAATGTGTAACGAAAATCTAATGAAATTACCCTTAATTTATTTTACGTGATTTTGTCCACATAAAAGACCAGCTCTCATAATAGGATAATATTTGTCTTCACTATGACTACAAATTAATTTCGTGAATGATTTGAAGATAATATTCCAGATGCTTAACATATAAAATTTAGATAATGAGCATTGGAAGAAACAAAATGTTGTATAAAAGGTAACTAAACATAGTGCCTTTGTTATTTTTTCATTTCGTACGTGAACAAAGATAACGGAACAGAAATGTGTAGTTGTGAATTATTAACAAGCACATGATCATAACTGGTAGTATCTTTTCTTTATAAATCTTCACTCTATATTGAAAGTGAATATTGACTATAATTGTAAAAAAAACTATTTCATAGAATTTGAAAAAAATGTGTAATGGTATAAATTGTTTTCCACAATAACGATAAGTAATATTAATAGCAAGGAAGATTTGGCAATGACGGCGGAAAAGGCTGCCAGAGAAGGAAACATGAGACAACTGTATGACACAACAAAGTAACTCTCTGGAAATCACCGTAAACCAGAACGACCAGTGAAAAGCAAGGAAGGCAAGATAATCACCAACATTGAAGAACAACGAAACAGGTGGGTAGAACACTTCAAAGAACTCTTGAATCGACCAGCCCCACTCAACCCACCCAACATCGAAACAGCACTCACGGACCTCCCAATCAATGTTGGCCCACCAACATTTGAAGAGATCAGCATGGCTATCAGACAAATCAAGAGTGGCAAAGCAGCAGGACTAGACAGCATTCCAGCAGAGGCACTGAAAGCAGACGTAGCGGCAACTGCAAGGATACTCCAAACTCTCTTCAGAAAGATCTGGGATGAGGAACAGGTACCAAAAGACTGGAAAGAAGGACTTCTAGTCAAAATACCAAAGAAAGGCGATCTCAGCAACTGTGACAACTACAGGGGAATCACTCTTCTTTCAATACCAGGAAAAGTCTTCAAAAGGGTATTGTTAAACAGGATGAAGGACTCCATAGACGCCCAACTTCGAGACCAACAGGCAGGATTCCGTAAGGATGGATCGTGCACAGACCAAATCGCAACTCTACGGATCATTGTGGAACAATCAATTAAATGGAATTCATCACTCTATATCAACTTCATTGACTACGAAAAAGCATTTGATAGCGTGGACAGAACAACCCTATGGAAGCTTCTTCGACACTACGGCCTGCCTCAGAAGATAGTCAATATCATACAGAATTCCTATGATGGATTAAACTGCAAAATCGTGCATGGAGGACAGTTGACAAAGTCGTTCGAAGTAAAGACCGGTGTCAGGCAAGGTTGCTTACCCTCACCCTTTTTCTTTCTCCTGTTGATCGACTAGATCATGAAGACGTCAACATCTGAAGGAAAGCACGGGATACAGTGGACAGCTAGGATTCAGCTGGACGATCTAGACTTCGCAGATGATCTGGCTCTTCTATCGCATACGCAACAAAAAATGCAGGAGAAGACAACCAGTGTAGCTGCAGCCTCAGCAGCAATAGGTTCCAATATACACAAAGGGAAAAGCAAGATTCTTCGATACAACTCAGCATGTACCAATCCAATCACAATTGACGGAGAAGCTTTGGAAGATGTAAAAACCTTTACATATTTGGGTAGTATCATCGATGAACACGGTGGATCTGATGCAGATGTGAAGGCACGGATCGTCAAAGCAAGAGCAGCATATTTACAACTGAAGAATATCTGGAACTCAAAACAATTGACAACCAACACCAAAGTCAGAATTTTCAATACAAATGTGAAGACAGTTCTACTGTATGGGGCGGAAACCTGGAAAACCACGAAATCCATCATCCAAAAGATACAGGTGTTCATTAACAGTTGTTTACGCAAAATACTTCAGATCCGCTGGCCGGACACTATTAGCAACAACCTACTGTGGGAGAGAACAAATCAGATCTCAGTGGAGGAAGAAATCAGAAAGAAGCGTTGGAAGTGGATAGGACACACATTCAGGAAAGCACCGAACTGCGTCACAAGACAAGCCCTCACATGGAATCCTCAAGGTTGGAGGAGGAGAGGAAGACCAAAGAATACATTACGCCGAGAAATGGAGATAGATATGAAAAAAATGAACAAGAATTGTATGGAACTAGAAAAGAAGGCCCAGGACAGAGTGAGTTGGAGAATGCTGGTCGGCGGCCTTTGCTCCATTGGGAGTAACAGGCGTAAGTAATAAGTAAAAATATTAATAGCAAATTATACTTGTAGCGGTAAATAAATAGCTCTGTATGTCATCGACATTAGATAATGACCACGTTAGTTTTAATGGATTCACCTAGCTAAATGCTCTCGGTCATGTATCCTCACCAGATCACGAGTGAGGACGCCGTTCTCAACTCCTCCTGCAATCGCTACCCAGTTTACATCAGTCGATCCTCGATATATTGATAGCCTATCAAATATATCACCGAACCTCCTCGCTTCTGACTTTTGATTTCAATGGGTGGGCACGATTCATAATAGGAGTTACTGGTTTAAGCGTTGTCAAACCCCAAATACCTGTGGCATCTTCACACTCAATAATATTCGCAGCTACTATGCCTAAATATTATTTTTTAATTTGCTAGAAAATTTTTTGAAAGTATATTCTTACTAAAAGATTAATATATTCGAACGAAGAATATTCTTCTCGATAAATTCTCTTCGGGTCCTACAATTATATATTCCAATTAATAATCGGAAGAATGGTCAAATTAAGAGCAAAGTGCATCGTTTAATGTTATAGCATGCGAATTTAGGATTGTCAAACAAATTAGAATAAAATTGTTAATGTTGATATGACTCAGATAGAATGTTAACATGAATCAGCTTATATGTTAATTGGAAATTTAAGATCACTGATCAGAATAACTATGGGTCAGATAGGGTGAGAGAAATAATAGTGCAATTACAATTCAATGAAATAGTTAGTGGAAGACTATATTGTGTGAAAAATTAGTAAGACATAATAAGTAGGGCTGAATGCGAAGTGAATGAACCATGTATCGGGGAGATCAATAATGATTTTTGGCCAACAGTAATAATAATAATACAAAAATTTGTGAATAAAAATAACAGAGAAAAGTACATTTGACGACGGATAATCGTAAGCACAGGTGGTTGGAGGTAGTCGACAGAAAACCCTCGACCCGGGTTTCGTGCTACTTGGCACTCGTCAGCAAGGTGTACCTGTAATCTTTGAGGGAACTGGTGATCCCTTGCGGGTTCGATCCCGTGTCACCCAGCTTCACAGTCAGAGACGTTACCACTGAGCTATCCGGTCCACGGCCGACCTCCTGTAGAACGGAGATGTAATCACAATTGATTGATCACTGGGTGGTGACCAATGTCATGCTCGTCTAGTCCTTATTATTAGTGCAGATCGAATGCTATCGAACATGTTGCAATGTGGCCACCAGTCTAGGTGACTCGATACAATAGTCAAATTGAGTCATTCAATATCTAAGATCACTATTGATTAATTGGCCCTGAGGTAAGCTGAATATGTATTATTGAACAATAAGTAATAACTTTATAACCTTAGAAAAGTACATTTTATTATATTTGAATAAGACTAAAAAGGTTCAAACTTATTAGTATTAAATAAGTAAGATTAGTTCAGCGAAGAGTTCTCTTTTCGGCGGATTCATTTTCAAAGCTGTACAATCGCAAATATATATACTTATCTTTACAGGATGATAATAATACTGATAATAAACTTCAGTTAAACATGGTGACAGTGAGGTTAAATAAACAAAGGTATTAAAAAAAATTTTAAAACAGGGAAAGTTTGATAATCGTTTGATTGTTAATGGCTTAAATATTTATCAAAACATAGATAGGGAAATTATCATTGGGAAAGGATGGCTCAGCATGATAAGATAAAATGTTGAAATTGAGATTAAATGTAATCAGGAAGATCGTAGAAACAGAAATAAACCAGTTAGGGGTAGAAGATTTAAGGGGAAGGTGGAGCAGATGGCTGTAAAGGAACAAGAGAAAAATTTTAATACATTAAGACCAAGGTAGAAGAACCCGTTAGAAAACGCATTTGTAAACATTCCGTACGTGATACTTTTGAATTTATCGAACACATAAAAGAATTGAATGTAAGTGACAAAATTATGCTATCTCTGGATGTCGAATCATTATTCACTAATGTTCCACTCACAGAGACCATTAATTGTACTTGCAACTACATAAATAATAATAAGATGAACATTGGAATACCGATTGCTTATTTGAAGGAACTATTACTACGTTGCACTTGCAATGTACAGTTCACATTCAACGACGGAATTTATAGACAGAAGGATGGTATAGCAATGAGATCCCCACTTGGTCCATTACTGGCAGATCGCTTCATGGCCAGTTTAGAAAACAACCAACTCAAAACAATTATAGAAAACCTCCACTTGTATAAAAGGTACGTGGATGGCATCTTTATCATTTGTGACAATAAATGTGACTTAAGTCATCTCCTAAATACATTTAATAGTTGTCACCCATCAATAAAATTCACACTTGAAGTTGAAAACAAACAAAACATTCACTTTCTTGATGTAGAAATGACAAGAAGGCAAGACGGTACTTTAAAAAGATCTATCTACAGGAAACACATATGGAATGTCCAACTATCAAGTTTCCACAGCTGGGTTCCCATCAGCTGGAAAAGAAACTTAATAATAACACTCGCTACAAGAATACAAAGAATCTGTAGCCTTGAAGTCTTAGATGAAGAATTGGGCTTTTTAAAAGAGATACTTTTCAAAAACGGGTATCCTTCGATATTCATTGATAAGAACATGAGGCCGAGAACGCCAAAAACTCAAATAATTACAGTAGAAAAAAACCCTATACATGAACATCGACTTCAAAGGAGATTGAGCCACTCTTCGCTGAACTAATCTTATTTAATGTTTCAATGGGTGTATTCCGTTTATTATTAGTAATAAACAAATGGTTTATTATCTAATGATAATTATTTTACGTTATAAAATTACGAAAGAAAATTTCAGGCAAGTCTATAATTTATAAGCGAACCAATCAGATGCTAGGTAACGATTCATGAATTTTGACGCGAAATTTATCCATACAATTGACTAAATAGAATTTTGGCATTATTGTTGAAGTCAATTCGTGATGGAAACCCAAAATTTAATTTTTAATCCTGACTATTAACTGTAAATCATAATTCTAATTGCTTACACTGGTTTATAACCCTCATTTAGTTGTAATCAGTAGGTGTCCATTCTCAAGATCATGTCAGTGTCACTCAAAGGTCATCTATAAATTATATTTTCCTCAAATTTTAAATTGATGGAAGGTAAATACCTTAGTATTGTTTCATTTAATTTTATGTCTTAGAAGAGTGAATAAAAATGAGTGGTTATTCAAGTAACAGGTTTAAGACTTAATTAGTGACAGTTGACGATATATACATTTAAAGTAATTTCTGAAATTATTTTATATTATCGTTTTTTTTGTTTTTGACGAATTTGTAATACAAGAAACTGTATGATATTGAAAATAGAAAATCTGAAAGTAAACTTTAATAAATCGAAAATTAGAAGTTGGCATACTTAAAGTACATTTGTGTGAAATCTCCACAAAAATTCATTTCTGTTATAGTCAACTACCTTCTATTTTAAGTAATAATTGAATTAATTATCATTTAAGTAGTCTAAAATGCATGTTATACATTTAATTTGTGTACATTTGTCAGTTATATATATATATATATATATATATATATATATATATATATATATATATATTAAAGCAATCTTGTATTTAAAGCAAATATATTCTAGAACAAATGAAAAATTTTCATTTTTATTTCGTGCGGATATAATTATAATTAATCATGTATCATTAAGGAATTTACATAGTTTTATTCATGGTAGTCTATTATTAAGTCATAAACTTTTCATTGCAATTTATGATAAATATTTCTATATTCCTCTTTGATATAAGAAGGGCAATGAGTTGGGTATATTTTATTACTATACTTTTATTTTATCAAATATAGTCTATTTTATATAAAAGATAATAATTTTGATAATTAGATAGATGAATTAATTAAATAAATAAAATAATGAAAGTTTGTTAGATGTACTTTTCTTTCATGATAATTATTAGCATATTTTATTCTTCTTTTTCTAAATCTCATTTGATTAACAAACTATGAGAAAGTAAAACTTATAATTATTCATGAAATTTGTTATTGTAAATCAGAATATATTCGTGTTAGTATTTCTTTATTACCTGACGTTTCATTCTCTCTTTCACCCTATATATATATGGAGAGAGAGGGAGGGATAGATAGAGAACTTAACTTTTTTTTAGCATAAAATGTTGAAGTAATCAACTTTTGTAGATAAATAATTAAAAGTGCGTTTTGAGATGAAATTATGTTGTTACTTCTTCTTCATCCTTCTCCTTCTCCTCCTCCTCATCAGAATAAACCAAATAAATCAAAAGATAACTTTGAAAAATAGAGAAAAAATTGGAAACACAATAAAGTAAATTAAATAAAATATTTGAAAGCATATGTCTTGTATTCATTTGTTTATTCTATTTTATTTTTTTGTGTTTTTTTTTGCTCAAAATCATTCACCTATTTTTTTAATGTTCATTTTAAGTTTTCTTATTTTTTCTTTTTACACTGATTAATTAATTTCATTTATTGATAAATATAGATTGTTTTTTAATAATGTAAATATTTTCTTTTTATAAACAAAATTTGTAATTGTTTTTATTGTATTTCAAGAAGAACAAGGAAAATATTTTTTTAGAGAAAAGATAAATTTCGGATGTTTTTATCTTTGTGGTGCCCAAAAATTATCATAAAATAAAATTTAATCCAATAAAAAATTAGAGTAAGTAGTTTTATAATTCAGATGTTGTGAATAAAAACAAAATTGAATAGAATTGTATCAAATCACCGATCGCATGTTCTATGAATGACTTATATTAGATGAGTCATTTATTCATCATTGTTTTATTTTGTGGAAAAATAAACAGAAAGAATTACAGTTAGTATGGAAGATAGGTATTTAGTAATTAAAAATTTAAAAAGTGAAGTTCAGAGAAAGGAGCTTTTTTCAACGAATTTATTATCAAGTTGCACAATCGTATATATACATATATATGAAAATTTGGTGAGACTTTAATTTATGGGCGACCTTTGGGCGACACTAGACTGACCTTGGGGGTGTTCACCCAATAGTTAAGACCAAATGATGGTTATAAACCAGTGTGAGCAATTAGAATTATGATTTACGGTTGATGGTTAGGGTTAAGAACTGACATTAACTATAATGCCAAAACTCCATTTAGCCGAATGGATGAATGAATTTTGCGCCAAAATCCAAGACCTGTTACCTTATATCTGATTGGTTTATCCATAACTTCTAGTCTCGGCGAAAACGAAGATGACGTAACATAACGTTTCTAATACTCGATTGCGTAACACGAGTAGTAACACTTGACTTAGTATATTAGTAACGAATTATAACATGAATGTAGTAAGATGACTTAAATGTTCTTGTTACAATAGTTAAAGGTCATTAAAGCTCATAGAGGTGTACAACTAAATAAAGTGATATGATGAGTACTTATGAATAAAATAATGCGAATATGAGACATGAGTAAAGAGAGAATGCAGTAATAATTATTTTACTACCTTCACGTTATAATTCGTAACTTATTTACTAAGTCTATTGTTATTATTTGTATTACGTAATCTAGTATTATAATCTTTCTATTACGTCACCTTGGTTATTCCTTGTTCACATTTCCTCACTGGAATTAGTACTTTAACAAACAATTTTCATATATATATATATTTATACGATTGTACACCTTGATAGTAAATTCGTTGAACTTCGTGTTCTTAAATTTCAATGTTTAAGTGGGAATTATCTGTCAGAAGGAGTTTTGTGGAATTTGAGATCATGAATCAATTGAAGCTAGATTACCATGGAAAACCTGGAAGCACTGGACTTAGTATTCAGTTAGATTTCATTTCATGTAAATAATGATAATAATAATAATGAAAAAATCGTTTTTCAGTAAAAATATTTTGTAGTTGATCGTTCAAAAAACGAAAGAAATAGACCATGGAATATATGAATGTTGATAAATGAAAAGACTATATTAGATAGAGATAGAATCTTATTTATAACACCGTTGGATGACAGCTCAGTGGTCGAGTAGGTTAAGACTTTCCGCGCGAGACTGAAGACTCTGGGTTCGAATGCCGCGATCGAGATCGTGGATGCGCACTGCCGAGGAGTCCCACAATAGGACGAAACGGCCGTCCAATGCTCCCAGGTTTTCAATGATGGTCTAACATCAATCGGTTCATGATCTCAATCAAAAACTTAATAGTCTCCACAACCCCTAAACTGATATTTCAATGCTTAATACAACTGCAGTTATATCATAGTTTATTTATTGTTAATTCAGGAGTAGAAGTCAAATTTATAAGAAAAGTTTGAATTGTAAATCAGATTAATTATAAATTTATTTTGGTTATATCTCAATAAGTAGAAAAAGTTGTATTACTGACGTTTCGTGATTTTATGTGACCAATTTCACATAGTAAATATTTACTTTGAAGAAGTGGCTTAAATTAAGTCACGAAATGTCAGAAATATAACTTTTATATTCATTAGAATTTAATGAAAAATATATTTATAATTAACTTTCTACACAATACTCAATTTATTTGAAACTATGAAATTTAACCTTAGCATTTATACTATAAATCAGAATGTTTGAATATTATGTAACTTGGATGATACTGAATTTAATAACTGACTTATCAAAGATTATTGATTCTTGCCCATTATTTTCTAGTATAAAGAGGTACTAACTTGTGGTAAACGTTTCTTTGACATTAAGAAAAAACAAACTAAAATTTTATATATGAAGTATATATTGATTAGGTGGTACGCATGTTGTTCATAGCTAATGAGAAACATGGAAGTAAAAGTAATTCATTGTATTCCTTAAATCTGTTCATTTGCTAAACTTTATCAAGAGTGACAAATGTATTAAGTTCATATTAATCGGCTCCACGTAAAATGAATTAAATCATTGAATGAGTTGATTATGTTGCTTCATATATTTATAGGTACTCACAGAAATTACTGTGAAAAGTTTTGAATAAGTTTTCTGAATATATTCTTGCACAATTCTTAGAAAGGAAGTAGAATCTTCACAACCTTCAGCCACTTAGCAAATTAAGAAATTTAAGCAAATATTCTTAAGTCATTCAAACTACTTACTTAAATTTGTGAAGGTGATTCTGCCTGATATTAATAGATAAAAGAAAGTTTGGTATACCCTGCATTTTAATGCAAAATAATTGTTGTTGGTTAGTTTTTCTGTTACCCTACCTCATTGTTTACTTATTCATTAATTCTACCACATTAGGTTGATTTTGATTATAATTATGTCAGCTACTTGTGCATTCACACGTTATTAGTAACAAAACCCTCTAATTGCTTATATTAGAATAGATGAATTGTGGTTGGTAGTGGAATCCAGGACCCTGGTTTCGTCCCATTTCGGACTACTCAGTTGGATTGGCCTGCATTTTGGTTGATTTCCATTAAAAGGTTTGAACCTAATACCACTTGCTTCAAACGCTATTGTGTTATTCATTAAGTTGCTTAGTCTATATGACTACTCACTTATGGAGTGGGTATGAGTTTTTTATTCGATTTGTAACGGTTTGGATGATCATATTGCACATCCAGCTGACTCGTGTTCCAGATCTGATTGCTAGCCACATTACACCTATTTTATATACACTAATGTCATTATGGCCATATCGAGGCAATCCTGTCAGGTTCAACACATGCCAACTAAGAGTTATCAAATGTCCCTATACTCCCTGACTAACCTTTTATGCACAGATATAGTAAATTCAATTTTACGTGCTTTTGATTTTGTGAGCAAGGGCTTAATTAATTAGAATGTGAATAATATCTGGAATAAATTATTTTCAGTCGTATGTGAAATTTGATTGCAACTTCAAAAGGAGTAATTCTATAACTTGGTCAATTAGTTAAATCTGTTAATTACAGACGTTTAATTCTATGATATTGAAAATGTGTACTCACAGTACGTTTTTGACTGATGCTAAATACTACACATTCCGATGTATGTAAATCTAACCGTAAATAAATTAAATGAATAAATAGTGTATTCAGACATACTTTAATATGACTTGGGGTCAAATCAATCATTAGTAACCCCTGAAAAATTAATTGTACTTTATAACATGAGAGAAATGTTTGTTGCTCAAATAAAGACTTAAAAATATTTTGGTTTTAAATACAACACGCTGAAAACGGGTCCAAACGGTTATTTACAAATTACATCTGGAAACACAAATGAAGATATAAATGAGATATTCTGAGTTTTTAAATAAAGCAGAATATGTCTAGTAAACAACAAGTTTGATCTTCAAAATGTACAAGAATAGCTGAATTAAGCTTCATGTTGGAAAATACCTAAAACAAACCCACAAGTCAGTAGAAACCAGTGATTGTTTGGCATGAAATGGATTTGAATTAGTACTTCTTTGATGAGCAACATCACAAAAATAATTATTTCTACGCTACAATGAATTTCAAGAGGAAAACAATAAGACTTAATAGGATTTTTATGACAAAGAATTCTAGATAAAATTTAGCAAAAATATTTTCAATATTTAAAATCTCTTCACTTTATAAATCATAATACATTGACATCAAAACTATTAATTATAATTCATTTGGTGTTGCTTGACTTGTATCTTCCCATTGTTATATAGAACTGCAATTCATCAGTCTCCTGTCGGTATATGTGCATCCTGTGAGGATTGCTTCGATATAGCCTCAAGTTACAAGCTTTTTAAGCAAAGGTGGATAGTGGCAGGTAGTGGAATCTAGAATGCGCGTTTCGTCCTATTTTGGACTCCTCAGTTGGATTTACCTACATTTCAGAGTTGATGTTCACTCCAGGACTCGAACCCAGTACCGTCCGCTTCAAACGCCATCGCATTATCCACTTAGCTACTGAGTCCTGAAAGACCGGTCAATTGTAGTTCTAAACAACAATGGGAAGATACAAATAAAACTACACCAGTTGAATTTAAAACTTCACCCCATTACACAAATAGTTGGCTATCAGGACTCAATAGCTAAGAGGATAACGCGATGGTGTTTGAAGCGGACGGTGCTAGGTTCGAGTCCCGGAGTGGACATCAACTTTGAGATGCAGGTACGTCCAACTGACGAGTCCCAAATAGGACGAAACGCGCGTCCTGGATTGCACTACTAGTCACCACCCATCTTTGCTTATTAATTATGAGTTCATTATTCAGTTTTCTGGAAAGGATTACTCTTGAAATAGTTTTTTATCTTCGTCAAAGTATACATAAATTTCTTACTTTTTAATTGATAGTGGAAGAAATGTATTTAAATATTTCTACATAAAGGAATTATCTTAAATAGAACAAGAACAAAGATTGGTGTAGAATAATATGAATTCAATTTATTTCGTTTGGTTCTCATCAACTGCTTACAACTTAAAATATTTGAAAATCAAAGTTAATAGCTTGTAAGCAGCTGATAAGAACCTAACGAAATAAAATGAATTCATTTTATTCTACACCAATCTTTGTTCTTGCTTTATTTAAGATAATAAAGGAAACCATATGTATAAGGGAATTATATCTGTTTTCGATAGATTCCGCGTGTATTGTGGTTTTATACAAATAGTAGTTGTAAAAAAGAGTAGATTTTCAAAATTCATTCATGTTCCTAAATGATTATAGTACCTGAATTACTAAATGACTATAAACCAGTTTATAATTTACATTTATAAATAAAAATATATCTATTAGTCTACTTTAAGACAATTAATCTAATCCATAGTTATGAGTTATTTTATTACGTTTTGATGGTTTGACATGAATGTCTAATGGTAGTTATTTTGATAAATAGACCAAATATATTTATGAATGTTTATGTGTATTCGTGTAGACTATTTTAAAATTTACTGTTAAATTAAAGAATATAGAATCAGAAGAATACCAAATAAGAACAAACTTTATTAATAAATCATTAACTTCAACTCAGTTTAACGTTAAGATGTAAACATTCATTATCAAGTTTCATCGTGAATAATTCATGAATTCCATATGTCATCCTGAAGCTTATTTTGTCAGAACAAAATAAGAATCATAACGAAATTGTATGTTTATGTAATCAGCTGATAATAACCAGATTAATTTGTTTTTAGATGATTTAGTTTTGAAGGGTAAAACATGTCTAGACTAACGTTCGGTGAGAAAAACTTGGGGAGATCACCCCTGAAGATATATATGTATATATATCCTCTGAATACGTCAATGCCAAGTTATTTGTACGAGCAGTCACTGTATTAATTTGTGCATCATAAGATGGATATGATCATACTTTAATCATAATTTGTGAACAGGGTGGATCTGATGCAGATGTGAAGGCAAGAATTGCAAAGCAAGGGCAGCCTTCCTACAGTTGAACAACATATGGAGCTCAAAACAACTGTCAACCAATATTAAAGTCATAAACCTCGATGCGAATGTCAAGACAGTTCTACTGTATGAAGCTGAAACTTGAAGAACCACTATAACTATTATCGAAACAGCGCATGTATTTATAAACACTTGTCTAAGCAAGATACTGAGTGTCCTTTGACCGGATACCATCAGCAACAACCTACAGTGCCAGAAAACATGTCAAACATCAGCTCAAAAGGCAATCAAGAAAAGAAGCTGTAGGTGGATAGGAAGTACAATGAGAAAATCATCGAACCACATCACAAAGCAATCTCTAGCTTGGAATCCTGAAAGGAAAAGGAGTAGAGAAAGACTAAGAAACACATTAAGCCGGGAATTAAGAGCAAACAACAAAAGGGTGAATAGCAACTGGAACCAACTGGAAAGGATTGCTCAGAACAGAGTGTGATGTAGAATGCTGGTAGGCGGCCTATGCTCCTCCACGAGGGTTAACAGGTGTAAGTAAGTAAGTAAATAATCCTTTGTGAAATGAATTTTAACACATTGGATATAACTTTGATCTTAAAATGTTTCATAGTTTTTAAAATGTACAATTAAATACCACGGATAAAATAATTGTATATTTAAAAATATTTTGCAACTTTTAAAAATATATTGCTTATCATAATTCATTATTTGAAAGAATCTCAGTAAATGATAGATCTGATGAAATATGAACATATATTTTAATGGTAGATTGACTGAAATGTTAAAAAAGAAGCTGTCTTGGTAAAGCTTTCTTAACAGTCATCATTTTTAGACCAATATTGTCTATATGATATAATTTTTAAATATGAATAGGTTCAACTAATATAGTTATACTCTAAAACGTTATGTTGAATTCATTATACAATTTCATAATTCCTAAAGTAAGTAGATTATTATTTACTTATGTATTTTTATTATTGATCAAAAACTGAAAATTACTTTCGAAATATTATTGAAAATGTCTTACACTAAATAACCATGAGCAGAATATATTTAACTCCGCCTGGAGCCCCGTTTAGGCTGCTGCCAGCCCCAAGACAGGATAAAGGAGGAGGGTTGGGCATGGGGTTAGCGACTCCGTCCCGTAGAAAATTAACTTGCTAAAAAAACCCTAGAAAAAA